>CM075434.1:507033-1141033 GCA_037832385.1 Rhizophora apiculata | reverse complement strand
TATACACACTCATCTATATATATATATATCACTGAAGTGTCTAATATATAATTTTATATTGAACATTTTTAACATAAATTAGACTACTTGCAGGGTCTATTTATCAAATTTTTGGATTTTGTGACGTTTACTTCTATATTCTCCTTTTCCCTCAATTTATCTCTTCACTTTATTATTCTTCATTTTTGTTACTGGTTGGGGGAAATGAATACATGATCCCAAGAGATCTATTCAAATGATATATGCTTTATATAAGTATCATGTTCCTAAATCTTTAGACATGAGATGTTTGGTCTCTTACCATTTTATATCTTATATGGCATCTTGTCAACAGATTTGTACAAAAGCCTATTAAGGAAGGTAAGTGGTGGTTTCAAGGGCATAAAAACCAAAAATGATAAAGAATATCAACTTGATTCATCAAGGATCAAACCATATCTAATAGGGTTTATATTTCCCTCTTAGAAACATGGTTATGTTGTTGGTAATTAAGTAAATGTTCTTTGAGAGAAAAAACTCATTCTCTTTCAAGTAACCACCAAATTCTTAGGTTAAGTATTCACCTCTTCAATCTAAATCATAGGATTTTAATACTTCTACTAGTTCATTTCTCCATTTTATTTCTTAATTCCTTAATTTTTCAAAAATATTCAAATTTGCATTTCATTAAAATACACATAGCTATATCTTAATTGATTATTTGCCAATGTATTGAAATAAGACAAACCACCTCTTGCATGTGTTGCCTAGGGCCATAAACATCTAGATGTAATGAATCCTAATAACTCATCAGCACATTCTCTTTTTCTTTCAAGAAGTCTCAATTAGCTTATCCAATAAACAAGATTCACATATTTTTATATGATTCATAATCAAATAGATGCAAGTAACAATTCTTATATAACTTAACCTTCCTTAATCAAGCTTATATAAAAAATTATATGAATATCTAACCTATATTAAATATAATTTTTCTGAAAAGAACAACATTTATCATTAAACGTAAAAGTCAATTTATTTAAAGTTAAAATAGAAATGAAAATGTTGTTTTTAGAAAGTATAGGAACATATAACAATTCTTTAGTTCTATTGCTAGATTGGCTAATGTGGCAACTCTTGCTTCATTTACAAATCGTAGGTTTACCTCACATTTCTTCAACCATCTACTTCTAATGATTTCTAACATATTTCTACAAATATAAGAACCATATCCAATATCCAATATCCAAGAAATAAAATCAAAAGTAGAAAGATATATCTCAATCATAAAAATACCTAAACTAAGGCTTCACTAAGCTTCTTCACCTTTAGTCTAGTGAGATAAATCTTGCAATTCCTTTTTTAGTGCCCTTCTTTACCATAATGATGGCAAGTCCTCTTGCGCTTATCCTTTTGACATCAACACTTGATTGAAATGCCTTCATTGCTTGAGCCTTTCCTTTTTTGTTCTTCTTAGGCCTTTTGCTCTTCTCATTGGAAGAATCCATGAGAAGAAAATGAGTCTTCTCTTTCTTTAGAGTTTGTTTTGTAGTTTTAAACATATTTAATAATTCAACTAATGTAACTTCCAACTTGCTTACATAGAAGTTCACAATAAACTATGAACAAACCTAAGGTAGAGACTACAAAATCAAGTAAACACTTAACTCTAAATTTATGGTAAATCCCAATCAGCCCAATTTCTCAATGTAGCTAACTTCATAATATCAGCATTCATTGAAGATCCTTCTAGCATCTTACATTAGAACAATTCCTTTAAGATCTCATATCTCTTTGTCCTAGTTTCTATATCAAACAACTTCTTGAGATGCAGAATTATTGTCCAGGCATTCATAATATTCTCATGTTACATTTGAAGTTTAAGAGGCATACTAACTAACATCACACATGTAGCATGATCATCATCATCCTTATGCTAAAAATATACCTCCACTTCTTCGTCATCACCAAGAGTAAGAAGATCCTCAGCAAGGATGTAGAACTTCTTTCCATACTTGAGAACAATTCTCAAGATTTTATACTAGTCTAAAACATTTAGTTCAATGAGGTTGTTCACATTAATTATGCTTTCTATATATGGACAAATTATTACTCATTTTGATCTAGCAACCTATATATATATAGGGTGAGTATTAATTTAATGCATACATACCAACATTAAATCAAGTTTTAATCCCTATTTTAGTTACTCTCACTTTTTTATTTAAATCAATAAATCTCTATGTTGATTTAAAAGATCTTACTCTAAAATTTTTTAGTGGGTCAAGATCTCACTTAATTTATTTCACCTTAAGATAATCTAACAATCAAATAAAAAATAATTAGGTAGATAACATAATTGATCAATTACATCACATGTGACTCTTATATCAATTGAATGACAACTCTTTGTCTAAACAAATCACCTATGCTGCACCTAACAATTGTCTTTAAATTTATGTGATCATGAGATAATTCATCCAAATCACACAAATATAGTTAATTAGGACCCATCAATTATAATATCAAACATATTCAAGTTAAGGAGGCTTTCAACTAACCTAACAAAACTTCTTTAAACAAAACTCTATTTTTATTCTATAATTATAAATGCCAACTCACCATGTTCTTATCATGTACTTAATATTTGAGATGAGGGATTTTGTTAATTATAGTTATCTCATGCATTAGCATCATAATTGTAATATATATTGCATATATAGCATACAATCCTAATATGATATTCTAATATGCATGATTATAGGCTCTACTATGTTATCTTCATCAAGCTATTCAAGAAGTTAAATGGTCAAATCCTAGAAGATTGTAAATTAGTCTTCCAAAGCCCTTTTTGTAGTTAAATTAAATGTAAAGAAAATTGAGGAAATTAACATCAAGTAGAAAAGAATAAGGTCTTACAACACTTATATCTTTTCTTTTTCTTTTTCTCTTTTCCTTCCCTTTTGGAAAGAAAGGACGATACATGGAATGTCTAAGTTTGCTCTAAGCTCTATCTTAGCCAACATCCTACTCTCGAGGGAGTGGAGCAAACTACTCATTTTGTGTGTTGCCCTAACCCAATGAAGTGCATTTGGTGAAGAGCATTCTTTTGAAGAAGGGAAAGCAGGATTGACAAGCCACTTTGAGGAGGTAATTGGACTGGATTGCTTGATGGACGTTTTACATGACATAAGAAATTTTACCTAAGGTCTTTTGCTAATAGAGGTTGCTTACTCTCCCTAGTAATGAAGGAAAAGGGTGGGGGATTTTTTGTAGTGATGGTGGGTCTCATGAGATCTATATCAATTGTCAGAAATATGGTTGGCTACACACAAGTATAGCCAAATTAAGATGAGATAAGATTGACAAGCAAAGATTGTAGTGTAACTACCATAGAAAATAGGAGAAAACTAACCCCTTTTAGCTAACATAGAAAGTCACATATAAAGAGTGGATTCATTCAAAGTGTCTAGGTACCGAGAGTCAATGAAGAGAAGGGATTGGGGCTTAGTAGACATAAGTCCTTAAATTAGAAAGATCTAACTTATAAATTAAGATGTGCTAATGGTAGTGATATGCCAAACCCTTTTATCTTGCTCCTATTGATATCTGAAGAGGGACATACTAAGATTAGATGGGATCCTTAGGGCATGCATTATAGATTCTATATAATAGAAATATCCTCTTCATTTGTCTCCCTTGACACCTCATTTGGATCTCCATAGTTACAAATAGATATTTGATCTTAATCCTAAATTCTTTAATTATACAACTTTTACATAATTATGAGAGAAATATAAAGTTACATTTAGGAAGAGTTTAAATAAAAAGAGAAAGGCATAGAAAACAATCTCTATATTACAAAAATTACATTCATTCATATTAATAAAAATAATCACATGGGTCTATAAGCTTATAATCCTCTATCATGTTATGATATTCACATTAAATGCAGAAAAGTAAATACATGTTTAATTTTTATTATTGATATGAAAATTTAGTGTTTAATTTGCCTATCCAAATAAAAGTCCTAATGAAATTAAAAAAAGGTTTTTTAATTCAACAAGTAATATAATCAAATACAAGTCCTCAATCCTAATCCAATTAGGATGTTTTAATTTTGGTCAAATACTATTTATAATATAAAACATAATTTTTAAAATTATATTTGAATTAAATTTCTCCTAATTCAATAACTTAATTGAATTAGGTACTCCACTTTTGAATAATTTTGAATCTTAAAAATCTAATCAAGCTGATCTTATTGTTATGCTAATTTGACATCTCTCTTACACAAAGAAATGTTTCCTTATGCAACTGTTAAGCTTTTCTAACAAAATGGTATTTGATCTTGATGTGTTTTGCTCACCCATGGAATATAAGGTTCTTCAAGATGACCATAATAGACTTATTATTAACCATAATTTTAGTAGGTAGATCTTGCATGCACTTCAAATCAACTAACATTTTTCCTAGCCATAATGCCTAATTTACAACTTTTGCAATTGCAATATATTCTACCTTAATAGTAAATTGTGCCACTATTGCTTGCTTTTTTAAGCCCTAAGTTATCAAGGCTTAAATCAAGAGAGACAAAGTGACTTGTGGCACTCTTCGTGTCTTCATAAAAGCTACTTTAGTCATTGACTAAGTAGCCTTTCAATACTAGTTTCCCATTTTTGTTGAATTTTAACCTAAAATCAATTATGCCTTTTACATACGTAAGCCCTTTGAGCAACTTAAAAATGCAATTCATTGGGAATTTTTCATAAATCTAAAAGGTAGACTAGTTGTAAACATGGTATTAGGCATGTTTGCTATTAAGTATAACAAATAACCAATTACACTTATATATAGGCTCCCATTAGCTTTCCCAACTCCATCTTCTTTATTGAATTTCTCAATTAACATGATTGGTGTGAAGATTGGTTTGCAATTTAGCATTTTGAACTTTCTTAAAACCTTATTTGCATACTTACTTTGATTAATGAAAATTGCTTTTTGAGTGTAAATAACGTGCATTCCAAGAAAGTAACACATTAATCCTAGGTCTGTCATTTCAAAGACCCTCTTAATATTAGCTTTAAACTTATTAATCAAGTTACTATAACTTTGGATGATCATCAAGTCATCTACATATACTACAACAATAAATAGATTAGTAAGGGCAATCTTTGCATGCAAAGTAGCTTCTTTATTACTTCTTACAAACCCTTGTTTAACTAAATTCTCATCAAGCCTAATATACTAGGCCCTAAGAGCCTATTTTAGACCTTATAGAACTCTTTGGAGCATATACACTTCCTCCTCTTGTCTTTCTTTCACACAGTCCTTTAGCTGCTTAATGTAAATTTCCTTTCTCAAAAGGTTGTTCAAGAAATCTGATTTCACATCAAGTTAAAACACCAGCCATCCTTTTTGAGCTACAAGTGCTAGGAGTAGTTTGATTATTTCAAGCTTATAACCTAGTACAAAGGTTTTAAAGTAATCCACTCTAAGCTCTTATAGGTAGCCCTTAATAACTAATCTAGCTTTGTGTTTGTTAAGTGTGCCATCAACATTTATTTTAGATTTAAATACCCATTAACACCAATTACTTATCTATGATTAGGGTTTTAAACCAATTTTAGGTGTTTTTTTTTTCAAGCATTTCAATTTTGGCCTTCATATAGTAGATTTAGAGGCTTTTGCAAAATTGATAGGCTTCAATGAAGCTACATTGCTCCTTTCATATAGCAAGTGATTTGTTTCCTCTTACAGGCTCATCATCAAACTTAGCCACTTCATCATTTGTATGAATATCAAGATACAAAGGAGATTGGTTAATGTTGAAATCTTATACTTCACCATTTGTTTGAGCTTTGTCCTAATCCTAGTTGGCATTTTCATCAAATATTACACTTTAACTCAAAAATACTTTCTATATCTTCAAAATGTAGATCCTATTAACCTTGGAATTTGAACTTTAACATGTAATATTCCTATTTCAACCTCTGAATCCAACTTTTCTTTTTTGACCTTTAATATAAAATTGTAACATATGCAATTAAAGACCCTTAAATGCTAAAGTGAAGGCTTGTTTCCATGCTAGGCCTCGTATGGAGTTATACTTCCTCCCAAAGCTTTGGTAGGAAACTTGTTTAATAAGTAAACAATAGTGTTGACTACCTCTACCCAAAACTTCTTTGGCATGTTCTTTT
Source organism: Rhizophora apiculata (assembly GCA_037832385.1). Lineage (NCBI taxonomy): Eukaryota > Viridiplantae > Streptophyta > Magnoliopsida > Malpighiales > Rhizophoraceae > Rhizophora > Rhizophora apiculata. Next base: position 1,134,854 of record CM075434.1, on the reverse strand, counting down.
CAAAAAATAGGCACTTGGTCATTCCAATTATAGTTCTATTTTTCCTCTCACTTGCCCCATATTTTTGAGAAGTGTATGTGACTATGAATTAGTGATGGATCCTAGCATCTTGACATAATTTATAAAATAAACCTTAGTACCATTATCTAATATTATCATTTTCAACTTCTAACTAGTTTGATTTTCAATCCATAATTTGAACTTCAAGAAAATATCAAGCACCTTTGACTTATGTTTTAGAAAATAAACCTAGGACATTTTGATGTAGTCATCTATGAATAAGATATAGAACCTACAATCATTCAATGAAGGAATGCTCATGGTGCCACGCACATCAGTGTCTGATCTCTAACCTCTATGTGGGTCTCTTAGCCTAGTTGGCAAGAAAAGGTAACCTACTTTACTTTCCAAACTAACAAGATTTACAAACCTAAGGAGACTTAATTATAGCATGAATATCCAATGCTAACTACTTTTCATACATATGGCTTAATGATGAATAATTAAAATGCCCCAACCTTTTATGCCATAAGGTTGAGTCATGAACAATATGTATAAAAGCTTTACTATGCATGAGATTCCTATGAATCATAAAGCTCTTGTTCTTCATTTCCAAAGTTAACAACTCATGGTTTTGAGAATTGACAATTTAATAAGCTTTGTCTTTAAAGTGTAGTTTATAACCTTTTTCTAATGATTGTCCAATAATGGGCAAATTTTGGTTAATACGAAGAACATAGAGAACTTTAGGTATCAGTTTAATACTTGTGGCTGTCATAATAACTATAGAGTCTTTTCCTTTTCCTTTTCCATTGATGAAATTTACATTGCCTACATTGACTCTAGACTTGTATGACTAATCTAGTGTTTTAAACTTTTCCACATCATTTGACATATGGTAAGTATAGCCATTGTCTATCAACTAATTCTTAGCACTGCTCCTCTCATTACTACTAGCTGCCATGAAAAGTTGCTCCTCTTGTTACTGGTTCTTAAGTACCTTAGCTTATTCTTGCTTCTGTTGTTGATTTCCTTTATTTTTCCATACTTTAGCCATATGACTTAAATTCTTACAGATTCTACATTGTACATTTAGTTTAACTAGCATTACTTCTCAACACAACTTCTCCTTTTATAGTGCTTGTAAAAGGATACACTTTCATTTTTGTTTTTTCTCCATCTTTACTACTTTTAGTTTCATCTATCTATTTTTGTCTTATCATCACTTTTCCTTTTTAAGTGTGATGTCAATTTGCCTATGCTTCTTGCCACTAAAGCAACTTCCAAGGAGTCATTGTATCTAATAGCCCTTCTCAATTCCAAAGCTTGTAAGGCATTAACTAGCTTGGTAAGTGTAAACTTGCTTAAGTCATTAGAGTTCTCAAAAGATGAGATTTCAAACTCATACTTCTTTGGCAATCGAAATAAGACCTTTTCCATTATCCTTTGTTTAGTCAAGTCCTTTACCAACAACCTAGTCTCATTGTAGTCTTCATAAGTTTGTCTGCAAACTCTTTAGCAAACTCAATGTCTTTCATTCTGAGAGACTTAAACTCTCACCTCAAGTTTAGGATTGGAATGCTTTTGGTCACTGCTATGAAACTCCTCCTTTAGCTTTTCCCAAGCTTCTTTTGCACTCTTACATGACATTATTATGGTTAAACCAAAATGAATACACGTTAGAGTTTTGCACAATTTAGTTGTTTCCTTACTGTGATGCTTAAGTTAAGTTATAATAGGATTATTAAAGAGTGCTAGACTTTATCTCCATTCTCAATTATATTTTAGAGATCATGAGACCTTAGATAGGTCTTCATCTTAATAGTCCACGTAGAATAGTTCTCACCAAAAAATACTGGTGGAGCCAAGGGTGGAAATGAACTCTTAGATACCATTTTAGTTTTCTAAGTGTTTTAAATCTTTTAAGAAGGCTTTCTCTCTGGTTTTTTCTTTGCTCATAAACACTAAAACACAGGTTTTGTAAGATCAAAGTGACTCTAAAACCACTATTCATAGGAGAAGGTTACAACCTTGTTACAAACAATAATAAGAGAAGAAAGGAAAGAAGATGAAGATTGGCATATTACAACAAAAAACACTAAAAATTTCATGGTTGTAATTTTTCTGCAGCTTCATTGTAAATTAAATTTCCCAATAAAGGGTCATTAAATTTAAATTGAAATTGTTATTTTGAAATTGAAATTACATGATTAAATTAATTACCTTAGCAAAAAGATTGTTAAAAATCAAATAGATGTTTATCAAATTAACACGTTATTGTGTATAGATATTTTGAAATTTAAATATAGATTGGGAGCTTACTAAATATGATCTATATGTGAATATATATTTTTAAAATTGAAAGAAAACTAATGAAATGTTTATGCTACGACACTTAATCTTAGAAATATCTAATTATTTGATTTAAATTTTAATTTTTCAATAAACTCTCACAATTTATAATATTTAACATTAATTTACTAATTATTTTATAGTCTTTTTTGATATTTTAACAGAATTAAAATTTTAAAATTTCAACATATATCTTATTCACTTAATGACAATTTAAGATATATTATAATTTATTCAATTAATATTAATCATTTTTCATATATTCCAAAAATTCATGTAGCACAAATACTTATACTTTGGGAAAATAAAAAAATAATTTCTAAAATAATAATTTGAAATTCCACTTTTTTTTGTTTTTTAAAGTAAAAAAAAATCTCCAAATTTACTATTATTTCTCAAAAAAATAATATAACTCATAATTAAAGTCTTCTTTTTTCATTTTTTCCATTTAAATAAAATATAAGTAAAAATATATTTTTTAATAAATATAATAAATTTACGCATCATGTGAGTTTAATATAAATGTCTAAATATATATTATCAAAAATGAAAGAAAAACTGATGAAATGATTTTGTTGCAATATTTTCTTAATTTTAAGAATATTTAAGCAATTAATTTAATTTTTAATTTTATTAGCAAATTTTTATGTATTGTTCTATTTGATATCAACTTGAAAGTTAATTTATAATTTTTCTTACCATTTCAATAAAATTAGAATTTCAACATATATTTAATTTACTTAATCATAATGAGAGGTAGCACACATTCATTCATGTAAGACCACTGCATAGGAGACCAAAGCTTTAGCCTAATGGTGAAAGTAGAGGCTTCATACCCAAAAGGTCCTAGGTATAAAAACCATTGTAGCACAAGAATTTCTTAAAAATTTGAATGAAAACAAAGGTGTGAGAAGGAAATGAAAAACAAAAATGTCTTAACAATGGGATGTCTTACAAATTTGAACACAAAAGTAAGAGAGCATCAGTTTGATGAGGCTAACATTATCTTCTAGTGATATCATTTTTATTTTCTCTAAAAAGCATCTTCTTGTTATTATGATTTCCTTGACAAATGTAGATCCAAAATTCAAACTACAGATCCTTTCATTTTCAAATTACCCAAAGAGAAAAGTAAACCAAAATGAAAATTCTACCTTGTATAAATCAATAACATTTTAAACAAATTTGTGTTCTTAACAAGGGTGGAAAAAGAAGAAGAAAATAAATAAAAATGTTTACTATAACTAATAGTTAATTATTAACACGTGTTCATCTAAAAAATTAACAAAGAAAGTACTACAATGCAAAACTACATATCAATATGAAAGAAAACAATGGAAAACACAAAAAAAGAAAAAAAGTAAGAAAAAAAATCATATTTCTCATAAAAATAAGCATTCATTTATAAGATTAAGTAAAAAATAATTAATCTATGTCTTTCATTATTCTTATAGTACTCTATATGTGTTACAACCTAATTTTCTTTTATAAAAAATATTTGGAGGCATGTTTCTCAGAGATCTCCCTTTGGGAAATTTTTTATCAAGGTTAGTAAATGGCGATCTCATAATGACCATTGTTAGTGGTCAACATCACTCTTATTGATAGGTTTTTCAATTTATGAAAGAATTATAACTCAAATTATTTTCTCTATTTACATAAATATAAATAATAATTTTATGACAAAGAATATGGATGAGAAAATGAGATCATTTGTGTTAAGAAAAAGCAAAATTATATGAGGTAAAAAAAATCTTACACACATGAGACGTAAATGCAATGAAAAAGAACATATGTAAATAGTTTTATTGTTTATTTTCTAAATAATGGATGATATTATAATTTGCTTGATATGGTAAATAAAATTTGGGGATTTGAAGCAATTGCTTTTGTTTTTGAAAACATAATTGATGCTATTGTGTTTGTCTCATTTTCTAGCACTAGAAATCACGACATTGTCTCATTTCTAGTATAATTAGTATGGACCTCAAGTTCAACCTCAATGTCCTATCAATTCGACCTGAAATTTTGGGAGGAAGTCGACTAGGCCCAATTATTACCCAGCAATGCAAGACATGGCCTTTTCGGCTGAAACTAGCTTAGATTGGCACCACACCAATGGTAATTTTGATGATTTAGTTTACTTTCAAGTAGGCGATGGCTAATGTGCTTTCCTGAGCTAAAAAGAAAATGGGAACGTATGGACAAACTGCTTTTTGCAACTATACTCGTCTAGAATGCTTAGACAATTGTTGGATGTGTCAAAACAAATCTGATTAAAAACAAATAAAAAAAACATCTATATATATGTGTGTGAGTGACAAACACACCAATGAATAATCAGTCGGCCCATTTCAAATTATTTCAAGACAAAACCATTTCATTTCATAGATCCACACGTAAACATAAAAGAGATGTCATTAAACGTGAAGACAATGTAAATTCTTTTGTCATCCTCAATTTACATTTCTAATTTACTCTTGCTGTTTCCTTTATTCCTTCAACTGCCTTCTCTTCTGCAACTGCAACAATGAGAAAATTCTTAAGAACCTCATTGTCATGAAGAGATAATCAGGAGCAAATTTAAAATCCAAAATATGTTACCTTGTGATAAGTTTACGTGACAATCATTTAAACGAGCTCAAAAAGTAATCTTACATTTAGTGCCATGATTTCATGCTGGAGATATACCTTCAAATTCAACTGCATCCATAAAAAAATAGTATTAAGAACAAAGAACAACCAAAAATAAGCAAGTCTCTTTCTTTATAGAAGACAAATGCTAGACATAATATATTTTAGTCACAAATATATTTTATTAATAGCAAAATATTTTTTTCAAATAAATTTCTAATTGTTATTATGGCAGTCATTGCTATGATTCCCACTTTAAAGATGGAATGCACCTAGAGAAATGTGAACGTGGGACTTTGTTCCTAATTTATGCCATTCTCTATTTCCCTATGCCACTAGACAAATTATGGGTGTTTCTCATATTTTATGTTCATGCAACTTACCATTCATTTAGATTTGTTTTCTGAATATATATCCCATACATTTTGTCCATATAATACTCATGTAAAGGAGATGAGTGCAACTTTGTCTATAATTTTTTGATCTTCCAAAAGAAAAATGAAAAACAAAAGGTTAGTTAATGAGAATACCTGCTGCGGGTGGTTCTTTTCCACACCTAGCAACGCATTGAGGAATACAAGCCTCAGAAAATGCACCGGAACATCCAATGATACAATTTTGCACACAACTTAAGGCTTGCACTTCAGTTGTGGATTGTAGGAGCATGATTGCAAATGCCAATGCCAAAAGTCTCCCTATTACAATATTGCTAGCCAAGTGTACCTAATGCTTGCTTTAGTTTCTTGTCACTTTGTTAATTTTTTTTGACATCCTTTCATTTACTATATATATGTTTAGGAAACTGTTGGCCAAACACTTTTGAAGGGCATTAAATGTTTCTAGTTTAATTAATATGTCATTTAGTGAGACAAAAAACAATTAAGAAGTTTACTCATTTATTTTGAAAAATTGATTATTAAAAGTTTTGAACTAATTAAACATAAAAGTAAAATTAAGGCTAAAATTAACTGATTTTATATTTTTTAACCTATAAAAGATTTAAATCTTAATGTATGATTAAGATATATACACACTCATATATAAATATATATAATACCATTGAAGTGTGTATATATAATTTTATTGGACATTTTAACATAAATTAGAATACTTGCAGGGTCTATCTATCTAAATTTTAGACTTTGTAAAGTTTACTTCTATATTCTTTTTCCCTCAACTCTCTTCACTTTATTAATCTTCATTTTTTTTACTGGTAGAGGGAGAGGAATACATGAGCTTAGGATTTGTCTAATGATATATGCTTTATAAAAGTATAATATCCTAAATCTTTATACATTAAATGTTTGGTCTCTTACCATTTTATATCTTATATGCCATCTTGTTAACAGATATGGACAAAATTCTATTAAGAAGGTAAGTAATTGTCTCAAGGGCATAAACCCAAAAAGATAAAGGAATATCGAGTTGATACTTCAAGGATCAAACCATATTTAATAGGGTTATATTTCCTCTTTTAGAAACATGATTATGTTGTGGTGTTTGACTAAATGTCCATTGAGAGAAAAGTTCACTCTCTTTCAAGTAACCACCAAATTCTTAGCTTAAGTATTCACCTCTTCAATCTAATCATAGGATTTTAATATTTCTACTGGTTTGTTTCTCTACTTCATTTCTTCATTATTTGAATTCTTCAAAATATTCAAATTTGTATTTCATTAAATACACATAACCATATCTTGATTGATTATTTGTGAATGTAATGAAATAAGACAAACCACCTCTTGCATGTGTTGCCTAGGACCACATACATATATATGTATGAATCCTAATAACTCATTCTCTTTTCCTTTCTAAAAAAGTCTCAATTATCTTTTCCAATAAACAAGATTCATATATTTTGTATGACTCATAATCAAATAGATCCAAGTAACAATTTTTATATAATTGAACTTTCTTTAATCAAGCTTATATAAAAAAAAATTATATAAATATTAGATTTATAATAAACATAATTTTTCTCAAAAGAACAACCTTTATCATTAAATGTAAATGTAAATTCAATTAAAGTTAGACTAGAAATGGAAATGATGGTTTCAAAAAATATAGGGACATATATCAATTCTTTAGTTCTATTACTAGGCTAGAAAGAAAAAGCAAACTTTAAGTTCCAATGGCTAATGCAGCAACTCTTGCTTCATTTACAAATCATAGGTCTACCTCACATTTCTTCAAGGAAAACCCAATGAGCATCAAGGAAAAAGTAATAAAAATCAAACAAAACTTAGTCTTTGAGGATTAAAACTCAAAGTCAAAGCTATTTCCCTTCTTTCTCCAAACTTATGGATTACTATTTTCACTTTCCTTCTTTTAGTCTCTTCTTTTCTTCCCTTTCTCTCCTTTATCTTTCTATTGATTTTATGTCTCCTCTAATATTTTGATAAGTTTAGAATTTCTATGTCCATTTAACCTTTAAAAAAATTTATGACCAATAACTTTTAACTAAAGTTTCTATATATAGAAACCAAGTCAAAGTTCTACATAAACTGAAAATTTGTAGCTTGATTTCTTTTATTTTCTTGATCATAATAATAACTCAATTTGAACTTTTAAAATGAAAGTTATGCCCAAAATACATAATAGTACTCAATCAATAATGGCATATAATCATGATTGGATTTGGTTTTTGAATAAAGGTAGGACTCCTCTTCGAAAACAACTCCAAATCAGATCAAGAATATTGTCAATGATTTAGTTATTTACTTCTTACTCTTCCATCAATATTTCTTCCATTTAATGACACACATTCATTTGAAATATTCACATAACTCCTCTCTTATAGGAAAAAAAATAAAATTAAAAATATATAAAATATGTATAAAATAAAACATAAGTGTGAATAATCACACAAACTTAAGAGCAAAATTAGATGAAATATATCTCAAATTAAACCCTATTACCTTCTCCTTTTTCTTTTTTCTTGGCTTGCTTCTTCTCTTTTTTCTAATCCTTTCTCTCTTTTATGATTCTCCTTTATGTCCTTCCTTTTATATGGGGACAAATCTTTTTCTTTTGGTCTTATATTCTTAGTCAATATTAAAAAATTCATTGACTCATATGATGTAGCTAAAATTTTTTTTATGCAAAATGTGAATTAGGTTTGAGTCAAATGAAGAGTTGTACCCTATCACTTATCTTTCTTTTACCATAAGAATCAAATAATTTGGAAGTTTAAAGCAAAAGTTATGCCATCAAACTAAACACTACTTAGTTAATTACGAGACAAAATATTGATTAATCTTTGTTTCCTATTAAGGATAGGATTTCTTTCTTCAAATTTCTAAATGTGATGACATGTTCCAAAATTTTAATAGATCTTAATTTCTGATATACCAAACAAAATGTAAGAAAAGTTATTAGGCTAAAGAAAAAGCAAATGAAGAGAAGCTCTCACTATTAATAGAAGAATCGAACTTGCTAGCCAACAATAACAAGAAAGTCAACATCATTGGAGGTAGTCTTCTAATGACAAAGCTCCCTTCATAACCAATTAGCACCATTAAGTTGACAATGGTGCTAAAGATGGTGAGCATAAGGCTTCACATCATGACATGGTTCTCTCTTAAGTTAAGGACCAACAGTGTTCCATGATCCATAACTAAGGGACCAATCAAGTCCTATGCTTTTTTGATAAAATACAACTTTGTAACCATCCAAACTTGGTGCCTTGAAAGGCCCTATGCCAAACAAAGTCTTCTTCACATTTCACTATTAAAAGGCCATATAAGAGCAAACATATCTAAAGTAGATAAATGAGGAAAGCAACTAGGAAATGGAAGAACATTCGAAATAGTGCCCTTTCTCAAAAATAACTATTTAAAATGATTACAAGCAAAAATTGCAACAATACACTATTCCAAATGCATCCTTTTATGTCATCTCGTAAGGCTTCAATTTTATTATGTTTTCTTTGGACCATAGTGTTTGCTTGAAAGTATTAGGTATTCTAGTCACCATTTAAAATCCACTATGTCGAATATTTTTGGAACTAGAAGATCTCCTTTTAAGCTAAAATCACTTCCAATTCATTTTATAGATGACACTCCATGACCATAAGATCCATTGATGTGTGATTTTCCATAACTAGTTGGCTACCCTAGAGTCACACTAAAAGGTGTTTCCTCTATGAAAAGACATTACCAAAAAAATTTTTTATTCCATTCCACTAAAATAGAAGAGATTTTGAAAATGCAATGGGGATAGCCTCTTGTTAATTCCATAAATATGATATGAGCATAAAAAAATCCTTAAGAAGTTGTGTTGCCTAAAACTAAAAGGTCTAGTCCTATTTATGCATTTGTTGAATCCCATTCAACCATACCAGTAAAGGAAAATGGTTAAAGCTAACTTGTAAAAATTGACAAATTACCACAACATGCCAATAAAGCCTTCACTACACATTACACAAAGCTTAACTTGCATAGTGCTCTTATTTGAGACATTTTACCTTTAGGCCAAGTTAAATGAGGTCTCAAGAAGCCTAAGCCTAACAAAGATAGCTCATTGATTAACTCGAAGAAAGGCCCCCACTTATAATCATAGAGGTGACTTAGTCCCATTTTTTCTTTAGATGCATTAACAAATAAATGAACCACAACAATGATTCTTACATAATGGTTATAAACTATTGCCTAAAACACCTAAGATTGCACCAATAAATACAATGTAAATATATTGTTTCAATTGTTGACTTTAGGTAACAATTATATGGTAATGGTTCAAAATCATTACGTTACCTTAAGAAAAGGCAATAGTTATAAATGTTTATGAAGTGGTCTTAAGCCACTACCCTTTTTTATTCTAAAAATAAAGGAATAAAGCAATAGTCTTAAGCTGCTACTTTTTTTTTTTAATTGAAAAAGGATTAAGGCAGTGATTTGGAACTATTGACTAATTTTCTTTTATTTTTTTTTTAAAGCAAGGGGCTAAGGTAATGGTTCTAAACTATTATATATTCCTCTTGAAAATAAAGGTATAAGGCAGCTGTCTGGAACTATTACCTTTTTTTTTTTTTTGAAAAATGAATAATGTAGTAGTTTGGAACCACTACCTAATCTTTTTTTTTTTAAAAAAAAAGGGGCTAAGGCAATGGTTCTACTAATTCCTTTTGAAAATAAGGAGCTAAGGTAGTGGTTTTAAACCATTACCCTTACCTAATCTTTTTTTTCAAAAAAAAAAAGGGGGCTAAGGTAGTAGTTCTAAACCACTACCTATTCCTTTTGAAGATAAGGGGTTAAGGTAGCAATTCTAAATAACTACCTATTCCTTTAGAAATTAAAAGTATAAGGCAGCAGTTCTAGATCATTGTCTATTCTTTTTCTTAAAATGGAATAATGTAGCAATCTTGTACCATTACCTAATTTTTTTTCTTGAAATGGAAAAGGCAGAGGTTTAGAATCACTGCCTAATCTTTGTGTTAAAAAAAGAAAGGTTAAGGCAATAGTCTTAAGCTACTACCTATTTTTTGAATAAGGCAGCAATTCTTGGTCACTACTTAATCTTTTTATTAAAATGAAGGGATAAATTTATTTTTAATTCTCCTAATCAAATTCAACTCTTTGACTCAATAGTGTACAATTCATTTTAATCTATTTTTCTTCCTAGACAATTTTGGGCATTTAGGATTTTTGTACTTTATTAGGTTAGAATTGATCAACATTTTGAATAGATTGTCTCCAAGACTATCTAAGGCTTGCAAAATTGATTTTCGGTTTCAATTTTTTTATTGTTAATTTTGATTAGCTTCTTAAATAAAGGGTGGGACAGCAAGGAAGGGACAAAGGAAGGTGGGACTTGCATGTAGAGGGATATATCTTACATTGTAAACAAGGTCATTGTTAATGGCCTTGCCAATAGGTTTTGGCTTCTTCTTTTCTATAATCTTTCGTTCTTTACTTGGATTTGATTGCTTTGTTGTATTATAGCTTTCCGTTGTTTCATCAATTTATTCCTTTCTTTTATTTAGCTTCATTCTCTAACCTTTAAGGTTAACACATTCCTCATTGATTCATTCACTTGAAGCAAGAAGGACTCATAACTAATTAGTTTTGTCTATAGTGTCAAATTTTATACATTGTTGAATTTCAAATATGAGGGCATAACATTCTTTCTTTTTATGTTGTATGATTCCTTTTCAAATATAGGGAAATTTGCAAAGTGCTTGTTGAGCTTTAACAATCCTTTTTGGTTAGTCATCTAAAGTTTCAATTTTGGGTTACTAGAACTAGCCAATTCCCAATGATTTTGCTCCCTTGAGCAACATAATCTTAATAACTTTCAAACTTTGTTGTGCCATGTAGTGACAAGTGTTATTTTTTGTTGCCTTTGATGTTGTTAGTTTTTTATCTTTAAACATAAAGAATTCAATTATTGAATTGATTTTGACTTTTGTCCATCACCATTACTTTAAGGCATAAGTCTAATCTTTGTTTTCCTCTTTTCTTTTCCTTTATTTTCATTTTTTTGTTTTCTTTGTTCTGCAGTTTCTCTATGCACCACTTTCTCTTGGCAAGATTGTGTTTTTTTCTTATATGTATCCTTGTATTTCCTTTTTTTTTTCCCTTCAATCCCTTTTATATTATAGTGTAAAATTTCTTTAAAATTGTAATTGCTTACTAAGAACAATGTTTTTGTAGTGAAACTACACTGAAGTATTAAAGCTGTCCTTAGAAGAGCAACAAAGTATAAATTTGTGAAAGCTATTATAATAGATAGGCATTCATTATTAATTATTTCTTTATTTTATTTTCTTTTTAAGTCTTCAAGGAAACATTATTGCACAAATGCATGCAGATGGGAAAAAAGACACGGATGAAGAATGTTGCCTTTAAAGCTCACAATATCCTTACCACTTTTTTTCTTTTTTACTCTTCTTTTCTATTTTCTTCTCCCAATTTGATAATTATGTTTTTAACTTTTCAATAAGCTACTATTTGATTGGGAAACCATTTGTGGTTTGATTGGTTTTAGTGCTTACTATTTACTCTTTTTATTAATCTAGCTTTTGTTTAAAGCAATTAAAGCTATATCAAATACAAAATTAGAGGATTTTTAACTAAAGGCATGTTAGTGATGTTATTGAAGATAGAAATCCATGTGTTTCTTCTTATTCTAAAGGCACTTTCACTCAACTAAAGATCAAAATCAATTTATGTTCCCTTAAACATTTATTTGTTTCTTTTTTTAAACAAAAAGAATTTAAATATTATACTAATTTCACAATTGCATTTTGGGAACTAATAATGTTAACCTTAGCCTTCAAATTTCCTTTTCTAATAGTTTTTTTTTTTTAATTCTATAGTTTCTCTATTCCACATTTTCTTAGCATTATTGATTAGTTTGTACATATCTGGGCCTTTTCTTCCCTCTTATATTATAATTTATACTATTAATGGTTTCTTCATAATTATATGATTACTTATCAAAATAATCATTTTCTAATGAAACTCTACTCATTGAAACCATCCTTAAATATAAAGAAAGATCAATAGATCACATGTTTGTGCACAAGAAATATAAATTTCAAGTTAATTGTTAAACTATTAATGTTTTCTTCCTTTTATGCTTTTCAGTATTTATGAGAATACATGAAGATGGGATCACAATATAACCAACACCCATTATTATTCTTTAATTGATGGGTAGTTCAAGTTTTCTTACATTCTCATAACAAAGCTATCAATCTTCTGTTGTAGGTGTGGGCTATTAGCATATCTACTGATCCTAATAATTATGCCTTAGATGCAAGTTATAGAATAACTAATTGGTATGTCTTCCACACATATTATCCATTTGCTAACATAGAGATGTATATACGAAGGATGCTTTAGGCAAATTGATGGAGGTGTTTTCCAAGGTTGTTTCACAGGCTTCTTAGTGTTCTTTTGAAGTTGAACACTGATGAAAAATTTGTGCAATCATTAGCAAAAGTAGGTCAATGGCCACAACAACATGTAGAATTGATTCTTACTATAGTCTCACTTTGTAAGATGTATGCTAGTTGGTAATGCCTTTTGGCCTATAAATGCTTAATTGTTTTCTAGTACTACTACCATTACCTTCTTCTATGATCATTTTAAGGCCTTATGCATTGAAGGCATAAATATGTCTAGTTTTATATACATATAATATTTGTTCTCTCTCTCTCTTTGTCTTGCTCTCTCTCTACAATAGTCTTGTAAGGACCAATATATGGATGTTGCTAGTTTCCTTGTGAAGGCAAGAGACCATTACCTTATTGAAGGCAAGAAGCAAATTGAGGATATGGAGAAGAAGATAACACAATTGCACTTTATTCTCTCCAGTTTGAAGGTTTTGTAGATAGCATATGAATTACTTCATTTGTAATGGATTGAATCAACTCTAAAAAATTAACTTGAATTTCTATTGCTATCTCCTACTAGTTGCTCCTTGTTATGCTTAACCAAACCTAATGTTTATATTTCAAATGCTTATTATGCTTGAGTGAAAGGACTCATTTCTCCCATATTGATCTTTTCTTGATGCCTTTATTTACACAACATTTGGTTTAGATTATGGGATGCTTTCGAAATTTATTGTCAACAAAATGCATTCTTTAGGGACAACTTAGTATATAATCAATCTTTTTGGTTTTATTCAAATAATTGTCAAAGATGTCATAGTTTTGGAACTTTGAAATATTTAGAGAATCATTATTTATTTTCTTAAAAAACCATTGCCTATTCTTTTAAAAAACTGTTGCATATTCACTTTAAAAACTACTACCTATTCACTTAAAAAATTGCTACCTATTCACTTAAAAAACACTACCTATTCCCTTAAAAAACTATTATCTATTCCCTTAAAAAATTGTTGCCTATTTCCTTAAAAAAATTATTGCCTATTCCCTTAAAAAACTACTACTTATTCACTTAAAAAACTATTACCTATTCCCTTAAAAAATTGTTACTTATTTGCTTAAAAAATCATTGTCCATTTTCTTAAAAAATAACTATCTATCCTCTAAAAAATCATTGCCTATTATCTTAAAAAACTACTGCATATTTTCTAAAAAATTACTACCTAAAATGCCTTGAGGCAATAGTTGCATATATGCTACTATAGGCAGAGAAAATTGCTATGTTAGATCTATTGTAGGGCTTGCAGATGTAGTAGCCTGAAAATTGCTGCATTAGACTTTAAGTAGTGGTTATCAAATTAAAATCATTAGCTATTAACCAAGGAAATTTACAATAGCATCAATTGTTCTCAGGCCTTCCCTTAGCTATTTTCATCAATCTAGGTGCAAAATCTCATACACTACACTAAAAAACCATGATTGGTTATCTCTTTTCTACACTAGCAAATGCGTAAATTGCCCATTTCTACTTAACAACTTAAGTTTCCAACTTGAATTTCTTAAAAGGTCTTGGGTACAAAAACCATTGTAACACAAGAATTTCATTAAAATTTGAATGAAAACAAGGGTGTGAGAAGGAAAGGAAAAAAAAAAAAAATGCCTTAGAAACTAGATGTCTTAAAAATCTGAATACAAAAGTGGGGGAGCATCAATGTGATGAGGCTGACACTATCTTTTTAAGATATCATTTTTTTTTCTTTTTCTTTTTTTTTTTTGACTGAAAATGTCTTCTTATATATTGTCATTTCCTCAACAAATGTAAACCCAACATTCAAACTACAGAGCCCTTCATTTTCAAATTGACCAAATAGTAAAATAAACTAAAATGAAAATTCTACCTTGTATAAATCGATAATATTTTAAACAAATTTGTGTTCTTAACAAGGGTGGAAAAAAGAAAATAAATAAATAAAAAGGTCAGCTATAATTGATAGTCAATTATTAAAACTTGTTCAACTAAAGAATTAACAAAGAAAGTACTATAACACAAAACTACATCTCCATATGAAAGAAAAGAGTGGAAAAAAAAAAAATCAAGAAAAAACTATATTTCTCATAAAAATAGGCATTCATTTATAAGACTAAATAAAAAAAAATAATTATGTCTTTCATAATTCTTATAGTACTCTATATGTATTATAAACTAATTTTCTTGTATGAAATATTTGGAGGCATGTTTCTTTGAGATCTTGTAATGGGAGATTTTTTAATAAGGTTGGTGAATGGTGATGTCATAATGACCACTTGTTAGTGGTCAACGTCACTTCTATAAACAAATTTTTCAATTCATGAAAGAATTATAACTCAATTTTTTTTTTTGTTTATATAAATAGAAATAATAATTAGATGACAAAAAATATGGATAAGGAAATGAGATTACTTGTGTTCAAAAAAAGCAAAATTATATGAAGTTAAGAAACAAAAAATCTTACACACACAAGACGTAAAGGTAATGGAAAGAAACATATGTAAACACTTTTACTGCTTATTTTCTAAATAATGGATGATATTATAATTTACTTGATATGGTAAATAAAATCTGGGGATTTGAGGCAATTGTTTTTCTTTTTGAAACCCTAATTGATGCTACTATGTTTGTCTCATTTTCTAGCACTAGAAATCATGACATAGACTCATATTTCTAGTATAATAAGAATACCTGCCGCAGGTGGTTCTTTACCACACCTCACAATGCATTGAGGAATACATGCCTCAGAAAATGCACCAGAACATCCAATGCTACAATTTTGTACACAACTTAAGGCTTGCACTTCAGCTGCAGATTGTATGAGCATGACTGCAAATGCCAACATCAAAAGTCTCCCTATTACAATATTGCTAGCCATGTGTACCTAATGCTTGCTTTAGTTTCTTCTCACTATGTTATGTTATTTTTTTTTACACCCTTTCATTTGCTATATATATGTTTAGGAAACAGTTGGCCAAACACTTGTGAAGGGTATTAAATGTTTTTAGTTTAATTAATGTATCATTTAGTGAGACAAAAAACAACTAAAGAGTTTACTCATATTAATTTTGAAAAAACAATTATTAAAAGGTATGAAGTAATTAAACATAAAAGTAAAAATTAATACCAAAGATAATTGATTTCATATTTTTTCACCTATAAAAAATCTAAATCTAATTTAGTAGGATGGTGTGAGAGTCCATAACATATGAACCCATATAATTAAGGGGATAAGGACGAGGAAAACATATATGTGTTCTTAATGTATGATCAAGATAAATACACACCCATGTATATATATATATATATATATATAATACTATTGAAACATGTATATATAATGCTATTGAACCTTTTAACATAAATTAGACTACTTGCAGAATCTATCTATCTAAGTTTTAGACTTCATAAAATTTACTTGTATATTCTTTTTCCCTTAACTCTCTTCACTTTATTATTCTTCAATTTTTTAACTATTAGGGGGAGAGAAGTGCATGATCTTAGGATTTCTCAAATGATATACACTTCATATAAGTATCATATCCTAAATCTTTAGACATGAGATGTTTGATCTCTTTCCATTTTATATCTCTTATGGCATCTTGTTGATAGATTTGGACAAAAGTCTATTAAGAAGGTAAGTAGTAGTTTTAAGGGCATAAACCCAAAAAGATAAAGGAATATGAACTTGACTCATCAAGGATCAAACCACATCTAATATGGTTATATTTCCCCTCTTAGAAACATGATTATGTTGTGGTGTTTAAGTAAATGTCCATTAAGAGAAACACTCATTCTCTTTCAAGTAACCACCAAAATCTTAGCTTAAGTATTCACCTCCTTAATCTAATCATAGAATTTTAATACCTCTACCAGTTTGTTTCTCTACTTCATTTCTTAATTCTTTGAATTTTTCAAAAGATACAAATTTGTATTTCATTAAATATACATAACCATATTTTGATTGATTATTTGTGAACGTAATGAAATATGACAATCTCCTCTTTCATGTGTTGCCCAGGACCACATACATCTATATGTATGAATCCTGATAACTCATTAACATGTTCTCATTATTTTTGTAAAGAAGTCTCAATTATCTTATCCAATAAACAAGATTCACATATTTTATATGATTCATAATCAAATAAATCCAAGTAACAATTCTTATATAACTTAACCTTCTGATAAGGGATTGAACCCTAACTCCACCACAAAAGCTAGGTCAAGAGTGGAGGGTTAAGCCAACCCTTATAAATAGCTCAAAGACCCCCTCAGGAGCTGATGTGGGACACATCATACCCGACCCCTTTAAACAGCATGTCCCCATGCTGCCTCAGTCGGTGATCAGCACGGCCCGTGCTGCCTCAGTCGGTGATCGGCACAATGGCAGGGAACCTTTGTACATGCGCCCACTCGACCCACTGAGGTTTGGCTTTGATACCACCTGATAAGGGATTGAACCCTAACACCACCACAAAAGCTAGCTCAAGAGTGGAGGGTTGACCCACCCCTTATAAACAACCCAAAGACCCCCTCAGGAACTAATGTGGGACACATCGAAGCCATATTGTACTAGCTCAAATCAATAAGGGAGTTGATGCTTTGCAAAACCTTGGAGGACCAATGATAAGGGTAAGGTCAAAGAAAATAAAGGAAGCTCTCAACAACTTGTTGTGCGACATTTACCATCAGGAAGTTGCTAGGCACGAGTTAAGGATGATGGAGGCTTCACCAGGGCTTGCAAATGTGTCATCTGTGGAGGAATTTGAGAACCATGGCCTTGGGAAGGAAGTTGGATATGGGAGCCCATGTTTGGACATTTAAATGGATTATTTTCATGGGTTATATTGTTATGTAGTGGGTTGAACGAATTTCCCTAATAAGCCCATCTTATTGGTTAGGGTTTTTGAGGATTAGCACATAAAAGGGGCAGAAAGGGTGGCTGGAGGCAGCACCAACGAATTTTCTTAATAAACCCATCTTATTAGCTAGAGTTTTTGGGGGTTAGCATATAAAAGGGGTAGAAAGGGTGGCTGGAGGTAGAACCCATCTTCATGAATGTATGAGCTATTTTCTCTAGTTCCTTGAGAACTAATTCTGAACTTTCATACTTGAGTGTGTTGGTTCAATAGACTTATCTTCTTCAACATTGTTGTTGTTAGGAGTGGCGTCTGAATCTTATAGTTTTGGTTCTTGGTTATTTATAATCATTGGGTCAGGACTCTAAATCCCTTAACCTTTGTTAGAACGATCCTATACCAACATTGGTGTTGGGTTTCGTTTACATATAATCGGTGTTCGTATCATTTGGTATCAGAGCCTTGGCTTTAACTTGAGTTAGTTATACCTTTGTTATCATCTATTTCATTTAGTCTTCATTGTTAGTTGAATAATAAAAAAAAAACATAAAAAAAACATAAAAGAAGAGAAGAAAAAAAACACAAAAAAAAAAACAAATCATGTATTTCTTGGGTTTTCTTTCTGATATTTGTTTCTTCTATAGAAATACCCATTAGTTAACCAAAAAAAAAAAAAACAAACTGGCTTCATTGCTCAATTAGTCATTTACTCAATTATATTTGATAATTGATTGTTGTCTGATTGCACTGCTCATATCATTGAATTCCTTGACATTCTATTTGCTTTATTGCCCATCTTCTTGATTGTGTCACTTCTCTGAAGAGGTAGGTCTAAGATTGATATATTTAAGTTTTGTTTGTTCTGAATTTATTTTGCTTGGAACTATTGAAAAAGCTCTTAGAGTCTTACAATTCATTGTGTGAAACATGAGAGTTGAGGACTACTATAGTTAAGTGGAGAGCAAACATGTAAGGGAGTGAGTTTTGTGAGGTAATTTCTTTATTTACTAACAATCTTGCATATCCAATGTCTAATGCTAAAAAAGGCAGTTTCCCACATGGAGAGGAGGAAGTAGTTGTTCCAGATTTCAAATTGCTTATGAAATCCTTAGAGCAGAAGTTTGATAGGATTGACCAAATGTTTTGGGAAGTTTGAGATAGGATGGATAAAATAGAAGGGGAATCGAGTGTCAATCCTAAGAGGCCAGCTGGTAGGGTCATGAAAGAGCAATTTGAGCATGACTTTAGTGAAGATGGTGATGATTATTATGATGACGGTGATAATGTGAGTAGAAACTTCAGAGGTGGATTTAGAGGAGGACGTGGTAATAGGAATAGTAGAGGAGTAAGAGGCAATGGAAATGTTTATAATAGGTACAATGGAGGTTGGGATAACGGAAATAGAGTGG
The DNA here is from genome assembly GCA_037832385.1 of Rhizophora apiculata. Lineage (NCBI taxonomy): Eukaryota > Viridiplantae > Streptophyta > Magnoliopsida > Malpighiales > Rhizophoraceae > Rhizophora > Rhizophora apiculata. The sequence continues at coordinate 1,115,732 of CM075434.1, read as the reverse complement.
AGGAAGGAGTAGACAAAAATCTTAATAGTATTAAAATGAAAATACCTTCTTTCCAAGGGAAAGCTGACCCTGATGTCTATTTGGATTGGGAATGAAGGGTAGAATTAATATATGAGTGCCACAACTTCTCTGAGGAGAAGAAAGTGAAGTTAGCTGTGGCAGAGTTCACTGATTATGCTGTAGTATGGTGGGACCAGCAAGTTACCACTAGGAGAAGAATTTTTGAGAGAACTGCAGAAACTTGGAATGAGTTGAAGACTGTGATGAGAAGGAGATTTGTTCCCGGCTCTTATTATAAGGATTTGTATAACAAGTTGTAGAGCCTTACGTAAGGTTCCAAGAGTGTGGAAGAGTACCATAAGGAGATGGAAATTGCTATGGTTAGGGCAAATGTAATGGAGGATAAGGAGGCAACCATGGCTAGGTTGCTCTAAGGGTTAAATAGGAGCATAGCTGATGTGGTAGAACTGCAACATTATGTAGAGCTTAAAGACATGGTACAAATTGCCATGAAAGTTGAGAGGCAGCTTAAGGGAAAGAGCACTTCTGGAAATAATCAAAACTTAGGTTCATCTTTTTGGAAGTCAAATTGGGGGAAGAAGGAAGAGAAGATGACTTCTAAGCTTAAAACCAATTCACATAGACCCAAGACTAGTGGGGGCAGCCTGGAAAGGGGCAAATTTGAAGAAAAACTTGAGGGCACCCAAGGAAAAACTAGAGACATCAAATGCTTTAGATGTTTGGGTAAGGGTCATATGGCTTCACAATGTCCTAATAAGAGAACCATGTACCTTAAGGAGAATGGTGACTATGTGTCTGACAATGATGCTAGTGATGAAGACCAAATGCTGCCACTAGAGGATGCTAGTGATGTTGATGAAGGGATAGAGTATCTAGAGCATGGTGGAAGGCTTTTAGTAGTAAGGAGAGCCCTTAGTGTGCAGGTTAAGGAGAAGGATGATGTTGAGATGTAGCTAGAAAATATTTTTCATACTTGATGTTTGGTTCAAGCTAGACTCTGTTGCTTGATCATCGATGGTAGATGCACTAATGTAGCAAGTACAAAGTTGGTAGAAAAATTAAACTTGCCTACAACCAAACATCCTAGGCCATATAATTTGCAATGGTTGAATGATGGTGGAGTAGTGAAAGTGACTAAACAAGTTGTGGTTCCATTTTCCATTGGTAGATATAAGGATGAGTTGTTTTGTGATGTTGTACCTATGTAGGCCAGGCATTTGTTATTGGGTTGTCCTTGGCAATTTGATAGAAAAGTTTTGCATAATGGTTACAAGAATTGCTATTCTTTCACCATGGATGGAAAACCATCTACACTTGTTCCATTGACTCCAAAACTGGTGTATGAAGACCAAGTGAGACTTTATGAAAGTGATCAAAAGGGGAGGAGTGAAAAGAAAGAGAGAGTCGAGAGAAAAGAAAGTGAAGGAGAGAAAAACAAGGTAAACGCATTTGAGAGTGCTAAGTACAAGAGTGGTCAGGTTCACGAGAGTAAAGATGAAAGAAAACAAGTGAGTGTGTTCGCAAAAGGAGTAGATGTTAGGGTTGCCTTCCAAGCTAGGCAACAAATGATCTTGATCCTTTACAAGGATTCTTATTTCTCTACCTTGATTTATCTTTGCCTAGTGCTATTTCATCTTTATTGTAGGATTATAATGATGTATTCCCTAAGGAGATCCCAGATGGTTTACCACCAAGGAGAGGGATTGAACATCACATTAATCTTATTCTTGGAGCTCCCATTCCCAATAAGCCAATGTATAGAAGTAATCTTGAGGAGACAAAGGAGCTTCAGAGGCAAGTTGATGAGTTAATGAGGAAGGGACATGTAAGGGAGAGCATGAGTCCATGTGCAGTGCCAGTGTTGCTTATGCCAAAGAAAGATGGATCTTGGAGGATGTGTGTCAATTGTAGAGCTATCAACAAAATAATAGTTAAGTATTGACATCCTATACCCAGGCTTGATGATATGCTAGATGAATTACATGGTACTTGTTACTTCTCTAAAATTGACCTTAAGAGTGGGTATCATCAAATTAGGATGAGGGAAGGAGATGAATGGAAAACTACATTCAAGACCAAGCATGGTTTGTATGAATGGTTAGTTATGCCCTTCGATTTAACTAATGCACCTAGTACTTTTATGAGATTAATGAATCATGTCTTGAGACCTTTCTTAGGAAAGTTTGTTGTGGCTTATTTTGATGACATATTAGTATATAGTAGGAATTTTGAAGAGCATGTTGAACATTTGCATTATGTGCTTGATGTTTTGAGGAAAGAAAAATTGTATGCCAATTTGAAGAAATGCGAGTTTTGCAAGGATCATGTCATTTTCTTGGGTTATATTGTGTCTGCTCATGGCATAGAGGTTGATAAAGAGAAGATTAAGGCAATTCAAGAATGGCCTATACCTAAGAGTGTGAGTGATGTGAGGAGTTTCCATGGTTTGGCTAGCTTTTATAAGAGGTTCATTAAGGAACAACAAGATGCCTTTGATTCGCTTAAGTCTAAGTTGTGTAATGCACCACTTCTTGCTTTGCTTGATTTTTCTAAGATTTTTGAAATTGAATGTGATGCATCAGGCATTGGGATTGGGGGAGTTCTCATGCAAGAGAAACAACCTATTGCATTCTTTAGTGAGAAGTTGAGTAGGGTAACATTGAATTATCCAACTTATGATAAAGAAATGTATGCACTTGTTAGGACTTTAGAAACATGGTAGCATTAGCTTTGGCCCAAGGAGTTTGTAATTCATACTGATCATAAGTCTTTAAAATACTTGAAGGGGTAAGGTAAGTTGAATAAGAGACATGCAAAATGGGTTGAGTTTATTGAAACTTTTCCTTATGTAATTCAATACAAATCAAGTAAGGAAAATATTGTTGCTAACGCATTGTCACGTAGGTACACATTGATTAGCACTTTGAGTGTTAAGTTACTAGGGTTTGAGCACATTATTGGTTTGTATGCTAATGATGCTAACTTTAGTAACGTATATGTTGCATGTGAGAAGACTGCCTTTGGTAAGTTCTATAGACATAAGGGGTATTTGTTTAGAGTAAATAAGTTTTGTATTCCTCAAGGGTCTATGAGAGCATTACTTATGAGAGAAGCTTATGGGGGTGGTTTAATGGGACACTTTGGCATTCAAAAGGCTTTTGATGTTTTACATGAACATTTCTTTTGGCCACATATGAAAAGGGATGTTGAAAGAGTTTGTGCCAAGTGTATTACCTGTAGACAAGCTAAGTATAAGGTTTTGCCCCATGGTAAGTATATGCCCTTAGAAATTCCTTGTGAACCTTGGACCAGCATTTCTATGGATTTTATTCTCGGGTTACCTAGGTCCAAGAAGGGCCAAGATTGTATTCTTGTTATAGTTGACAGGTTTTTAAAGATAACGCATTTCATTGCGTGCACCAAAACGGATGATGCCACACACATTGCAGACTTATTTTTTAGAGAGATTGTTCACCTACATGGAGTGCCGAAGAGTATTGTATCAGATCGTGATGCAAAATTTTTTAGCCATTTTTGGAAGACATTATGGGGTAAGCTTGGAACAAAGTTGTTGTTTTCTACAACTTGCCACCCATAAACTGATGGACAGACTGAGGTAGTAAATCGAACTCTTGGTACATTGTTGTGTGTTGTTATTGGTAAGAACTCTAGAACCTGGGAAAAATGTTTGCTTTATGTGGAATTTGCCTATAATCATGTTGTTCATAGTGCTATAGGTTATTCTCCTTTCAAGCTTGTTTATGGTTTTAATCCATTATCTCCTTTGGATTTAGCACCATTGTCGATCCAGGACAGGGTTAATTTAGATAGGAAAAAGAAAGCTGAAGTGGTTAGGCAACTTCATGAGAAAGCTAGGCTTAACATTGAGAGAAAAACCGAACAATATGAAACATAAGCCAACAAAGGTTGTAGGCATATCACTTTTGAACCTGGTGATTGGGTTTGGGTACATTTGCTGAAGGATAGATTTCCTATGCAAAGGAAATCAAAGTTGCAACCAAAGGGAGATAGTCCTTTTTAAGTGGTGGCAAGAGTCAACGATAATGCATATAAACTTGACTTGCCAGGTGAGTATAATGTGAGTGCAACATTTAATGTTTCTGACCTTTCTCCTTTTCTCTTTGATGATGTAGGTGCTGATTTGAGAACAAATCATTTTGAGGAGAGCGGGAATGATGGAAGCCATATTGTACCGGCTCAAATCAACAAGGGAGTTGATGCTTTGCAAAACCTTGGAGGACCAATGACAAGGGCAAGGTCAAAGAAAATAAAGGAAGCTCTCAATAACTTATTATACGACATTTACCATCAGGAAATTGCTAGGTACGAGTTAAGGATGATGGAGGCTTCACTAGGGCTTGCAAATGTATCATCTGTGGAGGAATTTGAGAACCATGGCCTTAGGAAGGAAGTTGGATTTGGAAGCCCATGTTTGGGCATTTAAATGGATTATTTTCATGGGTTATATTGTTATGTAGTGGGTTGAACAAATTTCCCTAATAAGCCCATCTTATTAGCTAGAGTTTTTGAGGGTTAGCATATAAAAGGGGTAGAAAGGGTGGCTGGAGGCAGCACCAACGAATTTCCTTAATAAGCTCATCTTATTAGCTAGGGTTTTTGGGAGTTAGCATATAAAAGGGATAGAAAGGGTGGCTGGAGGCAGAACCCATCTTCATAAATGTATGAGCTATTTTCTTTGGTTTCTTGAGAACTAATTCTGATCTTTCATATTTAAGTGTGTTGGTTCAATAGACTTATCTTCTTCAACATTGTTGTTGTTAGGAGTGGCGTTTGAATCTTATAGTTCTGGTTTTTGGTTGTTTCTAATCATTGGGTCAAGACTCCAAATCCCTTAACCTTTGTTAGAATGATCCTATAGCAACATTGGTGTTGGGTTCCATTTACATATAATCAGAGTTCGTATCACCTTCTTGATCAAGCTTATATAAATAATTTATATAAATATCAAATCTATAATAAACATAATTTTTTTAAAAAGAACAACCTTTATCATTAAATGTAAAAGTAAATTCATTTAACATTAAACTAGAAATGGAAACGATGTTTTTAGAAAGTACAAGAATATATAACAATTCTTTAGTTCTATTACTAGGCTAGAATGAAAATGTAAACAATAAGTTCCAAAGGCTAATGTAGCAACTCTTGCTTCATTTACAAATCATAAGTTTACCTCACCTTTCTTCAACCATCTACTTCTAATGATTTCTTACATATTTTTACAAGTATCATAACTGTATCCAATATCCATGTAATAAAATTAAAAGTAGAAAGATTTATCTTAATCATAAACATAACTAAACCAAAGGCTTCACCAAGCTTCTTCACCTTTAGCCTAGCAAGATAAATCTTGCAATTCCATTTTTAGTGGCCTTTTCACCATAATGATGGCAAGTGCTCTTGCTTTTGTCCTTTTCACATCACCACTCGTTTGAAATGCATTGGTTGCTTAAGCCTTTCCTATTTTATTCTTCTTCTTAGGCCTTTTGCTCTTCAAATTGGAAGAATCCACGAGAAGAAAAAGAGTCTTCTCTTTCTTTAGAGTTCACTTTGTAGTTTTAAGCATATTTAATAATTCAACTAATGTAACTACCAACTTGTTCATATAAAAGTTCACAATAAATTGTGAACAAAACTAAGGTAGAGACTACAAGATCAAGTCAACACTTAACTTTGAAGTTATGGTAAAATACAATCAGCCCAATTTCTCAATGTAGCTAATCTTTAGAATATTAGCATTCATTGAAGAGCCTTCGACCATTTTACATTAGAACAATTCCTTTAAGATCTCATATCATAGTTTCTATATCAAACAACTTCTTGAGATGTAGAATTGTTGTGCAGGCATTCATAATATTCTTATGTTACCTTTGAAGTTTAAGAGACATACTAGCTAACATCACATATGTAGCATGATCATCATCATCCTTATGCTAAACATATGCCTCCACTTCTTCCTCATCACCAAGAGTAGGAAGATCCTTATCAAGGGCATAGAACTTCTTTCCTTACTTGAGAACAATTCTAAAGATTTTATACTAGTCTAAAACATTTGGTCTTATTTTACTTACTCCCACTTTTTTTATTCAAATCAATAAATCTTTATGTTCACATGAAAGATCTTACTCTAAAATTTTCTAGTGGGTCAAGATCCCATTTAATTTATTTCACTTGGAGATAATCTAATGATCAAAAAAAAAAAAATTAGGTAGATAACATAGCTTATCAATTACATCACATGTGACTCTTATATCAATTAAATGACAACTCTTTGTCTAAACAAATCACATATGATGCACTTAATCATTGTATCTAAATTTATGTGATCATGAGATAACTCATCCAAATCATATAAATATAGTTAATTAGGACCCATCAATTATAATATCAAGCATATTTAGGTTAAGGAGGCTTTTAGCTAACCTAACAAACTTTTTTCAAATAAAACTCTGGTTTTATTCTATAATTATAATAGCCAACTCACCATGTTCTTATAATATATATATCACATACATAGCATACAATCCTAGTATCATATTCTAATATGCATGATTATAAGATCTACTATGTTATTTTCCTTAAGCTATTAAGGAAGTTAGATGGTCAAATCCTAGAGGATTGGAAATTAGTCTTCCAAAGGCTTTTTTGCAAAACTAAGGAAAATAGCAATAAGTAGAAAAAAAATAAGGTCTTATGACAATTATATTTTTTCTTGTTTTTTTAATTTATTCTTCCTTTTTGGAAAGAATGGACAATATGTGGAAAGTCCAAGTTAGCTCTCAACTATATCTCAACCAACATCCTACTCTTGAAGGAGTGGGGCAAACTACTCATTGCTATGTTGCTCCATCTCAAGGAAGAGAATTAGGTAAAAAGCATTATTTTGAAGGAGGGAAAGCAGGGTTGACAAGCCACTTCGAGGGGGTAACTAGACTAGATTGCTTAATGGACGTTTTACATGTCATAAGAAATTTTACTTGAGGTCCTTTGCTAGTGGAGGTTGCTTACTCTCACTAGTAGCAATGGAAAACGGTGGGGGATTTTTCCTAGTGATCGTGGGTGGGTCTCATGAGATCTAAGTCATCTGTCAGAAACATTGCTGGCTACAGACAAGTATAGCCAAATTAAGATGAGACTGGATGGACAAGCTAAGACTATAGCATAACTACAATAGAAAATAGGAGAAAACCCACCCTTTTAGCTAACATAGAAAGATACATATAAAGAGAGGATTCATTTAAAGTGTCTAGGTATCGAGAGTCAATGAAGAGAAGGGATTAGGGCCTAGTAGACATAAGTCCTTAAATTGGAAACATCCGTCTTACAAGTAAAGATGTGCTAATGGCAGTGATATGCCAAATCCTCCTATCCTACTCCCATTGATATCTCACGATGGACATACTAAGATTAGATGGGATCCATAGGACTTGCATTATAGATTTTATACAATTGAAATATCCTCTTGAGTTGTCTCCCTTGACACCTTCATTTGGATCTCCATAGTTACAAATAGATATCCCATCTCAATTCTTTAATTATATAACTTTTACACAATTATGATAGAATTTTTAAGTTACATTTAAGGAGAGTTTAGATAAGAAGAGAATTTATAAATAGAAAATAAGAGAAAGGGACAAAAAGCAATCTTTATACTCAAAAAATTATATTCATTCATATTAATAAAAACAATGATAGGGATCTATAAACTTGTAATCCTCTATCATGTTATCATATTCACATTATATGCACAAAAGTAAATAAAATTTCAATTTTAATTATTGATATTAAGTTACCTATCTGAATAATAGTCCTAATGAAATTGAAAAATAGCTTTCTAATTCAACAAGTAATCTAATCAAATATAAATCCTTAATCCTAATCCAATTAAGATGTTTTAATTCTAGTCAAAAACTATATATAATCTAGAAAATAATTTTTGAGATTATATTTGAATTAAATTTCTTTTAATTCAATAACTTAATTGAATTAGGTGTTCCACTTCTGAAGAATTTTGAATCTTAAAAATCTAATCAAACTGGCATCCATGCCACGAAAGGCTTGGCCATGCAACCTAGTATGGCTTTCTTTAAAGCCATCAACATTGCCATGGTTAATTACCCAACAATCCCCAATAATGCCAAAATTAATTTCAGCCCCATTTTTTTCTTTTTGTTTACTTCTCTGGATTTCTCAAAACCATGGCACACAAAAAAAAGAACTTTTCATTTTTGCATGGCAAGACATAATCTTGACTCATTTTTTCCTCTTTTATGTGTTTAACCAAAAGTTTAACCTCTAATATTTTGCACACAAGAAACTATTGAGATAATTCTTAAAATCATAAACTCTTTTAAAGGAATAGAAAAATAAAAGGGCAAACCAAAAGAGAGCGCTTGCTCACAAGAATCAATTTTATTGGCCATATAAGGTTCTATTTATAAAGAACTTTGGCTATGTAAGGCCTAATATTATCTTTTAATAAATTATACTTTAGTTCCTATAATTTTAAATACAATATTTTGTCTACAAAAATTTCTTAAACTTTTAATCAATTCTAACTTAATCTCTTTTTATGTTTCTCATCATTTTTCTTTATGTGTGTAATCCATTAATATCTTGACATGTAGACAATGAATATAAATTATAATTTCAAAAAATTAGATAAATTATACCTTTTGAATTTATCATTAATCTTCTAATTAATTAATTTATATGAATAAATCAAGATTAATGTCTAGACAAATGTTTTGATTACCATAATAGTAGGACTATAAAAGTGGTTTGACTAATCTTTTTAGTACATGGTCTCTTGTTGTAATTCAATTATGTTGTCATACTAATACCCTAATTAGATATTGAGTATGAAATTAGTACTTATTTTATATTGTTTAGTCATATTTGTTCTCAAATAATAATATAACAATTGATTATATTAAGGATATCATAACCATTTATAATCATTATTCAATCTTATGTAAGGATTTCTCAAATCAATATCTATTAAGTATATCGGCAAATCACATTGGTAGGTTATAAAATGAATTCTTAGATACTTGTAAAATACTTTAGACACATATTTGGAGTTTGACAAAAATTTAGACACATTAATTAGTTTTGTTGATTTTGACTACACCATTGATTTTAATAAAAGAAAATCTCTTATAAGTTATGTATTTTGTTTTGGTGGTTTTATTATTAGTTGGAAAGTTACTCTGCAATTTATTGTTACTTTGTCTACTATTGAAGCAAAATACATGACAATGATTGAGATAATCAAAGAAACCTTATAGTAAAATGGTTTGTATGGTGAGTTTAGTCTATATTAAGATGTCGTGACTATCCATTGTGACAGTCAAAGTGCAATACACTTGATTAAGGATCATATGTATCATGAGAGAATGAAATATATTGATATAAGATATTACTTCATTCAGAAGACAATTGCCGAGAGGAGAGGAAGGTTTTAATTTAGAAAATTAGTATTAAAAGCAATTGTACAGATAGGTTTACAAAACCTTTTCTAATTGCTAAATTCAAGCAATGCTTTGATTTAATTAGTGTAATACGATGATTTAGGAGTTTGTAAAGAAAATGAAGTATTGTTACTATATCTGCATATGAGACTTAAGATAAAAATTTGTTAGGTTGGTGGCTAAAATCTTAAATTGGAAAATTGTGTAAAGTTGATTAATTTTATTTTTTATAAATAAGGAGTAATATAATATATTATAAAATTAATAAAAATTAAAAAGTTAAAATTTTTATGTATTTTTAATTTATTATTTGAATTTTTATTAATTAGACTCAAGAAAATTTTTTTTTTAATATTTATTTTTACTTTCACCTATGTATTAAATTAAAATTAACTAAATTATATAAGTTTAGTATCTATTATTTTAAGTTATTTTTTATATTATTATTATTATTATTTTTAAAGATTATAACTCGAAAGATATCGCTTATCTTATCGCTTAACAAAAGTTTTATGCCATTTTTTTTCTTGGGTATTCGTTACAGATATGCAGTCGGGTCACCATGCACCGCATCTTAAGACATTGCATCATTTTTCGTGTTGAGAGATGAAGAGGGAGCTGCCATCATCACAGTGAGAGAAATGCTAAAATCATGCAGAAATGGAGAAGTCATGGTTGATACATGATACCAGCCTTGCTTTGTGGTGCGAGGAGCTTTTGTCAGCTCGAAGTGCTCTCCGAATCCAATGCCTTGCCCTTATTCTATCCGTGTCTCTCTCAGTATTATTTCGACCATTGATGTTTATTAAACAGCTTAAGGCATCATTGCTCTGTTCGCCAGTCAAAATACTATAAATAGCCATATGCCCATGTTTCTGGATTAGACGAGGTAAAATCCCGGGTCTCCAGGCTTCACATAATCATCCGTATGGCAGCAAACCAACCCAGCCAAGATCCTCCTCAGTCCGTTGGGTATTAAGAGCTTGTCCAGTAAATGGCCCTGCTCCAACCCCAGCCCTGAGCCCCCTCCTTCCCATCCTCGGCCACTTCTTGCTCGGCCTCCATTTTGGCAAATTGGTCAGCCTCAACGACCGCCAAATCAATCTCAGGAGCCTGCTCTGCCGCAACCACCAACACCTGCTGCAGTATTGAAACAAGCTCCACTGCCTCCAGCTACAAGAGAATTAGCTGGGATTGCACCTGTATCAGAATCCCCAATTCTCAGGGCAGCCTGCTGCTTCACTGCCGACTTCTCCAGTCCGAACTTCTCTAGTACTTCCTCCAGCTGTTACCCCTTCCCACTGTACCATCTCCTGTTAGACCCAGTGTTCCGGCTACCATATCTTCAGTCTCATCCTCTCCAGCCCATAAATTAGCCCCAACATATTCTTTTGCGGCAAGCTCTCCTGCCCGAAAAGCGAAAGTCTCTACAATTCCTGCACCATCTTCCAGAATCATATTGCAGCATGCTGTACAAACCCCGCCTCAGTCACCTAAGCCAAAGCCAACTGCTTCACCACCTTCTCCTTTAAACCCTATCACCTTCTCGGATAAAATCTGATGCAGACCTGGAACCCAAGATCCCATTAGAAGCAGAACAGAAAAACTGTGGTTGTTCAAAAGACTATTGGCAAGCCTAATGATTGGCCATGGACCAAAGGCACTGATTCAGACAGAAATTTCCCGAAGGTTTTGCAGTCCATCTGCTGCACATATCCCAAGGAATGAACCCTTCAAAGAGATGAAAGAAAAGGGAGCAAAAGTTCATGGCAAGAAAATTTTTCTGGATTCTGAAGAGGTAGCAAGAGGGTCATCAAAATTGCTGGAGAAAACAAAGGTGCTTCAATGGAAATATTCCGCTTTCCAAAGAAAAATGCGTTTGTGAGCAATTATTATCATCGCAACCGGAAGGAAAATTCCTCCAGCTGAAGCAGCAGTGATGACGAAAAAGAACCCCAAGACTAAGGACAAGAGCCACAAAGGAATGCCATGAACACACGTCCAATGAGTGCCTTTATGAACAGTAACGTTCAAGGGTTAACAATTCGCTTGTCTTCCAATCTTCATGAATTCACCATGATCCTGGGGTGCATCTTTCTCTTTCTCAAAAGCTGGCAGCCAGTGACTTGATGTTAAGGATCGTGGCGATGGCCACCAAAGCTAGCCGCTTGGCCGAAAAGAGCGGAAAACAGACGATTTATGTAGGCTACAGTGCAATGTTTAAGGAATAAAAAATAAGTGATTGATTGATGCAGAATGATTCTATGTTAATGTTCGGCTTTTAGCGGAGTGCATCTCAAGATTGTCGAATGCTTTATATACCTATCCATCTAAGGGACTACCCATAAGATTGGGGAGAGTAGCACGTAAGCTTGCATTGAATTTACATCTTTGTAATTTCTATTTGTTGCTTTGTATTCCCATTGTTCACCAAAATTAACGCTCGTTTGTTTTGTTAGAAAAGTGATGGAAAGAAAATGATAAGAATGAAAAGGATAAGACAATAATTTTTCATTTCTTTGGAAATGAGATGAGAAAAAAAAATAAAACTTGAAAATAATTTTTATAAATATATAATTCACTGTTTTATATCTTTGATTAAAATTTTTTTTTATATATTTATATTTTCTAATTTATCGAATTACTCCATGTTCAAATTATATATTAATATTTAAATGAGACAACAAATGTCATTTTAACTCACAATAATTTTCTTCTCCTATTTTTTCACAATATTTAAATCATTACAACACATAAGAGTTATAGCGGTAAGTCCAAACCCCTTCTTATGTGGTAAAAACCACTGCATAATACAGTGATTTTTTGTTTATTAAATTTGTAAACACTACAATAGATCTTATATAGTGGTTTCCACAAACTATAATAACACATATGAACTCGTTAAATAAACATATTTTAGATAACAATTTTATATAATTATTGCAATGCTTTTAATATTGTATATATAATGGTTATAAGATATATATGTGATAGTTATATAGTGTTAAAGAACACTTTGTTATTTGTTGAGGCAATGGTTTTTCTACAATCAGCTCTTGCCCATTTTTTTTCTTTTTCATCTACTTATTAGTTGTCTATGCTTTGGGCAATAAAAACGACAATGAGCAATACACGAGGTAATTTAAGGAGACAAGCTTAAATGATAGTTTAAAGTTAGATTTAGCTTACTTGATACATCTGTCAACTTGTTCATCTCTACAATTAAATAATGCATATATATGTGCTTCTTCAAGAGAAAGAACATCCAAAGTAAGGGTCTTACCCTTCCTTTTCCCTTTACTCCCTATTACACACCTTCTATTGGGAAGTAAAGGTGTTTGCACCATTATTGTGCCAAATTGTTGATTATATCTCATAAAATGAGTCTACATCCCATCATGCATGAATCTTGAGTAAAATAATAAATAATCTTCAACCAAATACCTTTATACGATGGAACCTTCAAGATGACTTATAAGGAATATGCAATTTTATTTTGCACAATAGGCTTTAGCATTAACTTCCTAACTAGAATTGGAAAAGTATGATGCATCAATAAATGTGCATCATGACTCTTCTACCCCATAATTTTCTCCTCTTTCTCATTCACATGTCTAGATATATTAGATGCATAACCTTTAAGAAATTTGACACCTTTTATAATGGTACAAAACATGGTTTTTCTCCTCTAGTGTCTTTGAAAAGTATGCTTTAGATAGATAAATATGTTGACCATCATTAGAAAAAACAAGTTAAAGCTCTTTTCTTATCCCTATGTCCTAAAAGTCAAAATGAGTCTTTGCATGATCCTTTATTTTACCAAGAATGTCAAGGAGAGTCCTAAGAATGTTATCATAAATGTTCTTCTCTACATGCATCACATATAAATTGTGACGAGATTTATTACTCACCCAATAGGGCAAATAAAAAAATATAGATTTTTCCTTCCATGGACTAGCAAAGACTACTTTTTGCTTCTTTCCAAATTGATTATCAAAATTAGGCAATTTTGATAAAGTCTTTATCCCTAATAAAAGAGTTAGAGTAGCTCTCAACTCCATCTTACCATGAAATAATTTTTAATTTCTTCTTCAAGAGTGATCAGCATTTAAGAACCTATAATGGTGCATATAACATGTCTTCTTACTATGATACAAATATTCAAAATAAGTATCATAAGTACAAGTAAGACATGCTAGCTTTCCCTTTATACTCCACCTTAACAACATTACATATGCTAAAAAAACACTAACAATCCATAATATTTTTAACATTCTATCAATTTGTTGTTTGTGTATAGCAAACAATGTCTAGTTGCTAAATGATTGAACTATGGAGGTGTATTTGCTCACAATGCTACTTATAAACTAATTATTTTGCTAATCTTGCAATTATTCTACAATCAAACCATATGTCCTAATTATCACAATTATTTAAGAAGGTGGCCTAGTGCCTACTCTAAGTGTTGGCATCACTTATATTTAATTGGAGCAATTTCATTGTTGGCACCTTTGATTCTTTTTGTTTTGCAAGGTTCTTCCTAGTACATGACATGATAAAGTGGTAAAAAAACTTATGCCATTTGATCCTAAAATTCAAAGAACAATTCATGTGTTAAACAAAAGCAAAAGAGTGGAAATGGTGAATGAAGAAAGTGATGAGGCTAACTGGTCCTTGCTAGAAAATTCAAATCCTTTAGTTATAGGGACCACATAAAGTATTAGGAGGTCAGTCATACAAGTAAATAATTTTGAAATCAAACCAGCCATCATTAAGATGATTCAAATTTTATGTATAGGTAAAAGATCCTAGTGGTATTACAACAGGAGCTAATGTTTTCAATAACATAGAAAATTATGCTATCTTATGAATAACATTTTTCTTGATAGCAATTTATCAAGAATTCTTTGTGACCTTAGTGTGACAAAGCTGAAAACCTTAGTATATTCTCTCTTGGTTAAATCACGTTGTGTTTAGCAATAAAGAGGTTTTATTTGCTCTTATTTAGTTTTTTATGTTTTGAAATCAGTCTTCTAAATAAAGTTAGGATCATTAGTGTTTTGGTACTTATTTGCTTTAAATGCTCATAGGACGATACTCTATTCACTATCTATATTCTTAAGAAACTAGTCCACTTGCTAATGGTTATTCTTACGCATTGTATTCTATCAATAGGGTTGTAAGAGTGCCAAATCCTTGCATGAACCTCTAATGGAATGATGCAAGTCCATGAAAGCTTATGACTTCATAGATCGAGGTTAGAACATACCTCTCTTGGATAGCTTGGACCTTCTCTTCATCTACTTTTATTCCTTCATGGAGGATAACATAACCAAAAAAGTGACTTCATTCTAAAACAATCAACACTTTTTTGATATTGCCACAAAGCTTTTCCTTCCTTAGCACTTCAAACACATGCAGAAGGTGTCTAACATGGCAGAAGGTGTCTAACATGATCAACTTTCTTCTAGCTATAAACTAAAAAATCATCAAAGTAAACAACAATAAATCTGCCAATGAATTCCCAGGTCGGTGGCAGCTTGCTGCGGGGGGGGGGGGCAGCCCCACGGGGTTTCCTGCGTGCAAGTGCAACATATCCTATCAGTTAAATGTGCAGTATTCGGATCTAGGAAGTTCTTGTCTCACTCCCTTCTCCTAAATTCTGAGTACAGAATGGACGAATTTTGACCAAAATACCAAACAACAATATTGACGGAGCCCAAAACCTGCTGAAGTGGGAGAGAGACGAAAGAACGGGCAAGTTTTCGCAAACAATGCTGAACAGCAATCTTGGGGAAGCCTTGGAAGCATTGAAACAGCCGAATTTAGACCCAAGTGATGGGGCCAATGGAGTGCAGCTCGATTGGCAGCCCAAGGGAGCTCGGAATGAGCTTTCCGTCGAGTGGTTATGGGACTCGTGGGTCCATGCACATCAAAAGTTACAGCAGTTTACGTTCTCAGGGGGCTGTGCTCCTCTCCTTCTTGGCTCCTTCCGCTGGCAGGGAAATTCGACCATTCCTGGGATGTCGGAACCACGGGAGGAGCTTCCGGGCTGTCTCAGGCTCCGCGAAGGAAATCTGCTGCAGTCGGATGGTGCTAGGAGAGGCTCCTGGGGATTTCAGGCGCTGCAAATGGTGGGTGCGATCATACCAGCACTAATGCATCAAATCCCATCAGAACTCCAAAGTTAAACATGCTTGGGTGAAAGTAATACTAAGATGGGTGATCTCCTGAGAAGTCCTCATGTTGCACCCCTCTTTCTTTATCCTTTCTCTGCGCTTGGATTCCCGGGTTGGCGGCAGTTTGCTGTGGGGGAGGGCAGCTCTTCGGGGCATCCTGCATGCAAGTGCAACTGATCCCATCAGTTAAACATGCAGTGCTGGGATCTGGGAAGTCCTCGTCTCGCACCCTTCTCCTAAATTCCGAGCATGGAACTGACGAATTTTAACCAGAATGCTGAACAACAATATCGACGGAGCCCAAAACCTGCTGAAGTGGGAGAGAGATGAAAGAACAAGCAAGTTTTTGCAAACAATGCTGAACAGCAATCTTGGGGAAGCCTTGGAGGCACTGAAACAGCCAAATTTTGACCTGAGCGACGGGGCCAATGGAGTGCAGCTCGATTGGCAGCCTGATGGAGCTTGGAATGAGCTTTTCCGTCAAGTGGTTACGGGACTCGTGGGTCCATGCACATCAAAAGTTACAATGGTTTACATTCTCAGGGGGCTGTGCGCCTCTCCTTCTCGGCTCCTTCTTCTTCTGGCAGGGAAACTCGACTGTTCATGGGATGGCGGAACCATGGGAGGAGCTTCTGGGTCGTCTCAGGCTCCTCGAAGGAAATCTGCTGTGAGCGGATGGCTCCAGGAGAGGCTCCTGGGGATTTCTAATGTTGCAGATGCTGGGTGCGATCATACCAGCACTACTGTACCGGATCCAATAAGAACTCCAATATTAAATGTGCTTGGATGAGAGTAGTATTAGGATGAGTGACCTTCTAGGAAGTTCTCATGTTGCATATCTCCTTCTTATTCCTTTCTCTGCACTCGGATTCCCGGGTTGGTGGCAGTTTGCTGGGGGGAGGGCAGCACCTCGGGGTTCCTGCATGCAAGTGCAACGGATCCCATCAGTTAAACATGCAGCACTGGGATATGGGAAGTCCTTGTCTTGCATCCTTCTCCTAAATTCCGAGCACGGAACGGATAAATTTTTACTAGAATGCCAAACATCAATATTGATGGAGCCCAAAACCTGCTGAAGCGGGAGAGAGATAAAAGAACGGGTGAGTTTTTGCAAACAATGCTGAACGGCAATCTTGGGGAAGCCTTGGAAGCACTGAAACAGCCAAATTTTGACCCAAGTGACAAGGCAAATGGAGTGCAGCTTGATTGGCAGCCTGATGGAGCTCGGAATGAGCTTTCTGTTGAGTGGTTATGGGACTTGTGGGTCCACGCGCATTAAAAGTTACAATGGTTTACATTCTCAGGGGGCTGTGCACCTCTCCTTCTCGGCTCCTTCCGCCGGCAGGGAAATTCGACTGTTTATGGGACGGTGGAACTGCGGGAGGAGCTTCCAGGCCATCTCAGGCTCCGCAGAGAAATCTGCTACAGGCAGATGGCGCTGAGAGAGGCTCCTGGGATTTCAAGCGCTGCGGATGGCAGGTGCAATCATACCAGCACTAATGCATCAGATCCCATCAGAACTTCGATGATAAATGTCCTTGCACGAGAGTAGTACTAGGATAAGTGACATCCTAGAAAGTGCTCATGTTGCACCCCTCTTTCTTTTTTCCTTTCTCTGGGCTCGGATTCCTAGGTCGGTGGCAGTTTGCTGCAGAGGGAGGGCAGCCTCTCGAGGTTTCCTGTGTGCAAGTGCAACAGATCCCATCAGTTAAATGTGCAGTACTAGGATCTGGAAAGTCCTCGTCTTGGACCGTTCTCCTAAATTCTAAGCACGGAACGGATGAATTTTGACCAGAATGTTGAATGACAATATCGATAGAGCCCAAAACCTGCTGAAGTGGGAGAGAGACGAAGGAATGGGCGAGTTTTCAAAGTAAAGAATTAGATTAGAAATAAAAATCAATAAGTTTCACAATACTTCCCCTAATGACTTCAATCCTTAGAACTAAAAATAAAACCCTAACCTTGCATATCATAGGCGTGTACAAGAAAGAAAGAAAAGATAGGTATGCATATGTATATGGTTTTGGTACTCTAACATATCTATTTATAGCTTTAAGGGAGAATAAAAATAACCTAAAGAAAGATAGACACTTCCTCTTTGGAACCAACTTAGCTTTTTCAAAGAACAACTTGTAATTAGATTACAATAGCTTTGACCAGCCTATAAGTTGGGTTGAGGACATTGGTTTATGGTTCAATTCTTCTTGGATCTCTACAAATAAGCCTACTTTAGAAAGTTTAGGATGTCTATTTTAATTCTCATGAAGGCTCTAAATCCATCAAACAATGTTTAGAATGTGAATTTCTCAAAATAACCTCTAGTGGTCAAGTATTCTCAAGACTGCATTTTTAAACTTCAAAATTGCTCGAATCCACTTGGTATTTTCCTTAAACATAAAATCAACCCCAAATAAGTACATATAGGACAAAAATACACTAAAAAGGTTAAATAAAAGAGAATAAAATATAATGCAAAGAAATACTTATCAGAAAACCAACAACCAAGATAGTCTAAAATGTTCCTATATAAGGAACTTAGCTACTATAACAGAGTTTTAAGCTTTTCCTCAAAAATTTCTTCTCTTCTCTTTTCGTGTTTTCTTATCTAACACTAACAAATGGTGTCAAAGCTCTTTTGATCCTACAAAGGTAGTGAGAAAAAGAGTAACTATGTGATAGATCAATAAATCGGAGAGAGAAAACAAGGAGTGAAATTGTAGCAAAGAAAAGCCAAAAAGCAAATATGGCTTTTAGCAGTGTCTTACTTCCTGCACTTCTAATCTTTAATGGCATCAATTTCTAGCTGTGGTTAGTAAAAATGAATGCCTATTTGAGGGCCTTTGACCTTTGGGATATAGTGGAAACAAGAGGAGAGCCTCCCACTCTACTTGAGAATCCCATTATAAATTAGATTAAGCAAAAAAATGGTGGAAAGCTTAGAGAAGTTTAAAGCACTTACATGTATCCAATCATCACTCTTAAATGTCATTTTCATAAGGATAATGGCAAGTGAGATAGCCAAAAAAGCATGGGAAAAGCTTCAAAATAATTTCCATGACAATGATAAAGTAAGACAAATGAAGTTTTTTAAACTTAAAAAGAGAATTTGAGATGTTGAGATTTTTAATCTATCTATCATGCTTATGACAAGAAAGAGATTGAGCAATATTTCAAGCAAGATAAATTCTTTTTTAAGGGAAATAAGAGGTGCATTTCCTAGAGTTCTTTGAGTGAATTGTTGATCCAAAAGGCCCATAGTAGTGGTCCTTTTGGCGCTTTGGTATGAATAAGACATTGGCAAAGCTTCAAAAACATTTTTATTGGCAAAAGATAGGTAAGGATGTTTAGACCATTATTGAGAGATGGGTTGTGCACTAGCAAAATAAAAGTCACGAATCATCCAAAGGTTTGTACACACCACTTTTGGCTTTAGATGTTCCTTTGGTTGATGTAAGTATGGAGTTCACTCAAGGGCTAACTAAAACATAAAGAGAAAAGCATTTAATTTTGGTTGTTGATTGATTCTCAAAGATGACACTTTTATACTATGCCTTAAAACTAATAATGCTACTCATATGGCTAACTTGATCTTTGATTGAGTTGTCATGTTCTTTGGAAGCCCTTATGGCAAAAAATTGCAACTAAACTATTGTTTAGTACAACTTGTGATCCACAAACTGATGGCCAAACTGATCTAGTGAATTGCATGGTGACAACTCTACTTGTTCGTTTAGAATTTGCTTATAATAGGAGTCCCCTTCATACTACCGATCAATTTCCATTTGTTGTAGTGTATGGTATAAATGCAATCATTCCCATTGATCTTAATACCAATCACTTTCCATTTGTTGTAATGTATGGTATTAATCCAATCATTCCCATTGATTTTATCCTCTTTTAAATTTTGAGAAGGTTAACTAAAGCCTAAGAAAGAGCTAAGATCTTAAACAAGCTATATAAATAGATTAGAGCTTGAATTTAGAGACAAAATGAAATGTACAAGAAAGTAGCTAATAAGCATAGAAAACCTACTCCTTTTGCTCCAAAGGACTTTGTTTGAATTCCTTTGCAAACTGAACAATTTTCATCAAAGAGGAAGTCCAAATTAATGCTAAGGGTTGAGGGTCCCTTCAAAGCACTAAAAAGGATTGGTGACAATGCATACAATATTGATTTGTTGGGATATTACAATGATTCTAGTACCTTGAATGTCAAAGGCCTCTCTTTATTTGGTGGACAATGACTTGTTGGATTTGAGGGCAAATCCTTTTCAACTAGGGGAGTCTGATGCTTTTGAACAAAAGGCTCTTACTAAAATTATCACTAGACACATTATGCACTAAATGAGAAAATATTGTATAATGGTTCCATGGAAGAAGTGCTCAATCAACTAATCCTTGATAAGCACAAGACCATTTAGAACACACTTATCTAGATAGACCATTCTCTAGCCCACTTTGCTACATTGACAGATGTCTTGAAGTAGTAAGGCCTAATCTCTTGCATTTGTGGACGTCCAAGCACTAAATTAGAGTCGAATAATCTTATGAGACTTTTTATTCTTCTACTCATTGGGAGAATATGTCTAATAAATGATTTTTGGCAATTGTAAAGTCTATCTAAATAGTAGTATTATGTTTAATGAGTGTAATCTATCTAAATAGTGAGTTTGTAATAAGTTTTAATGTTATGCCTTATAGAATTTTCTATAATCCATTAAATTGAGTTAAACTCCCAACATGGAGGGTAACTTGGTAGATTTTATGAAAACTAAGGTGTTACTATTTTAAACTTGGTTTTTGTATCTTCTTGTGGATTCAAGAGGTCATGAAACTTTTATTTTATGATCCTTTAGTGTGGTAGCTTGGCTTGTATCACTATTGGTGGTTGAATTCCCTTTAACATTTCACGTAGACATCTTTATTTCCTTTCCATCCTACCTTTATTCACATCACTTTTCTTTTTTCTTTCATGATGGTTCAAAATTATAGTCTTTTTCCTTAGATTTACTCCCCTAGTAAAGAATTTGACCCTTCTCAACAAACTTGTACGAGATCTTCTTTGAGCCTTTGAGTTGCTTTTCTATCATAGTTGCCTTTTGATTTCATCATCTAAGGACTAGTATGGTTCCATCTCAATGATATTAGGATTGTTCATACTTAATCCACCCAAAAAATTATGAACTCTTATTCATCTCATAATTGAACCCTTCTTCAAGATTGAAATCATTTTGCTTTAAGGTGTGGAGTTTTAAGTATAACTAATGCCTATAACTTTTTAGGATGAATTGTTTTTTTTATTCAATCTTTTCATTTATTACCAACTATTAATTTTAGATTTTCCATCTCTCCTACCATGCCAAATTCTCCCCACGCAACAAGCTCAATCTTTTATTTTTAAACTTAACTTTCTTATAAGATCAAGGCCTTGGGCACAAAGGGGTATTTTGATTCTCCATGGATATATAACTAAGAGCTTTGATATCAAATGATGTGGATAAGGGTAAGTTGGAAAGGAATTAAAGATGACTATGTGAGAAGTTTAAAGGGGATTCCACCACCCATAGTGATACAAGCTAAGCTACCATGCAAAAGAATAAGGAATTCAAAGTTTGCCACCACTTAAATCTATGAGAAGATACTAAAATCATGATTAAAATAGAAAAACTTTAGTTTTTGTAAAATTCAACCATGTTTCCTTCTATGTTTAAAGTTCAACTCCATTTAAAGAATTAGAGAAAATTCTAGAAGACATAACATTAAAACTCCTTATCTAGATAGATTACACTTGTTAAATACTATATAGATAAACTTCATAATTACTATAAACCATTTATTAGACTTATCCCCCATTAACTAGAAGAATTAAAAGTCTTATGAGATTCCTTGGCTCTAAATTAGTGCCTGCACATCCTCAAATGCAAGAGAAGAGGACCCACTACTTCAATTTCCCCCTTAGACATCATTTCATATAACAAAATGGGTTGAAAGATGGTCAATCTAGATGAGTGTGTTCTGAATGATCTTGTAATGGTCAAAGATGAATTGGTTGGGCCTTTCTTCCTTGTAGCCATAATTACTATATTTTGTCATTGAGTGTGTCATATGTACAGTAACGATTTTGGTAGAAACCTTTTCTTAACATGCATGAAATAACATGTTTTTATCTAAACTTTAATTAGTTTGAACTACACTAGATAGTATGTGCATCTTACAATAGAATTAGTGATTAATATGGACATTTAAGTTAATTTCATGAATCATTTGTGAGAATGACTCCTTAAAACCAAAGAAGAAGCCTTATTAGCAAGAATTGAAGTGATGGTCTCATGTTTCTAGCAATGAACCATTCTATCATAGGAAAAAATATAA
Organism: Rhizophora apiculata; assembly: GCA_037832385.1. Lineage (NCBI taxonomy): Eukaryota > Viridiplantae > Streptophyta > Magnoliopsida > Malpighiales > Rhizophoraceae > Rhizophora > Rhizophora apiculata. Next base: position 1,093,646 of record CM075434.1, on the reverse strand, counting down.
AGATGAATGGCTCCTTTTTTTCAAATAAAATTCAATGTATTCAAAATATGAAAGGTATATTAACATACTTGTCCTCCTCCCCTCAGAAAAAAGAATGTTTGATGTAGACATGGATGTTAATTGCATGTTCATTTTGTATGAATCCTTAAAATGAAAGGAGAAGCATTATTTCCAAGGAATCAAGTGATGGTCTCAAGTTTCCAGCAATAAATGATTCTCTTTTAGTAAAGAAGGCAAATTAAGAGCAATAGTTTCATTATTTCACTTTAATGGATTTGTATTACTTTGAAGAGAACCCCTATTGTCTAATAACCAAGAAATATCTCATGTTTTAAGCATTGAATGATTCTCTCATAATGAAGAATGCTAATCAAGAGTAATAACTTCTTTATTAGAGGGAATTTGATGGATTTAGACTACTTAAAATATAATAATGACCATCTCGTATTGACATCAGTGATCAATGTAGACATATTTCTTAATTTCACCATTCCTTCGTGTGAATGACTCCTTGAGACGAAATTGGAAGCCTTCTTATCTTGAAATGTAGTGTGATTCTCATGTTTTAAGCAATGAACCATTCTAAGAAAAGCTAATCAAGATGAATAATTCATTCATTTTGTGGTATTAAATAGACTTAGACTACGTAAGGGTGTTGATGTGTATGTTAATTGCATCATCATTCTTTGTGAATGATTTTTTGCAATGAAAGGACATTATTGCCAAGGAAATAGGTAATGGTCTTAAGTTTCAAGCAATGAATCATTCTTTCTTGACAAAGTAAGATAGTCAAGAGTAATAGCTCCTTTATTCAATTGACTTCAATAGATTCAGAATAATTAAATAAGAAGCCTTATAGCAAGCAATGAAGAGATAGACTCATGTTTCAATCAATAAACAAATTACTCATAGTAAAGAAGACTAATCAAGAATAAAAGCTTTGTTATTTGATAAACTTCAATATATTTGGACTATCTAAAATACGCTAATGTGCATCTTGTAATACAATAAATGATCAATGTAGACATTATAGTTAAATTAATTATTCCCTTGTGTGAATGACATCTTTAAACAAAAGGAGAAGCCTTATTTACCAGAAATGAAGTTTTTGTCTTATGTTTCAAGCAATGAATGTCAATCTAAGGAAATCTAATCAAGATGAATGACTTCTTCATTTGATCGAATTCAATAGATTTAGATAGGAATTTAATACATGCTTATTTTTTGTATATGATTCCTTACAACAAAAATAGATGTGCCTAAGAATTAAGTGACAATCTCAAGTTTCAATAAATGAAAATGAGACTTTCATGGTAAGTGAAGCTAACAAGAGTAATAGCTTTGGTATTTGATGTAAAGTAATCAAGAGATAGTTTCTTATTTCAAGTAATGAATAATTATCTTATAGTAAAAATGCTAATTAAGAGTAACAACTTTTCAATTAGATGAACTTTAATAGATTTGGACTACATAAGAAATGATAACATGCATCTTGCAATGAAGTTAGTGATTGGTGCAAATATTTAAGTTAATTTCATGCTACCTTTGTGTGAATGGCTCCTTGGAACAGAAATCTTACTAGCAAGAAATAAGGCGGTAATCTACACTTTGAAGTAATGAGCCATTCTAACAATGAAAGAAAGCCTACATAAAATGAAAGACTACTTTATTTGATGAAACTCAATGGATTCAAACTACCTAAATTGTATTGATGTGCATGTCACAATTTAATTAATGTTTAGTGTAAACATGGACATTAGTTATGTTTTGTGTGAATAATTCATTGCAATGAAAAGTAAGGCCTTATTGTGAAGGAATTTGGTTTCAAACTCATGTTTCAAGCAATGAATGATTTTAAATTGGTAGAAACCTAATCAAGAGTAATAGGTTATTTATTTGATTAAAATTGGTGGATTTAGACTAGCTCGAGAAGAAGTAATATTTTCAATGAATCACGAGACAATCTTATGTTTCAAGCAATGAATGATTCTATCATTGTAAATAAAGTTAACAATAATAGCTTCTTTATTTGATAGACTTCAATGGATTTTGATTGCACAAGTCTAGGATTATATATCTCCTAATGAAATCAAGCATTAGTGTAGACATAAGTTAATTTCATGATGGATTCAATGAGGCATTTAATCCATGAAAGAAAAGCTAATCTAGATAAATGACTAATTTTTTTTTCGATGAAATTCAATGGATTCAAACTACCTAAGGTGTATTGATATGAATGTTGTAGTGAAATTAATGTTTGGTGTCAATATGGATGTTAGTTGTATGATCATTCTATGTGAATGATTTTTTGTGATGAAAAGAAAATCCTTATAGCCAAAAAAATCTAATGTCAATCAGAAGTTTCATGGAATGAATGATTCTTTCCTAATTAAAAATTGAAATCAAGAGTAATATCTCCTTTAAACAATAGACTTCAATGGGATGGAACTACTAAAGAAGGCTTATTTTCAAGTAATCAAGAGACAATCTCTATTAAGCTCATTTTTTACACAATTTCACATCTCTAAATTAGTATTTTTGTGATAATAGTATCTCAATTAGCATGGAGTATCTCAATTAGCATGGTTATGCACTAAATTTTGCAAAATTGTCGTGTAAGGCTAATTGGAGCTCAATGTTGGGAATTCAAGAAAATGGATTCAAAGATCTTATAAAAAACATAAATAACCATAGACATGGCATTCAAAGGGAGAATCCATGTATTCATGCATGTCCATTGTGCATGCAATAAGTAATTATTGCAATTTAAGGCACCAAGCACTCAAAAGAATGAAGATATCCATATTTTGCATGTTGCATTTTTTCAGCATAACTTCCTACCTATAATTCAAATTGATGAGATTCTTATGGGAAATTGAAGATAAGTGAAAGAGGTACAATTCTTATTTGAAACTAAGCCTAATTCCTTTGATATCTTGGAGCACATTCAGCTATAAGTTTTAAGTCCATGATAAATGACATGTAAGGAAAGAAAGATGATCTAGTCTTGTTGAAATTTAGGGGAATCTTCTTTTGGATTTCATGCAACATTTGGTTATCCACATATGAATTTGAATAGTAGAGATATGATTCATGAAGGGGATAAAAGAAAAAGCATAGTGGAATTGCAGGGTATCCACCAACTAATCTAAAAACAAAAGAACACAATAGTCAAAGTGAGAGCTAAGACTTGGAAACTTGAAGAAGGAGAACACAAAGCAAGATTTGGATCAAAATCTTGAAGAACATAATGAACGATTCTCTTATAGTAAGGAAAACTAATCAAGAGCAATAACTTCCTATTATTTGAACTTTAATGCATTCAAACTACTTGAGGCATGATAACATGCATCTCCTAATAAATTCAATGATTAGTTTAGACATTTAAGTTAATTCCATGATTCCTATGTATGAATGACTTCTCAAAATAGACGAAGAACCCATACTAGCAAAAAAATGTAAGGACAAGTTCCTCTTTCACATAGTAAGACATTTTATCCAAGTAAAGAAGGTTAATCAAATTGAATGGCTACTTCATTTGAAGGAATTCAAAGAATTTAGGCAACCAAAGGTGCATTGATAACCATGGCACAATGAAATTAACACTCAATGTAGATAGGGATACTAATTGTATTATCATTTTGTGTGAATTATTCTTCGTAATGATAAAAAAAGCCTTATTGCCAAGGAATTTGGTGATGCTCTAAAGTTTCAAGCAACATTCATAGCAAAGAAAGCTAGTCAAGAGTAATAGCTCCTTTATTCTATGGAATTTAATGGATTAAGACCACCTAAAGGAGAAGTTTTATTGTTAAGCAACCAAAAGATGATCTTATGTTTAAAGCAATGAATAATTCTCTCATAGTAAAGAAAGTCAATCAAGAGAAACAGATTCTTTGTTGGATGGATTTCAATAGATTTAGACTATCCAAACATAATAAGTTGCATCTCAAAATGAAATCTTTAATTAGTGTATACATTTAATATAATTCCATGTTTCCTCTATGTGAAAGTCTCTTTATGCTGAAAGGAGAAGACTTACTACCTAAAAGCGATGTGATGACCTAATCTTTAAAGCAATGAACCATTTTATCTATGTAAGAAAAGCTAATGAAGATAAATGACTCTTTTATTCAATGCACTTCAATGGATTTGGGCTACTTAGAGAAGTCCTATTGTTCAATAATTAAGAAATAATCTTATATTTCAAGTAATGAATAATTCTCTTATAGCAAAGAAAGCCATTTTAAAATTAATAAGTTTTTTATTGGATGGACCTCAATTGTTTTGAGCTACCCAAGACATAATAACATGCATTTTGCAATGAAATCATTGATAAGTGTAGACATTTATGTTAATTTCATGATTTGTTTGTGTGAATAACTCCTTAGAATGAAAGGAGAAGTCCTTTAGCTCAAACTAATGTGATGGTCTCATCTTTCAAGCAATGAACTATTTTATCTATGTATGAAAATCCAATCAAGATAATTGAATCCTTTATTTGATGGAATTCAATAAATTCAGATCATTAAAGTGTATTGACTTGCATGTCATAATGAAGTTAATGTTCGATGTAAAGATGGATGTTAATCGCTTGATCATTTTGCATGTATGTTTCTTTGCAACAAAAAGAGGTCTTATTGCAAAAAAACCATGTGTGAGTCTCAAGAATTAAGGAATGAAGGGAATGTTTGGATTATAGTCTGGAATTGAAAAAAAAAATAGTAAATTTTGTAATATATTTAGTTTAGTTTAGAATTAAAATCAAATTCTCTTTGTAGCATTTTAAATAAATTTGGAATGAAAATCAAAATAAAAATTATTATAAGAAAAAGGATAAATAATAATAATATAATTAAGATATATTTAATTCATAAAATATAAATAAAATTTATATTAAAGGTTTTGTCTAATATTAATGATATTTATAATAATAATAATTCAAATTAGTAAATTATTAGAACGTATTAAATTATAATAAAAATATAAATAAAAATTATATTAATAAATTTATCTAATAACAACAATATTTATCATAATAATAATTTAAATTAATTATCATAAATATAAAAATTTAAAATAAATATATTAACTCAACACTTTTATAGTGAAAAGTAATTTATTAATTAATAATTTGAATATTTTTTAATCACTACATTTTTTTCTCATTATAGTATTAATAATAGTAATAGTAATAATTTCATATAACACTTATATATATATATATAACTATTATTAATAATTTAATTATTATCATAATTTAAAAATATTTAATGTTATTATAATACAAAAATATTTATTATTATTATTATTATTATTATTATTATTATTACTATTATTATTATATTTTATCTATTTTATAAAGAGAAGAAAAGAGGGAATATGAATGAGATTAACTAAAAGTAGGGAAATGATGATTGTCATGCATAAGGGAGTCTCATTCCCATAAATAGGGAAGTAGAAATGAAACTTCCCTTTACTAGTTGAACTTTAGTGGATTTAGACTCCACAATGAAAATAACAATCATCTTGCAATAAAATTAGTAATTAATGTAGTCATATAAGTTAATTTAACAATTTCTTTATGTAAATGACTATTATGAATGAAAAGAGAAACCTTATTAACTAAAAATGAAGTGTCATCTTTCAAGCAATAAACCATTCTATGCAAATGAGACAAGCTAATCATGTTGAATGTATCCCTTTGTTTGACAAATTTAATGACTCCAAATTAACTAAGGTGCATTGATGTGCATGTGGCAACAAAATTAATATTTATTGTTGAATTGAAAGTTAATTGCATGATCATTTTGTATGAATGATTTCTTGCAACAAAAGGAGAAGCCTTATTGCCAAAGAATTAGGTAAAGATCTCATGTTTGAAGCAACGAATGATTCTCTCATTATAAAGAAAGCTAATAAAGTGTAAAAGCTCCTTTATTTGATAAACTTAAGTAGGTTTGGACTACCCAAAATGGGAAGTCCTATTGTTAGGTAAATCAAGTGACAATCTCACATTTAAATTAGTGAATGAATCTCTTATTGTAAAGAAAGGTAATAAAGTGTTGTAGATTCTTTACTGGATGGACTTCAATGGATTTAGATAGCACATAACATAATAAAATTCATCTCATAATGAAATTAAAGATCAATGTACAAATCTAAGTTAATTCCATGATTCATTTTTGTGAATGATTGCTTAAAATGAGAGAAGAAGGCAAATTAGCTAGAAATGAAGTGTTAGGCAATGAAAGGAGAAACCTTAACATTGAGGAATTAGGTAAAGGTCTCAAATTTTAGCCAATGAATAGCTCTCTTTTAGTAAAGAAAGTTAATTTAACACTTTTCTTTGATGGACTTCAATGGATATAGACTACCTAGAGGAGAAGTCTTAATGTCAAGCAATGATGAGATGGCCTTATGTTTTAAGTAATGAATGATTCTCTCACAATAAGGAAAGCTAATCAAGAGTAAATGTTTCTTTATTGAACAAACTTCAACGGATTTGGACTACCTAAGACATCATAACAAAAGGAGAAGCCTTATTATCTAAGGAATCAAGTAAATGTCTCAAGTTTTAAGTAATGAATGATTCTTTACTAGTAAAGAAAGCTAATCAAGAGTAATAGCTTATTTGCCTGATGGACTTCAATAAATATGGATTACCTTAGATGAGAAGTCCTAATGTCAAGTAATCAAGAGATAGTGTCATGTATAAAACAATTAACAATTCACTCCTAGTAATGAAAGCTAATAAAGAGTAATAGCTTCTTTATTGGGTGGAATTCAACAAATTGAAACTTTGCAAGACATAACATGCATCTTGTAATGAAATCTTAATGGATGTAGACATTTAAGTTAATTTCATAGTTTCTTTGTGTGAATGTATCCTTAAAACAAAATGATAACCCTTATTACCTAGAAATGAAGTGTTAGTCTTAGCTTTTGAGGAATGAACCATTTTATCCATTTGAGAAAAGGTAATCAAGATGAATGACTCCTTTTGTTTGATGGAATTGAATAGATGTAGCCTACCTAAGGTGTATTGATTTGCATGTTAAAACAAATCTAAGTTTGGTGCTTACCTAGAAGCTAATTGTAAGATCATTTTGTGTGAATGATTTCTTGTAACAAAAGGAGAAGCCTTATTGAAAAAGAATCAAGTAAAGTATCATGTTTCAAGAAATGAACAATTCTTTCCTTGTAAGAAAAGCTAATCAAGAGTAATAAGTATTTTCTTCTTTAGATTTTAATGGATACAAACTAACCCAGAGAAGTCCTAATTTCAAGTAATTAAGAGATAACCTCATGTTTCAAGCAACAAATGATTATCTCACTATAAGGAAAGCTAATATATAATAACACCTTCTTAATTGGATGAACTTCAAAGGATTTGGATTCCTTAGGACATCATAACATGCATTTCTCACTTAAATTAATGATCAATGTAGACATTTTAGTTAATTTAATGATCCCTTTAGGTGAATGACTCCTTAGAATGAAAGAAAGGCCATTGTAACTAGAAATAGAGTGTTTATCTTTTAAGCAATGAACCATTCAATTCATGTATGTAAAGTTAATCAAGATGAAGATTCATTTGTCTGATGAAATTCAATAGATTTAGTTTACAAAGTTATGTTGATTTGTATGTAGCAACAAAATCAATAAATGTTATAGAGATGAATGCTAATTGCATGATTATTTTGTGTGAATAATTCCCTACAACAAAGGAGTAGATTTATTACAATGGAATCAAGTGATGGTCTCAGGTTTCAAGCAATCAATGATTCTTTCATGTTAAAGAATCCTAATCAAGAGTAGTGGCCAATATGCATATTACAACAAAATAAAGTTCAATGTAGTCCTGGATGTTAATTGAATGATCATTATGTGTGAATGATTCTTAGAAATAAAAAGAGAAGCCTTATAGTAGAAGGATCAAATGATAGTCTTATTATCCAAAAGTAATGACTTGACTATTTGATGGACTTCATTAGATTCAAATAACCCATATGAGAAGTGATATTATCAAGTAATTAAGAGATAGTCTCATGTTTCTAGCAATGAACAATGTTCACTTAGAAAAGAAAGTTAATCAAGGACTATAAATTCCTTATTAGATGAAATTCAATGGATTTGGACTTCCTAAGACATAATAATGTGCATCTTGCAATTAAATTAGTGATCAATGTGAACATTTAAGTTAATTTCATGATTTCTATAAGTGAACAACTCATTGGAACAATAGGAAAACCATTAGTAGCTAGAAATGAATTGTTAATGAACCATTCTTTCCAACTAAGAGAGGGTAATCAAGATGACTGATTCCTTTTGTTTTATGAAATTCAATGGACTCAAACTATCTAAGGTGTATTGATAAGCATGTTGCAAAAAATTAATGTTTTAGTAAACTTAGATGTTGGTTAAAGGGTCATTTTGTGTGAATGATTCCTCACAATCAAAGGAGAAGCCTAATTATCCAAGAATAGGTATATGTCTCAAGTTTCATGTAATGAAGGATTTTTCCTTAGTAAGAAAAGCTAATTAAAATTAATAGCTCCTCTCTTTAAAGGACTTTAATGGATATGGACTAATCCAAAGGAGAAGTCATAATTTTAAGTAATCAAGAGATGGTCTCAAGTTTCAAGCAATAAACAATTCCCTTATGGTAATAAAATCTAATCAAGAGTAAAAACTACTTTATTGGGTGGAATTTGATGGATTTAGGCTTTACAATACATAATAACATGCAATACACAATGAATTCTTTGATTAGTGCAGACATTTAAGTTAATTTCATAATTTCTTTATGTGAATGACTCCTTAGAACATAAGGAGAACCCTAATTAGCTATAAATGATCTATAAATGAACTACTAGTCTCATCTTTCAAGCAATGGGCCATCCATCCATTCGAGGAAATTTAATCAATATGAATGACTCACTTTATTTAATGAAATTCAATGGATTTTACACTATCTATGGCATACTAATGCACATATCACAATAAAATTAAAGTTTAGTGTAGGGCTAGATGTTAATTGAATGATTATCTTGTATAGATGATTCCTTACAACAAAAGAAGAAGCCTGATTAACAAGGAATCAATTGATAGTCTTATGATTCACCCAATGAATGATTCTCTCATGAAAATGAAAGCTGATAAAGATTAATTGCTCCTTTATTCAATGGACCTCAATGGATTTAGATAACCATGGTGAGGAGTGATATTTTTAAGCAATTAAGAGATGGTCTCATGTTACAGGCAATAAACATTACTTTCTTAGTAAAGGGAAACTAATCAAGCATAATATCTTGCTTATTTAATGAACTTCAATCAATTTTGACTCCTTGAAACATAATAACATGTAAAAATTTGGGTTAATATCATGATTCCTTTGTATGACTGACTCCATACAAGAATAAGAAGCCTTATTTTTTGGAAATGAAATGTTAGTCTCATCTTTCAGGCAATGAATCATTATATCCTAGTAAGAAAAACTAATTTAAATGAATGACTTCTTTGTTTGATAAAATTCAAAGGTTTAAGGCTACCCAACATCTATTAATGTGCATATCACAAAGAAATTAATACTATGTGTAAAAAAGGATGTTGATTACATTATCATTTTATGTGAATGATTCTCTTATGGCAAAGATAGCTACTTAAGATTAATAACTCCTTTATTTGATGGTCTCTAATTGATTCAAACTATGAGAGGAGAAGTCTTATTATCTAGTAAATAAGAGATCATCTCATGTTTCAAGCAATGAATGATTTTGTCATAATCAAAAGGCTAATCAAGTGAACTAGCTTTTTACATTGGATAGACTCTAATAGATTCAAATTGCCTAAGACATAATAATGTGTATCTCACAATGAAATCAATGATAAATGTGGACATTTAATTTGATTTTACTCTTTGTCAAAATGCTTTTAGTGATACATGATTAGTGTCAATAACAAAATCTCTTGGGTAAGAAGTAATTTAGTTGTGTTTCATGTGCATAAATAAAAGTATAAATTTCTTTATCATGGGTAAAGTAGTTTAAAAAGGAAACAAAGATTTCTTATTTAAGTAGGCAATGGGGCAACCTTATTGCATCAACACATCACCAATGTTGACTCTAGAAGCATTACACTCAATCTCCAATGTTTCTCCAAATTTTAGAAGTGCTAAAATGGGAGTTGAGCAAAGCTTCTCTCTAACTAGTTCAAAACTCCTTTAACGAGCATTAATCTGCATGAACTCTCCCTTTTTTATATGCATTTTGATAAGATCTAAATTGATAAATATTTTCATATATTTTTGGTCTTAAATTAGTATTATTATTATTACTTAAGTTTGCTTTTATTTAAATTTTATATATTTGCATTTTCTTTTTGTAGTAAAGGAGCAAAGTGAATATTTGTTGTCAATTTGGGTCATAAACATGAAGAATTATCAATGGACAAGTAAAACAAAAATTGAGAAAAATTTTAAGAGAGGTTTTGGTCAAATTTAGAGATTTACTTGAAAAGGAATGTTGTCTTATTAAGGAAGCCAAAGCTTATTAGTATTCCATCTAGTTACTAATTGAGGATTGTACAATATTTTGAGCACAACCTTTGCTACACACATATAAATTGAGTGATTCTTGTAGCCAAAGAAATTTGAAAGATAAAGCTACAACATTCTAGTTTATTCCAAAGTCTAATTTGGTTTCTAGAAGTAAAATAACCATAAGTTATGGGTCAAAAACTTTTCAGAATTTGACTAAAGGTAAGAAACCCTAATCAATAAGAGAGACTACCACACAATAAAGGAGGCATGAAAAAGAGCAAAATTATACACAACCATGTATAAATGAAGAGAGAATTGTGCTCCAAAGGAAGAGCAATGTGAAAAGATTAGGAGAGAAGGAGTGATGGCATTGTCAAGGGAGTGATTGTAGAGCTATTTCATCATTCTATTCTCCTAAAATTCTACTTCCTTTCAATTTTAATTTGGTTTTCCTTTTCTAAGATGAACTAATTTTCTTAGCTAAGGTTATGATATAGCCTTACCATAGTTATGTAGTTTTCTCTATTTTTATTCTATTTTACAATTTGCTTTTCATGGCAAGAACGTGTTATTGTGCTTTATTTTCTTAAAATCCTAATGACCTAAATTGAATTGATATGCATGATTAAGACTAAGAGGAGAGTCCTTACATTAGATCAAATAATACATACCTTATATTGAATGAAGTATGGAGATGTGCAAACATGATTGATGTAGTAATGATGGGTGCATTTCAAAAATACCTACTAAAGCTAGAGCTTTTTACAAATTTTAATTCTCTTTTATCTATTTTACTCTACATAGAGATATATTAGGTTAATAGGTAAAACTATATTCAATATAAAATGAAAAAGAGTATTGAATAATATAGGAAATTTCGTGGTCCTATGAATAAACCCTTTTTCATCAAAGCACTTTAGCAAGAATTCTATTAACTTTTATACAATGCACTTGAAAACCATTGTATATTCTCTCTCAATTAAATCTCATTATTTTTACCAATTGATTTTTCTATTTAGATTTTATTTGTTCTTATTTAATCTTCAAAACTTTTAAATTGGTCTTCTACATAAAGTTACATTTACTTAATGTTTTGGTGTTATTCACTATTAATATTTCTTGAGTGAGTAGTGCACTTGCTAGTAGTTATTTATATGCATCAAGTTTTTGGCATCATTGTCAAGAATTGGAAATATTAAAAATAATAGAATCCTTTGTCTTGATTTTAATTTAGAATTTTAATCTTGATTCTTTTTGTTTTGCAAGGTTTTTCCTAGTACATGACATGATAAAGTGGTAAAAAAAAAACTTATGCCATTTGATCCTAAAATTCAAAGAACAATTCATGTGTTAAACAAAAGCTTGGTAAATGAAGGAAGAGATGAGGCTAACTGGTCCTTGCTAGAAAATTCAAAACCTTTAGTCATAGGGACCACATAAAGTATTAGGAGGTCAGCCATACAAGTAAATAATTTTGAAATCAAATCGGCCATCATTATGATGATTCAAATTATGTATAGGTAAAAGATCCAAGTGATATTGCAGCAAGAGCTAATACTTTCAATAACATAGAAAATTATGCTATCTTATGAATAACATTTTTCTTGACAACAATTTATCAAGAATTCTTTGTAACCTTAGTGTGGCAAAGCTGAAAACCCTTGTATATTCTCTCTTGGTTAAATCACATTGTGTTTAGCAATTAATTTTTTTATTTAGGTTTTATTTGCTCTTATTGAGTTTTTTATGTTTTGAAATCAGTCTTCCAAAAAAAAGTTAGGATCCTTCGTGTTTTGGTACTTATTTGCTTTCAATCCTCATAAGACAATACTCTATTCACTATCTATATTCTTTAGCAACTAGTCCACTTGCTAGTAGTTATTCTCATGCATTGTATTTTGTCAATAATGCCATAAGAGTACCAAATCCTTGCACAAATCTTTAATGGAAAGATGCAAGTACATGAAAGCTTATGACTTCATCAATCAAGGTTAGAACACACCTCTCTTGGATAGCTTAGACCTTCTCTTCATCTACTTTTATTCCTTCATGGAGGATTACATAAACCAAGGAAAGTGACTTGATTCTATTAAAATTTTTTTGATATTGCCACAAAGCTCTTCCTTCCTTAGCACTTCAAACACAAGCAGAAGGTGTCTAACATGATCAACTTGCTTCCAGCTATAAACTAAAACATCATCAAAGTAAACAACATTAAATATGCTAATGAACTTCCTCAACACATGATTTATTAATCTCATAAAAGTACTAGGTGCATTAAAAAGACCAAAAGGCATTACTATCCATTCATCGAGGCCATAGTTTATTTTAAGAGCTATCTTCCACTCAGCTCTTTCCTTCATATGGATCAGATGATAATCACTCTTCTTATGTTTGCGAAGATTTTGGAATCATGTAGTCCATCAAGATTATTTAGCCTTGAAATCGAGTAGCACTAATATATGGTGGTTTTGTTGATAGCATGATAGTTAACACACATATGGATAGTCCCATTCTTCTTTGGAGCAAAGACTTATGGATTCTCAAACATATCCCTTTGATGGATTACTTGTTATATAGATGAGCAAATACACCAAATGAACAAATTGATCCATTATAGAGGAGAGATTGGATAGTTAAGTCTGCCACTAAGGTGATAGTGCAATGCAACCACACTAAACTAAGAACTTTGAAAATTCACCACACTTGAAGAAAATAAGTGACAAGAATTAAAAACAAAGAGATTGAACTCAAATTTACATATAAATGATTGTAGATAGATATATAGATGCTAGATGTTAGTCCTTTTATGAAGAAAATATTAGAAATTTCCATCAATTTGTAATAAATGACATATTGATAATATGCAAAAAGCTTGTAATAAGCATTGGAAACATGTAAAGAAATATGGAAATTGAGTAATTAGAATATGTTTTAGTCCATACAAGGACTTAACTAATTGGAAATATGGCATGCTATAATATGTTTTTGAATTAGATGAATATGTTATTAGAAATTTCCCCACCGGCGGAAGAAGGAGAGGTGCATAGCCCCCTAAGAATGTAACCATTTCCATAATATGGCATGCTATAATCAATGCTTCTCCCCATTTCCTTAGAAATTTCCCTAAGAATGTAATTAGAAATATGGAAATTTCTCAACAAGAACTCTATCCAAAATATGGCATGCTATAATCAATGCTTCTCCCCAAAAACCATGGCTTAAGCTAGAAGTTAACAACATGGCATTAACCATTTCCATCAATGTTTGATTTTTGCCTTTAGCAACACCATTCTATTGTGGTGTGTAACAAATAGTTGTTTGATGAGTGATTCCTAAGGACTCCAAAAATGCAATGTCATGATATTCTCCTCCTCTATTAGATCATAAACATTTAGTAACAATTCACATTATAATTCAACTTCAGATTTATAGGCTTTGAATCTTTCAAAAACTTCATTTTCAGTATGCAACAAGTAAACATGACAATATCTAGAGTAATCATTAATAAATGTCACAAAGTATCTTTTCCCTTCTAGTGTTTGTGTGTTATGCAAATTACATGTCACTATGAATTAATACTACCATACTTAAAGATCTTTGAATATTTGTAAATGTACTTCTAGTTATTTTTGTAAACATACAAGGTGTGCATTTATCTTTATATACATCAAAATGTGGCAATAATTCCAATTTAACCATATCATATAATCTTTTAAAATTGATGTGTCCTAATTTATTATACCATAAAGAAACATACTCAATAGTATAAATAGAAACATTAGTATTATTATTAGTAACAATATTTAATTTGATCATCCCATTACAACGATAACCCTTTCCTATAAACATACTTCTTTTGGAGAGGATGAAGTTACTAGCCTTAAATACAAGTTTAAACCCATATTTGTACAAAAGACTACCTAAAACTAAAATTTTCCTAATTTTTAGAACATAAAAAACATTAGTAAGAGTAATGACTCTCCCAAAAGTGAATTGTAATTCTACTTCCCCAACTCCCATAATAGGAACTATAGTAAGATTTTTTGTGTACACAATGGTACCATTAATTGCTGGTTTTAATCCTCTAAAGAGACTTTTATTCTTGCACACATGTTGAGTAGCCCCATAATCAATCCCTCATTTAGCGTCATCTTCTATCAAATTGATCTATATGATCATAGTAACCATTTTCTCATTTGTTGCTCCAAAAGAGGCCTACTTTTCCTTTTGCATTTTAAATAAATAATGCTTAAATTTGTAATGTCCTTTCTTTAGGCAAACATGAAATTTTCCATTTATCTTTTTCCTTTTATGTTGTTTTTTGTCATCATTAGATTGATTCTTCCTTTTATGGGAGGACTTGCTTGATTGTCCTTCCTCAACTACATGCACTTTTGAAATATGAGAGCCTTGCTCTTTGTTTTCTTCTTGCATGCAAAATTCTTCTTCTACATAAAAATGGTTAGCAAACTTTTCAAAAGAAATATTATATGTTTTGTGCTTAAGGCTTCTCTTGAAATCTTTCCATAAAGGAGGCAACTTATCTATTATTGAACTCACAATAATGCTTTCATCCATAGACATCTTGTATTGTGAAAAGTGATTGAGTATTCTTTTACCTTAGAAAATCGCTCCATTACTGGTCTACCATTAGTTATTTTATAATTATTGAATTTAGAGACAATAAATTTCTTACTTGTTGCATCCTTTTACATGTATTTCATCTTTAATTTCTCCTAGAGTTCCTTTGCAATTTGAAAATTGTACATCAAATAATGGATCACTCACAGTATTTAGGCTATGTCTCCTACATATCTCATCATCGATTGCCCCTTTTTGTCTCTTCCTGGTATTAGCAATAGTCTCATTTTTAGACTCTTTTGGTCTTGTAATGTTTAGAACATAAGCCAGTTGTAGTGACACTAACAAAAAGTGAACTCTCTTTTGCCATCATATGAAGTTTCCTCCATCAAACCTCTCTAATTTCACAAAGTTTAAAGCTAATTCTTTTAACGTTCCAACCATAGTCAAGAAAATTTTGCCTTAAGATTGTTAATATAAACTCTTGACTATATTGAAATTTGAAAGATAATTGTTTTAAGTCATGTATCTAATACCACTCTCCTTAAGGTAAAATTTGCCCTCACTAATTTGCAATAGAGGTTAATGCAAATTTCCTCACAACGTGAAATGAAGCATATTTGATTACAAGTTGCATTATTGAAATTAAGCCTTAGAAAAGTTTTATTTTTAGAATTGCTCTCTAGAATGTCTATAATATTTTTGCAACAATATTATAGACAAAAGGATCTTTGATAAACTAATAGAGGAACCAAGAGAAGAAAGAAAAATTTTTTGACCGCTTGAACAAATGGCAAGCCTTTGGTATTTATAGACATGGTGGTGACTATTTGTCAATAGACACCTTTGGTTTGGCAGTTATCATCTTGACCATTCATTGGATGGTCATTAGTTTGAATTCTAAGTGCATAACTTTTCTTTATTTTCTATCATTTATTTTGAAACAACATATAAAGTAGTTAATTGATAACTAACATATAATAATCATTTAATCCAAGGGTCATAACTTTTAGTTACAACTAATAAATATTGGCCTCAAAACCCATTAGACACTACTTTTAGATATTTATTAAAGTCACATTTATTACTTAACAAACACAATGAATAATCATTTAAGGCTAATTGGACTAGAGGTTGTATCCCTTGGCAACACACACCCATCCTAAGTTCAAATCGTAAAAGGCACAACCTATCACAATTCTTTGCTTTTATTTTGAAAACTCCAACAAAAGATGAAGAGTATCATTTTATGATTTTTTTCCAAGTGGATTGATAATATTAGTATATTTTTTATATTTTCTAATAATCTAGGATAAAAAGTATAATTATGCCTTATATTTTATAACAAAGTTTTCTTTTCATTTGTTCTTCTTCTGGGGTTGATAACTTGAAGTTGAATTCCTATCATCAAGTATCTATCATAATCACCATCAAAATTTAAATATATTAACTAATATTGAAATCAAAACATTGAAAGATTTTGAGAATACAAATAATTAACAAGTGGGTTGAATAACTATTAAACTTATGATAATAAAAAAAAAACTATTATTATATTCAAATTTGGGGGAAAATTAAATAACCTTATATTTTTGATAGTCCAATTTTCCTAACAAAAGGAATGGTCCTATCAAATACATGCACTAATCACATTTTCCATTAATTTTATTTTTGAAAAAATAAAATAACAATTAAAATTAAATTAAGCATAATTTAAATTAGTTAGCTTTCTATTTAGATTAATTGTAATAATTTCATCTTGCATTACTTTATTAAAAGACAAAATCCAACTTGAAAGGCAAATAGGCCTTTTAGATTTGGACAAAGAACAAGTGCTTTCCAAATTGACATCCAGTTATGGCCTCATTGTCTAATCACTATGCCTCTAATTAGTGAGTTCTTGGAAAACATCTATTGTGGGTCTAAGTTGTATTACATGCACGTTTGTATTTTGGAATCTTTGTTGATTGATAATGTAAATAATTAAAATTATTGTTTGTGTCTAAATTTTGTTGAAGTGAGATGCCAATTAGGAAGCAAAACAAAGGTCCTACATTCAAGTTTTTAGTTCCTTTCATTTATACTCTTGTTCTTCCTTTAAGTAAACTCTCCCAAAAATTTTTATGATTCTGTTATTTTTTTTTTATCTTTCACGTTATGGATGATTCATTGCATGGGAATTGAATTTTAGTTGTCCAATGATAAAGTTTTATAAGTGGTTGTAATGTCTCAATTTGATTCTCAATGGGCCATTTTCTAATTCTTATCATTTGAATCCAATTTTTAATTCTAATTCTCTCCCTTAATTTTTTTGACCATATTGTCAATGGTTGAGCAATCATATCAACTGCTCTAGGTGCCTTAGTTTTGGTTTAGACTTTCCTTGGGCTATCAAAGTATCAATTTGCTTTTCCATTAGGGATGTATAAAAATCAATCTAGATTATAAAATCAAATTTTCAATTGGAAGGATAAGCATGTGTGAATGGTTAGCAGTTGCAACGGAAGCAATTTTTATGGACATGATGCCCATGCCTACAAGTAGTTTGAGAATATGTTTTCCTATGTGCAAAATGGTGTTGTTTTTAGCTAATTCATGTGATTGTTGAGTTAAAAGGGATGGAATTATTGTAAAGGATTTTGCATTAATGGAGTAAAACAAAGAGAAGGAATTTGGGGTTAAATTTTGGAGAATTCCTATTAATTGATTAAACTTCTAGTACCCTTTTATTTAAGCCCTAACTTGCTAAAATTGGTACTTGCTACATTACTCAAGCTAGCATAGAGAGAGAATTTAAGGGAACTATGAAAGCATATAAGTAGGTAGGGAGTTTGAATCTAACACAATGATAATAGTGTATTTGTATGCCTAATTATGAAACATTTTTAGGAATATGTTGATACTGAGCTAAAGGATCCACTCTTCTATATTGTTCTTACTTGGTACCAATAAATATAAGCTTTTTTTGTTATATTTTTTAGCAACTAGCATCATTAGAGTTGGTTTGAATTTGTTGCATGTCATTACTATATAGATTATATACTCATGTTTTATTATTTAAAACCTTAGTCCACTCCACAATTTTTTGCTAAGTTAGTTTCCTTTGTCTTTTTTGGGTTCTTTGCCATATTAAGTTGGTGTTTATGATTTGTGAAACACATGACCATTAGAAAGTTGTGTTCGGTATTTCTTGCTATGTAAATGCATGGCTAGTTGAACAAATGCAAGAGATTGAATTTAACACCTAGATGAAGGGTCTTGTCATATCTATATAAGAAATTAGGCATAAATCCAACAAAAAAAAAACAACGGAGCAAATTTTAAGCATTTATTGATTTCCTTTTTGACAACTAAAAATGTTACAATAGAAATTGGAAGAGAAAATTGACTCAAGATACATCCTTTATTGTTTTTGTTTCTCTGCATTAGTCTCAATTTAGTTATGGGTTATTCATCTCCATCATCCTTTCTTCTAGTGAATACAAATATGGAATTTTTTGATTGGTTTTACAACATTTGCTCTACTTAACTTTAAAGTTTGTGGCTCTATAAAGATTTACCTTTGTTTTTGTGTCTTGCATGTTGGAAGTTGTTTAGACAATTAAGTGAGGGGCCTAGTAGATCTTTTGAACCATATCTTACATGGCATAAATGTAGTGGTAGCCAATTATGAGAAAATGAAATGTATTTTTATTATTTTTTCCCCTTTTAATACGTTTGTTTTTCTTATTGGGATAGTCTTACAGACAAATTCTTGGAGGATGATACTTCTCCATCCTATATTCAACAAATAGTGTTACTTTTTCCTTATCAAACATGTTCAACAAAATAGATCTATATGACATTGAGAGCAAATGAAAATGCAAAATGGTTGAGAAGTCTATTTGCATCTCTTCTATGACTTACTTTCATTGTTATGAGTCATACATGATGCTACCATGAGTAGCTTAGGAGAAAATTGGATTGGATTGGATTGTATTTTAAATTTTCATTGAGAATAATGCTTCCATCTAAAACCGTTTTCTAAATGAATTACTTTATTATGGAAAACTATGCTAACTACCTTTGCAAGAGCATGAAACCAAAACTTCCAACGCATCTAAACCATTTTGTTTATTATCTAGGATTTTAAAAAAATTAAAAATTAAACTAGATAAAAACTAAAATATTTTTTTTTTCTTTTTTATTGGCTTACTAAACATAAGCATATTTTCTCTCTTTGTCCATTTTTTTTATAAATTTTATACCCTTCCAAAAAAAAAAACCATTTCAAAAATGTATGAGCTCTTAATTGTTTAAATACAAATAAGCATATTCTCTCTTCATACATGAAAAAAGCTAGGAATTACGTAAGATCCTATTAATTCTAGAGGCATCTTGAATTATCATTGACTCTGGTACATCATTAGGATCATTTGTGTCTTGGCCAAAAAAGTTTGAACTAGAAATATGATTGAAATTAGTATTAGTCAAGCCATACGCTATGTTGGATGCATAATCATTTTCAATCTTAGTCATCCAATTATGAAAAACTCAAAATATTAAATTATTTGTCCCATCATCTTCAACATCCATTACTACCCATAGGAGTGGCAATAACTAGACTAGACATATGCTAAATGTAGCAAAGCCAACGCAATAATGAACTTGATGCTAATGGATCTAAATTGTTTTTAGTTAGGTTAATGCATCTTTAATTAATTGAATACATAAAAATAAAATATGATAAAAATACTTACAATAAAATAAAATAAAATTAAGCGTCATTAATTAATATCATGAAATGAAATTGGGTATTATATTGTCTATCTAAACTTTCATAATAATCAAATATATACACAATTAATATTATTAATAAGTTTAACATACAATATAGTTAAACAATTAAGCATGTCAACATCTACCATGCAAGCATCACCTATGGTTTCTATCATGAAAATCATTCACAATCATAATTACAAATTTCAACATCTCTTACAAAGTTTACAATTGAAAGAAATGTCATTGGATCAGACCAACAAAACACATTAGTGAAGCCCCAAGAAGGAAAGAACTAAATTATATTGCAACATTGGAAAAAAAAAAAACAAAGAAGAAAAATGCAAAACAAGAAAAATGTACTAATGAGACGATGGCCCATAAGAATTGACCTTGGGTGTGTCATATTACATTCATGTTTTTATTTCGAAGACTTTGTTGATTGATGTATTACTGATTATAATTAATTTCTATATTTGAATTTTGTTGGAGAGAGTCACCTATTAGGAAGCAAAATAAAGGTGTCCAATTCAAGTTCTTGGTTCCTCTCATTTATGCTCCTATTCTTCCTCTAACTAAATTCCTCACCATTTATTTTGGTGATTATTTTTTTCTTTCATTCTCTAAGATATTCTCTACCAATAGTTTTTTCTCAAATTTGGGTTTTCTACTAAAATTCTTTGTGTTTTCAATTTTGTATTTTGTTGCTATTCACATAAATCCTAAGTTTAAGTCCTTATCAAGGTAGTTTTTACCATTTACAAGTTTTAAGTAATAAAAGGATCAATCATCCTATGTAAAAGTCTTGAGTTTGAGTCCTTATCAAAGTATTCAATGGAATTCAAAGTATACTTGATTTGATATAATTGTATGAGTGGTTAGTGACTCTTGCAAAATAACATAGAGTTTGCTCTTCCATAAATTCAATGTAGCAACACAACCAACTATGTGGCAACCTAGTGCAATCCGCCTTAACAAATTTATGAGTGCTATTGTTACTTATGAAAAACAAATATATATAAATAAACATCACCAATAAATGTGTCGATACAGGTCATTGAGTGGAATTATTTAGAGTTAAATTACTTTTGAATCATATTACATTCAGATTGTTTTTGGGTAGGCTTTGGGTCAATCTGAGAGTTGACAAATTATTACTTAAAAATTAATTTTTTCTTCTTAGTCATTTTTATTTTATTTATTTTTAATTTTTTATATATTAATATATTTTAAAAATATATATTTTTTATTTTTTTACTAATTTTTATTTTATTATTAAGCTTTAATTGTATGTTAACTTGTTAATTTATGAATGTCAAAAAATAATTTATTTAATATGTATTTTTTATATATTAATTTATATGAAAAATTTACAAATACATTATAAATATTACATATATTTTCATTATTTATATGATGCATATAAAAAATATTTGCTTATGTGTTTATATGTGTATAAATTTTAACTTTCAACTTTTAACTTCTTGTTTAATTGTTCTATTGGGAAATAAAACGACAAAAGAAAAACTAAAATGTAAAGAAGGATAAAGAGCAAGGGAAGCTATTTTAGGAATACTAGATATTGGGAATTTGATTCCTTTGTTCGTGAGTACCTTCAGTGGCCTCTTCTTATCTTGTCATTGTCTTTCAATGCCACATTTGAGAAAGGGTTGTGGAATATATTATGAAAGTTGGTTGATACCATTTTTAATCCCTTAGGACAAATAATAAAGTTGAATTCATTATTATTAGCATAGAAATCTAATCAAATAGTCAAGAATTACATTAATAGTCATTGAAACTATCAACTCAACTTTAACTCTAATCACTTGATAACTATATAGTTTATAAATCTGTTTCTACCACCTAATATATTTATTCTCTTATGGGTGACATAGCAAGATTCCAATGATCATCAAAAAGGGCCACAAGGTACCAATAAGATGACAAGAGACAAAATCAGATACATGTCACATATAAACCATGTGTTTCATTTAAGATTTGTAAGGTGAGGATTCAACAATATATGGGAACTTGGCAACCCCATTTTCTATACAAGTTGGCAAATTCACCAATATATGCATAAAGATATACACATGAAGAGGTCCCATTACATTTACAAAATTGATATAGGCAACTCTAATTGACTCTCATGAACTCCTTTTTCTTTCTTTGATTTTTTTTTCTATGTCATATTTGTATGGCCCTCTTCAAATTGGGGATTAAGTCTCCAAAAAAAGAAAAGGATAGGCTTATTTAGTAACAACATGAGAGTTAAATAGCAAAGTATCAATGAGAAGGAAAGTAAAAATGTGGAAATGGGCTTGGAATGGAGCCTAACTAACTTCCTTGTTCCCAAAGAGCTTGAGTTTGGAAGCTAAGGGAATTAGAGAAGAGAGGAGGCACAAAGTGGGTTGATATTTTGGAATGTTTCTCTTAAATTATTTGTGCACATAAGCATAATGCTATCTATTTTAGGGTTTATTTTTGTGCCTTAGGTAGGGAAATATGCCTAGTTGACCCAACATTGGGGTCCCCACTCGAAGGCACCTTCCCTAATCTTGTCTAAATAGAGTTAAGACATGTTGGGCCATGTGCCTCTCATATGTCCTAAAAATTTATAACAACTTAAAGGATAAAGTCTTGTGGGTCTAGCTAATGTGGCAATATGGTGGCTAATTGAGGCTATTGGCTAGATACGTTAAAGACAATAACATTCATATGGCTCTTGCAAAATCTGATAGGAAATTGTAATAGTGAGTCATATCATTCTAATCATATGCATGTATGTATAAATAAATAATTGGCAAGATCACTAATAATGTGCTTAATGTTCCTAACTACTCATGACATTTGCTTAATTTCTTATGTTTGTAATACAATAATAAATACATTATTTTAGTGATTTATTATTTTTAGGTTTGAGTAAGGGTGATTCCATATTAGACATTAATCTTTGATCTTCATTGCACAAAAAGAGTAATTTATTATACTTGATATAATTTTGGAGTTGGTCATAATACTTGCAAATAAATAATTAAATGTATTAATACATGATAAGTACCATCGCTCAACCAACTCCCAAAATTTTGCAATCCTTTGGCTAAGATGGTGGATATCAATTAACATTTTATCTTGTAAGTCTTTGTCTCATTATCACTTGAATTGAAGTGCATTTGTTAATATAACTTGTGCATTCATACTTAGATAATTTAGCATTATAGATATGTCAGAGAGTAAGAGAAAGGCTAATATGTACATTTGAATACTTCAATGAAGCTTTGAATTCAATCTTGGATGATGTTTCATTGTCTAATTTTAGTTAAATAGAGTACACTATTACAAAAGAAATTTTAGAGAAAGGAAAATGGAAAATTAGACGAAAAAGATTAAGAATTTCTTTTTACAAACCAAAAAGACTAGTGTATGTAATCACAAGAGGTATATGGACTATGGAGTTGTTGAAACTAGCCAAAACAATCCAAACAAGTGTGGATGATGAAGTACCATGGTGGACAAGCTACATATCTTTTTATACCACAAATTTGAAGTAAACTAACAAGTTGAATTCTTTTGAAAATTGTATGAAATTGAATTATTAGACTCAATGACAAAGTATTGGCCTTATGCCATGAAAATTATTAATAATAATGGGAGTAAATTATTTATCAATATTTTCTCTCATAATATGAAGAATAAAGAAGCTTTGGAAGCAATAAAGAGAGCAAAATAAGGGATATGCACATATTATTTGCTAGTAATAAGGAGAGCAAAAGAAGGTTGCACATATAATTTCCCTTTAATTAGTCTTCCTCTCCCTGAATTGCACCCTATAAAGAAGGAATCCTTGCAATCAATTATATATTCTTTTAGTGTCAAGTTTTGTCCATATGTCCTCCCATTTGATGCTTGATTGACTAGTTGTATCACATATCATAAACAAAGACAAAATTTATTGTGTTTGACCTTGCACCTCATGATGAATGCTTGAAAGATTTATTAGTTCTTAACAGGGATTCAAATTTGAAGGGTGATATGCCTTAATTTTTATTAGGGTAGTAATGACTACCAGTTAATTAAATAGCTATTTAAATTCCTAAGTTGATGGCTGAGAAAATTGACACTCAATCAACAAAAATGAATGCTCAAATGCACCTCCCAATAGTGCATATATATCCTTCTGCCCATGCTTTGGTGCTAAAAGTGATCAATAATCATATGATTGAAGATTCTCTTTTACAAGTTTTGTAGGGAAACTTTTGTCTCTTTTTTTTTTTTTTCTGCATATATATCTTATTAACAGTATTTGATAATATGTAATTAATTCATCATTCTAGCTAGCATATACACAATAAAGCAAAATGGCATTTTTTTTTTTTAAAAAAGATGTTATATTTAATTAAAGCTCTTCTCATACATCCTAGTATACTTCATCCATTAGAACATCAATTATTGCTCCAATGTGATTAATCTAATTATGTAATTGTATTTGCTTAAATACATTATATAAGATGCAATGAAGTTAAGCATAGGGAAAGTGGATAAAGAAGTGACACATTTATTCAAAATAAGAGTGAATCAGTAACATTGAAATTATCTATTCTCGATATAATTACATCATTTTATTTCATTAATAAGTATTAAATTAAACAATTTAATATTTTATATTAATTTATATTTAAATTTTGAAAATAATAAGAAAAAGGATGTTATTGAAGAGATGATGGCCAAAAGAAAAAAAAAAAAAAACAATTGGAAATTGACATTACAAATTTGGTTAGACCTTTGACCACAACGAAGAGAGAAAAGCAATTACGTACAAGGCAAAACAAAATCAAAAATTATCGTTTGACTATATGTATTTGTTTATGCAATCAATGGTGTGACTTCACAACTACCCTATCATCAAATCCTCACAAAACAATCCAAAAGCCTTTTTAAATTATAAAAGGAGTTAAGTGTTTTAGTGTATTGTATGATTAGTAAGTAAGATTTTATATTTATATAATATATACATATATAATATTATATAATATTTTATCAGTTTAATAAAATTATAAATATTTGTATAATTATCTAATCGATATATCAAAGTTATTGTGTTGCATCAAACACAACATAAGAATCTAAAATCAATGTTGACTTGATTGGGAAGTGGGAAAATGAAGTGTTATGAATAACAAGAATCAAAGTGAATCACTAGCTACCAAGTAATGATGGATTCAACCTTGATTAGGGTCACTCTACTCTTTTTTTTTATTATTTTTTTTATAATTAGTGCTAACAAAAGAAAATGTAGGAAATTGAAGATTAAAAGATCACATGGTTGATGGAATTCAATAATAATAAAAGAAAAGTGTGTGCATGAGAAAGAAGTAAGTGGTTGGTTTGGATAGAGGAAGCTTTCACTTTTTTAGTAAAAAAATTTCAATATAACACATTATTTCATTTGTTACCTTTTATTACCTTCCAAGAAAAAATTGTGAGTAAGAAAAAAATTATGATATATATATTTATAGAAAAAAAATTGGGAAAAAGAGAAATGTCTCTTGTCTTAACTTCCTTGTCTTATTTGGACTAGGTCCAAACTAACAAGGCATGACCAAAGGCCTAATCTACATGTAAACAGGCTAGTAGTGCTTGATGGCCTTGACCATCGTGGAGGTTATAGAAATTGATTGAGATAGGCACCTAAGGAAGGGGCTTAAGGAGCAAAAAGGGTGTGCATTGTTTTTGAGCATTAAATATATGACACTAAGGAAAAAAAATTATTTTCTCTTTCTCCTCTTATTTTCATTTTAGTTTCTTGAAATGTATCAATATATTTCCAAAAGTCATATATAGAAAAACATGCTCTTGCATATCCATTTGTAATTTGTGTGAGAAAAAATTATTATTTTGGCAATCTTTGTATAGTTTTGAGCTACTCTATCCACCTCGCTCCTCTGGTCACTCACTCCTATCTTTTTAGGCTAATTGTATATTTTTTTGACTTTTATAACTTTGAGTGCATGAAGTTAAAAATTGAAGGACACATGGCACTAACTCATTAATTCTATCTAGCACTAGATCATGCTATCCTTGAGAGGAATTCTTTTCTTCTTGCATAAGAATGATTAGAATTTCTATTTAAATAGTGCCATTTACACGTGGTATACCATATTACAAACCATAGTAACATAGAGCATTAATTAACTGGGTAGTTGTCATCTATCTATTTACTAGACTAATAATTGTAAGTGAATATAGCTATATTTCCTTTTCCACATCTTTGAAGCCATGCTTGAATGCATGAAATCTCTTTACTCTTGTCAAAGGCATTGCTTATCTACCAACAAGTACTTTCATAGTACTACCTAAAATTTAGGATTATAGTGCTAGTGAATCTAAAATAGGATAGACTCGCTAACCTTGAGCTTTAAATTCCTATGAATTAATGGAATGAAAGGCACTAGAATCTAGATCATGACAACTATGTTGGAGACAAAAGGGAAAAGAGAAAAGGAATAGAATTTGAATATCCCAATAGTAGTGGCTTAGCAAAAAATTCAAGTTGCCTTATTCTTGATGATTTTAATCTAGTAATAAAAAGCAATATGGGATAACAATGAAAGTTGCTTCCTATCCTCCCAATATATGTCTATCTTTTTTCTACTTAAGCACATGCCTCTATTGCAAAACATGCCTATTCCAAGCTTACATGAATGAAAACTTACGTGGCTATGTCTCATCATCCAACTTGCCCTACCATGATAGCAATCTCTTCTTGTTGTATTTATATGTACATGTATTTTTATTTGTATTAAGTGTGTTTCTTTTCCTTTTACATGAATATAGGAATAGATTTTTGTATCTTCACCTTATGAGTCATGTGATGATACATCGCAATCTTTAGTTATTGCTTTTCTCCCTAACTTATTTAATTACCTACCATACCAAATGCATACTAGTTTCTTACTGGGGGTGGACAAGAAATTTATTTGAGTGAAGAATGTTGGTATTGGTATGTTAGAGGACCTACATAATTTACATTTGATTATTAATGCCTTGTGTTTTTCTTAATTTTAAGGAATAAAAAGGGAGGCATATTGTTTTGACCTTTCTATATATGGACCTTGCACTTTGATTGTCTGAGTAACTATCATGATTAGCAATTTTTGAGAAGCCATTACAACTGTGTGCCAAACAAATGAAAATAAACACATCAAATGACTACAATGAAATTAAGAAGGGAATTATCTTTAAAGAAAAAGGAAAGAATGACCATTTCACCAAAAGAAAGCAAAGCTAATAATGCCATAACTTGTCCATACATGATAATAATAATGAAAGCTGACTTTGGGGAGGGGTTTGGGGTTACACTTTGGCATTCTAATTCAAACTCCAAAGTGGAAATCCCAACCATCCATCAACATTGAAACCCACTTTTGTGCTCCTTGGAGGGCTTTAATTATCTTTGTCTTGTACAGGGCCTTGTTAGGTTTAGGGTTTAGGGTTTAGGGTTTAGGCATGCTGGCAAAAGCTCTAAGATCAACCCCACTCTTAGTTATGGGAGTGAACAATGCACTAATGCCACAGTGAGTGCCTAAAAAGGCCTATTGAAAGTGGTTCAAATTGACACCTATATGGACAACCCCGATGGCATAATTGAGGGTAAGGAGGAGCTAAGCTAATGATGGCCTAAGGAGGTTGTCAATCTAGTTCTTAAGACACAGGTAAGTGAGCGCATGATCACTTTAAGTACATGGTCAAGTGAAATTCACTTGTGGTCATGGGCCAAAACTTTAGAGTTCTCTACAACACTAAACCATAGTACATGTAGACATATAGTCATTCAATTTGCATAATTTGTGTCTATAATTGTACTAATTGGCATGATAAAAAGAGATAATTTTTCTTTGTAATGTGCAACCTAGTGTCGATGCTTATAAAATGATTGATCCAGACAAATGCATGATTACAATTTTTGGTTAGCACATCAGAAACTCTCACTTTGACAATCTCATTTAATCTAATTTGTCTATGGCCTATAATGCTAAATTGAGTTACATACAATCACCACACCTATAACCATCTTTCAAATGATGATGCTAGAGGCCCACTAGGTGTCCAATATGAGATCTTAGCACCTAACATAAAAGTACAGATGATTTTTGTTTTAGAAATTTGCAAAATTTCTAAACCATTTTTGATTTATTCAGCTTTAGACTTTGAATTTACATTTACATTAGCCCAAAAGGTTTTAGGTAGGACTTTGGTTTGAATATGTAACAAGTTGTTGGTAATGTATATATATATTTATATACATATAATGAGAGAGAGAGAGAGAGAGAGTAAGACAAATTATTTTTTAAAATATATTATTTGGATAAGAAAATTACTTATTACTTTAAGTTACCTTCTATTATTGTTAGTTTCATTTTGATTTATTACCTTGCATTGTGGTTTCAATTTTCAATGAAAGTTAGTTCTTTATTTTTCATTTAGATTAAACTATTTCCTCACTATATTCTAAAAACTTATATATAGAATTCATATCAAATTAAATAATAAAAAATATCCTTGCTTTTAATTTTCAAATTATGAGGAAAATTAAATAACCTAATATTTTGTTAGTTTGATTTCATAGCAAAAAGGGATGTTGTCATCAAATATATATACTACTAATTGCATTTTTTTATTATTTTTTGAAAAATAAAATAACTATAAATTAAATATAAGTTAAATTAGCTGGTTTAAACATATAAAATGTATTTAATTTGAAGAAAATTAAAATTAACACATTTTATATTAAGATATTTTTTTATGAGTAAGTTTAAGGTTCAAATTTTAAATTTTACCTCTTCAAAGTTATGTTTTATGACCATTAAATTGTGCCTAATAGAACATTCTATTTAAGATTAACACTAATATTTACAACCTACATTGTTTTAGTAAAGTCAAAATCCTACTTGAATGGCAAATGGACCCTTTAGATTAGGACAAAGAACAATAGATTCCAAATACATAGATGCCTTACTATCTAGTCTCTTAGGCTCCCATTAATGGGTTTTCTTCAATATCTATTATTCAACATTGTATTATAGGCATGTTCTATTTTCAAATCTTTGTTAATTAATGTCTTATTGTTTAGAATAAATATTTGCATCTAAATTTTATTAAAGAGATGCTCATGTTAGGAAGTAAAACAAAGGTTGGATATACAAGAGAAAAAAATCTTAAATTTTTATATTGAGTCCTAACTTTCTTATTTAAAATCTTATACTTTTTATTTTATTTTGAATTCTTTTTTTTTTTTGGAGAAAAATGGTTAATATTATTAGAAATCTTTTAACCACTTTGAACAAAAAAAATGATGATTTGATACAATTTAAAAAATATAAAATTCAAAGGAAAAATATAAAAAAAATTTATTAAATTATATGTGAAAATATTACAAAATTATGAAAATTCTAAATTAAGTAAATTACTACAACATTAGCATTTTTTGTTCAAAGAATTGTTTTAGAAATTAGCATCTTCTTTTCAATTTTAGTAATACTAAATATATAGACTAATATTAGACCTATGCAATGTGTAAATTATCAAATTTATTAAATGCATTTTAATTTGTATTTTATTTAAAAGAAAAAAATAAAATTATGATATTTTTCTATTCAAAAATAGAAAATTAATTTGAAAGTAATTTTTTTAAAGAAAACATAAAGAGAAAATTAAAGAAAAAAAGAGCTTTAAATTATATTATGTTTAAAAAATTTGAAAAAAATTAGATTTTTTTCTTCTTCTTTCTCCATGAAAATAAAAAAAAATTTAAGAATATTTTTAAATTATTTTGATATGTTTTTTTTTAATTATAAGTATTTATCTTTTTAGATTTTAGATATATGTGATTAATTGTTTAATGGGAGTGATGTGATTAAATAAGATTACCATAGTTAAATACATGTTAAATTTATAATTGAATTATGGGAATTAGATACTAGTTTCATATTATGTAAAATTTCAATATTATATTAAAAAATTAAGATTAAGGAGAAAGATTATAAGTTAAACTACTGCTAAATTAATATTAAAGTACTATAAGAGAGTAGTAACATTAAAAAAATTTGTCTAAAATATACTTTAATTAAAATGTTACCATATAAAAGTATTTAGCGACTAGTTTTCCTCTCTTAACTCATTGGTATGAGTGTGAAGATGTTCACGGATTAATGGTTGAAGATTATGTAATTTGCAGGAATTTAATATATGTTTTTAAATGTAGGATTATGGTGTTTTTGATTATATGTAGTTTGAGGTGTTTAAAGTTTGGAGAGTATTAAAATATGAGATTTTCAAATTATAGGAAGTTATTTTATGACAAAATATACAAAAGTGAGATTTAGTAAGTTGAGATTGTTTTGTCCATTCTTTGGTTTTTTAGAATAACAAAAAGATAAATTGAGGAGTTCGAAGATCCTAAATTTAGCGCTCTATTTTGGCGCATATTGGTCCAATTGGTAGTTATTATTTGTTACTATGTTAAAGTTTATCAAATTTTCGATCTAAATAATTAAAAATTTCAATAAAAAAATTGTTAGACATTACGATTTTGCGTACTTAATAATTGTGGTTTATGAGATATTGAAGATGTAAAATTGCCATTTTGTTCTTCTTGTGTTATTGATTCTTAAGTTTGGAAAATTAAGGTCCTTATGTTAAGTTATTTGTTAATTTCACTAATATGACATTTATCATAAAGATATCATTTTGGAGTTTGTAATTTGAAAATAAAAATGAATTGCGATTTTTGTAATTTAGTCGAATATAAATAATTTTAAAGTGTATTTTGAAATCGATGTATTTGTTGAAACTAAGATGCCATAGTGTAAATTAGCAATAATCAGAGTTATTTCATAAATTTTTCAAATTGCCATATATATAAGAAACTATAAGAGGCTATTACTTGTGTTATATTTAACTAGATAGAAACCAATTGAAAAGTCGATGAAATTTAGAAGAAGAGGGCGAGGATTGCGCAGCGGGTGTATTGTTATGCATGTTTGGGTAGGTCTCTTGGTACGTGGTGTATTTGATGCGGAATAAATTATGATTTTGAGGAATTTGTGGTGGTGAGATATGGGAGTAATGATTTTTCTAGTTTTCTAGAGTCTTTCTTTTTCTGTGATATTTTATGTATTGGGGAGTTGCCAGAGCCTAGTTTTATTGAGCCTGATATATTTCTTTAGGTTTTAGTTATGGCGGTTGTATTTTTCACTCTTATGTACCGTGTTGGTGTGCAGGTTTTGTGTGTGAATGTGGCGTGGTTGGCTTTATTTGTTTTAACTTATGTTTGTTTTTTTGATTTATATGATCTTTCTAATTATTTTTCTTTTTGTTTATGTATTGTTCTTCGTTTTTCCTTTTCGAGGTCGGTAGATTGTGTGTCTGGGTTGTATTGATGGGTTTATGGCCTTTTTTTTGTTTCGTCTTAGTCTTGTGTTTTCTCTAAGTTACTTTGGTCGAGATTAGCTTTGTGTTGCCCCGGGTTTGGTTCTGTCTGTCGTTCGTTTATTCTTGACGATTCTCTTTTTATAGTGGCCATGTTTCTATGATTTATTTTGTGGGTTTGTGGTTGAGGGGCTGTAAGGTTTTTATATTGGGGGATTTGTTGCGCATTCTTTTGTCTGCTTGGGTCGTGGTACTTGTTCGGTCTATTGTTATTTGTTTCTCTGCTTTGGTTTTCTGTTGCGTGGTGGTTTTTGTTTTTTTGGTTATGGGTGGGTATGTTCTAAATTTACACTCTAAAAACTTTTCCCTTTGGTCTATTTTTTTTCTTTTTGTTTTGATGCTGTATATTGGATTTGAGCTCTTTTTTCTGATTGTTACGTATGAAGTGGTTTGTTGTAGTTTTATTTGGGGTTCTCTCTATTCGAATTTAGTGAGCGTTTTATTTTGGGTAGTGCGTATTGTTTTTATTTTTGATTTATTGGACTAGGGTTGTTGCTGGTTTGGTGATGTTGGTGTGGATAGTATATTGTTGTGGTTTGTATGAGGTATATTTGTTTGTTAGGTTTTTTCTCAAAATTATAAAAATCGTTTATTTTCTTGTTTGATTTATTTTTTTTTATGATTTATTCTACTTATGTATAAATGTTATTAGTTTTGGTATCCCTGAGTTTGGGGTTTTGCTGTAGTTATTCTTGTATTATATGGGATTTTGGTTATTAGGTCGTTTATGTGATTATTTTGTTTATACAATAGTGATTTTTTATTTCGTTTTGTATTAAATTTCACGGGTTGTTGTTTTGGTGATGTTCAATTAGTTATCCGTGTTCTTCATATCTTATTAAGATTTTCGGGTTCTAATTTGTCTATAGTGTATTATGGTAAATTAGTTTAACTCCGAGATTAATTTTTTGAAGAATTTGTTGTGTCAAGTGGAGCTTTGATGCAGCCCTTTTATAGTGGGTTTGGAAGAGTGTCCGAATGTATTTGGTGAGTATTGTAAGAATGTGATAACCAACCAAGAGTAATGCATTTAACTGC
Source organism: Rhizophora apiculata (assembly GCA_037832385.1). NCBI lineage: Eukaryota > Viridiplantae > Streptophyta > Magnoliopsida > Malpighiales > Rhizophoraceae > Rhizophora > Rhizophora apiculata. The sequence goes on along the minus strand of CM075434.1, from coordinate 1,061,233 downwards.
GAAAATTTACATAAGGTTGTATATTCTGTTGATAACTCTCCTTTGGTCTAATTTTTATTTTTCCTTTGGTTTTTTTTTTCCTTTTATTATTCATTTAGTTAAGACGTAATTAACAAATCCACTTGTTTGGTAGCTCTTTGCCCTATTGTGATTATTATCATCACACTGCTGGAAGAAATAAGGGATGAACCATTTTCACGGACATTTGTATTTTCATGACCTTTTGTCATTATTCTTTGAATTAAGGCTTAAACTTAAACAAAAAAAAAAAAAAAATTGCAAAGTTGGCAAGGCTTTTAGTTTGTCTAATATTTTTGAGGTATTGTTTTTTTTCTTAAAATCTCTCTAACTTTTTGTAGCTTGGAATATCTATAACAATGATATAGATTCATTTGGGGCTTATTGAAATAGTTACAAATGTTAGTTTTCATGTTTTATTCAATAACAACTTTGGTCCCTTTTGTTTTCTAGGGAACAAAATAAATAGATTGAATAAAACACTTCTCTAACCAAAAAAGANGATAAATATAAATAAAAAAAAAAAAAAAAAAAAAAGAAAAAAAATTATTTGTAGTTACCTTTTATTGTTTAATGATTAACCTTCTCATATTATATTAGTGTTTTGATTTTTTGATCCTTATTACCTTGCATTGCAGTTTTAATTTTCAATGAATGTCTTAGTTCTTTCTATCTTCATTTAAATTAAATATTTCCTCACAACACTATGAAAACTTTTATACAAAGGGTTTTCTTATCCAAATAGATTATATAAAAAAATGTTTTGTTTTCCAATTTAATTTTGAACAAAAATTAAATAACTGATGGCTAAAATACTATTCAATTAGATATTAATCACTAAATTAGCAATTTGTTAAGTCAATGTATCTAAAATTAATTGAATACATAAAAATAAAATACAATAAAAAATAATTAAAATAAAATAAAATGAAACATCACTAATTGATATTCATGAAATGGAAATTGGGTATTATATTGTCTATCTAAACTTTCATAACAACCAGATATATACACAATTTATATTATTAATAAGGTGAACATATGTTATAGTTAAACAATTAAAACACATCAATATTTACAACGCAAGCATCACCTATGGTTTCTGTCACATAAATCTTTCATAATCATAATTACAAAATTTCAGTGTCTCTTTACAAAGTTTACAATTGAAAAAAATGTCATCATATTGGACCAATGAAATGGGTTAATGAATCCTTAAGAAGGAAAGAACTAAATTATATTACAACATTGAAAAAAAAAAAAAGAGAAGAAAAATGAAAACAAAAAAGAATGTATTAATGAGATGATGACCCATGAGAACTAACCCAGAGAGTGTCTTATTACACAATATTTTTGCCTTGAAATCTTTTGTTGATTGATGTATTATTGATTAAAATTAATGTGTGTGTTTGAATTTGTTAGAGAGGGTTGCTTGTTAGGAAGCAAAACAAAAGGTGTCCCATTTTCTTTTTTGGTGATTTTTTTTTTTCAATTCTTTGGACTATTTCTCTACCCATAGTTTTTTTTTCCTGATTTTGGGTTTTCTACCAAAATTCTATGTTTTTAATTTTTTATTTTTATTGCTACTTGCATAAAAAAAAAAGTCCATGAGTTTAAGTCCTTATCAAGGTATTTTTTGCCATTTGTAGTTTTCAAGGTAAAAAAAGATTGATCATCCTATGCAAAAGTCATGAGTTTAGGTCCTTGTTAAAGCATTGGAATAGAATTATATGTATATTTGATCTTATATGGTTGTATGAAGTGGTTTGGTAACTCTTGCTAAGTAACATAAAGTTTGTTCTTTTATAAACTCAATGTAGTAGGCACAACCACCTTTGTGGCAAACCTAGTGCAATCCTCCCTGGTGGATTTGTAATTACTACCTTACTTAGGAAATAAAATGCATATAAAATAAGTATCACCAGTAAATGTGTGTGACATAGGTCATTAAGTGGAATTATTTTAAGTTAGATTACTTTGAATCATGTTACAATTTAGATTGCTTTTGTTTGGGTTTCATATCAATATAAGAGTTGACAAGTTATTATTAAGAATTAATTTTTTTATTCTTAATCATATTTATTTTAATTATTTTTAATTTTTTATATATTAATTTATTTTTAAAAAGTATATATTTTTTATTTTTACAATAATTTTTCTCATATTACTCCACATCGATTATAAGTTAACTTGTTTAATTCAAAAAATCTAATTTTTTATATATCATATAGTATAATAGGTTAAAAAAATTATTAGTTATTTTTTATATATTAATTGTATGAAAAATTTACAAATATATTATATATTATATATATTTATATTATTTATAAGATGTGTATATAAAAATATGTGTGTGTGTATGTGTATATAATTTTTTTAAATATCATAAATATTTTAAATAAAAATAGATTATTATAAATAATTAAATATTATATATAACCTTAAATATTATATATATTATATATATAAATAATAAGCTAAATTTAATATTAACTTTATATATAACCTTGTTATTTTTGATCTTATCAACCCACTATGCTTTGCTAAAGTGTGGCCCTTACCCCTTAGCCCATCCTAGAATTGGGATTTATGGGGACTCAAACTTGTATCGCAATGGTGGCAACTTGGCTTTAATACCAATTTGGCTAAAAGAATATCTTGTTAAGGAATGGCCTAAAAACCTCGTTATTTTTAACCTTATCAACCCACCACACTTTGCTAAAGTGTGGCCCCTCCCCTTTAACCCCTCATAGAATTAGGATTTATAGGGACTCAAACTTGCATCATGGTGGTGGCAATTTGGCTTTGACATCAATTTTCCTAGAAGAATATCTTGTCAAGGAATGGCCTAGAAGCCTCATTATTTTTGGTGCAAGGTTCTTATGGGATAAAGACTTTATATGAGATTGCATGATGATGCATATGAAGGATAAATTTATCCAATACATGGCATTGTTAAACCAAAGGTCACTTAGACATAAGTCTCTTGAGCTATTACTAGTTTCTATGTAATATATACTAAATAAGCATTTGAAAACATTCAAATGAAACCTAGATAAATGCATTAAAGATAAATATTGAAATTCATTTGCATGCATTTGAAGGATAGCTTAGGGATTTCCCATTCAAACATCCCTTTACAAGTAGAAAAGAGTAAATGAACACTTACAAAAAGAGCTATGGATTCCAGGATAGGAAAATATTTACAAAGGATATGATTATGTTCTAGGAGGACTTTCTGTTAAAACATTTTTAAGGTTTGTAAAAACTTATTCTTAAAGGAAAAGTTTTCTAAAAGCTTATATTTTTTCTCAGAAAAAAAAAAAAGGAAAAAAGCTTGCTTATTACTTAATAAGTAAGGCCTTTTATAAATGCTTAGGCCTTAGATGCTTGGAGCTTGAAGATAAAGTTACTTTCAATGAAAAAGCAAATGCTTTTGCTTTTTGAAAAGTAGATTCTTTTAATTTTTAGAAAAGAAGATGCTTTTTACTTTAACTATGGGTAAAAGCAAAGATTCCCTCTACTTTTTCCCTTTGACCCTCAATAAAAGCATTTTGCCTTTGCTTTTTGCCTTTGTCCTTATGCTTGATATGGATGGGACCAAAAGAATTATGGACAAGGCCCATGACATTTGCTTGGCTCCATCTAAAGCTTGATTAATAATTATGAAGAATCTTTAGAAATGTTATCAAAGGTCTTTCATATGGTTGATGCTTGAAATTTGATATTTGATATAGATGGGTCAAGATTATATTTCTAAGGAGAATTTAATGATGCATTCTTGACCTCAACAAAGAGCTTGGAGAGCATCTTGGAGAATATCTGGCAAGGTCTCCAAAAATCTTTGTCATGACTGGCTTGTAGTTAAGAGGACACTTAATGAGTTTAGCTTGCTTAGTGGTGGACTATTATGAATGTTTAGATATCCATTGCAGGATACCTTGTTGTGAGTTCCTATTGCCAAATAATAGGAACCTATTGCTTGCAAATTTCCTTTTGTTAATCAACAAACAGCTTGAATTTTAGATAATAATTGATTGTTATTGAGTAGTAGAAGACTATTACTTAGGCTTAGACTACTAGATTTGGATAAGATTTGGAATCCTTTAGAAAGGATTATCATGACTTGCACAATGTCTAGAGGAGCTTGTTAATTGATTGACTCTTAACTTGACTTAGTAATGGATTGACTTTATGACTCATTAGATGAGTTCATTAGACTAATTTTAGTGAAGTAAACACTTAACACACACTTAATAAAGATGGCTAATCAAACAATGTGAAGATTAAACAAATTTAGGCTTAGTGGTTGTAATGTACTACCTTGGATACATAATGGACTCATTGACTTTCAAAGAATGTATTAGCAAACATAACAAGGACTTATGGACATAAGTGGATGCTTAGATGACTGATAGGACTCTAATGGTGTGGTGGATTGGTCTTGGAACTAGATGACTCCTTTAGGTAGGTTGTATGTTGTGTTAGGTCTCTTATGGAGACAAATATAATGAAATGAGGACTCTTATGGATTGTTAACTTTGATTTAGTAAGGAACTGAGTAAGATGCAAAATTAAGATGAACAATGCAATGGATTAGTCATGAAACATGGTTCATGATGGAACATTGGAAAATTTTAAGGAAAACTTTGAAAAGTTTTTTTTTTTTTTTTCAAATATTGAATTCCTTCTTGGCAGTTATTGATGTTGAAGGCTTCTTTGTCTTCAATGTGATAATCTAGATCATTCATTAGGATATTTTATTATTTTTTAGTTTGATGCGTAGAAGTCAAGGAGATATGCCTTTTTTGTGCCATAGAGTAGTAGTGCTCAATCTAGGTCAATGTCAACATTTTTGCAAAAGAATCATTGGTAAATGGTCCTTCTTATTTCATAGTGGTGAGCATTGTAAGAGGACTAATTCCAATTGTTTGCTTGAATGTAAGCCTGCAAATGATTTACTTAAGTTGCTAATGCTTTTTGCCAGTAGGGCCAAGGAATTTCCCTTGGAATGCCCAATCACTTTCTTCTTTAAACTTAGACGTGAAGGATAGTCGATTGAAATTCTAAGATGGAAATTTTTTCTGAAGGAGTATTGATAATATATACAGTGATGTTGGTAGTGTCACTCAAGTAGTTGCCATGGTAGAAGTTTTTGAACTACTTTATCAAAGTTTCTTGAAAAATTCTACCAAAGTGATTCAATTAAGAAGTTTGAAAAGATCTCTTCCATGAATATGGAGTCTTGCAAGAATTCCATAATCATATAACCTTTTATAATTAAGATGACAAGGGTGAAGATCAAGAACCATTAATCGTGGAATATTGGAGTCAAGCTAGTGTTGGCAATTTGGAGGAACTAAAGTGCATTCTTTACAACTAAACATTATGTCATATTTCCATGTCCATTTCCAATAGTGATGTGGCCTGCTAGGCTCTAAGATTGCATGTTTTGAGCTTCTTCTAAAATAGCTAATAATGTTTCAAAAAATCCTATCTTGACTAATTTTGTAAGGTATCTGGAGAGGTCTTTAGTAAAATAGCCAAGTGCCTTCTATTTTTTTTTATTATTATTGAGAAAGAGTAAGATGAACAAGGGTAAAAAGAAATTTTTTTTGAGGAGAATAATGGCAAAACTATAAAGGAGGTTGATATTGATCTAAAGATCTAGGAAAGGTCTAGGTACTAGCATTCTTTCTATATTTTGAAAGAGGCTAGTTTGATTTTAGAGATAGAAAAGGTATCTGAGTACTGGCATGTCTTTTGTATGTTGAAGGAGGTTGGTATTATTTAAGGATAAAGGAGAAGCCTGAGTACTAACATTTATTTTAAACTATGGAAAAGGAGTTTGAGTATTGGTATCTATTTTGGCTAAAGAAGGTGGAGGAATTGGTGCCATAGAGTTTACCTTGAGCAAGGTTTCTTTGAGAATTGAAATTTTGGTATTAAGAGTTTGAAACTATTGAAATAATGATGAGTTAATTTTTTCAAGGTTTTGATGCTATTGTAATTTTGTTTAGATGTTGAGTTGCTAGAAATGAGGGATGATGTCTTCACAATTAGAACATTTTTTAACATGAGGTGAACTAGGACTATATGCATTTAAAGAAGAAAAACACTAATTATGCTAATGCTAAACAGATGCAAACTCCTTAAGTTGTCTAATACAAGTAGAAAAAATAATGAAAAGACTATTAAAAATTGGTAAAAAATCTTCTTACTAACTACCCAATTTTGTAGATTATCTAAGATGTATTGAAGTTCTAGTCTTATCAACTATTTTTGATCTGGTCTAGTGATCTTGAACTTGGAGGGTTCAAAATGATATTCAAATAGACTAATACCCTAATATCTTTGGTAGGTCTAGATGTACTAGTGTTTATCAAAACCTACCATCTCAAATAGATAAAAATAATAAGAACAAAGATATATTACTTAAGAATATGGCTGGAGAATCTAAAACTACATGGATAAAACTTATAGGTCTTATAAGATGTTATGGGAGTTTTGAGGATATGGAAAGTTAATCTTACATCTGGATTTATACTAGGAGGAATGCTAGAGTTGTTGGGATAAATAGGTTTGCTTGGAATGGCTACACTACTTACTAGGTTAGTAATGGTTGCATCAGGAGATGAAGATTTGGGTTTAGAATCAAAAGAGTTAATTAATAGGTTATGGACCTATTCCTAGATTGGTTTGAGTAATTGGGCTTGGACTTTATGTATAATTTTACAATAATGGGCTAATTTGTTTACATGTAAAGTAGGTTATTTTGGGAGTGTACATAATTTGCTTTTTAGGCTTAAAGACTTGTTTGGGTTGTTCTTGGATTTTTGGAATAGGTTGTCTATATACATATTTTGGAGGTTAAAAGGATGGCTTTATGATGGATATTATGGATATATGGCTTGTGGACGAATTTATGACAAATATTTTACTTGTATGTGTCTGAAAAGTATGCCTGTAAGGCAAATTATCTATCTTATGCTTACAATATTTAATATATTCTATGAACACTTTTGCATCTATCCTACCAAGATATTGATTTCTAGATATGCATCCTTTATAAGTAAGAATATTATCATCTCTTGCCAAAAATAACTTTTGGATGCTACTAAACAAATTATCTACTTTTATGTTTTCTATGCTGCTAAACAAACTATTCCTAAAATCTTCTAGAGATGCTTTTTCTATGATAATGTGACTCAAAATGTGAAAGTGCATTTAGATGAGCCTAAGATTCCTAAAATTCTCTAAAGTAGGAGTTTTAAACTGTAAAAAGTGGACTTGATCTAAGAATCAGCTTTCTAAAAATCCTAATCCTTTTATATTATGTAAGTGATTTAACTCAATGATAAATTCTAAAGTAATATCTAATGCAACTAATCTAAGAAAAATGAGATGTGAATGAATGACGTTTTAGAAACTTATCTTAAAATTTATCCTACTAGGTACTCTCCCATACTATACTTCAATAGTTTATGGCTTGGCTAAAGGTTTCTGTACATATCTCTTTCCAAGATATGTTGTTCCGAATAATGGACTCAGATGGGTACATGTGACTTAAGGATGAAGGTATAGACATAATAGACATGGTAACTTGATACAGGGGTATGCCTTTCTCAGTTGAGTTGCTATAGGGATTCTCCTACAATGGAGCTTGAGATATGATGATTTCACTACATCTTAGTGCTGACCAATGGTCTCATTACCTCACCCTTAAAACTTACTATTAGGACCACACTCATTTGATTTCCTCCTCTTATGCTATGCTCACACTCGATTTCTCCCCTTGACAACTAAACAAGATAAAATAGACTATTGTAACATGAAGACCAAGGATACTATATCGATCCATCCGTCATAAAAGGAACACAAGATTAGGCTTTAATACCAATTGGGGTAAGGTTTGTATAGGAAAGAGACATTATATAAGAATGTAGGATGATGCATATAAAGGATAATTTTTTCTAGTACATGGCATTGTTATACCAAAGGTCACTCAAACATAACTCTTTTGAGCTAGTATTAGTTTTCAGCTAATATACTGAATATGCATCTAAAATCTTTCAAATGAAACCTTGGTACATGTATTAAAGATAAATATTGAAATTCGTTTACATACATTAAAGATACATAGATATTTGAAAGATAGCTTAGGGATTTCCTATTCGAGAATTTACAAGTTGAAAAGAGTAAGAGAACACTTATAGAAGGGCTACTAGATTACAGGATAGGAAAATATTTACAAAGGATAGCTTCTATTTTTTTTCTCTTTTAAAAGCTTCTTCTTTTTAAAAGCTTTTTCTTTTTTGAACAGCTTGCCAATTAGGGCAATGATCTAATAGGATAGAAACACTATATGAGAATGCATGATGATGCATATGAAGAATAAATTTATCTACTACATGGCATTGTTATACCAGAGGTCACTCAAACATATGTCTCTTGAGCTAGTATTGGTTTCCAACTGATATATTGAATATGCATTTGAAAACATTTAAATGAAACCTTGGTACATGCATTAAAGGTAAATATTGAAATTCATTTGCATGCATTAAAGATACATAAACATTTGAAGGATAGCTTAGGGATTTCCCATTCAAGAGTCCCTTTACAAGTTGAAAAGTGTAAAGTAAGAGAACACTTATAAAAGAGCTATTGGATTATAAGATAGGAAAATATTTACAAAGGATAAGATTTTGTTCTAGAAGGACTTCCTCCTAAAACATTTTTTAAGGTTTGTAGAAATTATTTTTGAAGGAAAAGATTTTTTATTTTTTTAATAAAAATAAGCTTGCCTAATGCTTGATAAGTAAGGCCTTTTATAGATACTTGGAGCTTGATATGATGCTTGGATCTTTAAGACAAAGTTACTTTTGGTAAAAAGCAAATGCTTTTGATTTTTGAAAAATATATTCTTTTACTTTTCAAAAAAGTATATGCTTTTTACTTTAACTTTAGGGAAAAGCAGAAATTCCTTTTGCTTTTGATTTTTAACCTCAATAAAATCATTTCACCTTTTTTTTTTTGCCATTGTCTTTTTGCTTGATGTGGATGGAGCCAAAAACATCTTCATCTAGATCATGATTTAGAAAAGGATCATATGATGATGACGAGTTAGATTTAGCTTCATCCATGGCTTGCTAAGCCTATTGGAGAATATTTGTCAAGTTAGATATTCTTGCTTAGTTTTGGCTCTAACTAGGAGGGCACTTGTACATGTCTTTTGCTAGAGGAATTGAGAGGTGCTTACTTTAATAGTGTTGGACTGTTAGGGATTTGTAAAAATCCACTATAGGACACCATGCTTATGAGCTTTCTATGGTTAAGTAGCAAAAAATTGTTACCAATATTTGACCTTGTAGATTCAACCAAAAACTAGAGTCCTTATGAAAAGATTATCCCCAATCTAGAGTTCTCATGCACAAATCCAGGGTAGCTTGAAAATATAATAAAATTGTAATAATTGAGGAAAAGAAGCTCAAGCAATTTAGGGCTAGAATTTTGATTGGAAGTTATTGAAAAAATTTTAGATGTTAGACCAAACCGATTCCACTAATGGTTAAACCAGAGAGGAAAGGTAATGGTGGCTTTGGTTTCCCAAAAACAAAAAAACATCTAAGAATGCTTGTAGGATTGAGTTTGGTAATATAAAGTATTAAACCACACCTATTTAGAATCCCTATAGTTGAATTTTGGAAAAGAAACTTGAGGACATAGTAATGTTGGCTTGAAATTTTTGATAGTGGTTTGGTGATATAAGGCAATTTAAGGGTTGAAGGACCTAAATAATTTAAATCATTAAGTGGGTAATTTGGCTTGGATTATTAGGTGGTAATGTAATTGATTTTGATTGATCCAATTTTGATCAGTAAGTTTTATAAAATGATTTGGGCTTTTGTGAATCCTAGGGTTTATTAAACTAGTTTAAAGAAAACATTTTGCTGGCAACAATCCAAGGGTTAGTGTCAAAGAATCCTCTTTCAATCAACTCAATTTTTTGAAAAGAAGGCTTGATAATATAAGGCAAAATTTTTTTTGAAGTTGCTTGAAAATTGCTTAGGAAAATAGTTTATAGAAAGGTATCTAAAACAATTACCTCTTTGCCTTTTGAAATTGATTTTGAGAGAGGGGCCAATGAGATTGTAACCAACTCATTTGAGAGAGGGGGCCAGGTGATACCTTAACCACCGTTTTGCTTGTTGCTTGATTGGTGTTCTTACTAGAAGAAAAATTAGTGCTTGTTTCAAGCTTGATCTGCTTCAAAGAAGTAAGCTTTAATGATACTAGATAGTTTGATAGAGAGGCTAACTAGGTTTTAAGTGGTTAATAAGCTTTTAATGGTAAGGGTTATTTTAATTTTGGGACTAATATTTGAATAGGAGAATGAATGGCAGGAGATTAAAGAGTTTAAAGGTTTCTCTTGGGCTAATGCTTCTTCTTTGAAGATTTGAGCCCATGTTTTGAGTGGCTTGATTGAAGATTTGGACGGAGGATTTATGGACTTTTTTCAAGGCATTGTGGTGGTAGAGAGCTTTGCAAGAATTCTCTTGTAAGAAAATTAGGCAAAGAATTTGAGCTACCTTCACAAACTCATTGTTAAAGTCAAAAATGCTTAAATTTGCTTACCAACAAGCAAAAATCTATTTTGATCCAAGGTTTTGAGTATTTTTTTGTAAAATGTATTTTGCAGCTTAATTGTTAATGTGGAGTAAAAACTTTTGATTAAGCAAATCATTTTGAAATTTGGAGATGCACAAAACAATTGCTCAATTTTTTTTTTAATAACATCGTTACTGATAGTCATTCCAACGCTTGGAGGTAAAACCAATAAGTTGTTCTTATTTACCATTGATTTATTTAAGTATCCCACCAAGCCCCAATTTGATGACACTCTTTATCACAAAGAGATGTCCAAATGTAGGAAGTCTCTTAAGCTCATTAGAAAGCCTTCCTACCCTTAAGCCCAAAGCCTCTAAATTATGTCCATTAAAAATCACAAAAACAAACCAAATGGCCCAAAGCCCAACATTTCCAAGCACCTTAATAACTTACTTTAGATATGGCCAACTTAGACACATAGCTCCTTACTATAAAATCCAAAGGAAAGTCCAAGCCCTTTAATTGCTCGAACCAATTTATGAACAAATCCAAAACTTGTTCATCAACTCCTCTGATTTTGACTCTTTGTCGAATGAAGAACAAGCACTCCAAGTAGATAAACCTGTCACCTCATCTACTTCAAGGAGTGAGAAATAGGTGAGTATTCTCACTAAAAACTAGGAATTCATCCTATAATTGATTGATTCTATGGATGACCTACAAGCCAAAACTCAATACTTCATAATCTTCCAACTTAAGCATCATCAAGCTTTACTCAACATCCTCTGCTCCAACAAACCAAAACACTATGTAGTCTTACAAGCATACTCAAATGGTTTGACTAACCCAAGCCCTAGCCTATTACTATTTAAGAACTTCAATAAGAAGTTCATGAACTCAAGCTAGAAATCATAAAACTCAAGCAATAGAGATCGGTAGATCATAAGCTATTGCAATCTCTTATTCATCAGTCTTTAAGGGATCCTTGTGAACCAAGCCCTCCTTAAGCTAATCCATCAACAAACCAAGATTGTAATCTTAACCTATCTATCTTAGATCAAGCGAATTTTTTGTATTTGTTGACAAAAATCACAACCTATAAATGACTCATTAATATTACCATTCAAATTCATGATTACAAGCTAACCACTATACCCTTGTTAGATACTAGTGTAGACTTCATGTAAATCCAAGAAGGCCTTATCCCAACCAAATACTACAAGAAAATCTTGGAAGGACTCAAATCTACAAGCAACCATTCCCTTCCAATCTTGTACAAGCTCTTTAACACCTATATTTGCCATTTAGGTATTACTATCAAAACTTCTTTTGTTTTGATCAAAAACATCAAGCAAAAGGTTATCTTAGGTACACCCTTCTTTAACCTTATCCAACCATGTCAAGTCATGCACCCAGTAATAACTACTATTATTGTTGGTCAAACACTTTAGTTCCAATTCATCTATAAGTCTTTAGTTAGAAACCTCAATCTTTTGAAAGATATATCAATCCAAGAATTTGTAGAACTCAATTTACTTCTTAAGACCAAAACATCTCATCTTCACCATCTCTAAGATGAGATCAATTTCAAAAAACTTGAACACCATTTGACACAACCAATTCTACAAACAAAAATCCAATCCTTTAGAAACTACATCAAAACCATTATTTATTATGAAGTTCCAAATGCCTTTTGGCATTGTAAGCAACATATGGTAGCACATGTAATTCAAATGCATACACAATTAGTGGAATATTACAAACAAGAAATCCAAGCCTTACTCGCTAAAGGTATCATTAGGCCTAGTAAGTCACCTTATAGTTGTGCAGCATTCTACATCAAAAAGAATGCTAAAATAGAATGTGACACTCCTAGGTTAGCTATCAATTATAAGCCCTTGAATCAAGCCTTGGAATGGATCAGGATCCAATTCCAAATCAAAAAGACCTCCTTTAACACCTTATTAAGGCATTGGTCTTTTCTAAGTTTGATCAAAAATTTGGATTTTGGTAGATTCAAATCAAGGAGGTAGATCAATAAAAAACTACTTTCACTATTTCCCTTAACCAATATGAATAGAATGTAATGCCATTCAAACTAAAAAAAATGCACCCTTTGAGTTTTAAAGGATCATGAATGAGATTTATTCTTACTACTCTCAATTTTTAGTTGTTTATATTAATGATGTCTTAGTATTTTCATCTAATATAGATCAACACTTTAAGCACTTGACCATCTTCATATAGGTCACTTGCAAGCATGGCCTAGCTATTTCCAAACCTAAGATTAGTCACTTTTAAACTAGGTAAGATTCCTTGGTCATTATATCTATCAAGGTACACTCATCCCTATAAAATGATCAATCTTGTTTGTTGATGAATTTCCTAGTTGGCTTACTGACAAATCTCAACTCCAAAGGTTCTTAAGAAGTCTTAATTATGTCATAGACTTCTATCCCATGCTCAATCTAGTTTGCAAGCCTTTACATGATAAACTAAAGAAAATTCCAATTCCCTAGTCTCTCGAACATATACCATAGTTCAACCATTAAGCACCAAGTCAAGAAAGTTCCTTGTTTGCACATTTGTGATCTAGGCCTACCTAAGATAGTTAAGACAGATGCCTTAGAAATAAGTTATGGTGGGATCCTCAAGCAAATCAATGGTAAATAAGAATAAATTATTCATTTTACCTCCAAGCATTGGAATGACTATCAACAATGGTATTCTCTAATCAAAAAAGAAGTTTTAGCAATTATTTTGTGCATCTCCAAATTTCAAAATGATTTGCTCAATCAAAAGTTTTTACTCTGCATTAACTGTCAAGTTACAAAATATGCTTTGCAAAAGGATGTTTAAAACCTTGCATCAAAATAGATTTTTGCTTGTTGGCAAGCAATTCAAGCATTTTTGAAATTAACATCGAGTTTGTGAAAGGTAGTTCAAATTCTTTGCTTGATTTTCTTACAAGTGAATTCTTGCAAGGCTCTTTACCACCATAATGCCTTAAAAATAGTCCTCCAAGCCTCCCTTCAATTTTTCAATCAAGCCACACATAACATGGGCTTAAATCTTTGAAGAAGAAGCATTAGCCCACAAAAAACCTTTAAACTCTTCAAGCTCCCACCATTCATCCTCCCATTCAAATATCAATCCCAAAACTAAAGCAACCCTTTCAAGCTTACCACCAAAAGCTCATCAAGCACTCAAAACTTGGTTAGCCTCTTTACCAAACTATCTAGTATCATCAAAGCAATTTCAAGATACTCCTCTATAAATTATTTTACCAAGCAATTTTCAAGCAAATTAAAAAAAGATTTTGCCTTATATTATCAAGCCCTCTTTTCAAAATATTAAGTTGATTGAAAGAGGATTCTTTGACACCAACCCTTAGGTTGTTATCAACAAAATGCTTCCTTTAAACTTGTTTTACAAGCCTTGGGATTCATAGAAGTCCATATCATTTTATGAAACTATACTAATTGAAACTAGATTAGTCAAGCACCATTACCACCCACATGATCCAAGCCAAATTACCTACTTAACTATTTAAATTATTCAAGTCCTTCAACCCTCAAATTAGCTTGAATCATTAAACCACTATCAAAAATTTCAAGCCAGCATTATTATGTCCTTAAGTTTCCTTCCCAATTTCAACTACTTGGATTACAAATAGGCTTAGTTTAATACTTTTTATTACAAGAATCAATCCCACAAGCATTTTTAGATGTTTTTCTAGGAAACCAAAGCTCCTTTCTAGTTTAACCATTGGTGCAATTGGTTTAATCTAATGTCTACAATTTTTTCATATTCAATTCAAAAAGGTTTCAATATCTTCTAATCAAGAATTCTAGCTCTAAATTACCTTAGTTTCTTTTCCTCAGTTATTACAATTTTGTTATATTTTCAAGCTACTTTGGATTTGTGCATGAGAACTTCATATTAGGGATGATCCTTTCATAAGGACTTTAGTTCTTGGCCAAATCTACAAAGGTCAAAATTTGGCAACAATTTTCTACTACTTAATAGCAGAAAGCTCATAAGCATAGTGCCTTGCAGTGATTTTCTACAAATCCCCAGTAGTCCAACACCATTAAAGCAAGCACCTCTCAATTCCTCCAACAAAAGACATGTATAAGTGCCCTCCTAGCTGGAGCCAAAACCAAGCAAAAATATCTGATTGTATTGACAAATATTCTCCAACAAGCTCAATAGGTCATGGCTGAAGCTAAGTCCAACTCTTCATCATCATATGATCTTTTTCATAATCATGATCTAGATGAAGATGTTTTTGGCCCATCCACATCAAGTATAAAGACAAAGGAAAAAAGTAAAGGTGAAATGCTTTTAATAAGGGTAAAAGGACAAAAGTAAAAGGAATATCTACTTTGACCCAATGTTAAAGTAAAAAACATCTGCTTTTTTGAAATGTAAAAGAATCTACTTTTTGAAAAGCAAAAGTATTTTCTTTTCATTGGAATTGACTTTGTCTTCAAGCTCTAAGCATCCGAGGCCTAAGCATCTACAAGTGGCCTCACTTATCAAGCAATAGGCAAGATTTTTTTCCTTTTTTTTTTTTTTGGAAATGAAAAAGGAAGCTTTTAGAAAACTTTTCCTTCAAGAATAAGTTTTACAAAGTCCTAGAACAAAATCCTATCCTTTGTAAATATTTTCATATCCTATAATCCAATAGCTCTTCTATAAGTGTTCACTTACTTTACTATTTTCAACCTGTAAACAGACTACCAAATTGGAAATCCTTAAGTTATCCTTTAAATGTCTATGTATCTTTAACGCATGCAAATGAATTTCATTATTTATCATTAATACATATACCAATGTTTCATTTGAATGTTTTCAAATGCATATTCAATATATCGACTAGAAACTAATACTAGCTCAAAAGACTTATGTCTAAGTGACCTCTAGTATAACAATGCATTGTAGTGGATAAATTTATCCTTCTTATGCATCATCATGCATTCTCATATAAAGTCTCTATTCTATAAGATCCTTGCCCAAATTGGTATATATATATGTATATTAAAATAAAAAAAAATTATGTAAATTAAATATATTATTTTTTATATAATATATAAAAAAATGGTGTACTTATGAGATGTGTATATACTCGTATGTGTGTGTGTAAATATATATATATATATATAATAGAATAAAAAATAAAAAATAAAAAAATAAATAATAAATTTATTTTATTTTTGTTTACAAAAAAATTCATAAGATTCATAATCAAAATAGTAAAAATTATATTTTTTGGTACATAAAATCAATTACTTAATATTATAATTTTTCATTTTATTTTTTTATGTTATCTTGAGAGAAAAAAGAAAGCATTAGATTATAGTAATTCATTTTCTAAGCTTAGCCAAGAATGGAAATCAATATGATAGAATATTGCAACAATAATTATAGATTTTAGTGTTTCTTGCAAAGTTTACAACTAAAAGAAACATCACTAGATTAGTTATCAAAGATGTTGTGTTGTTTGTGTAATCAAGATGGGAAGTGTGTCAAGGTATTGACATTTTATGATCTATTGATGGTATCTTAGGCACCACTCCATTTTATGTGTTCAATTTGCCCACCAATATCAAGTAAAATACACTCATACAATGACCAAGTTAAATCTTTTGCATTTAAATAGTAAACATATTACACATATTTAAGTGAAACAAAATTTAATATTCATCCAAATACTTGAATTTAATTAAAAAAGGTCAGATGATAACTTATAAATTGTTATTATCATCATTCTAATTGAGGGACAAAAGTAATAAAACTATTAATATAAGAGTTAAGTACATTTATAATATTAAAAAGTGATAAGTTGCCTTGTTATATTCTCATGTCCTAAGCTCTGTAGCCCAATTAGCTGGCATAACAAAATGTTTCATGTGCAACACTCCTTTTAGTTTTCAAGCACAACAATTCCTCATTTCTTGCTACAATTAAATAAGTTTTTGTGATTATAAATAGGCCTTTTATAAATAAGTGCAACAACCATTTTCTCCTCCCTATTTTTCTCAAGCTACCTAAGGCATGTTTGAGTTTCACATGCAACAACCATTTTCTCCTCTTAGTTTTTCTAGCACAACTCTCATAGTTTTTCTAACATAATAGCTACAATTTTTTTTGGCACAATATACTAATTTTGGTGATTATACATAGGTAGCAACCCTTCTCTCCTTCCAATTTTTCTTATGCTCTCTCTCTCTCTTTTCTCCTAAAGAAACTTTTTATCACCCACCATGCCATGGATTCAATTGTTCAACCCTAATTGATTCTTAGAAGAATATCTGTATGACATTGAGAGCAAGTAAAAATGCAAAATGGTTGAAAGTCTATTTGCATCTCTTTTCCAACATACTTTCATTTTTATGAGTCACACATGATGTTGTCATGAGTAGCTTAGTAGAAAATTGGATTGGATTGGATTGTATTTTAAATTTTGCTTTGAGAATAACACTTGCATCTAAAACCATTTTCTAAAGGAGTTATTCTATTATAGAAAATTGAGCTAACTACCTTTGCAAGAGCATGAAACTAAAACTTTCAATGCATCAAAACCATTTTGTTTATTATCTAGGATTTAAAAATTTTTTATTTTAAATTAAACTAGATAAAAATGAAAATATTGTCTTTTTTTCAGGTTACCTAACATAAGCATATTTTATCTCATTGTCCACTTCTTCCATAAATCTTATGCCCTTCAAGACAAAGAGAAAAAATTTTTCAAACATGTATGAGCTCTTAATTATTTCAACACAAATAACTATATTCTCTATGCATATGTGAAAAAAGCAAGGAATTACCTAAGATCCTAATAATTCTAAAGGCATCTTGAATTTTCATTGACTCTAATACATTATTAGGATCATTTTTGTTTTGGTTGGAAAAGTTTGAACTAGAAATATGATTGAAATTAGTATTAGTTAAGTCATATGTTGATTATAAGTTAACCAATTAATTCAAAAAAAATTAATTTTTTATTTAATACAGTATATTAAGTAAAAAATTAATTATTAATTATTTATTTTTTTATATTAGTTTGAATGTAAAGTATATAATTTGTTATTTTTATACTAATTTTTCTCTTATTATTAAATTTTGATTATATGTTGATTTATTAATTTATAATAAATTAAAAAATTATTATTTAATATATCTTTTTTATATAATAATTTGTATGAAAAATTTATAAATATATTATATATATTACATATATTTATATTATTTACAAGATTTGTATACAAAAATATGTGTGTGTGTATGTGTGTATAATTTTTAAAATATCATGAATATATAAAATAAAAATATATTATTATATATATAATAAATAAGTTAAATTTAATATTAATTATATATGTATTAAAGTAAAATAAAATTTATGTAAATTAAATATATTATTTATTTACATAATATATAAAAAGAAGTTATGTATATGAGATGTGTATATACTCGTACATATATATAAAATAAAATAATAAATAAATAAATAAATAAATAAATAATAAATTTGTTTTATTTTTTATTATAAAAAAGTTCATAATATTTATAGTAAAAATTATACTTTTTGATATATAAAATTAGTAATTCAAATATTACAATCTTTTATTTTAATTTTTTATATTATCTTTAAAAAAAATTAGCCATAGTGATTTATTTTCTAAACTTAGCTAAGAATGATAATCAATATGATGGAATATTGCAACATTGATTACAAATTTTGGCATCTATTACAAAGTTTACAACTAAAAGAAATGACATCATATTGGTTATCTTGTTGTTTATGTAAATAAGATGAGAAGTGTGTTGGGATATTAATGTTTTTTGACCTATTCATGGTATTTTAGGCACCGCTACAATTTACATGTTCAATTTGCCCACCAGTATCAAGTAAAATACACTCATACAATGGCCAAGTCAAACCTTTTATATTCAAACAATAAACACATTGCACATATTTAAATGAAATAAAATTTAATATTAATCCAAATATCTGAATTTAATTTAAAAAATGACGCCATAACTTATAAATTCTAATTGTTGTTATGACTTGAGACTAATCGAGAGTTCAAAACAACAAACTATTAAATATAAGAGTCAAATACATTTATAATATTAAAAAGTGCTAAGTTATCTCCTTATATTCTCATGTCTTATGCTTTGCAACCTTATGAGCTAGCATAACAAAAAGTTTCATGTATAGTGTTCTTTTGAGTTTTTGGCATAACAATTCCACATTTCCTACTACAAACAAATAAGTTTTTATGACTATAAATAGGCCTTTTATAAATAGGTGCAACAACCATTATCTCCCTTATGTTTTTCTCAAGTTACCCAAGACACGTTTGAGTTTCATGTGCAATAACCCTTTCCTACTCTCAATTTTTCTGGCACAACACTCACAATTTTTCTAACACAATAACTATAGGTTTTCTGGCACAACATACTAATTTTAGTGATTACAAATGAGCAACAACCCTTCCCTCCTTCCACTTTTTCATAAGCTCTCTCTCTTCTACTAATGAAACTTTTTCTCTCCCACCATTCCATGGATTCAATTATTTAACCCCAGCTAATTTTAAGGTGGAGGAGAATAATAATCACCATTTTAACTATTATTTTTACATGGATAACTCTAATGTTATTGAAAATTTTTGATTTTTCTTGGGACTTCTTTCCCTACTTCCAATTTCTCTAGAATTGGTAGATCATAGGGATGACATGTACCATTTTACTCATTCTCAATAATGAACTCAACATTAATGGCTAATTTGCTATTAGTTAGGTCAATGCACCTTTAATTAATTGAATATATAAAATTAAAATACAATAAATGAATACTTAAAATAAAATAAAATGAAATATCACTAATTGATATCATGAAATGAAATTAGGCATTATATTGTCTATCTAAACTTTCATAATAACTGGATATATACACAATTAATATTAATAATAAGGTGGGTATATGTTATAATTAAACAACTAAATACATCAACATCTACAATGCAAGTATCACCCACAATTTTTATCATGGAAATCTTTCATAATCATAATTATAGTTTCAATGTCTCTTACAAAGTTTACAATTAAAAGAAACATCATCAAATTAGACTAACAAAACATGCCAGTAAAGCGCCAAGAAGGAAAGAATTAAATTATATTACAAAATTGAAATGAAAAAAGTGAAGCAAAATGAAAAAGGAAAAAAAATGTATTGATGAGATAATGACTCATGAGAATTGACCTGAAAAGTGTCTTATTATGTGCTTTTACTTCAAAATATTTTTTAATTGATGTATTATTGATTAGAATTAATGTCTATGTTTGAATTTTGTTGAATAGAGTTGTCCATTAGGAAGCAAAACAAAGGTGCCCTATTTAAGTTCTAGGTTTCTTTGATTTATGTTCCTATTCTTCCTCTAACCAAATTCACCACCATTTTTTTCTTTTTAGTTATTATTTTTGTCTTTCATTCTCTAAACTATTCATTACATTTGTTTTGAATTTTGATTATCTAATGTTTAGCTTTTGTTGGTGATTATAATGTTTAAATTTGACTCACACTATGCCAAAGACCTGTTTTGAGGGATTGATTGTTTATGACTATGTTGGCTTGCTCATTTGCTCATGGCTTTTACTTGGTGTATCCTTTTTCAAACTTGCCACTTGTTCTATTATTTTGTTGGTTTATTTACTTTTTTTTAGTATGTGATTCCTAATTTTGATACTTTTCACTAAGTTTTTTTTCTTTTTTACCATATTGTCAATTGTTAAGCAATTATATCAATTATTCCAAGTGCCTTAGTTTTAGTTTAGACTTTTCTTGGTCTATGGGGGTATCCATTTATTTTTCTTTTAGGGATATATGAAAATTAGTTGAGGTCAAAAATCTTGTTTTTATTAAAAGGATAAATGTGTGAATGGTTAGCAATTGCAATTGAAGTAATTGTTACAGACATGATATCCATGCATACAAGTAGTTAAAAAGAATAATTGTTACAAGTAGTTTAAGAATATGCTTTCAAATGTGCAAAATGATGTTATTTTTAGCGTGATTCTTGTGATTGCTAAGTTGAAAAGAATGGAATTATCATAAAGGAATTTTCATTAATGGGGTAAAAGGAAGAAGGGATTTCAGGTTGAATTTTGGAGAAATCCCATTAAATGATGTTAATTACAATGTGTGTCATATGCAATGCATGTAAGTATTAGTTTGGAACTTTCACAATGTTAGTCTTATAATTGTCTCAATTATAACTAGTTTAATGTTCCCAAACTTCTATTTGTTTTTCCTTCTTACATTTTTTTGTTTCTCCAAATGCTTCATATATATATATATATATATATATATATATGCAAAATTCATCAAAATTGTACTTTTTCCTCTAAATTAAAACTTTAAATTTTTTTATTAAAATCAATTTGTACAAAAACGAAAAAAATATATTGATTAAAGAAAGGTTATTTTTATTTTTATTTTTTTAAAAAGTGGTTTAAAGTTGGATGAGAGCTAAAATTAATTGAAATTATATTGTTAACAAAGAATATCAAATCATCAAATGGACTACTTATTGGGGCTCATGTAGTTATGATAGTAAATTTCAATAAAAAATCTAAAAATGAAAGTTTTCCAACCACTTAAACTTACAATCAAGGGATGGGGAGCCACCAAAGAGACTTAATAGTTAAGGTAGTTTGACTAGTTTGACATATCCATTTAATATCCATCAAGTACTCATAATCAACCTACAGTTAACAATAATTCCAATTGGAAGAAATTTGTTGTATATACAATTAATAATGCGTTTTCTAGCATCCTTATGCTCACATTTTGAATAAGGAACATAGTCTCCCAAAGTTAGGATCAGTTGCCAACCTAGATTAAACTCTCACATGAATATAGACAATTGATGAATCAAGACATTTTGTTGCTTCTTATTAAATAAAAGATGTTCGGTTGCTTGTGCCCTTATACTTTTGAGATGCAAGATAAAAAAATGTGCTAGAAGGATAACAATCATCTAAAACTTTTCCATCTTTACCATTATATGGCTAATCATGATAAAGAATTTGTTGAAAGGTAAGAGATCTACCTTTTCAACCAACTTAAGATAGCCAAGATAATAACAAGACATTACAATAGAGAATTTTCTATTACCACCACCCTTATCTACATTTGAAGTCAAGAAATTACCACTTATATACCAATTAGACTTACCCTTACAATATGGCCCACTTTGTTGAACAAATTAACAAACCTTCAAGAATTTCATTATAAATTATGGCCTAAATTATTTTGTATCTTAGTCGTTTGAGAAGGGCCAAATATGAAGCCCACTTCATTCATCTAGAACATGGACTTAAGCCCAAATATTAATCCAAGACATTGACTCAAGCCCAAAACATATTACGATTGACTTGTTTTCAAAGATATCCCATTTCCTAGATCCAATTCCTTATTTGTTTTTCTCCTTTATGATATAAATCCATAAAAGCCATAACCTTTTTGTGAACCAAGAAACTAGAGTTAAGAACTCAAATTCAATGGTTTAAAAAGGACTTGATACAAAAACAACTTGAGTGAAATTTCTTCTAAAATCTTTTACTTTATAATAATGGTCACCGTAGAAGTTAAGACAAAGTGGTCAAAATTGGCGATTAGAGAGAAGATGTGCTCCCCCAAGGTTGTAGCAATGAAGTAAAGAGAGGGACTATAATAATATTATCTCTGGCACATCCGTGAACTTTAGCTGCTTGTCTACCAAAAGAATCATAATCTCAATCACCTTGAAGCCCAATGTAATGAGCTTAATTCTAGAGCTATGGTCTCTAATCCATCACTTTTATCATCAAACTGATAGGTTTTTTATTTTCTTTTTTCTTTTTGTAAAATCTTTTGGGAGGTTTTTAGGGTGCACATTTTTATTGTTCAAATTAGGGATTAATTTTATTCAATTGTAGTGATTTTATTTTTAGTTAGGGTTTGATACTTAATGGTAATAATAATTAATTATTTAATCACTTTTTTTTATTTTGATTCTTTGTTAAGATGTAACTTTGAGGCTATATTTTGTAAGCCATAGAATTATGTTTAGGTTGCAAATTGTATTAGTACCATAGTGAACCAAGTATTGTATCAATTAGAGTTGTTACTGAATGTGCTTTCATGGTGGAAGACTTCTCCAAAAATATGATTATCTCACTAAAGAAAAAAAAAAAGGAGTTTGAAGTTAGTTTCATTTGTTTTGGAATGTGTTTTTGAAAGTTAAAGTGTAGAAGTGCCTTATAAGGGTTTTATAACACCACTTGTCATAAAGAATGATTAGACCTTGCTTGTTGCTATACTTATTGTTTTAGGGGTGGGGGTGGAAGAAAAAAAATTCTCAAGCCATTGTTATATTCATTGTAGGATTTGGTACTCCTTTCCATGGTAACTTGGTTGCTTAATTGGTGTATCACTTTATTTATAATGATGACACATATTCTTGGTTTTTGCAATGCTTGATAGTTCAATCAACCAAAATAAGTTTGATGTAGACAGTGAGGATGCTTAGAGAAGAATGATAAGGTTATTTCAAATTCACCAAAATTTACAATAAATAATATTTGTATAATAACAATATATTTGAGTATTTACATTATTTATTATAATTATTATTCAAATTTAAATTTTTTTTATATTATTTAAACAACTTTAGTAATAAGTTAGTTAACATTTATGAAAAGTAAAAAATGTCATTTTTTTAATGCAAAACCTTAAATTTTAGCAACTATTCAGATCAATCCAAATATTATTTAAATTTGTAATTTTTTATTTTACTTTCTACCATTTTTGTAAAATATTTCTTTAAATTCACTAAAAAGTAAAATAAACCCTATTTGAATAAAAAAAAAAAAAATTGTTTTGAGTAACTACATTTTCTAATCTAATTATTGTTCAAATTTAATATTTTTTTACGTAATTTTATACCATATAAATATTAGGTTATCCAATATTGATGAAAAAGTAAAAAATAATATTTTTGAATAAAAAACTCAAAATTTTAGTAATTATATAAATCAATTCAATCATTATTGAAATTTAAAAATTTTTACTACAATTTCTACAATTTTAGTAAGATGTTATACTAAATTCACCAAAAAGTGATAGATTATATTTGAATAAAAAAGTTTAATTTAAGTAATTGTATTTTTTATTATAATCATTATTTAAATTTAAATTTTTTTCATATTACTAATGCAATTTAAGTAATAAGTTAATCAACATTCAATAAAGGTAAAAAATGAAATTTTTGAATACAAAATTATAAATTTTAATAATCATTTAAATTAAATCAAATGTTATTCAAATTTACAATTTTTTATTATAATTTCTAAAATTTCACTAAAAAATTGCATTAAAGTCCCCAAAAAGTAAAATAGATTCTGAAGTTACCAACTTCACCTTAGGATCTACTAGTCTGTGATACTGAGAGGGGGGTGAATCAGTATCACACCCCTTAAAAAAACTCTGATAACTTAAGCCAAAATAAACTCTTTCCCAGATTCAACTAAGGTAGATCTATTGTTATCTACTGATCACAATAGTCCCCAAAATTACCTTTCAGACACCTTGCTTATTAGACGAATCGGTTGTTCTTGACTAGGTCTTCTTTTCAGTTATGGGTTTGATGATTCTTTAGCTATGTTTACAACTCAATTCAAAACACAAAATGTAAATTCAAAGTAAGGACACGAGAGATTTACGTAGTTCCATCAATGTGACGTACTCCACGGTGGTAGGGATTCTTCCTCTACCGAGACAATCCACTATACTTGAGAACACCAGTGTGGTATGCCCTATGATTACAATGGATGTCTTAATCTTCTACTCCTTTTACTATTACAAAAACAAAGCAATCACAATACAAAGAGTATCACTTACTGTGTCTACCCTTCTTCTAACTTGTGTTGCCTCTGTTTGATTTGAATAGGCTGCTTCACTACCGCTTGAAAGATCACCAAAACACTCTCTAACCTCTCTTGAAGAAATCTGAAAATTCATTGAGTTCTCTCAAATGCTTCACTGAATTTCTTATCTAGGTTGTCTCACCCAACTCCTGGTCTCATCGTCTCACGGTCTCACCCATCTTCTAGTCTCATCATCTCACAGTCTCACCCATTTTCTGGTCTTACCATCTCACCTAGTCTGGTCTCACCCGTTTTCTAGTCTCACCGATTCTGGGTCTCACAGTGTGTTTTAATGTCACACGTTTCACCCTTTTTTGGTCTCACCAATTCTGGTCTTCGGTGTGTTCTAGTGTCACCCATTTCACCCTTTTCTGGTCTCATGCCTCACCTGGTCTCACGTCTCACCTGGTCTCATGCCTCACCTGGTCTCATGTCTCACCTGGTCTCACGTCTCACCTGGTCTCATGCCTCACCTGGTCTCACCAGATCTCACATTTCACTTGCTCCAAGTCTAGTCTGGTCTCATCCGTTCTAGGTCTGGTCTTGATCTGCTCTCATGTTTCCAGGTCTGGTCTTGATCTGGTCTCACGTTTCCAGGTCTGGTCTTGATCTGGTCTCACATTTCCAGGTCTGGTCTTAATCTATTTTCACATTTCTAAGGTTGGTCTTGATCTGTTCTCACGTTTCCAGGTCTAGTCTTGATCTGCTTTCACGTTTCCAGGTCTGGTCTTGATCTGCTCTCACGTTTCCAAGTCTGGTCTTGATTTGTTCTCACGTTTCCAGGTCTAGTCTTGATCTACTCTCACATTTCCAGGTCTGGTCTTGATCTGGTCTCACGTTTCCAGGTCTGGTCTCACCGTCGAACGTTTCTAGTCTGCTCACACTGTCGCACGTTTCTGGTCTGCTTTCACCATCGAATGTTTCTGGTCTGCTCACACCGTCGCACGTTTCTAGTCTGCTTTCACTGTTGAACATTTCTGGTCTGCTTACACTATTTTCCGGGGTGGTTGTTTTTTTAAAGAGATAAGTCTTGGTTTATATACTCCCTTCTACGAAAACCCTAGTAGGGCTTACTGTAGTTGCAGCGAATTTCCTTTCTTGCCCCTCCATGTGGCTTCATATTACTGTTTCATTCAAAATTCAGCATTATCCTCCTTCTTAATTTATTTTTCTTACCCTTTTCTTTCTACTGAAAAACTCATCCCTTGAATGCTTGAATAAGCCACTTCTGCTTGCACACTTAAATCTGGTTGACAACAATTACAACCCATACAAGGCTGTGGGAACAATAATCTCCCCCTTTGTAATTGTTGGCAACACTCACAACAAAAGCCATTATGCAGTAATCCAGAAGCAGATGGATTACAACTCCCCCTAAATATGCACTCCCCCTTCCTTAACAGCTCCCCCTGCACTGTTGCTTCTCTCCCCCTTTGCCAACCAATTACAATTTGAAAAACCCGCAAAGTAGAGATGGAGGATTCACCTAAACTTTAGGCTTGAGGAGGCATTTGCACAGACAAACTCATTCTGTGCTTTTCAAACAGCTCTGTGGACAGATGTTTAGTTAGAATATCTGAGATTTGATCTTTAGTGCCGACATACTCCAACTGAATCATACCCTCTCCCACTTGATCCTTGATAAAGTGATACCGGATGTCAATATGTATGCTCCTTAAATGTTGAACTGGATTCTTGCTAAGATCAATTGCACTTTGATTATCACAAAGTACACTTACTGGTAACTTCACTTTCAACACCCAAATCTGCCAATTGTCTTTGCATCCATATCACCTGAGTACATGCTGCACAAGCAGCCATGTACTCAACCTCAGCTATCCTCAAAGCAACATTGTTTTACTTTCTACTTAACCATGAAACACATTATTTGAACCCAAGTAGAAGCTACAGCCACTGGTTGATTTTCTGTCATCTGTACTTCCTACCCAGTCTGCATCAGTGTATGCTCAGAGTTTTACAGAATCCATGGCAAGATACCACAAACCCATTTCCAATGTCCCTTTGAGGTATCTTAGGATTTCTTTCACTGCCATCACATGAGATTCCTTAGGATCAGCTTGGAATCTGCTAGCGATGCACATAGTTTGCATGAGATCAAGCTTTAATGCTATAAGGTACAGAAGGCTCCCTATCATCTTCCTATATTATGTGGGGCTTGTATTCCTTCCTTCCTGATCTTTTGTTAACTTGCAGTCCACTGTCATAGGAGTGCTGACAGGTCTGCTATCCTCCATGCCAAACTTTTTCAGCATCTCTTTGGCATATTTTGTCTGAGAAATAAAAATACCTTCTTTACATTATTTTATTTGTAATCCAAAAAAGTAAGTCATTTCTTCAATCAATGACATTTCAAATTCCTTACTCATCTTCTGTGCAAATTCTTTGCATAGCTTAAAGTGATCCCTTCTAAAGATGATGTCATCTACATATACTATGGTTATCAATTGGTCTTTCTCTGAGTTAAACACATATAGGTTATTATCAACTGTTCCTCTTCTGAAGTTTAACCTTCTCAAATATGCATCCAGCCTACTGTACCATACTCTTGGGGCTTGTTTAAGACCATACAAGGCTTTCTTCAGCTTGTACACTTGTGTCTCATCCTCACTGATTTGTACTTCATTGGGTTGTTCAATATACACTTCTTCTTTCATGAGCCCATTCAGAAAGGCTAATTTCACATCCATCTGGTAAGCTTTATACCTCTTATGTGCTGCCAAAGCAAGAACATTTTGATAGTTTCCAACCTTGCTACTGGTGCAAAAGTTTCATCAACATCCACTCCTTCTATCTGAGTGTAGCCTTTGCAAACTAGCCTAGCCTTGTTCCTCACCACCTTGCCATCTTCATTGTGTTTATTTCTAAACACTCATTTTGTTCCTATGACATTCTTGTTAGTGGGTCTTGGAACCAGCTCTTATATTTCATTCTTCTCGATTTGATCCAGCTCTTCATTGATAGCTTTGACCCAGGCTTTGTCTTGTGCAACCTCTTCAACAGATTTAGGTTCAACTTGTGAGAGTAAAGCAGTAGCTCCCACAATTCTTTTTCTTGCTGTAACTCCTGCTAATGGGTCACCTATGATCTGATTTCCTTAATGAGCACTGGTCCACATTTTCTTTGTCTTTCTCTCTTACACAGTCTTAGTTACAAAAGAATCTCTTTCTTCATCTTCAAACTCACTCTTCTCTGAGTCTAAACTTACTTCCTTTCCCTCTTCTTCATGTTGGTCTGATTCTTCATCTATCTTGAAGTCATTTTCTTCACTGTCCTCAGCTTCTCCATTATACATTGTTTTCCAGTTTTCATCTATTCTCACATCATTGGAAGTGACCACTTTTCCCAGTTTATGCAGAAAAACTCTGTAACCTTTTGTCTTTACCGAGTATCCCACAAAGATGCCTTCATCTGACCTAGCGTGAAATTTTCCCAAGTTTTGCTCCTTATTCTTCATAAAACATGGGCTGCCAAAGATTCTAAGATACTTAGCTATTGTCTTTTTCCCACTCCATAGCTCATATAGAGTCTTATCAATATTGGGCCTTAGTAAAACTCTGTTCAGTAGGTGCACGGCTGTAAATGTTGCTTCTGTCCAAAATCTTGTGTGAAGTTTGGATTCCAATAGTAGAGTTCTTGCTATTTCAACCACAGCTTTATTTTTCCTCTCTACCACCCCGTTCTGTTGAAGTGTTCTTGCTGCGGCCATCTGATGGTGAATTCCATGCTTCTTAAGGTAATCTTCAAAAGCTTCATTTGTGAATTCAATGCCTTGATCTGACCTCAATACTTTGATCTTTTTTCCACTCTCATTTTCAGCCAATTTTCTGTATCTCTTGAAGCATTTCAAGACTTCTGACTTGTGTTTGAGGTGCATGATGCAGGTACTTCTGGAATAATCATCAACAAACAAGATGAAGTACCTTTCACCATTCAACCCTTTTGTTCTCATCAGCCCACACAAATCAGTATGTACAATGTCAAGCACTGCTTCAGAACTAAACTCTTTGGTCTTATACTACTTTCTGACATGTTTTCCTTTAGAGCATGCTGAGCAGACATACTCCCTCTCTCTCTTGAGGTCTGGAATGTCTTTGATTGCATGAGTAGTGGTCAGCTTCCTTATGTTCTTCTGTGTTAAGTGTCTCAGCCTCCTATGCCAAAGTTGATTTTCTTCTTCTTTTGTAAGTAAACAGCTACTTGTCTTGTCCTCATCAATCACATATAAATTTCTAGTTGTTCTCTTCCCGACTGCAACAGTATTGCCTTCTTTACTTTTTACTTGGCAACCTGTTTTTGTGAATATCACTTTATGGTCTTCATTGCATAGTTGGCTGACAGATGCTAGATTATATTTGAGTCCTTCAATATGCAAAACATCTTTCAGCTTTCCTTTTCCAATATTTACTGACCCTTGGCCACTGATGTTGAGTGAATCATCATTACCAAACTTGACTCTGCCTTCTCTTGACTTGTTTAGTTTTGATAATTTACTCTTGTCTCCTGTCATGTGTGAAGTGCATCCACTATCAAGGATCCACTACTTATCCTTGTAGTCAACCTTTAGTGCAATTTCAGCTATATTAGCCTCCTCCCTTTTAGCTTTATATTCCTTCGTTTGAACTGGCTTGAAGATAGTTTTCTCCTTTTTCTCAGCTTTGACTGTACCAGTTGGTTTTACTGTGCCATTAAGTACCTTCTCTTGCTCAGGGAGAAGTGTCATGCATCTCTTAGCATTATGGCCATCCTACCCGCACCTTTCACACTGTTCCAAGTCTGCCAATATAGTAAACTTGTTCTTTAAAACCACTGGTTTGGGCTTTCACCAACAAATCTTGTCAGTGTGCCCTTACTTTTTATAGTATGTGTAAGAACTCATGACAGGTGTTTTCCTCTGAATTTTGTATTATCTCCCCCTGTATGCAGCATCAGATCTTCTCAAGTTAGAGACATATACTGGCCTTCTCCACCAGCATTTGCTTGCCTTATGACCCCAAACTTCATAATAAAGACAGTAACCCTAAAACTACCTCTTCTTGGGTCTAATCACAGCTTGTTTTCTTTTGTTCACTACTTGCTATGTAGGCGAGGTTTCTGGCTTCTTTGCTTGTGTGGCTTTCATTTTAATCACCTTTTTCTCCTTCTTCTGTTCAGCCGTAGCCCTTTGCTGGCTGACTTTCTTTCCTTCATTTTTGTTTGCAACCTTAAGTTGCTTCTTCAAATCTTCTTTATTTTCAGCCTTCACTGTTCCTGGTTAATCAGTCTTTTCTTTCTAAAATTTAACCTTCTCTTTCAACTTCTGTGGCAAAGTCTCATTATCTTTAGGCAATGCAACCTCAGATTGCTGCACTTTCTCTTCATTCTTCTTTTCTCTTGCAAAGCTTGTTTCTCCTACCACTTCAAGCTTCTGCAAGTTCTCTCCACTCCTTTTGAGTTGTTGCTGAAGTCTCAGCAACTCTATCTCCATTTCTTCAATTGTTGAAGTCCTTAAGCCAAGCTCCAGAGTAAGGTCTTCACATATTTTGATATGTTCTTCAAATCTTCTCTTTAAATCAATATGTTCAGCCCTTATTTCATCCTTTTGACTTTCTGCTTTCTCAATCTTTGCTTCAACTTGTTTTATATGGGCCTTCAACCTTCTTATGGTTCTACCCCTTCTGATTATCTCCTTTGAAGCTGCTTCTAACTCAGCTTCAAGATTTGGTTCTTCTTCATCAATCTCCTCTACCTCTTTAGAGGTTGAACTACCACATCGAGCTGATGCCATAAAGGCATGCTCATCTGATGAGTTTACATCTTCCTCCTCATTGGCTTCTTTTGTCTGACTCACATAACTCTTAAATGAGCCTCTCTTCTTCTTCTATGGGTTAACAGTCTTCTTGTTGGACTTCCTTGACTTGGATGATGGTCTTCTTCATTTTGAATTCTGCTCATCATCACCATCCTCAACTTCATCATTAAGTTTCACTTTGCACTGAGAAGCAAAGTGTCCAGTCTGCCTACAACAATAACATCTCAAGGATAACTGTCCTTTTTCCTTCTTAGACCCCTTTTTGAATTTCCTTGTAAAGTAAGCCAACACTTCACCTTCACTTTCTTCCTCATCATCATCATCATCATCCTCACTGGATGATTCTTCCTCTTCTCTTATCTTTAAGTGTCTCATAGCTTTGAAAGCTGCCTCCTTTGATAGCTTTGATGTTGAGGAGTTTTCAGTTGACTTTATTCTCATCTCATATGCAATGAGATTGCACTGGAGATCATGCAGTGACATAGAATTGAGATCTCTACTCTCCTCTATGGCTGCCACCTTTGAGGCAAACCTCTCAGGCAGAATTCTCAGAATTTTCTTCACAATAGATGAGTCCTTCTTATTCTTCCCATGACTTCTAAGGTTGTTTACAACATCAATAACCCTGGTGAAGAACTCTTGGACTGTCTCATTCTTCTGCATTCTGAGGGTTCATATCTCTCCTTAAAAACTTGAAGCTTGGCCTCCTTCATTCTACCATCGCCTTCATAGACCCTTTGCAATCTATCCCATATCTCCTTAGCAGATTTGCAGTCTATAACTTTATCATATTCAGCAACTGTCAATACTGAAATGATGACATTTGAGACCTTCCTATTGATCTCAAACTATCTTAATTCCTCTAAGGTTGGATCTTTACTTTCTTTTTGAAGTTCCCGACTTCTCCCTAAGATCTACTAGTTCCTGATACTGAGAGGGGGGGTGAATCAGTATCACCACAATTCGCAATTCGCAGGTAAGTGAAAACTTCAACCTCTTCTTAAAAGCAAACTCTTTCTCAGACTCGACTAAGGTAGATCTATTGCTACCTACTAATCACAATAGTCCCCAAAGTCACCTTTCAGACTCCTTGCCTAGCAGACAATACGGATGTTCTTATTTAGGTTTTCGTTAGGTTATGAGTTGGCTGATACTTCAGCTGCATTCACAAGTCAATTCAAAACACAGAATGTAAAGCAAATTAAGGACACACGAGATTTACGTGGTTCCGTCAACGTGACGTACATCCACGGTGGTAGGGACTCTCCCTTACCGAGACTATCCACTATACTTGAGAATTCATGTTACAATGGATGTCTTTGATTCTCTGCTCCTTTCACTATTGCAATTACTAAGCAAGTACAATACAAAGAGTGTCACTTACTGTGTCTACCCTTCTTCTAACTTGTCTTGCCTCTGTTGAATTGAAAGGCTGCTCCACTGCTGCTTAAAAGTTCACCACAACGCTTTTTAACCTCTCTTGAAGAAGTCTGGAAATACGTTGAGTTCAATACTTCGCCGAATTCCTTCTCTACGTTGTATCACACAACTCCTGCTTTTACCATCTCACGGTCTCACCCGTCTCCTTGCCCCACAATCTCACTGTCTCACGGCTCGCCTGTCCGTTTCTCTCTCTCTTGCTGTCTAGTCGGATTTCTCTCTCTTCTCGCTGGATTTCTCTCTCTTCCTACCGGATTTGTCTCACCGTCTGCCGGATTTGTCACCGTCGACCGGATCCCAGTTCTGCCGGATCTCTCACCGTCGACTGGATCTCCTTCTGCCGGATCTCTCACCGTCCCAGCCGGCTCTCTCTCACGCCGTCGCCGGATCTCCTCTGTCCCAGCCGGATCTCCTTCTGCTATCGCCGGATCTCCTCTGTCCCTGCCGGATCTCCTTCTGCTGTCGCCAGATCTCCTTCTGCTGTCGCCGGATCTGCTGTCGCCGGATCTCCTCTGTCCCTGCCGGATCTCCTTCTGCTGTTGCCGGATCTCCTCTGTTCCGGTTGTCTCCTCTTTCTCTCTCGACGGTTGTTCTTTGTTGCCGTCGGTATCTCTCTCTTCTATGGCCGTCTGATTTCTTCTTCCGCCGGTCTGCTTTTCTTCGTCCTGCTGTCCAGCCCCGTCTAGCCGTAATCGGTTTTCTCTCCCGTCGGGTTTCTCTTCTTTTTCTGTCAAGCTTACTGTTCACGACGGCTACTGTTCACTCGATTCATCCGTCAGCTACACTGTTTACTCTTTTCATCCTTGCCGGTGGTGTTCTTGCGTGTAGGGTTTGGTATTCTCTTTAATTAGTCGGTTGTTTAGGTTTTGCTGAATGCTCAACATTGCCGACTCACCCTGTTCTTTGTCTTCCAAGACCATTATATACTCTACTCCATGAAACCCTAATAGGGTTTACGCGGCGATTTTACATTCTTGCCCTTTCGTATGGTTTTACCTTTTTGCCCTTCCATGTGGGTTTACTTTCTTGCACACGTAAACCTAGTTGACAACAATT
Organism: Rhizophora apiculata; assembly: GCA_037832385.1. Classification (NCBI taxonomy): domain Eukaryota; kingdom Viridiplantae; phylum Streptophyta; class Magnoliopsida; order Malpighiales; family Rhizophoraceae; genus Rhizophora; species Rhizophora apiculata. The sequence goes on along the minus strand of CM075434.1, from coordinate 1,028,322 downwards.
ACAACCTATACAAGGCTGTGGGAACAACACTTTTGGAGGCTCAAAACCCTCCTATACAGATTTCACCACGTTCATGCCCATGGTTGCAAATACCACCTGCATTCTCGCTCTTCACATATGGTAGTTAGTTCCATTAAAGACTGGAACCTTCTTGCTGTAAGTAGTGCTGGTGCTGGTACTGGCATCCATTTCTCAGTATGCTCAACAAGTTAAAACTTTTGAAACCCTTTAAACTAGTACACCAAGCTGTTAAGCTTCAAACTGATGAACTTGGCTCTGATACCAATTAAAGTTACCAACTTCACCCTAGGATCTACTAGTCTGTGACACTAAGAGGGGGGGTGAATTAGTATCACACCCCTTAAAAAAACTCTAATAACTTAAGCCAAAATGAACTCTTTCCCAGATTTAACTAAGGTAGATCTATTGTTACTTACTGATCAAAATAGTCCCCAAAGTTACCTTTCAAACACCTTGCCTATTAGACGAATCAATTATTCTTGACTAGGTCTTCTTTTAGGTTATAGGTTTGATGATTCTTTAGCTGTGTTCACAACTCAATTCAAAATGTATAATGTAAATTCAAAGTAAGGACATGAGAGATTTATGTGGTTCCGTCAATGTGACGTACTCCACAGTGGTAGGGATTCTTCCTCTACTGAGACAATCCACTATACTTGAGAACACCAATGTAGTATCCCTTATGATTACAATGAATGTCTTAATCTCCTACTCCTTTCACTATTACAAATACAAAGCAATCATAATACAAAGAGTGTCACTTACTGTGTCTATCCTTCTTCTAGCTTGTGTTGCCTCTGTTTGATTTGAATAGGTTGCTTCACTACCGCTTGGAAGATCACCAAAACACTCTCTAACCTCTCTTGAAGAAATCTGAAAATTCGTTGAGTTCTCTCAAATGCTTCACCGAGTTTCTTCTCTAGGTTGTCTCACCAACTCCTGGTCTCACCGTCTCACAGTCTCACCCGTTTTCTGGTCTCACCATCTCACCTAGTCTGGTCTTACCGATTCTAGGTCTCACGGTGTGTTCTGATGTCACACGTTTCACCTTTTTCTAGTCTCACCAATTCTAGTCTTCTGGTGTGTTCTGATGTCACTTGTTTCACCCTTTTCTGGTCTCACGCCTCACCTAGTCTCACGTCTCACCTGGTCTCACACCTCACCTAGTCTTACGTCTCACCTGGTCTCACGCCTCACCTGGTCTCACGTCTCACCTGGTCTCACGCCTCACCTGGTCTCACCAAATCTCACGTTTCACTTGCTCCAAGTCTGGTCTAGTCTCATCCGTTCCAAGTCTAGTCTTGATCTGCTCTCACATTTCCAAGTCTGGTCTTGATCTGTTCTCACATTTCTAGGTCTGGTCTTGATTTGCTTTCACGTTTCCAGGTCTGGTCTTGATCTAGTCTCACGTTTCCAGGTGGTCTCACCGTCGAACGTTTCTGGTCTGCTCACACCGTCGCACGTTTCTGGTCTGCTTTCACCGTCGAACGTTTCTGGTTTGCTCACACTATTTTCTGAGGTGGTTGTTTTTTTAAAGAGATAAGTCTTTGTTTATATACTCCCTTCTATGAAAACCCTAGTAGGGCTTACTGTAGCTGCGACGGATTTCCTTGCTTGCCCCTCCATATAACTTTATATTACTATTCCATTCAAAATTCAGCATTATCCTTCTTCTTAATTTATTTTTCTTACCCTTTTCTTTCTACTAAAAAACTCATCCCTTGAATGCTTGAATGAGCCACTTTTGCTTGCACACTTAAATCTAATTGACAACAATTACAATTCATACAAGGTTGTGGGAACAACAGATTCAATTTAAATATAAATTTGAATAAATTTTGGTTTTACAATAAAAATGCAATTACATCAATCAGTTGTTTTTTATTCAAATATAATTTATTTTACTTTTTAGTGAATTTGGAATAATTTTTTACTAAAATTATAGAAATTATAATAAAATGTTATTCTAAATTAACCAAAAGATAAAATTGATTTTATTTAAATAAAAAATGAATGATTTAAATAATTTATTTTCTATATTAACTATTATTTAAATTTAATATCTTTTTATATAATTTATACAATTTAAATATTAAATTATTATACTTTTTTGAAAAAAGTGAAAAACAAAATTTTTAAATGCAAAATTCAAGATTTTTGTAATTTTATAAATCAATTTAAGTGTTATTCAAATTTAAAATTTTATTCTATAATTTTTACAATTCATTAAAAGGTAAAATAAATCATATTTAAATAAAAAAATTAATTTAAATAATTTTATATTTTATTTTAATTATTATTTAAATTTAAATTTTTTTTATATTATTTATATAATTTAAATAATAAATTACCCAAAAAAAATTACTTTTAAATAATTAAATCCAACTAATTCTAAATATAAAAATATTTTTTATTTTTATAATTTTTAAATATTTTACTAGTGATCCTGCGCATTTAAAAAGTAAAATTATTGAATTATTTTTAAAATTTCAAATATAAGTATTTTCATAACTTCTGTTAGTATAAAAATATTTTTTTTAACTCATATAATGTAGTGGGAAGATGACAATTAATCTTTTTGGAAAGAAAAGTTTTTAATTGGACTACTTAAATTCTTTAGTGACAAGGTAAAATCCAAACTCCAATCCTATTTCAATGGTCCAATTCTTTACTATACCTTAACTTATGATGAGTTTGTAAGTTTCATCCAAAAAAATAGATCTGCAAATTTATTTCGATTTCAAGTTTTAACAACAATTAAAGTGTGAATATAAATAAACTCAAAAAGAAACTAGATTCTTTTTGTACCTATTTTGATGACTCTCTTTGTTATAAAGAACAATCCAGACGTAGGAAACCCTCTAAGCCTGTTAGAAATCTTTCCTACTCCAAAACCTATAAGCCTTTAACATACAGCCACAGACAGCCCATTCTAAAACTCAAAAGCAAGCCTAAAGAGTCTTTTAAGCCTAAAGCCTAACCACCATCTTCCTTTTTGCAAGTCTTCGTCTTTGAAAAAATTTCAGGGACGATGGCGCGGGGGTGGGGCTCACGGAGTTCCGTCTCCTTTTAATTTTTTTTTATTTTTTTTTTAAAATATAATATGTATATAACCAAATAAAATGTACATATATTTAATAAAAATAAATATACATTTAACAAAAATATACATATAATCAATAAAATAATACTATTTGTACATTGTTATTATTTATATATATATTATATATATGCACATTTATTTTTCTTTTTTTGTTTATAATTAAAAAATAAAATAAAAATAATATAAGACTTGTATATTTTCAAGAAAAAAGAAAAGAAAAGGGGAGACCTGCAGGGTCCCACCCACTTGTTCTCTGTCTCACTTCCCCGTTGTACCGACAAGAATTCCCATTCAATAGCTTATTTGATAGACAATTCCTTCCACTTTTTCTTATTTTCTTGAGGCACACGAGGGGAATAAAATAGCACACACTACATATGAAACGCAATGCATGGCTACTAAAACATTTTAAATAAATTAGTAGAAAAATTGGAAGATACTAGATTTTTTATATCTTCTTAATTTAGTTTATATATAAAAATATAAAATGAAATGTGCTATATTAGACATGATTCTTTCTTTTAAGAAATACCATTATTTTGCATTATGTCAAACTACTATCCATTTTTTATCCAAATTTTATTATACTATATTTAAAAATTTGAATAATAAACTAAAATAATTTATAAGTTTAAATAGTATAGTTTGGATTGTATTGTATATTTTATATAATTACATTTAAATCATATTTAAACTTAATATTTATAAAAATATAAATTTATAAATTAATAAATATTTAATTTAAGTGAAAGAAAAAATTAAAATTTTTGAATTTCAAAAAAGATAAAATATAAAAAAATATTTTTATATAAAATTTTATTAATAAAATTTAAATTTTAATTAAAATTATTTAAATTAATTATTTTTTTATTTTTAATTAATAATAATATATGTTATTTTTTTTTAATAATTTAATTATATTTAAATTATACATAATCATATTTATATTTTTATTTTTATTATTTTTTAATCAAATCATCAAATAAAAATTTTTTGGGTATTATATTAATATTTAATAATATAATAAAAAATAAAAACAGACTTAAAACGGGCCGCTTATATGGACCGAAAATTTTTTACTCAGCCTGGTATTGTTTATGAGCGGGCCGTATCTAGAGTGTCCCATTACGAGCTATGCTGGACTGATTGAAGGGCTGCCCGACGCTTTTTTTATGTCTATTTTATACCATTTCTTTGCCCTAGCAGTGCTTCCCATTCCAGCCGCGGAGCCTCTGCCCGTGGCTCGTGCCCCAAATTCCATACACTGATGGACACTCGAGCTATATTTTGTACACGATCAATAAACTTTTGTCATAAGTAAAATTTAATATTTATATTAAAATTTAATTAATATAAAAAAAATAAAATATTATTAATTTTAAATAATTATATATATAATATAATTTTAAATTTTTAAAATAAATATTTAAAAAAAATTATTATTTAATTTTTATTAAATATAATAATTATCTTATAACTAAAAAAAAATAATTATTAATATACAAATAAATTAAAAAAAAATTATTTAATTAATTAAAATATTTTGAATATAATTTTTATTAAAAATTATAATAATTTAAATAAAAATTAATTAATTAATGATAGAAATAATTTATACTCTCTCTTTTAACTATTATTTCATAATAATTTTTAAAAATAAATTAATAATTTTATTTTTTTTATTCTATTTTTTTTTCTTTACTAAATTTTATCCCTTTTTTTTTTCTCCATTCTCATTTTATTTTTATTTACTTTCATGCAATCCAATTAAAAAAGTAAAATAATTTATTTTCTCATCATTTAACTTTAGCGTATTTTATATTAGAAAAAAAATTTACAAACAAAGTTAAAATGGTTAGAAAGCAAATAAAATAGATAAAATAAAAATAAAAAATTTAAAATTTTATATCATATTATATTTTATTATTTATTAAAATTTATTACACATTTAAAATTTAAAAAAAAATTTAAATTTTAAATTTTAAAATTATTTTTTATGTAAATTTTTTATATTATATTAATTAATTAATTTATTTTATTTTTTTATCTATATATATATTATTATTATTATTATTATTTTAATTTTTATTTCATAATTTTTAAAATTTTAAAATAATAAAAAATTTAATTTAAATATTCAAATTTTATAATTTAAATCATAAAATAAAGTATATACTGAAAATGACATTGGTATAAAAATATTTTAATATTTATTTTAATTTTTAAGAGAAAATAAAAAATATTATTTTTATTTTTATTTAAAAAATATTTATTTAAATTTTAAAATTTTTTAATAAATTAACTAAATAATTAAATTAATTATTATTTTTTATTTTTTATATAATTTTAATTTATTATAATTAAATTACTTAATTTTAAATTTATTTAAATTTAATTAATTTTTTATTAAAAAAATTAAAGGTAAAACTTATAAAATGAGTGAAAAAAAAAAAAAAAAAAAAAAAGAAGGCAATGGAAATAGAGGGAAAGAACGCAACAACTTTAATATGTACAGTGATAGTATGGACCCCACCAACATTGGTACAGAGCCTGTTCAGTCTGCGAGCTAACTCTTCCTTGTAAGCGCCTCTTTCGCATCCTTGTAATGCCTTTCTTTCCCTCTCCGCTCTCCTCCTCTACCATTCGTTTCTTTTTTTTCTTCTTTTTTTTTTTCTTGAAGGCGTATCAATTCATCTCATATTCCTCTTTTTGTTTTCTTTCTCTTTTATGATGGGCGTGGGGTTGTGGGCAGGTGTCAGTTGCAACGGATACAAAGGTGCTTAATGTGATATGCTTCGATAAGGCTGCCAGAATCCTATTTGGGTGCTCTGCTGATGATTTCTTTCACTTTGCTTCACCCTTTTGCTGGTAATGACCCTCCGTCTATGCTTCTTAATCGTTTCCTGAATAGCTTCATATTTGGGCTCATTCCTTTTTTACCTGTTTAATTTATCCTGTCTATTGAACTTCTTGTGCAGCTGCTAACGCTGGTAAACTGCAGGAAGGAGAGATATTTAGGATGAGATTGAGTAATGCACAGAATGCCAGTAATGCCCAACATTTGCGTGCTGTATCAATGGTGCCATTGAGGTCTGGTTTCCAGCCAGCAATTGAAAGCTTGAGCAAATTGTATGGGGTGTCATCAAGTTCTTAATCCTTTCTCTAATTACTTTTTTTTTTTTAGTTTGCCTTTTCCCCTTAAATCCCTGTATTGCTGAGGTTAATTGCTGCACTAGAAATTAACGGCCTGTTATTTGTAGCATTGAAAGTAATTTGGCAAGAAGATATCTAGGCTTAAAATTGGTCAGTATGTTCTGTCCTTGCTATTGCAAAAATAGAATTGTGAAGCTTATAAATGGAGCCTTCCGAAGAGGTTTGCCTGATATTTTGTACTTTACAAAAACTAACATAAACCAACATTCCAGGATTGAAGTATCTTATATTTTCGGTCAAAGAGGGGTCTCACGCTCTTGTTGGAATTTTTTGAATTAAAAAGGCTTCCCGCACCATTTTACAAGATGATTTAACAAAAGGAGTTTTCTCACTCATTCATAAAATGATTTAATGAAAATGAGTGGATTCCCCTACCCCTTTCAATTAATAAGTTCTAAAATTAAAAGTGGCGACTAATCTTTAAATGATATAAATCTTTTTATTCTTACCAATAATAATTGTATATTGAATTAATATAAATATAATAATAATATATATGTGATTTAATTAAATTAAATTAATTACTAATTTATAAGTTTATACGCCCTTTTTTTTTTAATATCTATTAAGAGGCCTAATAGATTATAAGCATAACGAGAATAACTCTTCTAATCCCTTTAAACCTTATACCCTTTATTAAGATTAGAATTCAAAATTTCTAATATAGAGATCCAAGCACTCAATTACAGAGATTCCTTCAAAGGGAATGAGAAAAACACTCTTACTGTATAAGTCATGATCGTTTGAACCTTTAACTTCTAATGAATAAAAAATAAATATGCCTGGAAATACGCAACAAGAAATATTCTGCATTTGCTATGTATCCCATCCACAACTTCTCTCATGGATATGATTCCAGGTTTATTTTAACAAAGAGAGATACTTGTAGTTGTATGACAATGGTACGCAGAGACAAGCGAAATGGGTCTATCGACTAAGTTAGTATGTCGTTGAAGCTTCACGTTGCGTGTTGAATTTCACAAATCCATCCAACCCTAACGAACCAAACCGTGTTTTACGAGTGCTTAATTAAACCAATTATAAAACCAAATTTTTAGTTGATTTCTTTGCTCCCTCATTGTTACATTTAATTTGTTGGATCATAGCTTGAGGTTCAAATTCTACATTGGAAAGATATATAATTTGTATATGCTTTACTTTAGAGTTACAAGGGGCAACATCATAGTTGTGAAATTATAATAAAGTATAAAAATATAAACTGCCACAAGCAATTTGAATTACCCACAGACTAAATAATTTTTTCTTGAAAAGAAAAAAATTGCCCTCCTGTGACATTCTCATAAACCTATATCTCTGCCAACTCTATTTCAGAAAATGATTTGATCAACGTAGGCCGTGTGTTTAGTAGTCCCAGAGAAACCTGACGCATATTGGGGCGGTATTGTCGATTGGCATTCAAGCAGGCAACTGCAATTTCTGCAATGTAGACCACACCTTCAGCAAGTTTCTCCTGAGGGAGAGGGAGGGGCTGATCTATCTCATCTTTCAAAAGTTCTTGATAAGGACCAGACGCTGAAATGGTTAAAGATGAAATAGTTGAGATCAGATCGCCTGGACGTCTTCCCATTAGCACTTTGAGTGCCACCACTCCAAAACTATACACATCGCATGTTCTAAAAAGAAGAGAAACAAAATCAGAGAGAACCTGTTACCATGCAATTTATGCAACAACAATAATCTAATCACATCTAAACCATACTAATTATGATTTTGTGTTTTGTTTAGCTGCAATCTTTGGTTGCTGCTGTGTACGACTAGATGCTGTCTAGTGGCTATCAAGTATAAAATCTTAGAATGAGAAATGGGTTCGAACTCCAAACTTCCATTATGTAACAAGGGTCAAACAATTTTTACTAGCTGACTTGGCAGGCTAACGTAGCAGAGAAGAATCCAGGATATACACTAACCTGGAGCTGTGTATCCAAAGGTGCCCGCAAATGTCATCCAGTCGGAAGAGTCAAGCATCAGGAGCCTAGCCGTGCCAAAGTCAGAGACATGGGCTTCGTAATCAGAATCCAAAAGGACATTGTTGCTCGAAATGTCTCTATGAATGATTGGTGGAGAACAGTCATGGTGCATATAGGACAATGCGCATGCCATTCCTTTCACAACATTTAGCCTCTTCATTCAATCCAACACCCTTGCTTCTTGCTCATTGCTTAGGTCATTTTCAGACTTGCTCTTTCCACCGACTCATAAACCAAGGAGTGTTTTGCGGTTGAACAGAAACCATACAATTTCACAATGTTCTGATGCCTTATATTCGTTAGCACAAGAATCTCGCTGCTAAATGATTTCAAATCGGTCATAGCGATGTCTTCACATTGGTGGAGTTTTTTGACAGCAACAACTCGACCGGTTGGCAGCACAGCCTTGTAAACTACTCCGTAACCTCAGACCCAATTTGGTGATTTGGGTTGAAATCTTCTGTGGCCTCAAGTATGTTTTTATATAGGATTCTGCCATCATGACCCCATATGGCAAAAATATCTTGACATTCCCCTGACTCGGGTTTTCTGCTTTTGAGCCTTCCACATATAAAGAAGAAACCTCCAGCGAGAACAATAGATAGGAATAAGCCACCCAAGAGAAGAAGAACAGTCAAAACGATTAATTTGTGGTGACCACTCTTACCCAGACCTGGGAATTGGGATTACAAGGTAGGCCTTCAGACTGGTAGCATTGCGGCAGAGGTTCGTGTTGTTTCTCAAAGCTTCAATTGGAGCTGCCTGGAAGGCTTTGCTATCTGGAATAGGACCCTCCAATCTGTTATACGATATATTCACTGTGTTCAAGGACAACAAAGGACCAAAGTTTAGAATTTTACCAGACAACATATTGTGGGAGAGGTTCAATGTCTCTAGCATGTCCAGGTCTCCAAGCTTCCTTGGTATTTCCTATGCCAGCCAATTCCAACTGAGATCAAGATTTTGTAGAGATTGCAAATTTCCTATCTCAGAAGGAATTCTCTTTGTGAACACATTGTTGCTAAGGTTTAGGGAGATCAACTTAGAACATCCCGAGTTGCTTTGGAATAGATCCGCTCAGACTATTTGCTGCCAAGTTAAGATGTTCCAGATCGGATAGCATTCCTAGCTCCGATGGGATTTCACCTGAGAGTTGGTTATTATTAAGAATAAGTTCAAACAACTTTAACTTCCCCAATGCCTTTGGAATCCTCCCAACAAGTTGATTTGAAGACAAATCAAGTGATTGCAATTGAGTTGCTTTTGGAGGGTAATCCACCAGAGAGATTATTTGTGGCAACTTTCAGGGGGGAAAGATTGAGAAAATCTTCCCATTTCCATGTGAGATCACCATACAAATTATTATTACTCAAATCTACATAGTTCAAGTGTGGGAGGCTACCAAAAACGCTAGATATGTTTCCATTAAATTGGTTTCTATTGAGCAAAAGAGTCTTATCAAGCTGCTGCAGTTTCTCAAGCTTCTAGGGATAGAACCGGTAAAATTGTTGTGCCTGGCTCCGAAATATTCGAGTTTTTCACCAAGACATAAGTCAGGTGGCAAATGGCCGATGAAATTGTTGTAACTTAATTGCAAACTAGACAGAAAAGTAAGATTTGTCTTCAGTGGACTGAGAGTACCTACCATTTTGTTGTACATTAGGCTGAGAGAAGCCAGGTTTGACAAGTTTTTAAAAGAAGTTGGGATTGGACCAGTGATATTATTTTCATAGAGTTCAAGAAAGCTGAGAGATTTCAACATTCCAAGGCTTGACGGTAGGGAGCCAGAATGTTGGTTTTTGGGAAGCAAAAGGTGACTCAAATTTATCAAGTTTCTCATAAAGTTTGGGATGTCTAGCAATTCCAGATGATAGAGGGATTTCAGCATTCCAACTTCTTCCGGTAGTCATTCCCTGATAAATCAAGCTGCTCAAGCCTCCTCATGACTCCAATTTCTGTTGGTATGGAACCAGATAGCTTATGGTTGAAAAGAATTAGATAATACAAGTTGGACATGTTTGTGATGGTGGTAGGGATGGAACCTTCAAGATTATTGTCATGCAAGTAAACAGCAGAAAGTGAAATGAGCTTTGCCAATTTCTTCAGGAATGGAACCAGTAACGTTGTTCATGTCAAGAGACAAATCTCTAACATTTGATAGTGATGCAATTTCTGATGGAATATTGCCAGAAAAACGATTAGCTTGGAAAGATTACCAATGTGTGAGGGGATGGAACCAGTGATGTCGTTCATGGCAAGAGACAAAAGTGATAAGATTCCTGATGGAATATTTCCGGAAAAATGATTGCAAGGCAGGTCTAGACCGATGAGGTTGGAAAGATTATCAATGTGCGAGGGGATGGATCCATAGAATGAATTGTTAGCGAGGGCAAGGTCTGTGAGATTGGGAAATGACAAGAAGCTGAGACTGTGAAGCGTACCCTGTAAACCAGAACTGAGATGCTTATATTGGTAACACTTCCAGCGGAATCGCAGTAGATCCCATGCCAATTGCAAGGGCTGCCTCCTCACTCCAAGAAGATAGGAATGACTGGCTTTCCATCTTAGAAGTGCCTCTGCTTCTATTCCCACTTCAGCAGCAGCACCGACAAGAGAGAAATTAGGGGAAGCAAAGTGGTAAGAAAGTAGTAATATAGGTAGGAGGATAAGATCTGAAGCAATATGGGGTGGGGTTTTTGTGAGGAGGGCGCCATGGCTTTGTTGATCATTCAAAACGTTCGAGGTGTGCATGTTGGATATACGTTAATCCAAGGAAGAGTATTTATAGGAATCAAATCTCTTATGGATTCTGTGCCGTAGTCTATGCTCTCCCAAGGAAAATTCTAATGGTTGGAAAAGAAAATGTCTCGTACAAGTTTCTTGGACGGGGGATTGGGGTGGGGCTCCCGGTTCCATCTCAATTTTCTTTCTTTTTATTTTTAATTTTTTTAAAAATTTATATAATCAAATAAAATATAAATATAATTAATAAAAATATACAAATAATTGATAAAATAATATTATTTAGATATTATTATTATTATCTTATACATATACATCATATTTGTTATATATATATATATAACTAATTTATTTATGTAACACATAATTTAAAAGAAAAATTTTATACATTAGTTCTCTCTCCGTCTGGAGGGTCGCTTGCTATTATTGTATCGGCAAGAATCCCTAGTAGACAATTTCTTCCTTTTTTTCTTATTTTCTTGAGACACCGAGGAGTAAAAAACATTTAAAGATCTGTTCTTTTTTTTTCTTATAATTGAATGAATTTTTACAATGAAACATACTGTAAGATGACTATGCCAACTACTAAAAGATTTCAAAGAGTTAGTAAAAACATTAACAGATGTCAAGTTTTTCTCTTCCGCCATGTTTTTTAGCCGTTTCTTGGCCAAATGAAACATCTCATCCCAGCCTTGGAGCCTCTGCTCGTCGCATGTGTTTCAAATTCTAACTTATTGAATATGGGTTTAAGTAGATTGTAATTGATAAGTTTTATTATAATTTTCATATTATATATTAATTTATGATTATTATTTTTTATTATTATAGATTTATGTTGTAATTATTAAATTAAAAATATAAATTTAATTTTTGATACATAATTAATTATTTAATAATAATTTAAAAATAATTATAATATATTTTTATATTAATTTAAAATAATTATAATATATTTTTATATTAATTTAAAATAATTTTAAATTAAAATATAATTTTATTAATTATAAATTTTAAATATTATTAAATATTAAATTTTTTAATATTTGACATAAAATATAATAAAAAATTTTAACAATTTTTTTAGCCATAGTTTTTTTTTTTAATTTAATTTTTTGTAGGCCAATACCGACAACGTACGGACAACTACCGCAATTAAGGCAGTGATATCATCATAATTGACGTTGACTTTGGAGCCGCGTAGAAAAGTTGCAGCGTATACTGCAGTTGACTTGGTCTATTCTCTTTTCATCTTGCAAGTCAATTTTAAGTCTTCGTCTCTGTAGAAGTTTCATGGAGGTGGGTGTTGGAGTACGGTTCGGGCGGTTCCATCTCTTTTTTTTTTTTTTTTAAATAATATATAAATAATTAACAAAAATATATATACTCTTAATATATATATATATATATTATATTTTATTTATTTATTTATTTACACATTATATATATATATATATAAATATATATATATATATATTCAACATATTTTAAAAAAATAAAAATAAGTAACATCCGCATAATCCTGCCCAGTTGCTCTCTCTCCCTGTTTGGAGGCTTCTTTTGCAAAAAAAAAAAAATGGAAAATAAGTAAGGCGACTTTACGATGTGAACTACCAACTACTGAAAAATTTCTTAGCCCAAATGATACTTCTCGTTCCATCCGCGGAGCCTCTTCACGTGGCACGTGATCCAAATTTCGTACACCGATTTGTTAATGGAAACTAACTAAATTTTATATACTTACTTGTAAAATTTATTATTTATATAAAAAATAATAAAATTTAAATATAAAAATAATAAAATATAATTAATTTAAAATTTTTTTAATTTAATTATAAATTAAATAAATATAATATTTAAATAAAATTAAAATAAAATAAAAAATAATAAAAAATATATATTTTATAACATATTTTAATTTATTTTAAAATAATTAAATATTAATTTAAAATTTAAATATAATATAAATATTATTTATTAATATTTTTATAATTAAAATTTAAAAATTCACAATTTTTAAAATTAATTTTTTTAAAAAAATAAAATTTTAATATTTTAAAAAATTTTTAAATAATAAAAAATATAAATTAATTTTATTTTTTATACTGACAAAAATTTTATTTAATAGATTTATTTGTAAACAATTCTTTCTATACTTCTTATTTTCTTGGCACAGGAAAGAGAAAAAAAAAAAATAATAAGAATTGGATCCATCTATACTTAAAAAAGAAAAGATTTTCTTTTTCTCCCTTTTAAATAAATTAGTAAAAAATTTAAGAAATATCATATTTTTTATTTTTTTTAAACTGTTTTTTTATTTTAATCTTTACGTGTGACATATCATTTAGTTAATAAATATTTAAATTAATTAAAAATTTTTGTTATAAATAAAATTTAGTTTAAATATAAAAATAATAAAATTTAATTAATATAAAAAATAATAAATTATAATTAATTTTAAAAAAATTAATTTAATTTTAAATTAAAAAAATTTATTATCATATTTAAAAAAATAAAATATTTAAGTAAAAATATATTAAAATAAAAATAATAAAATAAATTTATATAATTTAAAATTATATATACATTATTAAAAAAATAAATATATCAAATATAAATAATTTTAAATTTTTAAAATAAATAATTAAAAAATTATTTAAATTATTATAAAAATAATTTATTAATTAAATTATAGTTAATAATATTTATTATAATTTTTTTATTATATTTTAATTTATAAAATTATTATTTATTATTATAAATTTATTTAATATTATTATTACAGTTATAAATTATAATATTAAAATTTATTATTAATACATATAATTAATTATTTAATAATAGTTAAAAAAGAAAAACAAAAGCAATTGTGGCATGTTTCTTTGCTGCACCAAAACATTCAACTCTAAAATTTAACTTAAAATTGCGGTGCAATTTTGTTAATCACAAACTGCAGATATTTACCGAACACTAAATTTTTAATATTTGACCCATATAGACTTACAAACTGGCCGCCTTAACATACTTTGTAGTCATAGTTTTTTCTTTTTTTTTTTTTTTTTCGAACTTTCTATAAGACGACACCGAAATCGTATGCACGACTACAATTAGGCAGCTATATCATCATAATTGACACGAGCTGGGGTAAGTGTAGAAAAGTTGCATATAGACAGCTGCAGTTGACTTTGTCTTTCCTCTTGTTGACTTCCAAGTCCTCGTTTTTGTAAGTCTTCGTCTTTGTAAAAGTTTCTTGGACGGTGGGTTGGGGTGGGGCAAGCCGTTTCGTTTCCTCTTATTTTATATTTCATATTATTTTTTTAAAAATAATATATATATATATATATATATAATTAACGAAAATGTGAACGCAAATAATAAAATTGAAACACATTGTTATTGTCTGCATATACATCAAGTATATTGCATACACGTCAAAAGAGTCTGTAGGACTTGCGCGGCTTTTAAACCCACCACTTGTTCTCTCTCCATCTGGAGGGTCACTTTGTATTATTTGTGCCGGCCTGAATACCATTTAACAGCATTATTGGCAGACAATTCTTTCCTTTTCTTTTTATTTCTATGTACTTGTTTTTTAAGCAGTAGCACACTACATACTTGATTTTCTTTATCCTTTTTTCACTTTTTTTTTTACGATTGAATGAATTTTTACAGTGAATTGCAATGGAAGGTGACTTTGTTATAAGTTAAGATATAGTCTATCAATCACTAAAATATTTTAAACAAATTAATAAAAAAATTGAGAAATGATAAGTTTTTAATTATTTTTTAATTTTTTTATTCTAAATATATAAAATAAATTGTATTACATTTTGGATGATTTTTTTTTTTAAAAATTTAATTATTTTATATTATTTCTTGAAATGATTCATTTCTTTTTTATATTTTATTTTATTATATTTTAAAATTTGAAACATAATATTATTCATTATATTATATTTTTATTTATCTATCCATTTTATTTATTTTTTTTATTCATATTTTTCTTTTCAATTTTCTTTTCATAATTCTTGAGGTCCTAAAGAGAGTATAAATTCTAGATTAAATATTCTACTCTTATTAATATGAAGTGGGTCAATTGGACATATAAATAGCCACACATGCTCTCTATGTCATATAATAATACAATAAATAAAAAAACATTTTCCCCCAAATTGAAGGCAGTAAGCGCTCTCAATGTTGAAGCAAATATGGAGAAGTTGTAGTTAAATGTTCCGCGGTCCTAAAATTGGACTGTTATATTGTGTAGCCCATGCGAATGGACATTGACAACGCCTGGCTTTAGTTAAATTTTGCATGACTGGCGATTAGTGATATCAGCTGCCTAACCGAGAAAATTAAATGATTTGGGACTAATTTGTATACTACTTCCGTCAATTGCAGTCTCCTTCCCGAACCCAACCTGGTCATTTCGGCTGGGATAGGCATAAATAACCGAGCTGAATCAATCTGTTTTCACCATTATGTATTGGACACTGCTGCAGGTGACCATAGAACTCTCTGAATCACTAGTCGCTAGAAAGCCAGGTTCTAGTTATTGATTATCATCCACCACTAGTAGGAGGCCTCCATTAATGAAATTCGGGTACTGACACGATGGTTTAGACTCGAGAGTTATCAGTATTTTGTGTTGACTCACAAAAAGCTTCCATGGCATTCTTACCTATTATGCGCATATTATTTCAAAAGAACTTCGACCACACAACTGTGGATAACTCAGCCAACTAGAAGTTGATAGAGAGAATAGAAAGGCAATTAAATGGTCCCTTACAAAATCAACCAATTTAAAATGCAGAAAAGTCCTGATATTGGCATCAAGTAAAACAACTCACCGATAGTGATGCAAATACCGAAGAGTGGGTCATGTATGCAGAGCCATACAAATAACATTCAGATGATTATTCACCGAATGAATAAGTTCAGCCCTCAACCCAGGATTGCTTCCGCCAAAAGTGGGGCATAAACTGGCGAGACATAATCTAGAACAATAAAAAAGCAATGATTTTAACATGTAAGCAGCTAGAAGATAGATGTGATAAAAACTCCAAAATGTCGTGCTTAGATTAAAGCAGACAGATTTTCCATTCAGTCAGTGGAGACAAGAATGACAGCTTATTGACGTGGGACAGGATAAGAGGAATCAAGATGAGAATGAAAGAAAGGGAACCTGGACGAAATAGAGACCGGAATAGAATGAAATGAGCAATGCGCAACTCACAAGTTTTAAAGAGTCAATTTAATTTATTATAATTGTTAAGTTGATAAATAAAATTAAGGTATAAAAAATTTAAGTAAAATTAATTAATATTATGTTTTATAAATAAAAAATAATATAATTTATTAATTTAATAATTATTAAAAAAATTAAAATTTTAAAAATTTTTAATTTATTATTTATATTTTTATAAATTTTTTTATTATTTATTTTAATAATATTTATTTTTATTTTATTTATAAATATAAATTAATTTTAATAATATATTTTTATTTTATTTATAAATATAAATTAAATTTATTAACTTAATAATTTATTTCTTATCAATATTTATCTCCTTCTATTAAAATAAAAATTCTTATAATACGTTAATATTAATCATTTTTATATACAACTTATCAAAATATAAAAAAATAAAAAAAAATTTTAATTTTAAATAAATAAATTATCTAATTTAATAGTTATAATATAATTAAAAAATTATAATAATTGTAAAAATTTAATAAACCCTAATTAATAAAAACTCTTCTTCTATACCTTCATCATTGAGCTGCAAGAACTATGCCTGAACAACAATTGAAGCTGTCAGCAGACGAACAAACAGATCTAAGGTGGATCCACAAACACATGACGACTATTCAGCATTGACTTATTTGAACTGTTTTTGGTTGTTTTCCTCGTCTCCGCAGTCATAACAAGAACCAGAAATATAATTCCTTTGGTACCAGTCCGCAACAGAAGAAAATAACAAGTCAAAAAGGGCAACTCCACAGGCGATAACGCCCTGACGGAAGATAATACGTAAATTTGCAAACTGCACGCCTCGACATTTTTGTAGCCATAGTTTTTAATTTTTTTGACTTTTTGTAGGACAACGCCGAAAACGAATGGACAACTAAGGCAGTTATATCATCATAATTGACAATAACTTGGGGGAGTGTAGAAAAGTTGCCGTATAGACAACTGTGGCTGATTTGGTCTATCTTCCTTTCAACTTCCAAGCCTTCGTTTTTGCAAGTCTTCGTCTTCGTAGAAGCTTTTTGGATGGGGGTGGGCTCGCTCGGTTCCATCTCTGTTTTTTTTTTATTTTAATTTTTTTTTAAATTATATATATATACTTTCAACTTCCAAGCCTTCGTTTTTGCAAATATTCGTCTTTGTAGAAGTTTTTTGGATGGGGGTGGATCGCTCGGTTCCATCTCTTTTTATTTTTATTTTTATATTTTTTAAATTATATATATATATATAAAAGCCAAATGTGCATTTCGCTAGCAAAAATATATTTGCAGTGCATTGTTATAATTTATAAACACATTGTACGTGTTGTATGCATATCTACCTTGCTTGTTTACTCCTCACACAGGTTTTAGAAAAAATATGTAGAACCTATATATTTGGAAAGAAAACTAAATAAATGAGATCTGCACGAGTCTCATCCACTTATGCTCTCTCCCCATCTGAGCGTCCCTCGCTTTGCATTATTGTACCGGCAAAAATCCTGTTCAATAGCGTTATTGGTAGACAATACCGTCTTTACTTCTTATTTGCTTGAGACACAAGGTAGAGAAAAACAACAGTGAGGATTGGACCCCTTTATACTTAAAAAAAGAAAAGATTTCCTTTTTCTTCTTTTTTACATTATTTTGATGATTGAATGAATTTTCACAATGCAAAGTGAAGTGATTTTGTTGTAAGTCGTTTCTTGACCCAAAAAGATACTTCTCATTCCAGCTGTGGACCCTCCGCCCGCGACACGTGCTTCAAATTCCAGCTTATTGGGCATACATTTCCCAATTGCATATTTTTATGCTGCGCTAAAATATTATAAAATATTACAACTCTTAACCTCAAATTTAAAGTACAATTTTATTAATTAAAAATTTTAAATATTATTAAATATTTAATTTTTAATATTTGACACAAAATATAATGAGAGCCTCATAATTATAATTTTTTTTGGGTTCTTTTATTGAACTTTTTGTATGACAACACCGAAAACGTATGAACAACCTCCCCAATTAAGGTAGTCATATCATCGTAATTGACATTGACTTTGGGCCTGAGTAGAAAATTTGCAGTGTAGACTAGTGCAGTTGACTTGGTCTATTCTCCTGTCATCTTCCAAGACTTTTGTAAGTCTTCATCTTTGTGTGTAAGTTTCTTGGACTGGGGGGTGGGCGCGGACTTGGTCTACTGTAGTCTCTTTTCAAGTTTTTTCATTTCAATTTTTTTCTTCTTCTTAAAATATAATATATAATTAAATAAAATATACATATAATTAATAAAAATATGCATATAGTCAATAATAAAATAATATTATTTATATATTATTATTATGCATAAAAAAAATATAAAACCTATATATTAAAAAAAATAAAAATAAGTAAGAACTGCACAATTCAACCTAGTTGTTCTTTCTCCCGTTTGGAGGCTCCTTCTGCATAAAAAAAAAACAAAATAAAAATAAGGCGACTTTACTATAAGTTGAGATGTGGACTGCCAACTATTAAAACATTCCTTGGCCCAAATGATACTTCTCATTCCAGCCGCGGAGCCTCTGCCCGTGCCACGTGTTTCAAATTTCGTACATGGATTTCGTTAATGGACACTTGAACTAACCAGTCTTTGTATACTTGCATCCAGTTGTAAAAAAGATAAAAAAATTTAAGAGTAAAAAAATAGTAAAATATAATTAATTTAAAAATATTTTTAAATTTAATTATAAATCAAATGAATATAATATTTAGATGAAATTAAATTAAATTAAATTAATAAAATAAATATTTTATTTGTAATGTGTTTTAATTTATATTTAAATAATTAAAAATTAATTTGGAGTTTAAACATAATTAAAATATTATCTGTTTATTTTTTTTAATAACTGAATTTTAAAATCTCACATTCCTCAAAACTAATATTTTTGAAAAAATAAGAATTTAATATTTAGAAAACTTTTCTCTTTTTGCCACTATATAAAGCTTTTATTTCATTATCATTTCGGCCTTTTTTATTTCAGCGGATTCTTACTATGGTAAAGTTAAAAATAAATTTTTAAATTCCGTATAATTTTTTCCTTCAGCAAAATCTCTGACGAATCTCCGTGTCTTTTTTCTGGCTTTCTATCTCGACTTTCCTCGCACACTTGCTTTCTTATTTCCACCGTCAATTTGAATAAAGAAACCGTAGTGTGAATCCCAAAAGATGTAGTTTAGGGATCCAACTCACACAAAAAATCGAATAAGAATCTCAAAAAGCTAAATTAAGTTTGAGTTATGTAAGTCCTAGATCTAATCATCAAGGAACACAACCTAAGTTATAGAGAAAGATATGGATGACATCCTTAAGCAAAGAAGGGATTTGAGAGTAATAAGTTGAGTTGAATGTTATAAAAAAAAGTTAATTTTTAATAAATTTTTTAATTTTTTAAAGAATTGAATAAAAAAATTTTATTTTTATTTTTACTAATATTTTTCTCTTTTAATAATAAAATTAAGTATATTTATAAATTAAATTAACAATTATAAAAATTTTAAAAATAAAAAAAATAATAAACTTTTAAAATGTAAAAATATTTTTATTTTATTGTAAATTCTTATTTTATAATAAATTTTAATTTAAGAGTAGATTTTATTATAACCTTATCCCATTAAGTATTGCAATGAAATTAATAAAATCTTGGCTTACATTAAGATGTACTTTGTTACCTTTTAAATTTGAATTATATTCTTTGTCCCAAATTTCTTTAATCACCCATTAAGTGCCTTTTTCAACCTTTTAGCTCTCAAACATGTTGTGGGCCCTTTTGAATGGTTA
This sequence comes from Rhizophora apiculata, assembly GCA_037832385.1. Lineage (NCBI taxonomy): Eukaryota > Viridiplantae > Streptophyta > Magnoliopsida > Malpighiales > Rhizophoraceae > Rhizophora > Rhizophora apiculata. Next base: position 1,008,212 of record CM075434.1, on the reverse strand, counting down.
ATGGACCCTTAGAAGCCTTCCATGCATCAGTACCTCCATGGATCTCATCATTTCCTTTCCTCTAAAAAAGATTTATCTCAAATCATCACTAGCATAAAAAAAATTGTTGGGAACAACCTTATATGTACTCCCTCACATGTTTCACTCTACTCCCTTATTGTATGATAGTCACTCTTATGTTTGCACACTATATAAATTTGGCTTTTCTCCCTCATTCCTTTATTGAACTAAACAAGCTCAATTAAAGTCATCTTATAACCAACTAATTTTAAAAAATTAGAATCAAAGGAAAACACAATAAGATTAAATTGCAAAACACACAAGAAAAAATATTAATTATATTTAAATCATAGTAGAAATTAGAAAGAAATAAGGAAATAAAGCCTCTATAAAATATAGCTAGCAACCTGGGGTTTGTAAACCAAAATAAATGAAAAGCTAGTGTTTGTAGATTCAAACAACAAGAGGTTATAGAATATGGTTAAGATGAAGAACAAAAGAGAAACTTAAATTTCAAATAAATAAACCTGTAATCCTTAAAGCTTTGATACTAACTGATATGAATCCCAAAAGATGTGTCTTAGGGACCTATCATATACAACTAATCAAACAAGAACCTAGGAAAGCTAAATCATATTTCAATTATGAAAAACCTAGACCTGAAGTACAAGGAACATGAACCTAAGGTATAAAGAAGCATATGAATGTCATAGTTTAGTAATGAAAGGATTGATAAGTTAGATTAAATGCTACAAGAAGAGTTAGTTCTTGAAAAAACTAAGGAAAAAAAAATTCTCCCTTTCATTTTTACTATTACACTTTCAAACAATGAAATCAATGTTATTATAAACTTAATTAATAACCTTAAAATCCTTAAAAATAAAGACAATTATAAGCTTTTAAAATATAAAACATTCCTATTTTATTGCAGACATGTATTTTATAAAAAAAAAAAATTCCTATTAAGGAGTGAATTTTATTGTACTTATAGCTTATTAAGTATTTTAATCAAATTAATAAAACCTTGGCCTCCATTAAGGTATTCTTTACTGCCCTTTAAGCTTGAATTGTAAGAATAAGCTCATTTGTACATCTTTGGCACTCTAAATCTATTGAATTCTATAAAAGAAAAGGTGTGATTGGTCTAAATTATCTTTTCTCATATGCATTATGTGTTTCAATCCCAAAATAATGACACTATCTCTTCATTTTTAATTAATAAGGCTCCCTACTTCGTTACAAGGACTTATTTACACAAAATAATGGTGAAATTAATTTTTGTATCTACATAAAACATTATATTCATTGGACCAAGCACATTTGCACAACTTTTGTACTCTAAACCCATTAAATTTCATCAAGTAAATAAGTCATTAATCTTAATTAGCTTTCCTTATAGGTATTGAATGATTTAATTCTTGAACAATGAGTCCACTTCCTTTTTTGATAGTAAAACTTCTCTTTTCGTTGCATGGGCTCATTATTACAAAATGATCTCATAATTAACTTTTGTACCAACAACAAACGTTATATTCATTGCAACCAACTCATTTGTACATTTTTGGTTCTCTAAATTCATTGAATTTAATCAAAAATAGGTGTGATTGGTCTATATTAACTTTTATTATACTAATTGAGTGTTAATTGCTAAATAGTGAGATTTTCTCTTCTTTTCTTACTAATAAGGTTCTTTCCTTCATTGTAAGGACTCCTTTACACAAAATCATAATGAATTTAATTTTTGTGTCAACAGGAAACATAATATTAATTAAAACAAGCACATTTGAGTGCCCTTGGTATTCTGAATGAATTGAATTCCATTAAGCAAATGAGTAATTAATCTAGATTAGCTTTTCTTATCGGTATAAAATAGTTTTATTCCTGAACAATGGCATTGCTTCTTCATTTTTTGATAGCAATGCTTCTCTTTTCATTACAAGGACTCATTCTCATAAAATGATATCATAATTAACTTTTGTGTCTATGATAAACATTATATTTAGTGCAACAAGTTTATTTGTACATCTTTAGTGTTCTAAATTGATTGAATTTCATTAAAAAGAATGTTTGATTGGTCTTTATTAGCCTTTCTTATATGTATTGAGTGTTTGGTACTTTAAACCTTTGAATTCAATTAAGTAAATGAGTCATTGATAGCAAAACTTCTTAAAGGAGAGCAAAAACCATAGTGTAAAACTCTAGATTTGGCCTATTTGCATGTTATGCACTTCCTACAGACCTTATAAACAACTTGTTTCATATGTGGCCAAAAGAAATGTTTAACTAAGCCATCTAGAGTTTTTCTAACTTTGAAATGACCTATTAGACCATCTCCCATGCACTTCTCTTACAACCAACTCCTTTAAGGAACTTATAAGCATACGTAATCAATTTTTCCTAAATATGAAACCCTCATGCCCATAAAATTTCACAAGGGTTGACTTCTTACATGTCTTATACACTTTAGCAAAGTTAGGATCATTCACATATAAATCTTTAATATATTCAAATCCTAACAATTTTGCACTAAGTATAGAAATAAAGGCATACTAGTAAGATAATGCATCAAGTACCACATTCCCCTTACCTTGTTTATATTTGATGATGTAGGGAAAGGTTTCAATGAATTTGACCCATTTGGCATGTCTCTTGTTCAACTTTTTTCATTCCTTCAAATGCTTCAAGGATTCATGGTTAGTATGGATGATAAACTCATTAGGCCAAAGGTAGTGCTACCATATCTCCAAGGCCTATACCAATGCACATATCTCCTTATCATAAGTGGGATAATTAAGGGCTGCTCCACTTAGCTTTTCACTAAAGTAGGCAATTGGTCAAATTCTTGCATTAAAATAGGTCCAATGCCAATACCTAAAGCAACACTCACAATCTAAAAAGTTTTAGCAAAGTTAGGTAAAACAAGTAAGGGTGTAGAACTTTTCCTTGATTAAGTCTTCATCACTACTCCATATAAATCCCACATTCTTTTTAACAATCTTAGTTAATGGTGTAGCAATGGTGTTAAAGGCCCTAACAAATTGTCTATAGAAACTAGCACAAACTGCCTTAAACTTTTTCTTGCCAATCTCAATACCCCTTGCACTTATTACATAGGAAAGAAATAGGATTTAAGCAGTGCAAAAAGAACAATTCTTAAGGTTAGTACACAATTTCTCAAAACATAAAACACTTAGAATAGAACATAAATGATCAAGATGCTTATCTAAATTTTTGCTATAGACCAAAAATATCATCAAAATACATAACCACAAAATTGCCAATGAATGCATGTAAAACATGATTCATGAATCTCATAGAAGTGCTCAATGCATTAGTGAGACCAAATGGCAAAATAGCCATTCATACAAACCATACTAAGTTTTGAAAGTAGTTTTCCACTTGCCTCCCTATCTTAACCTAATTTGGTAATATCCACTTTTCAAATCAATTTTAGAAAAGACACATGAATCATGCAATTTATGTAACATGTCATCCAATATAGGTATAAGATGGTGATACGATATAGTGATTTTGTTAACTACTCGACAATTAATGCACATCCTCCAAGTCCTATCCTTCTTAAGCACAAGCAATATTGAAACTACACATGGACTCATGCTCGTCCTCACATATCCCTTTGCCATGAGCTCATTAACTTGCCTTTGAAGCTCTTTTGTCTCATCAAAATTACTTTTATAGGCTGATCAGTTTGGAATTATCACACCATCGATGAATTCAATCTAATGTTCTATTCCCCTCAAAAGTGGTAAGCCTTTTTGGTACAAATGCTTATAATAGTGATTGGGGATGAACCTCCTCTTAAATAGGCATCTAATGATTCCTTCTCCTAGTTAAAACAAGTTGATCCCACCAAATAATAGCATAATTAGTAAACTTAATAGCAATAAGTTTTTCTTTTTTCTTTTTAGAGTAGTTATGGTAGTCAGAGACCAACTTAACCATCTTCTCCCATTCTAAGTAGGCTTTAAGATTAATTTTCCCTTTGAATATAGAAATTTTCATTTCAATGCTCCATAAATCATGGTCATAGGTGTCTTGTCTTGTAAATCTCTTTAACTATTTCTATTATTGACAATTTTAACTGAAGTTGTTGGATCATCAAATTTGTCATCTTTTGCATCATCGTCATGACCATAATCTCATCTTTTTAGCCTTCTTGCATTAGGAACTTCAAGGCCCCTATGCCTCCTTTGCAATTCCATTATTCTATTGGCTTGCTTCTCCATCCTATCCCTTATGTCATCAAATTTGGTGTTCATATGCTCAAATTATTGTTGCATAGCCTTTGATCATGGATGACACCACTTCCTCCCTCCTTAGCTACATCATTGTCTTTAGTACACATAGTCTTAATTCTATGCAAAATGGTTAGGATACCTCACAAAACACTTCCTCACGTGTTTCACTCAAAGTGTCACACACCCTTGTGTTTATACTCAATAAGGGTTTTTCTCAATATGTGTTCACACTCTTGGCTTTTACCACTCAAATTTTCCCTTTTAGCTTGTTAAGAACTAAATAAGCTAAATCAAGAGGATTAATCTTAAAGGAGCCAAACTCACCAAATAAAATAAAAAAAAAATAAAGGAAAGTTAGAAGATAAAATAAGGAAAATGAAATAGATGACTGATTAAGATTTGAGCTAGAAACTAGGTTGTTATTGTGGCTAGACTAACCAAAACATTTAGCTATTACCATAATCACTCAAAGTAGAAATTTTTTTTTGTTTTTTTGTCCTTTTTTTTCCATGAATTTAAAGACAAAGAAAGATAAACTAGAGTTTATGGACAAGAAAAGATAAATTAAGGTTTGAAATTCAAAGAATAAGAGGTTATAAAATGTAGCAAAGAGGAAAGTTGAAAAAAAAGAAAAGAAATCAAAATTAGATAAGCAAACCTGATTTAAATCAAAGTTATAATAAGAATAGATGTGAACCCTAAAAGATGTGACTTAGAGACTCAACACATGCAAAGAATCAAATAAGAACCCAAGAAAGCTAAATCAAGTTTCAATCATACAAGACATAGACCCAATGTTCAAGGAATATAAACCTAAGGTATAAAGAAGGATATGGACACCACACTTAAAAAAAGAAGGGATTTAGGAGTAATAAGTTGGGTTGAATATCATAACAAGAGTTAGTTCTTGATAAGTTCCTTAATTCTTAAAAGAATCAAAGGAGAAAATTCCTACTTTTATTTTCATTAATGTTTTGTTTTTCTTTTTTCTTAACAATGAAATCAAACCTATTTATTAGCTAAATTAACTACCTTAACTCTAGAGATAATGACAAACTTCCTAAAGAAGATAACAACAAATCTTCTCTTATTTGTTTTAGGAGATGTCATATTTTATAATAAAGTCTTATTTAAGAGTGGAGTTTACTATAACCCTAACTCATTAAGTACTCCAATGAAATTAATAAGGCCTTGGGCCACATTAAGATATGTTTTGCCACCTTTCAAGCTTGACTTGGCATTTTTGTCCCAAATTTCTTCAATCAACCTACTAAGTACCTCTTTCATCCTTTTAGCTCTTGAACATGTCATTGGCCTTTCTTGAATGCTTGATAGATCCTTAAAAGTACTCCATGCATCAACTTCTCCATGGATCTCATTACCTTATTATCAAAAAATGAAGAAGTTGTGTTATTATTTGAGAATTTAACCATTCAATACCTTAAAGGAAATCTAATCAAGATTAATGATTCATTTATTTGATGAAATTCAATGGGTTTAAGGTACCAATGGTGTACAAAAGTGGTTGTTACAATGAATATAATGCTTTATGTAGAAATAATTTTGCAATCATTTTGAGTAAATGAGTCCTTACAACAAAGGAAGGAACCTTATAGTTAGAAATGAAGAGATAGACTCATTATTTAGAAATTGAAACACATAATGCATATTAGAAAAGTTAATATTTTTCAAATTTAAAATTTTTTTATGTAATTTTCATAATTTAAGTAAGAAGTTACACAAAATTTAAAAATAAATAAAATAAAGGTCATTTGAATGAAAAAATGTTGGTTAACCTAAAATCCACCACAAGTTTATGGTACATTCAAATAGTAAAATGAACATGAGTATAAGTATCAACCTTATAAGGAGGAAATTTAATTACCAAATTATGCAAATTTTTACATTATCTAGATAAACCAAATGAAAAAAAAAAGGTTATCTAACTACGAAACTATTAGCCAATTTTAAATTAAACTAAAAATCAATAAACAAGGGTTTTAGGGCTTTGATTTCATCAACTAAATACCATTAATAAACTTAATACTTGGTTGTTAGAATTAAAACATATCAACAACAATGATTGAATTCCTTAAGATATATGATGTTCTCTTTCAAGACTCAACAACTATACTCATACTAGATAAATGTAATTAAATCTCAAAATATTAAGACTAATTAACTTAAAAGCTAGGAAGAATACTCAAATTATGACAAAAAATGTGTAAAATAATTCCACACATAAATACCTCAAAACTTGCATAATTAGTTGTTCTTAAGTAAGCAAAAGTCATATGGAAAGTGAAGAATAACAAGCAATTTAGAATCACTCATCATGCCTAAGGTACCTAACATGCTAATCATCATATCTTGATCTCAAGACAATACAATAGCGAACAAAGAAAAACTAAGCTTACTCATATTCTTGATCTCACATATCCATACACAATTCCAAGCTCAATCATGTTTATCATGCAACTAACGTAATCAAATCATGTAATTACTACTTTTGCAATCACTTTTTCTCACTACTATAATCATTCAAAATGCTTTTTGTATACTCACAATTCAAGTCATCCTTTGACGTGAAAGACAACATTTTGTGATGAAGCCTCCCAATTATTGAACAACTCAAAACAATGGAGTATATAAGAATTTCAACTTATTCAATCACTTTTATTCATAAACTCCTTATTTATTTGAACCTTATTTAGGCTTAGTAGAAAGGAGAAATTCACAAAAGTAGTAAAATTAAATTTTATGCATAGTCACACAACTCACACAACTTTCACAAGGAATATGCATTTCAATGATTTTGAAAATTCAAACATGCTTAATCTCACTTTGTAAGATATTGCTCATCCTAAACGAAAAATGCCATATTTGAACATGACAAGTAACTTAAATGTAAATCATGACACTAAATAATATGTTTATTCCTCTTTCACAAAAAGATGTTTAAAGGTTAGTCAAGTATGCAAAATATTGGAAAAATTTTCAAATATCATGCCAAGCATATAAGCAAATATAGAATCACATAAAAAAAAAATAATCCCCCTAAACTTGAATCAGACATTGTCTATAAAGTGAAAGAGAAAATGAACAAAGTTAGAAGAAAGTTGCTTAATTTATGTTTAAAGATTAATAGTTGGAGGAAAAAGCTTAAGATATTTAAATTTGAACAACTTAAGCAAAAGAATTGAGATATAGTCACATTTATTGAAAAAATTAAAAGAAATGAACAAAAACTAACAAAGAGAAAGAAAAAGAAAAAAGGCTTGGGTTGTCTCCCAAGAAGTGCTTGTTAATAGTCACTAGCTTCATTACCACTAAATCATTCATAGCTGGCATCTTGCAAAGAGTATGTGACTCCTTTGAGCACCACCTCACTAACATGATAGGGCTTCAAATGTTTCCCATTCACCTTAAATGTACCAATGGCCTCACTATGTAGCTTAATAGCTCTATATGGATACACCTTTGTCACTATGAATGGACTAGACCACATAGACCAAAGCTTGCTCAGGAATAACATATGACATGAATTGAAGAGTAGCACTTGCTAGCCAACCTCAAAAATTCTCCTTTGAATATGCTTATTATGCCACTTTTTGTTCTTTTCCTTGTAAAGCTAAGCACTTTCATAAGCATTCCACTTGAACTCTTCCAACTCACTCAATTGTAACAATCTCTTTTCACCCATCATCAATTCTTTTACAATCCAATAGGCCTTATGCTCCACCTCTACTAGTGGGTGACAAGAATCTTTAAAGATAAATCTATATGGGGACATTCTTAAGGGTGTCTAAAAAGCTATCCTATATGCTTAAAGTGCATCATCCAACTTGTTTGACCAATCCTTCCTTAATTTGACAATAATTTTCTCCAAGGTTAACTTCAACTCTTGATTCATTAGCTCTACATGCCCATTTGTTTGAGGATAATAGGTGAGTGTTACCTTGTGAGTTGCCTCATACGTTTTCAATAAGGCATCAAACAAATAATTGTAGAAGTGGGACCCTTCATCATTAAGAATGTCTCTTAGGACATAATCTCAAAAAGATTTTTGTTTTTTTTTTACAAATCTCATCATCACCTAAGAGTCATTAGTTAAAGTTGCAATAACTTCAACCTATTTAAAAATGTAGTCCACCACCACCACCACCACCAAAATATACTTATTGTCAAAGGATGAAGGGAATGGATCCATGAAATCTATTCTGCACACATCAAACAATTTAATGTCCAAGATATTAATTAATGGCATATCATTTTTCTTAGACATGTTTCCAACCCTTTGGCATTTATCACACATACTTACAAGTTGTTAAGTGTCCTATTACATGGTTGGCCAATAGAAATTAGATTGTTATAACTTTATAGTTGTCTTGGAAATACAAAAATGTCTATCACACTCCATGGAATGGTAGTGATGAAGAATATCACTAATCTTCTTCTAGGGCACACATCTCCTAATCATTTCATTAGCACAAAATTTATACAATAGTGGTTCCTCCTAGAAATTGTACTTTACATTGCCCAATAACTTTTTTCCATTGATGATAGTTCAAATCAAGTGGAACTATGTCACCCACCAAGTAGTTCACTAAATCTGCATACCATAGAACAAGTGATATAACTAACAATTGCTTAATTTGAAAGCTCTCATTAATAGGTATCTTTATTGCTCATGATAGTCTCCTAATCTAGACAAGTGATCTGTGAACACATTTTTTAAGCCCTTTTTATCTCAAATTTTGAGATCAAACTCTTAAAGCAGTAACACCCACTAAATCAATTGTGGCTTTATGTCTTTCTCTGCCTATAGGTACTTAATTACTGCATGGTCAATATAAATGATCACCTTGTAACTTACAAATTATGATCAATAGTTGTTAAAAGCAAGTACCACAACAAGTAATTCTTTCTTAGAAAGCAAGTACCACAACAAGTAATTCTTTCTTAGTATTAGGATAATTCAATTGTGTATCATTTAAAATATGACTAGCATAATATATAACATGTAACTCCCCTTCTCTTCTTTGGCCAAGAACAACACTCAAAGTAATGTCATTAGCATCACACATTAGCTTAAAAGGCAAACTCTAATCCGGTGCTACTAGAATTGGTAGTGAAATTAACTCCTTTTTCAACCTATTAAAAGTGTTCAAACAATCATCATCAAAATCAAAAGCAACATCCTTGTTAAATTGATTGCAAAGAGTTTGGTAATTTTAGAAAAATCCTTAATAAAATGCCAATAAAGCCCCATGTGACCAAAGAAACTTCTAACTCCTTTAACATTGGTGTGTGGTGGCAACTTTTTAATTGTTTCTATTTTTGCTCGGTCCAACTTTATACCCATAGTTGAGATCTTATGACCCAAGACAATGCCTTCCAATAGCATAAAATAATATTTCTCCCAATTTAAGGCCATATTGGTCACCTTATAATGCTACAAAACTTTAAAAAGGATAGCCAAACAACTATCAAAAGAAGATTCATACACAAAAAAAAAAAAAAATCATCCACGAACACTTCCATGACCTTATTAACAAATTAAAAAAAAATGACCATCATTCAGCATTAGAATGTAGCTAGTACATTACATAAACCAAAGTATGTCCTATGAAATGCAAAAGTACCATAATAACAAGTGAAAGTGCTTTGTACTTGGTCCTTTAAGGCTATAGAAATTTGGTTATATCCTAAAAACCCATTTAGAAAATAATAATATTCATAACTAACAAGTGTTTTAACATTTGATTAAGAAAAGGCAAAGGGAAATGATCCTTACAAGTAGCCTTATTATGTTGTCTATAATCTATTCATATTCTCCAATTAGTCATTGTCCTAGTGGGAATTAGTTCATTATGTTCATTATGCATTATCCTACCCTTTTTGAGTACTATATGCATTAGACTAATCTAAGAACTATCATATATTTAATAGATAATCCCACCACCAAAGAGTTTAATCCTAACCATTTCTTTCATATTAGGATTTAATAGTCTTCAATTTTCAACAATAAGCTTATGGATTTCCTCCATTAATATTCTATGGATTCATAAAGAAGCGTTAAGTCCTTAAGGTTTAAAATAGTCCATCCTATGGCCTTTCTTCTCAATCTCAATGCATGCAACAATTTTTAAATTGAACATCAAATAAAGAAGCACTTATATCATAGGTAAAGTATTATTATATTTCAAAAAAGTGCACCTAAGATATGGAGGTAATGGATTCAACTTCAAAGCTATAGCTTGCACTTAGAAGGTAAAGGAAGTGACTTACCCTTTCCTAGATCCTCAAATTGAAAACTTCTTTGCTTAGACATCAAACTAGTGGCTTCTAAGGCAAACACAACTATTGTAGCCTCCAAATTATCATTCTTAGTTGTTCTTGCATTCACTAAACAATTCTCAAGAAGTTTTTTAGATATTTATCCCTAAAAACTTCTTAAGTCAACTCATCCACAAAATCAACTTGAAAAACATGATTAGTGTTAGAAGGATGTCTAGCAACCTTAGACAAATTGAATTCTACCTCTTTATCACCAACCTTCAATGTCAACCTACCATTTTTAACATCTATAACAACTCCAACCATGGCCAAGAAAGGATAGCCCAAAATAATTGCAATCTCCTCATCGTCTTCCATTTCTAACACAATGAAATCAACAAAAATGAAAAATTTCTTTACCTTGACTAAGAAATTTTCCAAAATACCCACGCGAACTTCATTGATTGGTTAGCTAGCTGCAAGGAAATGGTAGTAGGTTTTAGCTCCTTTAATCCAAGTGTCGTACATATAGATAAAGGCATTAGTGAAACACCAACACCTAAATCATAGAAAACTCTAGAAAAATCAACATCACCAATTGTGCAAGGGATCGAGAAACCCCTTGAATCCTTAGGCTTTGGTGGAAGCTTATTCTAGATGATTACACTACACTTTTTAGTCTAGGTAATGGTCTTATGATCCTTTAATTTCCTCTTATTTGACATCATCTCCTTAAGAAACTTTGCACAAGTAACAATTTAAGCCAAGGCTTTTGCAAAAGGAATGTTAATGTGTAGTTACCTAAACACTTTGAGAAAATTCTTAAACTATTTATCAATCTTATTTTGCTTAAGCCTCTAAGGAAAAGGAATGCGAGGGACATAAGGTTTGAGTACTTGTAGTGGTGTGGATGGTGTCTTAATATGCCTGACTTCTTTTTGACTTACCTATTTATGGCTTGCATCAACACCATCCTCCACTATAGCCTCATCACCTACCTAACCAAGTTGCTTATTACTTCTCAAGGTGACTACTTTGCATTACTCCTTTGGATTGGCCTTTGTTTTACTAGTTAGGCTCCTTTCATCATAAGGTTAGATCACACATGCTATCTGACCCATTTGAACTTCTAAATTACAGTTGGAAGTTACCAATTGATCAAATTTTGATTATAGTTGCTTAAAGTTCTTTGAAGTGGCATTGGTTAGTTTTTCAATAGCTAACTCCGATGTTGGTTTGCCCTCATGTTGTTGCATCATTCCTTGGGATCTTGAAAACTAGAAGGATTGGAAGGTCTTAAGCTATTACCTTGATTTCCTTAATCTCTTTAGGATAAATTAGGATGATTTCTCCAACCTAGGTTGTAAGTTTGGGAATAAGGATTATTTGCTACTGCCTATTAAAATTTGACATAAATTTTGCTTGTTCAACTTGCATAGAATGACAACTAAGGTTTGCTCCCCCACACCAATCACAATTCATAGCATTAAGGTTATAAATAGCATTAAAATTGCTTAACTTACTAAACGTTTTTACCAGGTTATCAACCTTGGCATTAACCATATTTATTCCATCAACTTCATATATGTTTAGAGGTCTTTAGGGCATGCCTCTTTTGTTTGACCACTAATAATTATTGGAAGTCATATCTTCCAATAGCTTATATTCCACTTCTACTGACTTTCCCATCAAGGCAGTTTTTACTACTACATCTATAGTAATTTTGACTAAATATGTCAAACCATTATAAAATGTTTGCATTAGTAACCAGTTAGGTAAACCATGATGGGGACATCATCTTTGCAATTCCTTAAGCCTTCCCCAAGCTTTATATAAAGACTCACTATCAAACTGAATAAAACTTGTAATTTCATTCTTAAGTTTTATAGTGCTACTTGGGGAAAAAAAAATACTTACTCAAAATGCTTGTGATAAGGCATTCAAAGTTGTAAAAGAATCAAGAGGCTTGGACTTCAGCTACATCTTTGCCTTATCCTTGAAAGAAAATGGAAAAAGTCTCAAATAAATGACATTATTACTAACTCCATTAATCTTGATAGTATCATAAATTTCCAAGAAATTAGCAAGATGTGCATTTGGGTCCTATGTCTCTCCACCAAACTGAGTATTGAACCATTTAAATGAGGCCTAGTTTGATCTTGAAAGTATTGGCATTCACTATTGGCCTTACAATAATAGATTGGGCACCATTGACACTTGGCATGGCATAATCACACAACACTCTTAGATTTTGATTTTGATTGATCAATTTTTCTTTCATTGTTGCTTGATCTTACTCCAATTGTCACTCTTTCTTTTGTGTATGCAATGTTCATTCTATCTTAGGATCAAATAAGATAATCTGCCCATATGTATGTGACATATATTAAACAGCCTTGTAAACAAATATTTCAATAATATTAAAAAAGGAATCACTTAAAGTAGTAAATATGAATCAAAATTTAGCAAAAATGGCTTTAAAATGAAACCCTAAAAATGAACACAAAAATGACAAGAAACCTTAGTAAATGATGTTTTTCCACAATAGCCATTAGCCCTCATTAGAATGTCATTTCCTTTAGAATGGATATAAGCATTGAAGTTCCTGACTTCTTCCTAGGATCTACTAATTTGTGATACTGAGAGGGGGGTGAATCAGTATCACCACAATTCGCAATTCGCAGGTAAGTGAACAACTTCAACCTTTTCTTAAAAGCAAACTCTTTCTCAGACTCGACTAAGGTAGATCTATTGCTACCTACTAATCACAATAGTCCCCAAAGTTACCTTTCAGACACCTTGCCAACCCATTACAAATCTGAAAAACTCACAAAGTGAAGATGGAGGATTTACCTGAACTTCAGGCTTGAGGAGGCATTTGCACAGATAGACTCAATTTGTGCTTTTCAAACAGCTCTGTGGATAGAGGTTTAGTTAGAATATCTGAAATTTGATCTTTAGTGCCAATATACTCCAACTGAATTGTACCTTATTCCACTTGATCTTTGATGAAGTGATACCGGATGTCAATATGCTTGCTCCTCGAATGTTGAACCGGATTCTTGCTGAGATCAATAGCACTTTGATTATCACAAAGTACACTCACTGGTAACTTCACTTCAACACCCAAGTCTGCCAATTGTCTTAGCATCCATATCACCTGTGTACATGCTGCACAAGCAACCATATACTCAGCCTCAGCTGTGCTCAAAGCAACACTATTTTGCTTTCTACTTAACCATGCAACACACTTTGAACCCAAGTAAAAGCTGTAGCTGTTGGTTGATTTTCTATCATCTATACTTCCTACCCAGTCTACATCAGTGTATGCTTGTAGTTTAACAGAATCCATGGCTAGATACCACAAGCCCATTTCTAGTGTTCCTTTGAGGTACCTTAGGATTCTTTTCACTGCCAACACATGAGACTCTTTAGGATCAGCTTGGAATCTGCTGGCAGCGCACACAGCTTGTATAAGATCAGGCCTTGATGCCATAAGGTATAGAAGGCTCCTTATCATCTTCTTATACTCTGTAGGGCTTGTACTCCTTCCCTCCTGATCTTTTGTTAACTTGCAGCCCATTGTCATAGGGGTATTGATAGATTTGTTATCCTCCATGCCAAACCTTTTCAGCATCTCTTTGGCATATTTCGTTTGAGAAATAAAGATACTTTCTTCACACTGCTTTATCTGTAATCCAAGAAAGTACATCATTTCTCCAATCAATGACATCTCAAATTCCTCACTCATCTTCTGTGCAAAATCTTGGCATAGTTCAGAGTGATCCCCTCCAAAGATGATGTCATCTACATATACTATGGTTATCAGCTAGTCTTTCTCTGAGTTGAACACATATAGGTTATTATCAACCATTCCTCTTCTGAAGTTCAACCTTCTTAAGTACGCATCTACCCTGCTATACCATGCTCTTGGAGCTTGCTTAAGACCATACAAGACTTTCTTCAGCTTGTACACTTGTGTCGCATCCTCACTAATTTGTACTCCATCGGGTTGTTCAATATATACTTCTTCTTTCAGGAGCCCATTCAGAAAGGCGGATTTCACATCCATCTGATAGACTTTATACCTCTTGTGTGCTGCCAAAGCTAAGAACATTATGATAGTTTCTAACCTTACTAATGGTGCAAAAGTTTCATTAACATCTACCCCTTCTATTTGAGTGTAGCCTTTGCAAACCAGCCTGGCCTTGTTCCTCACCACCTTGCCATCTTCATTGTGTTTATTCCTAAACACCCACTTTGTTCCTATGACATTCTTATTAGTGGGTCTTGGAACCAGCTCCCATGTATCATTCTTCTCAATTTGATCCAGCTCCTCATTGATAGCTTTGACCGAGGCTTGGTTTTGAATAGCCTCTTCAACAGATTTAGGTTCAACTTGTGAGAGTAGAGCAGTAGCTCCCACCATTCTTCTTCTTGTTGTAACTCCTGTTGATGGGTCACCTATGATCTGATCTCCTTGATAAGCACCGATCCATGTTTTCTTTGTCCTTCTTCCTTGCACTGTCTTAGTTGCAAGAGGATCTCTTTCTTTATCTTCAAACTCACTCTTCTCCGAGTCTAAACTTACTTCTTCTTCCTTTTCTTCAGGTTGGTCTGATTCTTCATCTACATTGAAGTCATCTTCTTCATTATCCTCAACTTCTCCATTCTGCATTGTTTTCCAGTTCTCATCTATTCTTACATCACTGGAAGTGATCACTTTTCCCAGCTTATGTAGGAAAACTTTGTAACCTTTTGTCTTTGCTGAGTATCCCACAAAGATGCCTTCATCAGACCTAGCATTAAATTTTCCCAAGTTTTGCTCCTTGTTCTTCATAAAACATGGGCTGCCAAAGACTCTGAGATACTTGGTTGTTGTCTTCTTCTCACTCCATAGCTCATATGGAGTCTTATCAGTATTGGGCCCTAATAGAACTCTATTCAGTAGGTGCATGGCTGTGAATGTTGCTTCTATCCAAAATCTTGTGTAAAGCTTAGATTCCAGCAATAGAGTTCTTGTCATTTCAACCACAG
Source organism: Rhizophora apiculata (assembly GCA_037832385.1). NCBI lineage: Eukaryota > Viridiplantae > Streptophyta > Magnoliopsida > Malpighiales > Rhizophoraceae > Rhizophora > Rhizophora apiculata. The sequence goes on along the minus strand of CM075434.1, from coordinate 992,637 downwards.
CTCTATTCTTCCTCTCTACCATCCCGTTTTGTTGAGGTGTTCTTGCTACTGCCATCTGATGGTGAATTCCATGCTTCTTAAGGTAATCTTCAAAAGCTCCATTTGTGAATTCAGTGCCTTGTTTTGACCTCAATACTTTGATCTTCTTTCCACTCTCATTTTCAGCCAATCTTCTGTGTCTCTTGAAGCAATTCAGAACTTCTGACTTGTGTTTAAGGTGCATAATGCAGGTCCTTCTGGAATAATCATTAATAAACAAGATGAAGTACCTCTCACCTTTCAACCCTTTTGTTCTCATCAGCCTACACAAATCAGTATGCACAATGTCAAGCACTGCTTCAGAACTGACTTCTTTGGTCTTATACTGCTTTCTGACATGTTTTCCTTTAGAGCATGCTGAGCAAACATACTCACTCTCTCTCCTGAGGTCAGGAATATCTCTGATTGCATAAGTAGTGGTCAGCTTCCTCATGTTCTTTTGTGATAAGTGTCCCAGCCTCCTATGCCAGAGTTGATTTTCTTCTTCATTGGTGAGTAAACAGCTACTTGTCTTATCCTCATCAATCACATATAAATTTCCAACTGTTCTCTTCTCGGCTGCACCAATATTGCCTTCTTTACTCTTTACCTGACAACCTATTTTTGTGAATATTACCTTATGGTCTTTATTACATAGCTGACTAACAGATGCTAAATTATATCTGAGTCCTTCAACGTGTAGAACATCTTTCAGCTTTCCTCTTCCAATCTTTACTGATCCCCGACCATTGATGTTGAGTGAATCATCATTGCCAAACTTGACTCTGCCTTCTCTTGATTTGTTTAGCTTTCATAATTTACTCTTGTCTCCCGTCATGTGCGAAGTGCATCCACTATCAAGGATCCATTGCTTATCCTTGCAGTCAGCTTTGAGTGCAATTTCAGCTATGTTAGCCACCTCCCTTTTAGCTTTATATTCCTTCTTTTGAACTGGCTGGAAGATAGCTTTCTCCTTTTTCTCAACTTTGAGTGCCTTCTCTTGCTCAGGGAGAAGTGTCATGCATCTCTTGGCATTATGGCTATCCTGCCCATACCTTTCACACTATTCCAAGTCTACCAATATAGCAAACTTGTTCTTTGAAACCACTGGTTTGGGCTTCTACCAACAATCCTTGTCAGCGTGTCCTTGCCTTCTCTTCTGAATTCTGTATTGTCTCCCCCTGTATGCAACATCGTATCTTCTCAAGTTGGAGACATATATTGGCCTTCTCCACCAGCAGTTACTTGCTTTATGACCCCAAACTCCACAATAAAGGCAATGACCTTGAAACTGCCTCTTCTTGGGTCTGATCACTGCTTGTCTTCTTCTGTTCATCGCTTGCTGTATAGGCAAAGTAGCTGGCTTCTTTACTTGTGTGACTTCTATTTCAGTCACCTTCTTCTCCTTCTTCTGTTCAGCCATAGCCCTCTGCTGCCTGACTTTCTTTTCTTCCTTCTTGTTTGGCACCTTAGGTTGCTTCTTCAGATCTTCTTTATTCTCAGCTATCTTCTTCTGAGTCACAACCTTCTCTTTCAACTTCTGTGGCACATTCTCATTTTCTTTAGCCAATGCAGCCTTAGATTGCTGCACTTTCTCTACATTCTTCTCTCCTTTTCCAGAACTTGTTTCTCCTATCATTTCAAGCTTCTGCAAGTTCTCTTTGCTACTTTTGAGTTGTTACTAAAGTCTCAGCAACTCTTTCTCCATTAATTCAATTTTTGAAGCCCTTGAGCCAAGCTCTACTGTAAGGTCTTCACATATTTTGATCTGTTCCTCAAATCTTCTTTTCAAGTCAATATGCTCAGCCCTTATTTCACCATTTTGACTTTTAGCTTCCTCAGACTTTGCTTCAATTTGTTTTATATGGGCCTCCAACCTTCTTATGGTTCTGCCCCTTCTAATTATCTCCTTTGAAGCTGCTTCTAGCTCAGCTTCAAGATCTAGCTCTTCTTTATCAACTTCCTTTTCCGCTTCAGAGGTTTGAACTACCACCTTGTGTTGATGCCATAAAGACATATTCATCTGATGAGTCTTCATCTTCCTCCTCATCAGCTTCTTTTATCTGACTCACATAACTCTTAAATGAGTCTCTCGTCTTCCTCTATGGGTTGGCAATCTTCTTACTGGACTTCTTTAATTTGAATGATGATCTTCTCCATCTTGAATTCTACTCATCATCACCATCCTCATCTTCATCATCAAGTTTCACTTTGCACTGAGAAGCAAAGTGTCCAGTCTACCCACAACGATAACATCTTAAGGACAACTGTCCTTTTCCCTTCTTAGACCCCTTTCTGAATTTCCTTGTGAAGTAAGCCAATACTTCACCTTTACTTTCTTCCTCATCATCATCATTATCCTCACTCGATGATTCTTCCTTTTCTTTTATCTTCAAGTGTTTCATAGCTTTGAAAGCTGCCTCCTTTGATACCTTTGACGTTGAGGAGCTCTCAGTCGACTTTATTCTCATCACATATGCAATGAGATTGCACTGAAGATCATGCAGAGATATAGAATTGAGATCTCTACTCTCCTCTATGGCTGCCACCTTTGAGGCAAGCCTCTTAGGCAGAATTCTCAGAATTTTCTTCATAATTGATGAGTCCTTTTTGTTCTTCCCATGACTTCTCAGGTCGTTTACAACATCAATAACCCTGGTGAAGAACTCTTGAACTATCTCATTCTTCTGCATTTTGAGAGATTCATATCTCTCCTTGAACACTTGAAGCTTAGCCTCCTTCATTCTACCATCACCTTCATAGACTTTCTGCAATCTGTTCCCATATCTCCTTGGCAGATTTGCAGTCCATAACTTTAGCATACTCAGCATCTGTCAATACTGAAATGATGACATTTGAGGCCTTCCCATTTATCTCAAATTGCCTTAACTCCTCTGGGGTTGGGTCTTTACCTTCTTCCAGAGCCACAAAACCCTCCTGTACGCATTTCACCATGATCATGCCCATGGTTGCAAATACCACTTGCATTCTTGCTCTCCACATATGATAGTTGGTTTCATTGAAGATTGGAACCTTCTTGCTGTAAGTGGTGCTAGTGTTGGTACCTACTTCCATTTCTCAGTATGCTGAATAAGTCAAACTCCTAGATCCCTTCAAACTAGTACACCAAGCTGATAAGCTGTAAACTGGTGAACCTGCACTCTGATACCACTTGAAGTTCCTGGCTTCTCCCTAGGATCTACTAGTTTGTGATACTGAGAGGGGCGATGAATCAGTATCACCACAATTCGCAATTCACAGGTAAGTAAACAACTTCAACCTCTTCTTAAAAGTGAACACTTTCTCAGACTCGAGTAAGGTAGATCTATTGCTACCTACTAATCACAATAGTCCCCAAAGTCACCTTTCAGACACCTTGCCTAATAGACAATTCGGATGTTCTTGTTTAGGCCTTCGTTAGGTTATGAATTGACTGATACTTTAACTGCATTCACAACTCAATTCAAAATACAGAATATAAAGCAAATTAAGGACATACGAAATTTACGTGGTTCCGTCAATGTGACGTACATCCACGGTGGTAGGGACTCTCCCTTACCGAGACCGTCCACTATACTTGAGAATTCTAGTTACAATGGATGTCTTAATTCTCTACTCCTTTCAATATTGCAAATACTAAGTAAGTACAATACAAAGAGTGTCACTTACTGTGTCTACCCTTCTTCTAGCTTGTCTTGCCTCTGTTGAATTGAAAGGCTACTCCACTGCTACTTAGAAGTTCACCGCAACACTCTTTAACCTCTCTTGAAGAAATCTGGAAATACGTTGAGTTCTTTCTGATGCTTCACCAAATTCTTTCTTTAGATTGTCTCACATAGCTTCTGCTTTCACCATCTCACGGTCTCACCCGTCTCCTTGTCTCACGGCTCGCCTCACATTTCTATTTTTTTTTTTCGTCCAGCCCCTGTTCTGCCGGATCTTTCACCGTCGACCGGATCTCTTTCTGCCGGAACTGTCACCGTCGACTAGATCTATCTCACCATTTGCCGGATCTATCTCACCGTCTGCCGGATCTATCTCACCGTCTGCCGGATCTGCTCAATTGCCGATTGCTGGTGTGCTGGTGGTGTGCCTTTCTCACGGGTTTCTCTCTCTTGCTGGTGGTGTGTGTAAGTTTTCTGTCTATTTTTGTCAATAGCCGATACGTCTATTTTTGTTGTCTTCTGATGGCCTTTATACTCCTCCATGAAACCCTAAGGCTTACTTGCGGCGAATTTACTGTCTTGTCCTTCCATGTGGCTTTTACATTCTTGCCCCTCCATGTGGCTTTTACCTTCTTGCCCTTCCATGTGTCTTTACTTTCTTGCACACTTAAACCTAGTTGATAACAATTACAACCCATACAAGGCTGTGGGAACAACAAGCACAACCCTTAATTCAACGATTAATTTTTATTTCTACTAGTGCCTATCTCAATTTAAAGTTCCCAACTTCTCCCTAAGATCTACTAGTTTGTGATACTGAGAGGAGGGGTGAATCAGTATCACCACAATTCGCAATTCGCAGGTAAGTAAACAACTTTAACCTCTTCTTAAAAGTGAACTTTTTCTCAGACTCGACTAAGGTAGATCTATTGCTACCTACTAATCACAATAGTCCCCAAAGTCACCTTTCAGACACCTTGCCTAATAGACAATTCAGATGTTCTTGTTTAGGCCTTCGTTAGGTTATGGGTTGGCTGATACTTTAACTGCGTTCAGAACTCAATTCAAAACACAAAATGTAAAGCAAATTAAGGACACATAAGATTTACGTGGTTCTGTCAACGTGACGTACATCCACAGTGGTAGGGACTCTCCCTTGCCGAGACTATCCACTATACTTGAGATTTCCAGTTATAATGGATGTCTTAATCCTCTGGCTCCTTTCACTATTGCAAATACTAAGCAAATATAATACAAAGAGTGTCACTTACTGTGTCTACCCTTCTTCTAGCTTGTCTTGCCTCTGTTGAATTGAAAGGTTACTCCACTGCCGCTTAGAAGTTCACCGCAACGCTCTCTAACCTCTCTTGAAGAAATTTGGAAATATGTTGAGTTCTTTCCGATGTTTCGTCGAATTCCTTCTCTAGGTTGTCTCACATAGCTCCTACTTTCACCGTCTCATGGTCTCAGCCGTCTCCTTGTCTCACGACTCACCTCATGTTTTTGTTTTTCCGTCTAGCCCCTATTTTACTGGATCTCTCACCGTCGACTTGATCTCTCTCACCGTTGGTTTCTATTTTTTTGTCCAGCCCCAGTTCTGCCGGATTTCTCACCGTCGATCAGATCTCTTTCTGCTGGATCTCTCTTGGCTGGCCGAATCAGGTTTTTGCCCGGTTCTGGTCTCACACCATCCAGCCCCTGTTCTGCTAGATCTCTTCATTGTCCCAACCGGATCTTTTTGGTCTCAGTCTGTCACCGGATCTCTTCACCATCACAGCTAGATCCTTCTGGTCTCACTCTGTTGCCGGATCTCTTCACTGTCCCAACTGGATCTGTCTGGTCTCATGCCGTCTAGCTGGATCTCTCTCACTGTTGACTACTGTTAGCCAGATTGTCTCTTCGTCAACCGTTGTTCTGCTCAAATTGCTGACTATGTGCCGTTCTACTCAAATTGCTAATTTGTCTCTCTTTGTTGTCTTCCAATGGCCTTTATATACTCCTTCATGAAACCCTAATAGGGCCTACTTGCAGCAAATTTACTGTCTTGCCCTTTCCATGTGGCTTTTACATTCTTGCCCCTCCATGTGGCTTTTACCTTCTTTCCCTTCTATGTGGCTTTACTTTTTTGCACACTTAAACCTAGTTAACAACAATTACAACTCATACAAGGTTGTGGGAACAACAATCTCCCCCTTTGTAATTGTTGGCAACACTCATAACAAAAGGCATTATGCAGCAGTTCAACTCCCCCTAAATATGCACTCCCCCTTTCTTAATAGCTCCCCCTGCACTGTTGCTTCTCTCCCCCTTTGCCAACCAATTACAAATTTGAAAAACTCGCAAAGTAGAGATGAAGGATTCACATGAACTTCAAGCTTGAGGAGGCATTTGCACAGATAGACTCAATCTGTGCTTTTCAAACAGCTCTATGGACAGAAGTTTAGTTAGAATATCTAAAATTTGATCTTTAGTGCCAACATACTCCAACTGAATTGTACCCTGTTCCACTTGATCTTTGATGAAGTGATATCGGATGTCAATATGCTTGCTCCTTGAATGTTGAACCGGATTCTTACTGAGATCAATGACACTTTGATTATCACAAAGTACACTCACTGGTAACTTCACTTCAACACTCAAGTCTGCCAATTGTCTTAGCATCCATATCACTTGTATACATGCTGCACAAGTAGCCATATACTCAGCCTCAACTGTGCTCAAAGCAACACTATTTTGCTTTCTACTTAACCATGCAACACACTTTGAACCCAAGTAGAAGCTACAGCCGCTGATTGATTTTCTATCATCTATACTTCCTACTCAATCTGTATTAGTGCATGCTTATAGTTTAACAAAATCCATGATTGGATACCACAAGCCCATTTCCAGTGTTCCTTTAAGGTACCTTAGGATTCTTTTTACTGCCAATACATGAGACTCCTTAGGATTAACTTGGAATCTGTTGGCAGCGCATACAGCTTGCATAAGATCAGGCCTTGATGCCGTAAGGTACAGAAGGCTCCCTATCATCTTCTTGTACTCTGTAGGGCTTATACTCCTTCCCTCCTGATCTTTTGTTAACTTGCAACACACTATCATAAGGGTACTGACAGATCTACTATCCTCCATGCCAAACCTTTTCAGCATCTCTTTGGCATATTTCGTTTGAGAAATAAAGATACCTTCTTCACACTACTTTATCTGTAATCCAAGAAAGTACGTCATTTCTCCAATCAATGACATCTCAAATTCCTCACTTATCTTCTGTGTAAAATCTTGGCATAGCTCAAAGTGATCCCCTCCAAAGATGATGTCATTTACATATACTATGGTTATCAGTTGACATTTCTTTAAGTTGAGCACATACAGGTTATTATCAACCGTTCCTCTTTTGAAGTTCAACCTTCTCAAGTACGCGTCTAGCCAACTGTACCATGCTCTTGGAGCTTGCTTAAGACCATACAAGGCTTTCTTTAGCTTGCACACATGTGTCTTATCCTCATTGATTTGTACTCCATCCGGTTGTTCAATATACACTTCTTCTTTTAGGAGCCCATTCAGAAAGGCAGATTTCACATCTATCTAATAGACTTTATACCTCTTGTGTGCTACCAAAGCTAAGAACATTATGATAGTTTCTAACCTTGCTAGTGGTGCAAAAGTTTCATCAACATCTACCCCTATTATCTGAGTGTAACCTTTGCAAACTAGCCTGGCCTTGTTGCTCACCACCTTACCATCTTCATTGTGTTTATTCCTAAACACCCACTTTGTTCCTATGACATTCTTATTAGTGGGTCTTGGAATCAACTCTCATATATCATTCTTCTCAAATTGATCCAGCTCCTTATTGATAGCTTTGACCCAGGCTTTGTCTTGAATAACCTCTTTAACAGATTTAGGTTCAACTTGTGAGAGTAGAGTAGTAGCTCCCACAATTCTTCTTGTTGTTGTAACTCCTGCTGATGGGTCACCTATGATCTGATCTCCTTGATGAGCACTGGTTTATGTTTTCTTTGTCCTTCTTCCTTGCACTATCTTAGTTGCAAGAGGATCTCTTTCTACATCTTCAGACTCACTCTTCTCTGAGTCTGAACTTATTTCTTGTTCTTTTTTTCAAGTTGGTCTGATTTTTCATCTACATTGAAGTCATCTTCTTCATTGTCCTCAGCTTCTCCATTTTGCATTGTTTTCCAATTCTCATCTATTCTCACATCACTAGAAGTGATCACTTTTCCCAGCTTATGTAGGAAAACTCTATAACCTTTTGTCTTTGCAGAGTATCCCATAAAGATGCCTTCATCAGACCTAACGTTGAAATTCCCCAAATTTTGCTCTTTGTTCTTCACAAAAGATGGGCTGCCAAAGACTCTGAGATACTTGGCTATTGTCTTCTTCCCACTTCATAGCTCATATGGAGTCTTATCAATATTGGACCTTAGTAGAACTCTGTTCAGTAGGTGCACGGTTGTAAATGTTGCTTCTATCCAAAATCTTGTGTGAAGCTTGGATTCCAACAATAGAGTTCTTGCCATTTCAACCATAGCTCTATTCTTCCTCTCTACCACCCTATTCTGTTGAGGTATTCTTGCTGCTACCATCTGATGGTGAATTCCATGCTTCTCAAGGTAATCTTCAAAAGCTCCATTTGTGAATTCAGTGCCTTGATCTGACCTCAATACTTTAATCTTCTTTCCACTCTCATTTTCAACCAATCTTCTGTATCTCTTGAAGCATTTCAAAACTTCTGACTTGTGTTTAAGGTGCATGATACAGGTCCTTCTGGAATAATCATCAACTGAAGTTCCCGACTTCTCCCTAGGATCTACTAATTTGTGATATTGAGAAGGGGGTGAATCAGTATTACCACAATTCGTAATTCGCAAGTCAGTGAACAACTTCAACCTCTTCTTAAAAGCGAACTCTTTCTCAGACTCGACTAAGGTAGATCTATTGCTACCTACTAATCACAATAGTCCCCAAAGTCACCTTTCAAACACCTTGCCTAATAGACAATTTGGATGTTCTTGTTTAGGCTTTTGTTAGGTTATGGGTTGGCTGATATTTTAGCTGTGTTCACAACTCAATTCAAAACATAGGATGTAAAGCAAATTAATGACACACGAGATTTACGTGGTTCCGTCAATGTGACGTACATCCACGGTGGTAGGGACTCTCCCTTACCAAAACCATCCACTATACTTGAGAATTCCAGTTACAATGGATGTCTTAATTCTCTGCTCCTTTCACTATTGCAAATACTAAGCAAGTACAATATAAAGAGTGTCACTTACTGTGTCTACCCTTCTTCTAGCTTGTCTTGCCTCTGTTGAATTAAAAGGCTGCTCCACTGCTGCTTAAAAGTTCACCGCAATGCTCTTTAACCTCTCTTGAAGAAATCTGGAAATACGTTGAGTTCTTTCTGATACTTCGCCGAATTCTTTCTTTAGGTTGTCTCACACAGCTCCTACTTTCACCGTCTCATAGTCTCACCCGTCTCCTTGTCTTACGGCTTGCCTCACGGTTTCTGTTTTTCGTCCAGCCCCTGTTCTGCCGGATCTATCACCATCGACCGGACCCCTGTTCTGCCAGATCTCTCACCGTCGACCAGACCCTTGTTCTGCCAGATCTCTCACCGTCCTAGCTGGCTCTCTCTCACGCCGTTGCCGGATCTCCTCTGTCCCAGCTAGATCTCTCTCACACTATCGCCGGATCTCCTTTGTCCTAGCCGGATCTCTCTCACGTTGTCGCCGGATCTCCTCCATCCCAGTCGAATCTCTCTCACGTTGTCGCCGGATCTCTTCTGTCCCAGCCGGATCTCTCTTACGTTGTCGCTGGATCTCTTTATGTCCCAGCCGGATCTCTCTCTGTCCCAGCCGGATCTGTCACCGTCCCAACCGGCTCTCTCTCATGCCGTCACCAGATGTCCTCTGTCCCAGCCGGATCTGTCACCGTCCCAACCGGCTCTCTCTCATGCCGTCACCGGATGTCCTCTGTCCCAGGCGGATCTGTCACCGTCTCCTGGTGGTGTGCCGACTTGCTCTGCTGTCGACTGCTGGTGTGCCGACCTGCTCAGTTGTGCCGGTGGTGTGCCGATCTGCTCAGTTGCCAACTGCTGGTGTGCCGGTGGTGTGCCGACCTACTCAGTTGCTGACTGCTGGTGTGCCGGTGTTGTGCCTTTCTCACAGGTTTCTCTCTCTTGCCGGTGGTGTGCGTAGGTTTTCTGTCTGTTTTTCTCAATAGCTAATCCGTTCTTTTTGTTGTCTTCCGATGACCTTTATATACTTTTCCATGAAACCCCAATAGGGCTTATTTGTGGTGAATTTACTGTCTTACCCTTTTCATGTGGCTTTTACGTTCTTGCCCCTCCATATGGCTTTTACCTTCTTGCACACTTAAACCTAATTGACAACAATTACAACCCATACAAGGCTGTGGGAACAACAATCTCCCCCTTTGTAATTATTGGCAATACTCATGACAAAAGCCACTATGCAGCAGTTTCAACTCCACCTAAATATACACTCCCCCTTTCTTAACAGCTCCCCCTACACTATTGCTTCTCTCCCCCTTTGCCAACCAATTACAAATTTGAAAAACTCGCAAAGTGAAGATGGAGGATTTACCTGAACTTCAGGTTTGAGGAGGTATTTGCACAGATAGACTTAATCTATGCTTTTCAAATAGTTCTGTGGACAGAGGTTTAGTTAGAATATCTGAAATTTGATCTTTAGTGCCAACATACTCCAACTGAATTGTACCCTGTTCCACTTGATCTTTGATGAAGTGATACCGGATGTCAATATACTTGCTCCTTGAATGTTGAACCGGATTCTTACTGAGATCAATAGCACTTTGATTATCATAAAGTACACTCACTAGTAACTTCACTTCAACACCCAAGTCTGCCAATTGTCTTAGCATCCATATCACCTGTGTACATGCTGCACAAGCAGCCATATACTCAGCCTCAGCTGTGCTCAAAGCAACACTGTTTTGCTTTTTATTTAACCATGCAACACACTTTGAACCTAAGTAGAAGTTGCAACCGCTGGTTGATTTTCTATCATCTATACTTCCTACCCAGTCTGCATCAGTGTATGCTTGTAGTTTAACAGAATCCATGGTTGGATACCACATGCCCATTTTCAGTGTTCCTTTGAGGTACCTTAGAATTCTTTTCACTGCCAACACATGAGACTCCTTAGGATTAGCTTGGAATCTGCTGGCAGCGCACACAGTTTGCATAAGATCAGACCTTGATGTCGTAAGGTACAGAAGGCTCCCTATCATCTTCCTGTACTCTGTAGGGCTTGTACTCCTTCCTTCCTGATCTTTTGTTAACTTGCAACCCACTGTCATAAGGGTACTAATAGATCTGCTATCCTCCATGCCAAACCTTTTCAGCATCTCTTTGGCATATTTCGTCTAAGAAATAAAGATACCTTCTTCACACTACTTTATCTGTAATCCAAGAAAGTACGTCATTTCTGCAATAAAAGACATCTCAAATTCCTCACTCATCTTCTGTGCAAAATCTTGGCATAGCTCAGAGTGATCCCCTCCAAAGATGATGTCATCTACATATACTATGGTTATCAGTTGGCTTTTCTCTGAGTTAAACACGTACAGGTTATTATCAACCGTTCCTCTTCTGAAGTTCAACCTTCTCAAATACGCATCCAGCCTACTGTACCATGCTCTTGGAGCTTGCTTAAGACCATACAAGGCTTTCTTCAGCTTGCACACATGTGTTTCATCCTCACTGATTTGTACTCCATCAGGTTGTTCAATATACACTTCTTCTTTCAGGAGCTCATTTAGAAAGGCAGATTTCACATCCATCTGTTAGACTTTATACCTCTTGTATGCTGCCAAAGCTAAGAACATTCTGATAGTCTCTAACCTTGCTACTGGTGCAAAAGTTTCATCAACATCTACCCCTTCTATCTGAGTGTAGCCTTTGCAAACCAGCCTGGCCTTATTCCTCACCACCTTGCCATCTTCATTGTGTTTATTCCTAAACACCCACTTTGTTCCTATGACATTCTTATTAGTGGGTCTTGGAACTAGCTCCCATGTATCATTCTTCTCAATTTGATCCAACTCCTCATTGATATCTTTGACCCAGGCTTGGTCTTGAATAGCCTCATCAACAGATTTAGGTTCAACTTGTGAGAGTAGAGTAGTAGCTCCCACAATTCTTCTTTTTGTTGTAACTCTTGCTGATGGGTCACCTATGATTTGATCTCCTTGATGAGCACTGGTCCATGTTTTCTTTGTCCTTCTTCCTTGCACCGTCTTAGTTACAAGAGGATCTCTTTCTTCATCTTCAGACTCACTCTCCCCCGAGTCTAAACTTACTTCTTGTTCCTTTTCTTTGGGTTGGTCTGATTCTTCATCTACATTGAAGTCATCTTCTTTATTGTCCTCAGCTTCTCCATTCTACATTGTTTTCCAGTTCTCATCTATTCTCACATCACTGGTAGTGATCACTTTTCCTAGCTTATACAGGAAAACTCTGTAACCTTTTGTCTTTACTGAGTATCCCACAAAGATGCCTTCATCAGACCTAGCGTTGAATTTTCCCAAGTTTTGCTCCTTGTTCTTCACAAAACATGGGCTACCAAAGACTCTGAGATACTTGGCTATTGTCTTCTTCCCACTCCATAGCTCATATGGAGTCTTATCAGTATTGGGCCTTAGTAGAACTCTGTTCAGTAGGTGTACGGCTGTAAATGTTGCTTCTGTCCAAAATCTTGTGTGAAGCTTGGATTCCAGCAGTAGAGTTCTTGCCATTTCAACCACAGCTCTATTCTTCCTCTCTACCACCCCATTCTGTTGAGGTGTTCTTGTTGCTGCCATCTAATGGTGAATTCCATGCTTCTCAAGGTAATCTTCAAAAGCTCCATTTGTGAATTTAGTGCCTTGATCTGACCTCAATACTTGGATCTTCTTTCCACTCTCATTTTCAGCCAATCATCGGTATCTGTTGAAGCATTTGAAAACTTCTGACTTGTGTTTAAGGTGCATGATGCAGGTTCTTCTGGAATAATCATCGACAAACAAGATGAAGTACCTCTCACCATTCAACCCTTTTGTTCTCATCGGCCCACACAAATCAGTATGCACAATGTCAAGCACTGCTTTAGAACTGAACTCTTTGGTCTTATACTACTTTCTGACATGTTTTCCTTTAAAGCATGTTGAGCAAACATACTCTCTCTCTCTCCTGAGGTCGGGAATATCTCTGATTGCATGAGTAATGGTTAGCTTCCCCATGTTCTTCTGTGACAAGTGTCCTAGCCTCCTATGCTAGAGTTGATTTTCTTCTTCTTTGGTGAGTAAACAGCTGCTTGTCTTGTCTTCATCAATCACATATAAATTTCTAGCTGTTTTCTTCCCAACTGCAACAGTATTGCCTTCTTTACTCTTACCTGGCAACTTGTTTTTGTGAATATTACCTTATGGTCTTCGTTGCATAGCTGACTGATAGATGCTAAATTATATTTGAGTCCTTCAATGTGTAGAACATCTTTCAACTTTCCTCTTCCAATCTTTACTGACCCCTGACCATTGATGTTGAGTGAATCATCATTGCCAAACTTGACTCTGCCTTCTCTTGATTTGTTTAACTTTAATAATTTACTCTTGTCACCCGTCATATGCAAAGTGCATCCATTATCAAGGATCCATTGCTTATCCTTGTAGTCAGTTTTGAGTGCGATTTCAGCTATATTAGCCACCTCCCTTTTTAGCTTTATATTCCTTCTTTTGAATTGGCTGGAAGATAGCTTTCTCCCTTTTCTTAGCTTTGACTGCACCACTTGTTTTCACTATGCCATTGAGTGCCTTCTCTTGCTCAGGGAGAAGTGTCATGCATCTCTTGGCATTATGGCCATCTTCCCCGCACCTTTCACACTGTTCCAAGTTTGCTAATATAGCAAACTTGTTCTTTGAGACCACTGGTTTGGGCTTTCCCCAACAATCCTTGTCAGTGTGTCCTTGCCTTTTACAGTATGTGCAAGAACTCACGATAGGTGTTCTCTTCCGAATTCTGTATTGTCTCCCCCTGTATGTAGCATCGTATCTTCTTAAGTTAGAGACATATACTGGCCTTCTCCACCAACAGTTACTCGCCTTATGACCCCAAACTACACAATAAAGGCAATGACCTTGAAACTGCCTCTTCTTGGGTCTGATCATAGCTTGTCTTCTTCTGGTCATCACTTGCTGTGTAGGCAAAGTAGCTGGCTTCTTTGCTTGTGTGACTTTCATTTCAGTCATTTTCTTTTATTTAGCCGTAGCCCTTTGCTGGCTGACTTTCTTTTCTTCCTTCTTGTTTGCCACCCTAGGTTGCTTCTTCAGATCTTCTTTATTCTAAGCTATCTTCTTTTGAGTCACAACCTTCTCTTTCAACTTCTGTGGCACATTCTCATTTTCCTTAGCCAATGCAGCTTCAGATTGTTGCACTTTCTCTACATTCTTCTCTCCTTTTCCAGAACTTGTTTCTCCTATCATTTCAAGCTTCTGCAAGTTCTCTTTGTTACTATTGAGTTGTTGCTGAAGTCTCAGCAACTCTTTCTCCATTTCTTCAATTTTTGAAGCCCTTGAGCCAAGCTCTACTGTAAGCCCTTGAGCCAAGCTCCTCACTAGCTTCTTTTGTCTGACTCACATAACTCTTGAATGAGCCTCTCATCTTCCTCTGTGGGTTGGCAATCTTCTTACTGGACTTCTTTGACTTGAATGATGATCTTTTCCATCTTGAATTCTGCTCATCATCACCATCCTCATCTTCATCATCAAGTTTCACTTTGCACTGAGAAGCAAAGTGTCCAGTTTGCCCACAACGATAATATCTCAAGGACAACTATCCTTTTCCCTTCTTAGACCCCTTTTTGAATTTCCTTGTGAAGTAAGCCAATACTTGACCTTCACTTTCTTCCTCATCATCATTATTATCCTCACTGGATGATTCTTCCTTTTCTTTTATCTTCAAGTGTTTCATAACTTTGAAAGCTGCCTCCTTTGACGTTGAGGAGCTCTCAGTTGACTTTATTCTCATCTCATATGCAATGAGATTACACTGAAGATCATGCAGAGACATAGAATTGAGATCTTTACTCTCCTTTATGGCTGTCACCTTTGAGGCAAACCTCTCAGGCAGAGTTCTCAGAATTTTCTTCACAATCGATGAGCCCTTTTTGTTCTTCCCATGACTTCTCAGGTCGTTTATAGTGTCAATAACCTTGGTGAAGAACTCTTGAACTGTCTCATTCTTCTGCATTCTGAGGGATTCATATCTCTCCTTAAAAACTTGAAGCTTGGCCTTCTTCATTCTGCCATCACCTTTATAGACTTTCTGCAATCTGTCCCATATCTCTGTGGTAGATTTGCAGTCCATAACTTTAGCATACTCAGCATCTGTCAATGCTGAAATGATGACATTTGAGGCCTTCCCATTTATCTCAAAATGCCTTAACTCCTATGGGGTTGGGTTTTTACCTTCTTCCAGAGCCACAAAACCCTCCTGTATGCATTTCACCATATTCATGCCCATGGTTGCAAATACCACTTGCATTCTTGCTCTCCACATATGATAGTTGGTTCTGTTGAAGATTGGAACCTTCTTGCTGTAAGTGGTGCTAGTGTTGGTACCGGCTTCCATTTCTCAGTATGCTGAGCAAGTCAAACTTCTAGATCCCTTCAAAGTAGTACACCAAGCTGTTAAGCTTCAAACTGGTGAACCTATGCTCTGATACCAATTGAAGTTCCTGACTTCTCCCTAGGATCTACTAGTTTGTGATACTGAGAGGGGGGTTGAATCAGTATCACCACAATTCGTAGGTAAATGAACAACTTCAACCTCTTCTTAAAAGTGAACTCTTTCTCAGACTCGGCTAAGGTAGATCTATTGCTACCTACTAATCACAATAGTCCCCAAAGTCACCTTTCAAACACCTTGCCTAATAGACAATTCGAATATTCTTGTTTAGGCCTTCGTTAGGTTATGGGTTGGCTGATACTTTAGCTACGTTCACAACTTAATTCAAAACACAGCATGTAAAGCAAATTAAGGACACACGAGATTTACGTGGTTCCGTCAGTGTGACGTACATCCATGGTGGTAGGGACTCTCCCTTACCCAGACCATCCACTATACTTGAGAATTTCAGTTACAATGGATGTTTTAATTCTCTACTCCTTTCACTATTACAAATACTAAGTAAGTACAATATAAACAGTATCACTTACTGTGTCTACCCTTCTTCTAACTTGTCTTGCCTCTGTTGAATTGAAAGGCTGCTCCACTGCTGCTTAAAAGTTCACCGCAATGCTCTTTAACTTCTCTTGGAGAAATTTGGAAATACGTTGAGTTCTTTCCGATACTTTGCTGAATTCCTTCTCTAGGTTGTCTCACACAGCTCCTACTTTCACCGTCTCACAGTCTCACCCGTCTCCTTGTCTCACGGCTCACCTCATGGTTTCTATTTTTCATCCAGCCCCTGTTCTGCCGGATCTCTCATCGTCGACCAAACCCTTGTTCTGCCAGATCTCTCACCGTTGACCGGATCTCTCACCGTCCCAGCCAGCTCTCTCTTACGCCGTCGCCGGATCTCCTCTGTCCCAGCCGGATCTCTCTCACTCCGTCGCCGGATCTCCTCTGTCCTAGCTGGATCTCTCTCACGCTGTTGCTGGATCTCTTCTGTCCCAGCCGGATCTCTCTCACGCCGTTATCGGATCTCCTCTATCCCAGCCGGATCTGTCACCGTCCCAGCCGGATCTCCTTTTGCTATCGCCGGATCTCCTTCCTATCCCAGCCGGATCTGTCACCGTCCCAGCCGGATCTCCTTCTGCTGTCACCGGATCTCCTCTGTCCCAGCCGGATCTATCACCGTCCCAGCCGGATCTCCTCTGTCCCAGCTGGATCTATCACCGTCCTAGCCAGCTCTCTCTCACGCCGTCGCCGGATGTCCTCTGTCCCAGCCGGATTTGTCACCGTTTGCTGGTGGTGTGCCGACCTGCTCAGTTGTCGACTGCTGGTGTGCCGGTGGTGTGCCTTTCTCACGGGTTTCTCTCTCTTGCTGATGGTGTGCATAGGTTTTCTGTCTATTTTTCTCAATAGCCGATCCGTCCTTTTTGTTGTCTTCCGATGACCTTTATATACTCCTCCATGAAACCCCAATAGGGCTTATTTGCGGTGAATTTACTATCTTACCCTTTTCATGTGGCTTTTACGTTCTTGCCCCTCCATGTGGCTTTTACCTTCTTACACACTTAAACCTAATTGATAACAATTACAACCCATACAAGGTTGTGGGAACAACATCAGCAAACAAGATGAAGTACCTTTCACCATTCAACCCTTTTGTTCTCATCAGCCCATACAAATCAGTATGTACAATGTCAAGCACTGCTTCAAAACTAAACTCTTTGGTCTTATACTACTTTTGATATATTTTCCTTTAGAGCATGCTAAGCAGACATACTCCCTCTCTCTCTTGAGGTCTGGAATGTCTCTGATTGCATGAGTAGTGGTCAGTTTCCTCATGTTCTTCTGTGTTAAGTGTCCTAGCCTCCCATGCCAGAGTTGATTTTCTTCTTCTTTGGTGAGTAAACAACTATTTGTCTTGTCCTCATCAATCACATATAAATTTCCAGCTGTTCTCTTCCCGGCTGCAACAGTATTGCCTTATTTACTCTTTACCTGGCAACCTGTTTTTGTGAATATTACCTTATGGTCTTCGTTGCATAGTTGACTGACAGATGCTAAATTATATCTGAGTCCTTCAACGTGCAGAACATCTTTCAGCTTTCCTCTTCCAATCTTTATTGACCCCTGACCATTGATGTTGGGTGAATCATTATTGCTAAACTTGACTTTGTCTTCTCTTGATTTGTTTAGCTTTGATAATTTACTCTTATCTCTCATTATGTGCGAAGTGCATCCACTATCAAGGATCCACTGCTTATCTTTGCAGTCAGCTTTGAGTGCAATTTTTAGCTATATTAATCACCTCCCTTTTAGCTTTATATTCCTTCTTTTGAACTGGCTGGAAGATAGCTTTCTCCTTTTTCTCAGCTTTGACTGCACCGCTTGTTTCCACTGTGCCATTGAGTGCCTTCTCTTGCTCAGGGAGAAGTGTCATGCATCTCTTGGCATTATGGCCATCCTGCTCGCACCTTTCACATTGTTCCAAGTCTACCAATATAGCAAACTTGTTCTTTGAAACCACTGGTTTAGGCTTTCACCAACAATCCTTGTCAGCGTGTCTTTGCCTTTTACAGTATGTGGAAGAACTCATGACAGGTGTTCTCTTCTGAATTTTATATTGTCTCCCCTTGTATGCAGCATCGTATCTTCTCAAGTTGGAGACATATACTGGCCTTCTCCACCAGTAGTTATTCGCCTTATGACCCCAAATTCCACAATAAAGGCAATGACCTTGAAACTGCCTCTTCTTGGGTCTTATCATAGCTTGTCTTCTTCTGTTCATCACTTGTTGTGTAGGCAAAGTAGCTGGCTTCTTTGCTTATGTGACTTTCATTTCAGTCACCTTCTTCTATTCAGCCGTAGCCCTCTGCTGGCTGACTTTCTTTTCTTCCTTCTTGTTTGCCACCCTAGGTTACTTATTCAGATCTTCTTTATTCTCAGCTATCTTCTTCTGAGTTACAACCTTCTCTTTCAACTTCTGTGACACATTCTCATTTTCTTTAGCTAATGCAGCCTCAGATTGCTGCACTTTCTCTACATTCTTTTCTCCTTTTTCAGAACTTGTTTCTTTTATCATTTCAAGCTTTTGCAAGTTCTCTTTGCTACTTTTGAGTTGTTGCTGAAGTCTCAACAACTCTTTCTCCATTTCTTCAATTTTTGAAACCCTTGAACCAAGCTCTACTGTAAGGTCTTCACATATTTTGATCTGTTCCTCAAATCTTCTCTTCAAGTCAATATGCTCAGCCCTTATTTCATCGTTTTGACTTTCAGCTTCCTCAGACTTTGCTTCAACTTGTTTTATATGGGCCTCCAACCTTCTTATGGTTCTGCCCCTTCTGATTATCTCCTTTGAAGCTGCTTCCAGCTCAGCTTCAAGATCTGGCTTTTCTTCATCAACTTCCTCTTCCTCTTCAGAGGTTGAGCTCCCACCTTGTGCTGATGCCATAAAGACAAACTCATTTGATGAGTCTTTATCTTCCTTCTCATCAGCTTCTTTTGTCTGACTCACATAACTCTTGAATGAGCCTCTCGTCTTCCTCTGTGGGTTGGCAATCTTCTTACTAGACTTCTTTGATTTGACTAATGATCTTCTCCATCTCGAATTCTACTCATCATCACCATCCTCATCTTCATCATCAAGTTTCACTTTGCACTGAGAAGCAAAGTGTCCAGTCTGCCCATAACGATAAGATCTCAAGGACAACTCTCCTTTTCCCTTCTTAGACCCCTTTTTGATTTTCCTTGTGAAGTGAGCCAATACTTCACCTTCACTTTCTTCCTTATCATCATCATCAACCTCACTGGATGATTCTTCCTCTTCTTTTATCTTCAAGTGTTTCATAGCTTTGAAAGCTGCCTCCTTTGATACCTTTGACGTTGAGGAGCTCTCAGTTGACTTTATTCTCATCTCATATGCAATGAGATTGCACTGAAGATCATGCAGAGACATAAAATTGAGATCTCTACTCTCCTCTATGGCTGCCACCTTTGAGGCAAACCTCTCAGGCAGAATTCTTAGAATTTTCTTCACAATTGATGAGTCCTTCTTGTTCTTCCCATGACTTCTCAGGTTGTTTACAGCATCAATAACCATGGTGAAGAACTCTTAAATTGTCTCATTCTTCTGCATTCTGAGGGATTCATATCTCTCCTTGAACACTTGAAGCTTAGCCTCCTTCATTCTGCCATCACCTTCATAGACTTTCTGCAATCTATCCCATATCTCCTTGGTAGATTTGCAGTCCATAACTTTAGCATACTCAACATCTGTCAATGTTGAAATGATGACATTTGAGGCCTTCTCATTTATCTCAAACTGCCTTAACTCCTCTAGGGTTGGGTCTTTACCTTCTTCTGGAGCCACAAAAGCCTCTTGTACGCATTTCACCACGTTCATGCCAATGGTTGCAAATACCACTTGCATTCTTACTCTCTACATATGATAGTTGGTTTCATTGAAGATTGGAACCTTCTTGCTGTAAGTGGTGCTATTGCTGGTACCGGCTTCCATTTCTCAGTATGCTGAACAAGTCAAACTTCTAGATCCCTTCAAACTAGTACACCAAGCTATTAAGCTTCAAATTGGTGAACTTGTGCTCTTATACTGAGAGGGGGGTGAATCAGTATCACCACAATTCACAATTCATAGGTAGGTGAATAACTTCAAACTATTCTTAAAAGTGAACTCTTTCGTCAGACTCGACTAAGGTAGATTTATTGCTACCTACTAATCATAATAGTCCCCAAAGTCACCTTTCAGACACCTTACCTAATAGACAATTCGGATGTTCTTGTTTAGGCCTTCGTTAGGTTATGGGTTGGCTGGTACTTTAGCTGCGTTCACAACTCAATTCAAAACATAGAATGTAAAGCAAATTAAGGACACATGAGATTTACGTGGTTTCGTCAACGTGACATACATCCACAGTGGTAAGGACTCTTCCTTACCAAGATTATCCACTATACTTGAGAATTCCTGTTACAATGGATGTCTTAATCCTCTGGCTCCTTTCACTATTGCAAATACTAAGCAAGTACAATATAAAGAGTGTCACTTACTGTGTCTACCCTTTTGCTAGCTTGTCTTGCCTCTGTTGAATTGAAAGGCTGCTCCACTGCCGCTTAGAAGTTCACCATAACACTCTCTAACCTCTCTTGAAGAAATCTGGAAATATGTTGAGTTCTTTTCGATGCTTCGCCGAATTCCTTCTCTAGGTTGTTCACACAACTCCTACTTTCACTGTCTCACGGTCTCACCCGTCTCCTTGTCTCACAGCTTGCCTCACGTTTCTGTTTTTCTGTCCAGCCCCTGTTCTGCTGGATCTCTCACTGTCGATCGGATCTCTCTTACCGTTGGTTTCTGTTTTTCCGTCCAGCCCCTATTCTGCCGGATCTCTCATTGTTGACCAGATCTCTTTCTGTTGGATCTCTCACCGTTGACTAGATCTCTTTCTGCCGAATCTCTCTTGGTTGGCCGAATCGGGTTTCTGCCTTATTCTGGTTTCACGCCATCCAGCCTCTATTCTACCGGATCTCTTCACCGTCTTAGCCAGATCTTTTTGGTCTCACTCCATCATTGGATCTCTTCACTGTCCCAGCCGGATCTTTTTGGTCTCACTCCGTCGCCGGATCTCTTCACTGTCCCAGTCAGATCTTTCTAGTCTCACACCGTCTAGCTAGATCTCTTCACCGTTCAGTCGGATCTCTCTCACTGTCGACCGCTGTTCAGCCGGATTGTCTCCTCGCTGACCACTGTTTTGCTCAAATTGCCGACTGTGTGCCGTTCTGCTCAAATTGCCGATTCGTCTCTCTTTGTTGTCTTCCAATGGCCTTTATATACTCCTCCATAAAACCTTAATAGGGTTTATTTGCGGCAAATTTACTGTCTTACCCTTTTATGTGGTTTTTACGTTCTTACCCCTCCATGTGGCTTTTACCTTCTTGCCTTTCCATGTGGCTTTACTTTCTTGCACACTTAAACCTAGTTGACAACAATTACAACTCATACAAGGCTGTGGGAACAACACAATTTTAATTGAAAACACCTTTTATAAGAACACTTTACTAACTTAAAACTAAAAGATTAAAATATCAACTAAACCTAGTCCAACCCTTATTAGGAATAAAAACAAATGAAAATAGAAAATCAATAACACCTTAAACAAAAACAAATGAATCTAAAGAGGAAGTGTTAAAAAATTTGATTGAAAAAGCTAATTAAGGAGAAATCTAGAATCACATACTAAAATTACCAAAACAAAAAAACTTAAAAGATGAAATTAAAATAGAATAAGAGTATAAATAACTATACAAAAACAAAAATACAAGCAAAATTAATAAAAAAAATTCATTATTTTGATATTTAAAACTCTTCTCCCCAATAATGGCACCAAAAAATTTATTGCCCAAACATCCACCATAAGTGTATGGGACATTCAAGTAATAAAGTGGATGTGAGTCCAAGTATTGATCCCATGAAGAAGAAACTTAAGTACCAAATTATGCAAATTTCTTATATTATCTAAATAAATTGAATGAAGAAAATGTTATCTAAGTACGAAATTAAAAGCCAATTTTGAAAATCATTAAACAAGGGTTTTATCATTTGAATTTTATCAGCTAATTATCATTAACTTAACATATGGTTGTTAGAATTAAAATTTGTTAACAACAATGATTGAATCCTTTAAGGTATATGATGATTACTTTTAAAACTCAACAACTACACTTATATTAATCCTATATCACTTCCACTTTCACTCCTTCGTTTAATACCTTAAACATGCAAATAATGACTAGTTATTAATATGAATAAAAATTTAAAGTATCAAATTTAATTAACAAAAAACATGCAAAAGAATTAAAATAATAGTTTGTTAATAGAATTTAGGGACTACATTCTCACCGTAGAATGAAAGATCTATTCACTTATATTCAATATAACACATGAATAAACAATTAAATGTTCATAAAACATCTTAAAATAAATCAGTGACTAATAAAAAAAAAAAGGCAAGAAAGTAAGAATACCAACAATCTTTGAGTCTTGCACTTTTGTTATTAGTCTTACATTTTCACTTTATCAAAAAGCATGGGCTCAACCAAAATTAATCATTAGTTTATTATTCAAGTTTATTAAAAACCATGACTATTACATGAACAAAATTAATTTGACATAAGTTTATGCACAAAATTATTATGAATATTAGTTATAAATTTTTAATTTTTTAATACATAATTTTAATTAATAATGTGATCACAAACATGTATTTATCATGTAAATCATTAACTTTACCATACTGTTACATGAAAGTGACTAAAACGAAAAAGATAAAAAAGAAGGGGTGAGTGCAAACATAGCTAACTTGCAAATATCTCATTAAACCAACTTACCTTTGAACCATAATATAATTCCAGCTTAAAAGGAATGA
This sequence comes from Rhizophora apiculata, assembly GCA_037832385.1. Classification (NCBI taxonomy): domain Eukaryota; kingdom Viridiplantae; phylum Streptophyta; class Magnoliopsida; order Malpighiales; family Rhizophoraceae; genus Rhizophora; species Rhizophora apiculata. The sequence goes on along the minus strand of CM075434.1, from coordinate 969,808 downwards.
GTGGTTGGAGATGATCTACTTGTCCTAGCCACCATTTATTAGATTTGAAAATTAGTATACTTATTTTTTTTTCTTTAACTATTTTTTGTTTTTTAAGTTTGCATGACATCAAACTTCCATGGTTTTAAAATTTTCATTATTTTACTATACAAAAATTTGTGAAAATTTTTTATATATTATGCTTCATAGTCTTATATATTTTTCACAATCTTGAACTTGTTCCAAAAAAAAAAAAAAATGACAAGATTCTTGGGTAAAAAGGACTTGAAATGCTCAAGAATTTCAATGGTAGAAGTAAATACAATAATTTCAACTACAGTAAATATTAGCAAATTGACTTGTGAAGCTATTAAAAATTACAAACAATGAAGTAGAGATTGTGCTATGTCCCTATTGAGATATTTTAATGTTTGAGAATATAGAAAGGCATCATTGAGTTTTAAATTTCAAACATGTATAGGCATGACCAATGGGCTTCCAGATGGGAAAATAATATTGATTGTTACAACTATTTTTGCGATTAATTAGGAGATCAATCACATGCTCCATCTCTAGCATGTGGGTTTTCACCATTAAACCTATAATTAACTACACCCATGCAAAAAATGGTAGAGTTCTAATTATTAACGTTAACATAATAATTAAAAGAAACTCCTAAAATATACCATGCATTATGTGGTTTAATAATTTAAAAAATTTGTTTATATTATCACGCCATAGATTTAAATTCTCATTATAATGAATAAATTGTCCTAAAATTTTACATGTAGAGATTATTTATGTGTAATAATAATATGACATAGTACTCACAACTCCTTTTTGACAATAAAGCACTCGTTGCACAATCATAGTCACATTAACTATCAGCTTTTGGCATCTAATACCAAGCATTTTTGAGTTGTCCCATTTTTGGTGAGGGCAATGTGTGACCCTTATGCCAAAAAGATAGAAAAAAAAAAAAAAAACAAAAAGAGAGGTTTTAGTTTTGGATTTACTGACATATATCATAGCTTGTGTATGTATATAAAAAGGGAGTCTTTAGCTTATTTTTTCATTGACATTGATGACTATGCATAAATAAAAAAGGTTAAGTCCTAATCAAAGAAAAATGGTAAAAGGTCATTTTTAACCAAAGATGTAGCGACTATGATAGATAAATATTTAAGTTATCCAACACACAATGGTACCAAGGTAAATTTCATGTTCATTCAAAAGGATTGATTGTTCCAACCAATGATCTAGAAGAATAATTACAAATATCTTAACAATTAATAATAAATATATTCTCAATGAAAACACAATAGATTGACATTTAAATTGCTTTGGGTTATATTTTGTCATGAGAAGTTTATTCCTGTTTGATGAATGCCTTATTGTCACAACTTACGTCCCACTAATATATTATTCAATGAAATAAAATATCACTTTTAAAATTTACAGTAGCTCAAATTCATTATTTGTTGCTAAAATATGTTTATGTCACTAAGATTCATAATAATAATTTATAGGTAGATGACATATGTAGGGGAATGTAATACTTGTAAGGGAGGTAGCACATTGAGATTGCAAGGCAAAAATAGTTTGCTGCTAAGAATTGTAAAGTCTTAGAGATGTTAATTGCCTACAAGATCAACAAAGGGTTATATAGACCCTAAATTTGTAAAATTGGGAGACTTTTAATTTTAGGACACTCACATTTTCATTAATATTGGCAACCATCCTTAGGACTATAAGAAATATTAGGTACCTAATTCTCAATCATGCAACTGTAGATAATGCGAATAAGATTTGATTTCATAGGTAGTATTATCAACTTAATGCCATATAATTAAACTTGAATATACTAATATAAATAAGAGGTCATGCAAAATTCTAACTTTATAATAATTAAAGTAAATTATTTGATTAAACAAAAAAAATATTGAAATATCAATTAATTAAATTTTAGTTTGACATTCACTCACAACTATAATATTCAAAACTTTTAATTAAGCATAATGTTAACTCAGTTCTATTGAAATTAATAATCCTACATAATAACAAGCACTGTTACTTAAATTCTCTCGTAGATTTTCACTAAATAGAACAAGTTTTCCATTTAAACCCTAACTTTTATACCTTAAGAATAAACTCACTATAGTTATTTACTAAAACTCTTAAGAATTAGGAAAATAAGTTAATCTAAGTAACAATCACACAAGTTTGGATTGTTTAACTTGTGCTGTGTTATTCATAACAATAAGAAATAAACTTGTCCATAATTCTCCACTGTTAATCGCTACTCGATCATTAAGAATAGGATAAATATGGGCACTACCAAATAAATGGGCTATGACAACTATTCAAAATTGTTGCATAAAGTCAAATAAAGTAATACAGTGGTTTTATGTCCACTAAATTTGAGAGCACTACAATATATCTATCACAATAATTTTCTTCACTTATAGCCACACATATGAAGCTGCTACCTAAAGGTGATTTAGGTAGCAGTTTTAAACAATTATCATAATGGTTTTTTATAATCTTTATGCAACAATTTTTTAATAGAATATGTAACAATTTTTTTTTGTAGAAATACACAGTGGTTTTTTTTAGTAGAATACACAATAATTTTTTAAGAGAATGTAGTTTTTTTTTAAGAGAATATGTAGTAGATTTTTTTAAGTAGAATACAGATTAGTTTTTTAATAGAATATGTAATGGTTTTTTAGTAAAATAAGAAACAATTTTTGGGTGCACTACACAATAGTATTTTTTGAGAAGAAGTAATGATTTTTTAAAATAGAATATGTAGTACATTTTTAAGAGAATATGTAACAATCTTTTTAAGAAAATATATAGCAATTTTGTCATAGAATACCCAGAGGTTTTTTTTATTGGAATACACAATGGTTTTTATATAGAATATACAACAATTTTTTCAATAAAATATGCAGTGGTTTTTAATTACAATAGGCAACATTTTTTTTAGTGGAATAGACGTTGATAAATGGAGGAATACCAAAATACATGGGCTGTATGTGCCTCCTGAGGATAAATGGGCCCTTTGCTATAAATCTTGATCTAGAGCACTAAAAGCATCATTTGGTGAAGGAGCTAATGCTATGTTTAAAGGAGGCATGTCAAAATTAATGTTTAGCCTTGAATTTTATTGCTACAATTTTTGGAATATTGCATAAAAATGGTGAGCTATTATTATAGTTTGTTGTTCCATCCTCTTTTGCAACTCTTGTGTTTATGCTTCATACTTCTTTTGCATCTTAGCTTCCATATTGTCTTTAATAGATTGCATAAAATCGTTTGAAACTTTGATAGTATCTCCAACAATTAATTTGTCTTTCAAACAAGTGTGATTCACACCTCTATTATATATAACCTCACCGTCCCAGAATGCTCCTCCCCTATAACTGTAGTGAGATGACATTTGATGACTTTGGCTACTTGTTCCTTCCCCTTGAATTTAAAGCTCCTTAATCCAATTATGGATCCAAAGCATGTCAAGTTAGAAGTGAAAAAATATAACAGAGCCTCAAAAAAGAAGGGCAAGAAAAAGGAATTGCTTACAATTTGTTTAGATGTTTGTTATGATAGCTTATATTCTTGGTTGACTCATCTTTTATAGGTAGCTTTAAATATTCCAAGTCAAGATGGAGAGATTTTATTGGGATATTCAACTTTCTAATGCAAATGTAAACATTGAAATGTAACAAAACAAATTTAAATTAAATACTAGTACCACATTGTAAAAATATACCAAAATATGGTTAGATATGGACCATAAGATTATAGCAACACACATGGTTTTCTTCTCAATTTTTGAAACCTTAGAAATTAAACATACCATAATCATGAATGATGTTAATTGATCACATTTATGATCTATAATGATGTGAGCAAACAACATATGAATAAAGAATGAGCCAATACAAATGATGACAAGGGGAAATCAAAACATTTAAATTTTACTAATCTAGGCCTATAGAAATTTTGCTAGAATGAAGGAAGATGAAGACAAGGTAGGTAAAGGAATTGAGAAATGGGCCTTATGGGTAGCTAGGTGGGTATGGGTAAGGGAGAATTGACAATTAAGGTGCATGAGAATGTGAGTAAACTAGTTTTCTTTATGAGAAGTAAAGAGTAAAGTAGTGGCATAAGAGGCAACTTTTATGGAAATGAGATGCTTCTTAATGACCAATGTTGAATATTTTCAGGTATAAAAACAAATAGTTGTTTTAGTAAGCAATTCCATCCAAGTTAAACCAAATCAAAATCAACCCTTGTATTCTAGTCCAAATATAGCTTTAAAAAGCTCAATTTAAGAACTTAACATTTAGGGTTTGTTAATTACAACTAGAAAACAAAAATGTAACACATAAAAAAAAAGAAAATTGAAAAATTCTTCAAAATAAGAGATCCAAAACAAGATATCCATGAACTTGAATGAAATCCCAAACACAAAAAAGAAAATAGACATGCAAAAGTGATCATAGAGAGATCAAATTATATGTGATAGAGATTGTGCTTTACTTGTAGAATCTAGAGTCTTCAACCGATGAAGGAAAGACAAGCAGAATTTGAGGTTGAGATAAAGAAAAGAAGTGGAAAATCTCATTTTAAACTTGATAGTTTCCAATCCTCTCCAGGTTTGAATAATTTAAAGGGGAGTGGAATTAATCTACGTAATGTGTTTCCTTTGCCTCCAGGATAATGATATATCCAATTTGTGTTTATCTAATTTTCAAAAGGAATAGGTTGTGGTTTAAGACCATTATTGTATCCCTTAACTTTTTTAAAAAATGAAGGTATAAGGCAGTAGTTCTAGACTATTGCCTTATCCCTTTATTTTCAAAAAGGAATAGATAATGGTTCCAAACCACTGCCTTATTCCTTTTTTTAGAAAAAAATCGATAAGTGTTTAAGACTGCTACCTTATCCCTTTATTTTTAAAAGGAATAGGTAGCGATTCAAGACCGTTGTTGTATCCCTTTATTTAGAAAAAAAAAATGTTTAGGCAGTAGTTCCAAATCACTACCTTATCCATTTATTTCTTTTACAAAAAAGATTGTTTTTTAGAAAAAAGGAACTAAGCAGTGGTTAATGCTACCTAATCCCTTACCTTCTTTTTTTTTTTTGAAAAGATTAGGTAGCAGTTCTAGACTACTACCTTATTCCCTTTTTGAGAAAAAATAGGTAATGGTTCAAGACTACTACTTAAACATTTATAATGACTACCTTTTCGTAAGATAATGTGGTTGTTTTGAACCACTACCTTGAGTCAACTATTGCCACATATTATCAAAATCTATTTATGCAGTGGTTATAAGTGTTGCCTTAGGGGTTTTAAGTAGCAATTTATAACTATTATGTAAGAACCATTGTCATAGCCCATTTATTTGGTAGTGGGGTCACAATCCTTAATTCTAGCAATCAATCATTATTTAATTAGTTCAACAGTCTTAATTAAATGAATTAAAATAATAATCATTTTTTAATTTAATCAGAATAATTCAAACAATTACAATAAAAAAGCAAACAACATAACAAAATAATCTATTTCATTAAAATACTGAACATTTTGAAATCCTTTAAAATTGTTAAAAACTTCTAGCTATACATACTTAAAAAAAAAACTTAAATTCTTACCAAATATATGTTATGCCCTCCTTGTGTGCTTGTCTCCTCTTTTTTGTGTTTCAATAACTAAAATGTCCTTTTTATGACCTTGGAAATGGTACATAGTAGACACAAAAAACCTTGGATACTCTAAAAAAAAATCTCCTAAATTCTCCAAGTTATAAAAAACTTGTTTCCTTAATTGTGATAGAATTCTTGTAATGAGTTCCAAGCTAATTCTTAAATAGATATAGTTTGAATTAAGGTCTTTCTTCATCATCAAAGTTATAGTCCTCTTCTTTAGCTTTCTAACAATCTAGTCTTGCCCAAAACGAAGGTCTAAAACCCAAGTTATGAGCTAAAAAATGAGACTAGCTCAATCTAGCACACAGCAAATTCTGCAATGAATTTTCAACTATTTTGGACCATTCAGCAACTATTCTAGGCTTGAGTATCTTCATAATAATTGTGGTATGAAATGTGAACTCCAATTAAGGCCTTTAAATCACCTAATTTGGATTTTTAAAGCGTAAGTTATGATTGTTTAAATATTCAATGCTTAGATAGGAATCTTATTCCAATTATAATTTGGACTCTAGTTTTCTGCCTAGTCTTTGAAGCAAAGTCTTAAGGCCTAAATGAACTTAGATAAATACTCACAACGTTAATCTAGAAAATTTGAAATGTCTACTACAACTTCGTTAAAGACCACTTTTTAAATCTAGAATTTTAAGTTAATGAAAAACCTAAAATAAGTAAGAAAGGTTAAAATGATGAAATGCTAGAAATTTACCTACTAAAAGTGCAAATTCTAAGTACCTCTCAAAAACATGCCTAAATTATGAAACATATTCTATTTAATTTAAATATGTATAAAACTTAGTAAAAACAACTAAATGTAAAAAGGAATAAATAAATAAATTTAGACTCATCAAATATCAACCAGTATACATAAATAACAAAACTATCCATTTATCTAGGGATTCTTAAATATTATATAAGTATCTAAATAGCCTAAAGAGAATTTTCAAGTAAATTACAAAGATCAAAGAGATCTTAGTATATTTATAAAGATCATTAATCCCAAAGATCAAATATCATAGATTAACTAAAAATCTGTCTATTGCAGTGTATGATTAATTATCAAAATTCATAAATTTCAACATATGCTCATTAAAGCATGAAGATCATGAATGTCAAACTTATATAGAAGATTCAAAGACCATCAACTTCAACAAATTCTTTTTCCTAAGACAATGATTTGCCCCATTGTCCTTATCATGAGTGCCATTAATTCTAATTATGACTTGTATTCCTCAAAAACCATATTAAAAGACACAAAAAAAAAAAAGGTTAGAGAATAAATATAAGGCAAATAATCAAATCACAATTGAAAATAAAATCAATTAGCATACAATTAACTAATCCAACAAAATTACCTCTTAAAGACCATTGAGTATAATTAACATACACTTGAGAGAACAAAGTGAAGTTTCAATAATGCAAGAGATCAAAGGCACATAAAAGAAATTTAAAAGATTGTAATACAAGAATCTTAGAAATAAGTAAGATAGAAGCACACTCATATATATATATATATATATAAATAGAGAGAGATAAAGAAAGATAAGTGAACTCATTTACCATACACACAATGCTCCATAGAAGAGGAGAGGTTTTTATGGACTTACTAACCTAATGCACTTAATTTGCTCAAATATATGCATTTGAAGCCTTGCATGTCTTCTCTATTGCCTTTATGTATACTAAGACATATAGGTATTTATAACATGCAAGAAATAACCTTATGGTTGAAGCTTTAGTATATGCCAAACTTATTCACAGGCCCAATAATCTTAGGGCCCACAAAAAATATATAGTTGGAGGCTAATTAATTTTGTATTTTTAATTTCTTGGCAACTAAACATATAATGATCTACTCAAAAAGAGGAACCTAAAGGGGAAAAAGGCCTTAATCTTGTTATTATTAGTGACTTCAATTCTGATTATAACCTATTTTCCACAATGAAAGAAGGAAGAAACATGAATGAAAAAGAGTCACTAAAAACACTAGTTAAAAAGAAAGTAATCAAATCAAACTTGGAAAACAATCAATTAGCTTACAAGAACCAATTCAATATTGAATCAAGGAGTATAAGTGAGAATCAAATTGTGCTTCTATGATTTGTTGCTCAAGCAAGTTTCAATAATGATAGTTTTGGATGAAATTACTCAACTTAAACTACATTTCCTTGGTCAAACGAAATCATTTAGTGGTTTGCACAACTTCTCTATCACCATTGTGCATTCTTGCAAGAAACATAGGAATTTGTATCATGAAAAAATTTAGCTTAAGAGTTGAAAAAAAATGACAAATAAAACTAAATGTAAAACTCATTATGAAGTAAATAATTACCTTTTTGGTTGGTTAAAAGTTAGGACTATTAAAGCATTTAGGGGTGTGCTTTCATTTGGCCTCGAACATCAAGGGTGAACAAGTTAAACAATAAAAAATGCAAAATTTATGCTTATTTAAAGGTCCAAACAAAAAAAACAAAGGAAGAAGAATAGGAAGGAAAGATAAACATTTTAACCCTTATTTCATGTTGGGAACTAGTATAAATAGGAATAGTTAGAGTTGATAGACAAGAGCAAGTTCTATTGGCAAATAATCTACAAAATAATATATATTGCTACATTAAAACTAAATTATCAAAAAAAATATCGTGTCTAGTGTGTGCATAGCATTGTTCTGTTACAATGCATCAGGTTATTGTGGTTATTTTTCAAGGATATGATAGACCTTCCCATTAATGTGCACTTCAAATTGTAAGAGCACCATGATTAACCTAGCATCATACACCTTTTTCAAATACATTGTAAGAGAGAATTCACAAAGATCTCTCTTAGTAAATTTTGGGTAATGAAATAAGACCCTTATGAAATATGCATAGTTGTATTACTCATAAGTAAGAGTGATAGCTTATAAGTTAAAATTATAATAGTAACAACTAACTATTTAAATATATATAATAGCTAGTTTTATGGTCAAATAATAGATAATTTAATGGTCATAAAACAACTAGTCCAATGATTATAAAATATTTAGTTTGACCAAATGTTAAATTATGGTAATTAGCTTTTAAAAATACATTAATTTACAACAATCAATCACTATTTTCAACGACCAATTTTGCTAAACTAATCAACAAAAATATAACATATTATCTTTGATGCCTTTTGGGCTATGAACCAAAAACTAGCATCATAAGTTTTGATATTTAGAAGCATAGTGAGAGAAAAATTTTTCTAAGTCATAAGTTCTACATGAATAATAGTGAACTTGTCACCATATTATATTCTCTAATATCATGTTGTTCAACATAATTTTATGTTGTTATGCCTTAATTCACCTAGTTATATGAAAGTTCTAGAAATCTTACTTAGGACCTTATAAGAGTGGTGACACTCCACTCTTATATAGTTGAATTCATCATGTTTGCATTTTGATGACACACTATCCATAAGGGTTATATAATTTATTAAAAGTATAACTCAACCTTAAACATTGGATTTTTTTACAAAATCTACACCATATGATGGAACTTTATAATTTTGATAGTACCTATGAGGTCAATAAGGGATCTCTTATCATATAGGTTGGGTTTCCGTTACCTTTGACCATTCTCTATAAGTATTGGTTCCATTTTTTTTGATGTATTTTTTCATTAGCTTTGTTCATAGAAGTTTAGTTAGAAGATTTGTCAAATTCATCTTTAACCTTATAAAATCATGTGATTATTTCATTATTCAACAATTACTTTACCAATCATGAGTTAGACAAATATGCTTATCCTTTCAATCATATAACTTACCCTTGCCATGAAAATAGAGATTTGGCTATCACATACATCAATACTTATAACATTAGTTTCACCAATTGTGAAATATCCATAAAAAAATTTATTGGCCAATTTGTCTTCATACTAGCCATATCTAAGGTTATAAATATGGTTTCCATAATGAATTAAATAATAATTATTTTCATGACAAACTTTTAAGTCTTTACTCCACCTCAAAGGATGAACATATAACATTATATCATTACATGTTAATTAAGCCTTTGTTCCACCTTAAAGGATGAATATATAACATTATATCATTACATGTTGGTCAAGCCTTTGTTTCACCATAAAGAATGAATATATAATGTTATATCATTACATATTAATCAATGTATCTTGTGACTTTCAAAAAATTGGTATGATAAATAACTAGTTTTGCCTTTAGAATTTGAAACCATGGGATAATAATAATAATCACAACAATAAGTTGCATGAATGAACATTATATGATTACATATTAATCAATGTATCTGTGACTTCTAAAAAAATGATACAATCAATAACTAGTTTTGCCTTTAGAATTTGTAACCATGGGATAATAATAACATTCACAACAATAAGTTGCATGTATGAAATCAATCACTTTACCAATTTTCCTTAATCCAAAATCACATTTTGTTTGGCTCTCATGTCATATTGACAAACATAAGATTTAAAATCATCTATTATGATTAACCATCATAATTATAGCAAGTTGCCTTAACCAATCAATCACAGTGGCTTTCACAACTTAATATATCAAGATTAATGGTGCAAGCAATCATATGAAAACTCATTTAATCTTTATAAAGGCATTAAAAATGATGTTTATTAATACAAAGACCCAAAACTTGTTACACTATAATAAAATTAAAAAATATGAAGTTTGCAACCACTTTTAGTGTTGACAAAGAGCCCAAAGACATACATGGAATTATCAATAATAAGCTATTGCATTAGGATCATGGTTTATAGCTTTAAGTTTGTATGTGATAAACCCATTTAATATGGTGATAAACACCATGAAAACTGTTCCAACACAATATTTGAATAACTTTTAAATAAGCTTCTATTTAATTTTCTAAAAAAAATTATGAATAACTTTTACTACCTTAGATTATTTAAAGAGAATTTAATAACCTTTTATCTTTAAAGAGGTAAAAACTGATATGTACTTAAATTGGAAGTAGTTATTTTTCTTCAAGAAAACTTAAATGTTATAATTTTTTCCCTTTATAAGCAAAAAGGGAAAAAAATTAAAATTGAAATAAAATATTATTCTTTTTATTTAAAAAAAAGGAGAAAATATAAGCAAAATTAAATTTTTAGTATTTTTTTTTCTTTTCTTTCTTTTTTAAGAAGACTAAAAAATCAAGAAAAAAAAAGAAACTTAGAAGAAAAATTTTCTTTTCTTTTCTTTCACTTCATTTACGAATTAAAGAGAAATTATCACATGACAAAGACAAAAAATATGAAGTTTTCTTTCAATTTTGGTTATATATATATATATATATATATATATATATATATATATGTATATATTATAAAAGTTAAGAGAAAGTCGACAAAATTCTCAAGTAGCAGTGTTGGCTTAATTTATTAAATATTTAGGTATTTTATTTAAACTCTAGTTTTCATACAAGATTTCAATTATTTGAAATATTTAATATTAACTTAATTGTTATTTAGTAATTTTTTATTATTTTAATAGAATTAAAATTTTAATATATATTTAATTATTTAATTTATTGAATTATAATATATTGTTTAATATAATTTACCTAATTCATATTAATAACTTTCATGTATATTAAAAATACATACAATATAAATATTCATGATAAAAAAATGAAAAAATAGAAAATAATTTTTGAAAAGTAAGAAAAATAAACTTAAATTCTTCTTTTGGGTTTTTTAGAGTGAAAAAAATTCAAATTTATATTTTTTCCTAAAAGAAAAAAATACTCATATTTTAAATCAATTTTTTCCTTTTAGTTATTTTAAAAAGAAAACAATTACTCTCAAATTCATTTTCTATTTTTAAACAAAAATCTCGTAATTTAAGTCTCCTTTTATTTTCGTTATTTGAATGAAACATATGCAAATATGAATTTCTCAATAATAATGATAAATTTGTGCATTGCGTGAGGTCATCTTATTAAAAGAAAGATTCTCCTAAAACCACAAAACTTAAAACTATCTTAAAATGGAGTTTATGTAGGCTATCAACCTTGTAAATCAAAATAGGTGACAAAAGGCATAAAGAGGAGATCAATTAATTGGCAAGCTTCCATGCCAGTTCTTTTGTTTTTTTTTTTTTATTTTTTAAGAAAAAAATAGGTTTTCTTGTGAAAACTACATGTTGATGCACATGAGAATTTTTTTAGAGACTTAAAAGCTAGGAAAGAAAAGTTTGAAGGAGAAGGGTGAGTTAAGAAGTAAAAGGAGAAGCAACAATGAAAAATCTGTAGAACTAGCAACTTAGTGGAAGACAAAGTAACTAGTTTTTCTACTTGGTAGTTAGCAAGCAAGTTAGTCAAAGGAATTTTGTAAAGTTTAGTTGTATTCCTTAAGTTTAAGAAAAGATAGATTGTGTAGGTTACATCAAATTCCTAGTTATGAATTTAGTTTATAAGCATCATAGCAAAACAAAACAAGAACCATACATGGCAGAAAAATTAATTTCAAAAGAATCTTTCCCTTTTTACAATCCAACTTCACACCTTTTAACCCATTTAATTCGCCCCTCTGTGTGTTTTCTTTTTCTTTTTTTCCCTTTTGAACAATAGCTTGCTCCTTTTTTGATAGGAACTCCGATTATATGTAAACAGAACCCAACACCAATGTTGGTATAGGATCATTCTAACAAAGGTTAAGGGATTTGGAGTCTTGACTCAATGATTATAAACAACCAAGAACTAGAACTATAAGTTTCAGACACCACTCCTAACAACAACAATGTTGAAGAAGATAAGTCTATTGAACCAACACGCTCAAGTATGAAAGTTCAAAATTAGTTCTCAAGGAACCAGAGAAAATAGCTCATACATTCATAAAAAATTCGTTCTGCCTCCAGCCACCCTTTCTGTCCTTTTTATATGCTATCCCCCAAAAACCCTAGCTAATAAGATGGGCTTATTAAGAAAATTCATACCCCCAAAACCCTAGCTGATAAGATGGGCTTATTAAGGAAATTCGTACCCCTAAAAACTTTAGCTAATAAAATGGGCTTATTAAGGAAATTCGTTCAACCCACTACATAACAATATAACCCATGAAAATAATCCATTTAAATGCCCAAACATGGGCTCCCAAATCCAACATCCTTCCCAAGGCCACGGTTCTCAAATTCCTCCACAGATGACACATTTGCAAGCCCTGGTGAAGCCTCCATCATCCTTAACTCGTACCTAGCAACTTCCTGACGGTAAATGTCACACAACAAGTTGTTGAGAGCTTCCTTTATTTTCTTTGACCTTGCCCTTGTCATTGGTCCTCCAAGGTTTTGCAAAGCATCAATTCCCTTGTTAATTTGAGATGGTACAATATGGCTTCCATCATTCCCGCTCTCCTCAAAATGATTTGTCCTCAAATTAGCACCTACATCATCAAAGAGAAAAGGAGAAAGGTCAGAAACATTAAATGTTGCACTTACATTATACTCACCTGGCAAGTCAAGTTTATATGCATTATCATTGACTCTTGCCACCACTTGAAAAGGACCATCTCCCCTTGGTTGCAACTTTGATTTCATTTGCATAAGAAATCTATCCTTCCGCAAATATATCCAAACCCAATCACCAGGTTCAAAAGTGATATGCTTATGACCTTTGTTGGCTTGTGTTTCATATTGTTTGGTTTTTCTCTCAATGTTAAGCCTAGCTTTCTCATGAAGTTGCCTAACCACTTTAGCCTTCTTTTTTCCATCTAAATTAACCTTGTCCTGTATAGGCAAGGGTGTTAAATCCAAAGGAGATAATGGATTAAAACCATAAACAAGCTCGAAAGGAGAATAACTTGTAGTACTATGAACAACATGATTATAGGCAAATTCCACAAAAGGCAAACATTCTTCCCAGGTTCCAGAGTTCTTACCAATAACAACATGTAATAATGTACCAAGAGTTTGATTTACTATCTCAGTTTGTCCATCAGTTTGTGGGTGGCAAGTTGTAGAAAACAACAACTTTGCTCCAAGCTTACCCCACAATGTATTCCAAAAAAGGCTCAAAAATTTTGCATCATGATTTGATACAATACTCTTCGGCACTCCATGTAGGCAAACAATCTCTCTAAAAAATAAGTCTGCAATGTGTGTGGCATCATTCATTTTGGTGCACGCAATGAAATGCGCCATCTTTGAAAACCTATCAACTACAACAAGAATACAATATCAGCCCTTCTTGGACTTAGGTAACCTAAGAATAAAATCCATAAAAATGTTGGTCCAACGTTCACAAGGAATTTCTAAGGGCATATACTTACCATGGGGCAAAACCTTAGACTTAGCTTGTCTATAGGTAATACACTTGGCACAGACTCTTTCAACATCCCTTTTCATATGTGGCCAAAAGAAATGTTAATGTAAAACATCAAAAGTCTTTTGAATGCCAAAGTGTTCCATTAAACCACCCCCATGAGCTTCTCTCACAAGTAATGCTCTCATAGACCCTTGAGGAATACAAAGCTTATTTACTCTAAACAAATATCGCTCATATCTATAAAACTTACCAAAGGCAGCTTTCTCACATGTAGCATATATGTTACTAAAGTTAGCATCATTAGCATACAAACCAATAATGTGCTTAAACCCCAGCAACTTAATGCTCAAAGTGCTAATCAATGTGTACCTACGTGACAATGCATCAGCAACAACATTTTCCTTACTTGATTTGTATTGAATTACATAAGGAAAAGTTTCAATAACCTCAACTCATTTTGCATGTCTCCTATTCAACTTACCTTTCCCCTTCAAGTATTTTAAAGACTCATGATCAATGTGAATTACAAACTCCTTGGGCCAAAGGTAATGCTGCCATGTTTCTAAAGTCCTAATAAGTGCATACATTTCTTTATCATAAGTTGGATAATTCAATGTTGCCCCACTCAACTTCTCACTAAAGAATGCAATAGGTCATTTCTCTTACATGAGAACTCCCCTAATCCCAATGCCCGATGCATCACATTCAATTTCACAGAACTTAGAAAAATCAGGTAAAGCAAGAAGTGGTGCATTACATAACTTAGACTTAAGTGAATCAAAGGCTTCTTGTTGTTCCTTACCCCACTTGAAACCCATACTCTTTTTAATCACCTCAATCAATGGTGCAGCTATGGTACTAAAATCCTTAATGAACCTCCTATAAAAGTTAGCCAAACCATGGAAACTCCTCACATCACTCACACTCTTAGGTGTAGGGCATTCTTGAATTGCCTTAATCTTCTCTTTATCAACCTTTATGCCATGAGTAGACACAACATAACCCAAGAAAATGACATGATCCCTGCAAAACTCACATTTCTTCAAATTGTTATACAATTTCTCTTTCCTCAAAACATCAAGCACACAATGCAAATGTTCAACATGCTTTTCTAAATTCCTAATGTATACTAGTATGTCATCAAAATAAGCCACACCAAACTTTCCTAAGAAAGGTCTCAAGACATGATTCATTAATCTCATAAAAGTACTAGGTGCATTAGTCAAACTGAAGGGCATAACTGGCCATTCATACAAACCATGCTTGGTCTTGAATGCAGTTTTCCATTCATCTCCTTCCCTCATCCTAATTTGATGATACCCACTCTTAAAGTCAATTTTAGAGAAGTAACAAGCACCATGTAATTCATCTAACATATCATCAAGCCTGGGTATAGGATGTCGATACTTAACTGTTATTTTGTTGATAGCTTTACAATCGACACACATCCTCTAAGATCTATCTTTCTTTGGCATAAGCAACACTGGCACTGCACATGGACTTATGCTCTCCCTTACATGTCCCTTCCTCATCAACTCATTAACTTGCCTCTGAAGCTCCTTTGTCTCCTCAGGATTACTTTTATACACTGGCTTATTGGGAATGGGAGCTCTAGGAATAAGATCAATATGATGTTCAATCCCTCTCCTTGGTGGTAAACCATCTAGGATTTCCTTAGGGAATACATCATTATAATCCTGCAACAAAGATGAAATAGCACTAGGCAAAGATGAATCAAGGTTAGTGTTAGAGAAATAAGAATCCTTGTAAAGGATCAAGATCATTTGTTGCCTAGCTTGGAAGGCAACCCTAACATCTGCTCCTTTTGCAAACACACTCACTTGTTTTCTTTCATCTTCACTCTTGTGAACCTGACCACTCTTGTACTTAGCACTCTCTAATGCGTTTACCTTGTTTTTCTCTCCTTCACTTTCTTTTCTCTCAACTCTCTTTTTCTTTTCACTCCTCTTTTGCTCACTTTCATAAAGTCTCACTTGGTCTTCATACACCTGTTTTGGAGTCAATGGAACAAGTGTAAATGTTTTTCCATCCATGGTGAAAGAATAGCGGTTCTTGTAACCATTATGCAAAACTTTTCTATCAAATTGCCAAGGATGGCCCAATAACAAATGCCTAGCTTGCATAGGTATAACATCACAAAACAACTCGTCCTTATATCTACCAATAGAAAATGGAACCATAACTTGTTTAGTCACTTTCACCGCTCCACTGTCATTCAACCATTGCAAATTATTTGGCCTAGGATGTTTGGCTGTAGGCAAGTTCAATTTTTCCACCAACTCTGTACTTGCTACATTAGTACCACTACCTCCATCAATGATCAAGCAACAGAGTCTATCTTGAACCAAACATTGAGTATGGAAAATATTTTCCCGCTACATCTTAACATCATCCTCCTCCTTAACCTACACACTAAGGGCTCTCCTTGCTACTAAAAGCCTTCCACTATGCTCTGGATACTCTATCCCTTCATCAACATCACTAGCATCCTCTAGTGGCGGCATTTGGTCTTCATCACTAGCATCGCTGCCAGACACATAGTCACCATTCTCCTTAAGGTACATGGTTCTCTTGTTAGGACATTGTGAAGCCACATGACCCCTACCTAGACATCTAAAGCATTTGATGTCTCTAGTTTTTCCTTGGGTGCCCTCAAGTTTTTCTTCAAATTTGCCCCTTTCCAGGCTGCCCCCACTAGTCTTGGGTCTATGTGAATTGGTTTTAAACTTTGAAGTCATCTTCTCTTCCTTCTTCCCCCAGTTCAACTTCCAAAAAGATGAACCTAAGTTTTGATTATTTCTAGAAGTGCTCCTTCCCTTAAGCTGCCTCTCAACTTTCATGGTAATGTGTACCATGTCTTCAAGCTCTACATAGTGTTGCAGTTCTACCATATCAGCTATGCTTCTATTCAACCCTTAGAGGAACCTAGCCATGGTTGCCTCCCTATCCTCCATTACATTTGCCCTAACCATAGCAATTTCCATCTCCTTATGGTACTCTTCCACACTCTTGGAACCTTGCGTAAGGCTCTGCAACTTGTTATACAAATCCCTATGATAAGAGCTGGGAACAAATCTCCTTCTCATCACAATCTTCAACTCGTTCCAAGTTTCTATGGTTCTCTCCAAATTTCTTCTCCTAGTGGTAACTTGCTGGTCCCACCATACTATAGCATAATCAGTGAACTCTGCCACATCTAACTTCACTTTCTTCTCCTCAGAGAAGTTATGGCACTCATATATTAATTCTACCCTTCGTTCCCAATCTAAATAGACATCAGGGTCAGCTTTCCCTTGGAAAGAAGGTATTTTCATTTTAATATTATTAAGATTTTTGTCTACTGCTTCCTCTACTCTATTTTTGTTATCCCAACCTTCATTGTACTTATTATAAACATTTCCATTGCCTCTTACTCCTCTACCATTCCTATTACCATGTCCTCCTCTAAATCCACCTCTGAAGTTTCTACTAGCATTATCACTGTCATCATAATAATCATCACCATCTTCACCAAAGTCATGTTCAAATTGCTCCTTCATGATCCTCTTAGCCGGCCTCTTAGGATTGACACTCAATTCCCCTTTAATTTTATCTATCATGTCTTGAACTTCCAAAAACATTTGGTCAATCCTATCAAACTTCTGCTCTAAGGATTTCATAAGCAATTTGAAATCTGGAGCAACTACTTCCTCCTTTCCATGTGGGAAACTACCTTCTTTAGCATTAGACATTGGATATGCAAGATTGTTAGTAAATAAAGAATATACGTCACAAAACTCACTCCCTTGCGTGTTTGCTCTCCACTCAACTATAGTAGTCCTCAACTCTTGTGTTTCACACAATGAATTGCAAGACTTTAAGAGCTCTTTCAATAGTTCCAAGCAAACTAAATTCAGAACAAACAAAACTTAAATATATCAATGCTAGACCTACCTCTTCAGAGAAGTGACACGATCAAGAAGATGGGCAATAAAGCAAACAAAATGTCAAGGAATTCAATGATATGAGTAGTGCAATCGAACAACAATCAATTATCGAATATAATTGAGTAAATGACCAATTGAGCAATGAAGCCAATTTTTTTTTTTTTGTGGTTAACTAATAGGTATTTTTGTAGAAAAAACAAATATCAAAAAGGAAACCCAAGAAATACACAATTTTTTTTTTTTTTTTTTTTCTTCTTTTCTTTTGTTTTCTTTTGTTTTTTTTTTTATTATTCAACCAACAATGAAGAATACATGAAATAGATGATAACAAAGGTATAACTAACCTGAGTTAGAGCCAAGGCTCTGATACCAAATGATAAGAACTCTGATTATATGTAAACAAAACCCAACACCAATGTTGGTATAGGGTCATTCTAACAAAGGTTAAGGGATTTGGAGTCCTGACCCAATGATTATAAACAACCAAAAATTAGAACTATAAGATTCAGATGCCACTCCTAACAACAACAATGTTGAAGAAGATAAGTCTGTTGAATCAACACACTCAAGTATGAAAGTTCAGAATTAGTTCTCAAGGAATCAGAGAAAATAGCTCATACATTCATCAAAAATCCGTTCTACTTCCAGCCACCCTTTCTATTTGTTTTATATGCTATCCCCCAAAATCCTTAGCTAATAAGATGGGCTTATTGAGGAAATTCGTACCCCCAAAACCCTAGCTAATAAGATGGGCTTATTAAGGAAATTTGTACCCCCAAAAACCATAACTAATAAATTGGGTTTATTAAGGAAATTTGTTCAACCCATTACATAACAAAATAGCCCATGAAAATAATCCATTAAATGCCCAAACATGGGCTCCCAAATCCAACATCCTTCCTAAGGCCATGGTTCTCAAATTCCTCTACAGATGACACATTTGCAAGCTCTAGTGAAGCCTCCATCATCCTTAACTCGTACCTAGCAACTTCCTGATGGTAAATGTCGCACAACAAGTTGTTGAGAGCTTCCTTTATTTTCTTTGACCTTGCCTTTATCATTGGTCCTCCAAGGTTTTGCAAAGCATCAACTCCCTTGTTGATTTGAGTTGGTACAATATGGCTTCCATCATTTTTATGGCAGAATATCATCTCTTATCATGTAATTTTTCTCTCATAATTTGAGCTGCCCTTCAGTCCACCAATCACATGTCCCTAATTCTCAGCAGCAATTAAAACTTCCACAACTAGTTGTGTGCTTCTATTTCAGGTTGTTCTCTCCTAATTTGTCCCCTTAATTTTAGCAATTTATTTCTTTGATAAGTCTACAATCTTTGTTGCTGATCTTTCTCCACATATAATGCCTAATGATCTCATTAAAATCACATTGAAAATGATTGAATTGGACCAAGCTATAACTTAAAACATTGAGTCCCATGTCTCAGTTTTCTATATGTTCAAACGTCACATCAATCTAACATTACCTCTTATATTTTTTTAAGGCATTCCAATGATTGACTGCACAAACTTAATTAGGATGTCTTGTAAAATAATTTCCTTTGACTCCTTAGCCTTTTTGTTCTCTAATTCATGTCAAAATCTTTAAAAGTTACTTCTAAAATAACTTACCTGCAAAACACTCACTAAACATATCAAATGACCAATTTAACAATCATAAATTATAAAATAATAAAACATAAATGATGTTACAATTATGGCACTATCAAATAGCCCCAAACTTACATTTTGCTTGTCCTTGAGCAGAGCAAAAAAAAACTAAATAAAATAAAATCTAATTCATTTTTATAGGAATTATGATTGCATTTAGCACATGCAACAAGCCATTGAACCCCTAGGTCACCCCTGGTGGATGAGTTATGCCTTGTAAGTGTTTTCAGAAGATTTACTAACAAAATCTTACATGAATGCAATTTATGTCTCCAATGGAAAACAATAGCTAACAAAATAACACCCTTAACATGTTGGTTCAAAACTCAAAATTCCACAAAAGCAAATTGGTCATGTATGATAGATTACTCTCCTATTCATGCATACCTGTTAATTAATTTATGCACATTTACAATCAACATAATGAAATAAGTGACACTTTACTGGCAATCTCCCTTTCAACTACTATAGGCAAAAGTAGCAAGTTGGGTATATATACATATATATAATATCTCTTCTTTTTAACAAAAAAAAAAAAAATCTTTCTTGCTCACTTGCCTTTTGACATGAATATTATCATTTGTGATAAAAGCTGACCAATCAATAAGTCATTTACTTATAGTGCTTTAAGTACTCATATCGTAAGCCATTGTTTGACATGAAAGTTGATGTGGGTGTCATGTCAAACTTCTAGTTACTAAGCAACTCAAAACATTGGAGTTATTTTAATTTTGTTTTTGAATTACTTGTTTACTTAAACTCTACTTAGGCCTAGCTTCAAGGGATAACTACAAGCAAAACATAATAGGAATGACCATGCTTTCTTATAGATACACATAAACCTTAATAGGAACACATATACTTCAACAGTCATAATATTCAAACGCTTTCAACTCAATCAATAAGCACTTGTTAAATTTTGAATCAATAACTAAGTAAAAAGAGTATAATTCACCAAATTTATAACAAAAAGAGAGAGAAACAAATAAATGAATAACAAATACCCCTAAACCTACATGAAACTTTGCCCTTAAAGTTTAAAATGCATGAACATTTGGGAATGCATGATAGAATTAGTGACTTAATAAAAGAAAAATAACCATACCTTGTTGGGTTGCCTCCCAACAAACACTTTATTTAATGTCTAGGAAAGATGAAGTATAACAACTAAGGCTCAATTAAATCAACAAAATCCACCACTATCACTATGGGGAAGCTCTCCAAGTATGGTTTCAAGTGGCACCTATTAAGTTTAAAATAGTTTTTTGTTTTGATATTCTTTATCTCCATAACACCATAAGGAAATACTTGCCTCACCAAGAATGGTCCTAACCACTTGAGCTTCAATTTTCCTAGAAAATGTTGCAAATGTCAATCATATAGTCGAACTTTCATACCTTGGCAAAACTCTTTCCTTTGTATTGATTTGTCATGATAGAGCTTGGTTTGGTCCTTCTAATTCTTAGCATTTTCATATGCCTTACTCAGAAGTTCCTTCAATTCATTCAACAACAACTTTCTTGTATCTCTAGCCTTACTCATATCAGTATTGAGATGTTTGATTGCCTAATAAGCTCGATGCTCTAATTCTACTGTTAAGTGACAAGCCTTACCAAAGACAAGCTTGTGACGTATCATTCTAATTGGAGTTTCGTATGTAGTTCTATATGCCCAAAGAGCATCATTTAACTTCATTGCCCAATCATTCTTAGAAGTATTTGTAGTTTGCTCTAAGATTGCCTTTAGTTTCTTGTTGCTCATTTTTACATTTCCTAAGGTTTGTCAATGATATGGTGTAACTACTTGATGAGTAATTTGTACTTCTTCCACAATGTTGCAAATGCTTTGTTACAAAAGTGAGTATCTCCATCATCAATGAAGGCTCAAGGAGTACCAAATCTAGTAAAAATCATATCTTTCAAAAAACTAAGCACAACTGTAACATCATTGGTCCCAATAGCCATTGCCTCAATCCACTTAGACATAAAATCAATAGTAACAAGTACATAATTACACCCAAAAGAGGTAAGAAAGGGCCTTATAAAATCAATCCCCCATACATTAAACAATTCTACAACTAGGTTACTTATGAGCAATCTCATGTTGCTTGCTTATGTTGCCCACTCTTTGGCACCTATGACATATGGTACAAAAAGAAATGACATCCTTAAACAAAGTCAACCAAAAGAAACCTGAGAGCAATACCTTAGCTAGCATTCTTTTCCACTAAAATGCCCTCTATAACTAAGTTCATGGTTGCGTTGCAAAATGCTCCTTTAATCAAATTCAGGAACACATCACCTCATAATTTGGTTTGAACAATGCTTGAACAAGTATGGCTCAACACAAAAATAATGCTTTACCATGAATAAAAATCTCTTCTGCCTTTGTAAGTTTAAATCAAGATTGAAAATGCCACCAACTAAATAGTTAATAATTTTTGCATTCTAAGGCTTATCCATATTGACTAAGAAAAGTTGTTCATTATGAAATTCTTCATTCAATGACAAATCTTGAATTTTGTTTTCATGACTAGGTTCCTCCCCAAGTCATGACTAGTGATTTTCCACCATATTCTCACTCCTTTTTTGTCCTTAATTATCAAATCAAACTCTTGCAATAATAAAATCCACCTAAGCAATCTACATTTAGTATCTTTCATTGTGAGTAAATATCTAAGAGTGACATCATCAAATTAAATAATTACCTTTGATCAAAGCAAGTACAAGCAAAATTTTTCTAAAGCAAAAACCACTGTTAAAAGTTTTTTTTCAATGGTTGAATTGTTCAATTGAGCATCTTTTAATGTTTAACTTGCATAATAGATAACATGAGGTAATTTATTCACTCTTTGTCCTAAAACAACCTCAATAGCACAATTAAATGCATCACATATTATTTCAAAAGGGAGAAACCAATTAGGTGTAGTAAGAATGGGAGCAGATGCTAACTTTTCTTTCAAATTTTTAAAAGCATCAAGATAATCATTGTTAAAATTAAAGTTAATGTCATTAGCCAACAAATTACATA
This sequence comes from Rhizophora apiculata, assembly GCA_037832385.1. Lineage (NCBI taxonomy): Eukaryota > Viridiplantae > Streptophyta > Magnoliopsida > Malpighiales > Rhizophoraceae > Rhizophora > Rhizophora apiculata. Next base: position 947,186 of record CM075434.1, on the reverse strand, counting down.
AAGGCTTACATATTTTTGAAAACACCTATAAAAACCTATGTAATTGAGAAAACTATGCACTCCCTTGATAGAAGTAGGGGTTGGTAACTTAGCAATTAAATCAACTTTTCCTTGTTTACTTCTATACCTCTAGTAGATACAATATGTTCCAAAACTATACCCTACCAAACTTGAAAATGACTCTTCTCCCAACTTAATGTCAAAATTTGTCTCACAACATCTTTGAAGCACCAAGGTTAAATTATTGAGGCAATCATTAAATGAATCTCCAAAAACAAAACAATCATCCATAAAAACGTCAATAATCCTTTCTATCATGTCTGAGAAGATTGACATCATACATCTCTAAAAGGTCACAAGAACATTATAGAAGTTGAATGGCATCCTTTAGTAAGAAAGGGTTCCAAATAGGCAAGTGAATGTTGTTTCTTAATCTTTGGGTGTAATTGGAATTTGATTGTAACATGAAAAGCCATTTAGAAAATAATAATAAGAATAACAAGCTAGCAATTTAAGCATTTGACCAATAAATAGAGGAGGAAAATGATATTTTCTTGTAGTGACATTCAATTTTTTGTAATCAATGCACATTCTCCATCTTGTTGCCATCCATCGTGGCACTTACTCATCCTTGTCATTCTTGATAGCTATAATACTAGACACCATATGGACTAGTCTTACCCATTTGCAATTAGAGATTGGATACATATTATGTACGTGAAGCCATTTTAACCCTTTTACCTGCATAACTTTCATATTAGGGTTCAATTTCCTTTGCACCTCTCTACTTGGCTGTCTTTCCTTTGAACAAAATCTTATGCATGCACATTAATATGAGAAAAGGATCCAATAGTAACCTTCACTCCAAGGATATAAAAGAAACTCTACCACCTTAAAGATACAACATTGATATCACTCATCACTCTTAAGGGATCCACTCAAGGGATTTAGAAATGCTAGGGTTAAGTCATCACTCAATGGAATCCACTATAAAGATACAAAACATAAAAGAAAACTCTTTAAATTCCTTACGATAAGAGTTTAATTATTCATAAAAGTCTGTCTTTTCCAATGAAAACTATAAATAAAGACTTTGGAACATCCCTTCAAGCATAGGAAAATGCTTCAATATGTTGTATTTTGACTATCCTAGTGGCTAGTGAAGGAACTTGACTCTTGATGTTCTAAATTCATCTAAATATAGGCATATAGAACTTTTAAATGGCTACTCATGACTGTCATTATGCTTAGGCTGAAGGTCTAATGGTTGGAACAAGTTTGACATGCAATTCATTCTTTTGATAGCATAATGAGCATATTTTGTGCTAGGCCCATGTCTTGGATTAATTCTTGGTTGTCCTTAGGAGATGTTCCTCCATCTTGCTTCCTCAGTTGAAAAGGATTTGCTCCTAAGTCTTCTTAATCTTTATGAAATGGAATAAGATTAGTAATACTAAAAATGTCAAAAACTTCATATTTAGTTGGCAACTTAATCTTATATACATATCTCAAATATGCTTTGATACTTTGAACAGGACTTTAGCTTTAGGTTTCAACTTGGCAAATTTTTTAGGTGGGAAATTCCCTTTTCTAAGATGATTCCACACAAATTCTCCTTCTTTAAACTCAATAAACCTTCTATGCTTGTTTGCTTGAGTTTGGTACTTCTCATTTTGCTTTGCTATCCTTTCCCTATTTTGCTCATGCAATTTTTTTATGAATTTATTCTAGTTCTTAGCATCTCCATTAAATTGATGTTTTGATAAAAGAGGAATGAGATCCAAAGGGCTACTAGGGTTAGAGCCATACATAATTTCAAATGGAATGCATCTAGTAGTCTGACTAAAGGACCTGTTACAAGCAAATTCAACATAAGGCAAAAGCAAATCCCATGCTTTGATATTTCTTTTTATTTTTATTTTTTTACACCAAACTACTTAAAAAATGTCAGGGTTCTATTGACAACCTTTTGACCATTAGTTTGAGGATGACAAGTAGTGCTAAATTGTGATTTAGCACCCAACTTCCTCCAAAGGGTCTTGTAAAAATGACTTATAAACTGCAAATCACAATCTAAAGTGATTGACCTCAAAATGCCATGAAGCTTTGTAATTTCTTTGAAATGAAAATCAACAACTTATGAAGCATCAAAAGTTTTAGCACAAGGAAAAAAATGAGCCATTTTAGAAGATCTATCAACCATAATAAAGATAATTTTTTTTTTCTCTGTGTGCAAAAGATCAACTAGTATATATTTTAACAAAGTCTCTGCTAAAGTCCAATTTTCAAAATTTGGAAATCATGCTTGGAATCTCCAATGAAAATCTCAAGGAGGAGTGTTTATGCACTTAATAATTTTGTTAAAGACTCAAGAAGTTGGAAATGAAAATTTTGAAAGAGTTGTGAAGTAGAAGTAAAAGCAATAGTGAAGAAATTATAGAACTAACAACTTAATTAAAGACAAATAACTAATTTTTGTACTTGGTAGTTAGTAACCAAGTATAGTTGTATTCCTTAAGCTTAGGAAAAAGTTAGACTATAATATAATTAGTCATTAAAGTAAGTACAAAAGTTGCTTTGTAATCAATGAACAGGTAACCAAGATGATGTAGAATGTTCATATATAAGGAACTAAACTATAACAACAAAGTTTTAAGCTTTTCTCCAGAAATTTCTTCTCTTCTCTTCTTGTTCTTTCTTCTTTGACATTAACACTACATTAACCATTATTGAAAATGGGCACCTTGATCATTTTACAAAAATTTCAACAATTTTCCCATTTGGTTAAATTATCTTTATGTGTATTTCATTATTGGAAGGATTTTAATGGAATTAGACTTCCTGAGATAGAATCACATGCATTTTGCAACAAAATCAATGATAGGTGTAGACTTTTAAGTTAATTTCATGATTCCTTTATGTGAATGACTCCATGAAACGAAAGGAGAAGCCTTATTACATAAAAATGTAGTGATAGTCTCATCCTTTAGTTAATGAACCATTCTATTCAAGTAAGAAAAGCTATTTAAGATGAGAACTTTTTTGTTTGATGGAACTTGATGGATTCAAGCTACTGAAGGTATGTTAATATGTATGTCACAATGAAATTAATGTTGTAAATATAGATGTTAATTGCATGCTCATTTTTTATGAAGGATTCCTTACAATGAAAGATGATGCCTTATTATCAAGGAATTAGTTAACATAATTGAGTTTTTAGCAATGAATGAATATCTCTTAGTAAAGAAAGCTAATCAAAAGAAATAGCCTCTTTACTCAATGGACTTTAATGGATTCAAACTACCTAAAATTATTTTTATAGTAACAAAGAGATGTCTCAATTTTCAAGCAATGAACAATTCTCTTGTAGTAATGAAAGCCATTCAAGAATAATGGTTTCTTTATTAGATGAACTTTAATGGATTTAACTTATCCAAGATATAATTACGCATACCTTGCAATTAAATTAGTGATCAGTGTAGACATTTAAGTTAATTTCATAATTCCTTTGTGTGAATGATTTCTTGGAACCAAAAGAGAAACCTTATTGGTTAGAAATGAAGTGTTAGTCTCGTGTTTTAAGGAACAAACCATTCTATCCATGTAAAAAAAACTATTCAAGATTAATGACTTGTTTATTTCATGGAAATAAATGGACTTGGACTACCTAAGGGTATTCAAGTGCATATAATGAAATTAATTTTCTTCATAGACATATATGATAATTAAATGATTATTCTTTATGAATGATTCCTTGCAAGTGTTATTAAACAGGAATTAGGTGATGGCCTTAAGTTTCAAGCAATGAATGATTCTCTCCTTGTAAAGAAAAATAGTCTAGAGTAATAGCTTCTTTAGTTGATGGTCTTCAATTATCTTTAGACTAACAAAATGAGAAGCCCTATTGTAAGTAATAAAGAGATAAACTCATGAACAAATGATGCATAAGTATGAAGTTAGATTATTTTTATGATATATTACACAGCTTTGGATGTTAGCAATGTTTTGTAAAATAGTGGTAAGTGTGATTGACATTTTAATACTCAAATGAAACAATGTTTCTTGATAATTTATGTCCATTTTGTAAAGAAGCATGATTGAGTAATGTGTTGTTTGTCTTGAAACTATTCTTTTTAAGCTAGTCCTAAACTTTAGTTTAAGTAAATAGGATGATTGAAAAAGAAACAAAAAAAGAAAAAACAACAACAACTAAGAGGTAAAATTGCAAAATTTTAATTCTACTCCACCGCATGATTCCTAATTTTTGGGAATGTCTTGAGAAAAATATCAAATTTATTTTTTCTGCTTTAATAAGGAGCACCCTACTTTGCTACCTAATTTGTAATAGTAATGAGGAATGGTTGATAGGTAAACTATACATGAATTTGTTATGTTAGTTGCAACACTTGCATTAACTAATTGAGAGCAATTATGGATAGAAAGGAAGAGAGATAAGTATGTTAATGTTATAATATTTGACATTGCTATAATTTTAAGATAGGTAACTATGTTGGTTAAGAGTTAAATGTAACTAGCTTGCCCACTACAATTGTGTTCTAAGGTATGACTAACGTGTGGTTTACTATTTTTGTGAGTTTGATTTTGCTTTGCTCTTTAACACTTAAAAGCTAAATGTAGGGCGGTTTGGCGAGTGAGAATTTATTTATTCATTCCCTTTTTACATTTAGTTATTTTTACTAATTCTTTTACCTATTTAGGTTGATTATAATATGTTTTATGAATTAGGTATGCTTTGGAAAGGTTTTGAGAATTTTTTCTTTTAGTAGGCAAAATTCCAACATTTCATCATTTTAACCTTTGTTTATTATTTTAGATTTTTCACTGACTTATAGTTTTAGATTGTAAAAGTGGTCTTTGGTGAAGTTATAGCAAAAATCAAAAAATTTCTAGATTAGGGGCATGAGTCCAGATCTGAGTTTGTTTGGGCCTTAAGACTTTGCTTCAAAGATAAGGGAAAAAAAACTAGAGTCCAAATCTTAATTGGAGTAGGATTTCTATTTGAGCATTGAATATTTAAATGGGTATAACTTGAGCTTTAAACATCTAAATTGAGTCATTCAAAAGCCTAAATTGAAGAGGACTGAATGCATTAGAAACCTAATGCAAAGGACTACAACTTTGATAAAGAAGGTAGACCCTAATTCATGCTATATCTATATAAGAATCAACTTGGAACTCATTATAGGAATTTTGTCATAATAGGAATTTTGTCATAATTAAGGAAACAAGTTTATTATAATATCAAGAATTTAGGATTTTTTTTTTTTTGTATTGTAAGGTTTTCTTGTGCATATTATGTACATTTTCTAAACTATAATAAGGATCTTTTAGCTATTGAAATGGAGAGAGAAAATAAGGCATACACATAAGGAGAGGGCAGTAGGCATAGTTTTAGTAAGAATTTAGTTTCTTAAGTATTTGTAGCTAAAACTTTTCAATAGTTTTAGGAGATTTCAAAACTTTTGGTATTTTGATGGAATATATTATTGGAATTGTTTGTGTTATTTAGATTAAATTGTGGAATGATTGTTGGTTCAATTCATTCAGTTAAACTTATTGAATTGGTTAAACAATAGTTGATTGCTAAAATTAAAGATTGTGACGTATATTCATCATAACCCTAATCACTAAATAGCAATTAATAATAAGTGATTATGAATAAGTTTTCTTTTTATTGCTATAAGTAACTCAATGCAGGTTAAATAATCTAAGCTTGTGTTATTGTTGCTTGAATTAATCTATTTTCCTAGTTCTTAGGGCTACTAATATATAACTCTATAAAGCTTGTTCTAGGGGTATAGTGGTTAAGGTCTAAGTGGAGAGCTTTATTCTACTTAGTGACTATCTAAGGGAGAATTTAGGTAATAAAGCTTGTTATTATCTACATTAATTGCTCCTACAAAATTGTGACAATATTATGGTGGATCAACCAAGAACTGGAATTTTGTTAATTAATATATTTATAAGTTTTTTTTTCCTTAATCAAGTAGTTTACTTTAATTGTTATAAAGATAGAATTCTATGTTACCCTCCTAGTTCATATTAGTGATTTTATGTTCATGTTTAGTTATCTAGCATTGAGTTGGTAACACTCCTCGTGGGATCAAACCTTATTCACACTATTTACCATTGCATGATCTAGAATAAGGTATTTAATATTTTTGTATCCTTGATGATAGCTACTAGATTGCATGGAAGAAGGGATCAATCTACTCTTCTTAGATCAATACAAGACCATCCAAAACACACTCATTTAGATAAATCATTATTTAGCCTAATTTATTCCATTGAAAGATGTCCAAAAGGGCAATTCAAGTAATAGGGCCTATGCTTTTGCATTTAAGGATGTGCAAGCACTAATTTTAAGTCAAAGAATTTCTTTTAGCTATTGGGAGGATGAGTTTAATAAATAATTTATGGTAATTATGGAGTCTATCAAAATAGTAGTATTGTGTTTTTAAGAGTAGTCTATTTAGATAGTGAGTTTTTAATGAGTATTAATGTTATATTTGCTAGAATTTTCTATAATCCTTTAAAATGCCCTATATTCGTAATATGGAGGGTAGCATGATTGATTTTATGAAAACTAATGTTTAATAAACAATTTATGGTAATTATGGAGTGTATCAAAATAGTAGTATTGTGTTTTTGAGTGTAGTCTATTTAGATAGTAAGTTTTTAATGAGTATTAATGTTATATTTGTTGGAATTTTCTGTAATCCTTTAAAATAAACTGTATTCATAATATGGAGGGTAGCATGATTGATTTTATGAAACTAATGTCTTAATACTTTAAACTTGGCTATTGCATCTTCTTATGGATTCAAAAGGCGATGAAACTTTAATTCCTTATTTGTGGCATAGTAATTTAGCTTATATCACCATTGGTGGTGGAATTCTTTTTAACATAGCACTTGGAAATACCCATTTCCTTTCCATCCTAACCTTGTTCACATCATTTCTATACCCCTTTATATGGCTTGACCTTGCAAGAAGCTCAAGTACTAGGCATTAAGCATGAACTTGAAAGGTTTAGAATCTATATGAATAAACTTCCTACTTTCCTTGAAGGACAATAATGCCCAAGAAGAAGAATCCCTAATGTTAGATGAAACATGGTTCATTAATGATGCAAAGTGCAAGGTTGCTAGTTTGAAAATGAAAAAGCATGCAAGTTTGTGGTGGGAGAAATTGGTTGCCCAAAAATGGAGAGAGCAAAAACTTAAAATTAGAAGTTGGGAAAAAAATGATAAGATTGATGAAAAAACAATTCATCTTAGAAGATTATAAACATGACTTGTATTTAAAACTCAACAACTTGAAGCAAAATGATAATAGCGTTGAAGATTATGTGTGAGAATTTGAGACTCTCCTATTGAGATATGGAATGAATAAGAGTCCTGAGCAAACCATGGCTCATTTTTTTGGTGGATTAAGCAAGGACAATATTATTATGGTTGAGGTATAACCATACTAGACCTTGGATAATGTATCAAATTGGCTACTAAGTTAAAAAAGCAACTCAAAAGCTCTAAGAAGACCTCCAAAGAAAGGCCTTAATTCTTAATAAGGGTAGTTCCTTTAAGGGTGAAGACTCTAAGTTTGAACCATCATGAAAACAAGAAGACAAGGTGAAAACTCTATAACAATTTAAGTCCATCAAATGCTTCACATGCTAGGGATATGGATACAATGCTACAAAATATCCAAATTAGAGGCTGATGAGTTTGCAAAATATTCATCGAGTTAAGAAATCCCTTAAGGAGGAAGAGAAAAAATTAGCCATGATGACATTGAGGAAAAGATCATAAAGCAAGCAAAAGAAGGAGACTTGTTGGTTGATTGAAAACTTCTTAACTCTTGATTATGGCTTATGGATGAGCAGAAAGACAACATCTTTCTAATAAGATGGACAATCAAAGTCAAAATGTGAAGTTGTGCCAATATTGTTCCCACAACTCTTGTTGAGAAGCTAAACTTGTCTACTTCAAAGCACCACATTTGATATAAGCTCTAATGGCTCAACAAGGGCAATGAGGTAAAAGTAGCTAAACAAGAACTTATCACATTTTTTGTTTGCAAACATTACAATGATGAGGTTTTATGTGATGTTATTCCCATGGATTTATGCCACCTTCTTTTTGGTGACCTATGGCAATTTGATAGAAACACTCACCATGATGGGCACAAAAATACTTATTCTTTCACTAAAGATTGTGAGCACATTACATTGGCAACTCTTAGCCACCACCATGTCCAAGCAAGTTTACAAAATTTAAAGGATACCAAAAAAAGCCTTTATTTTAATACAACTTGAGTTGAAAGGGTCATGACAATGCAAGAAAAAGTACATGCTTTACTCTTTAAGGAGAAATAGGTAAAAGTGAAGTCATCCATTCCATCTAGTATATAATTTGTTCTCAACAAATTTCTTATTGTATTTCTAGATGAATTGTCTTGTAGTTGACCTTCTTTATGGGAATTAAGCATTAAATTGATTTGATCTTATACATGATGTTGCACTACCAAATTGTCATGCATACCATTGCCATCTTAGGGAGGCCAAAAAGCTTCAATGTCAAGTGGATGAGCTTATTTCAAAAGGTTTTGTCCAAGAACCTATGAGCCCTTATTCAGTCCTAGCCTTACTTGTTCCAAAGAAATGATGGTTCCATGTAAAGTGTGTAGTTGGTAAAACAATCAACAAAATCATAGTGAAGTATTACTTTGTTATTTCTTAAACCAATAATTTTTTGGATGAACTTCTTGATGGTATGTTCTTCTCTAAAGTCGATTTAAAAGGTAGAAACTATTAAATAAAATGAAAGAAGGGAACGAGTTTACAAAATTAGAACCAAAAGGGGCTTATATGAGTGGCTTGTAGTGCCTTTTAAACTTTCAAATGAACCAAGTAACTTTGGGAATTGAAGTAGTAAGGCCTAATCTCTTGGATCAATGGATGTGCAAGCATTAAATTGGAATCAAATAATCTTATGAGACTTTTAATTCTTCTACTCATTGGAAGAACATGTCTAGTAAATGGTTTTTGGTAATTGTAGAGTCTAACTAGATAGCAGTATTACGTTTAATGAGTGTAATCTATCTAGATAGTGAGTTTTTAATAAGTTTTAATGTTATGCCTTATAGAATTTTCTATAATCCATTAAATTGAGTTAAACTCCCAACATGGAGGACAACATAGTTGATTTTATGAAAATTGAAGTGTTACTATTTTAAACTTGTTTTTTATATCTTCTTATGGATTTAAGAGGTCATGAACCTTCATTTTGTGATCCTTTAGTGTGGTAGCTTAGCTTGTATCACTATTGGTGGTTGAATTCCTTTTAACATTTCACCCAAACATCTTTATTTCCTTTATATCCTACCCTTATTCACACCACTTGTCTTTTTTCTTTCGTGATGGTTCAAAATTATAGTATTTTCCCTTAGATTTACTCCCCTAGTAAAGAATTAGAGCCTTCTCAACAAACTTGTGCAAGATCTTCTTGGAGCTTTTGAGTTACTTTTCTATCATTGTTTCCATTTGATTTCATCATTGAAGGACCAGTATGGTTCCATCTTAACCATATTAGGAATGTTCTTAATCCACCCAAAAAAATGAGCTAAGGTTTCCTTTAAACTCTTATTCATCTCACATCTCAAAAGGAGAGTCTTAAATTCTCATATATAATCTTCAAGACTTAAATCATTTTGCTTTAAGGTGTGGAGTTTTTAAGTATAAGTAATGCCTATAATTTTTTAGGATGAATTGTTTTTTTATTCAATCTTTTCATTTTTTGCCAACTTCTAAATTTAGATTTTCCATCTCTCTTGCCTAGTAAAATTCTCCCTCAGCAAATAAGCTCAATTTTCTATTTTTAAACTTGAGTTTCTTACAGGGTCAAGGCCTTGGGCACAAAGGGGTATTTTGATTCTCAATGGATATATAACTAAGAGATTTGATATCAAATGATGCAAATAAGGGTAAGTTGGAAAGGAATTAAAGATGACTAAGTGAGAAGTTTAAAGGGAATTCCACCATCAATAGTGATACAAGCTAAGCTACCTTGTAAAAGAATAAGGAATTTGAAGTTTGCCACCTCTTAATCTATATGAAGATACCAAAATCATGATTAAAATAGACAAATTTTAGTTTTTGTAAAATTTAACCATATTTCCTTCTATGTTTAAAGTTCAACTCCATTTAATGAATTAGAGAAAATTCTAAAAGACATAACATTAAAACTCCTCAAAAACTCACTATCTAAATAGATTACAGTTGTTAAATACTATCTAGATAAACTTTATAATTACTATAAACCATTTATTAGACTAATCCCCCAACAACTAGAAGAATTAAAAGTCTCATGAGATTCCTTGGCTCTAAATTAATGCTTACACATCCTCAAATGCAAGAGAAAAAGACCCAATACTTCAATTCCCCCCTTAAACATCTTTCAATTACATACCTTAAGCCATTTCTTCATCATTAAGTGCAATTCTAAATTTGCTTCTTATATACCTTGGTTTGATAACATCTTTAACACTTACTATTTCAAATAAAATTGATTAACTACAAATTTAGCACTTATTAAGTTTAATATAATTCTCTTTAGGATTAATCTTTGATGAAATACTTCATTGTACTACTTGTATGAACGTGCATACTTGCACTTGTACTAGAATGTTTAAATTCTCATAACACTCTCACTTTTTTAAACAATAAATGACTTTTAAATAAAAAATAAAGCTAATCAATAGTTATAACTTCTTTATTGGATGAACTTCCATGAATTTGGACTACCTAAGATATAATAATGTGCATCTTGCAATCAAATTAGTGATTAGTGTAGAAAATTGAGTTAATTTAATGAATCATTTGGGTAAAGGGCTCCTTAAAACGAAATGGGAAGCCTTACTAGCTAATAATGATGTGACAGTCTTATGTTTAGGCAATGAACAACTTTATGCATGTAAGAAAAGATAATTATGATGAATGACTACTTTTTTTTATGAAATTCAATGGATTCAAACTACCTAAGGTTTATTAAAGACATGAAGGTTAATTTCATGAACATTTTGTATCAATGTTGCAATGAAAGGAGAAGCTTAATTGCCAAGGAATTAGGTACCAGTATTAATAATCAAGCAATAGATGATTCTTTCTTACTAAATAAGACTACTTGATAGTTATAAGTCCTTTATTGGATGGACTTCAATAGATTCAAACTTCAAGATGGGAAGTCCTATTTTTAGTAATCAAGAGACTGTCTCATTTTTCATCTAATGAATCATCTCTCTTCATCATGAAAGCTAAACATGAGTAGTAGCTCCTTTAGTCAACAAACTTCAATAGCTTTTGTTTGCCCAAGATATAATAGTGTGCATCTTGTAATGAAAGCAATGATTGGTATAGAAATTAAAGGTAAGTTCATGATTTTGTTTTGTCAATGACATTTTGAAATGAAAGGAGAAATAGTTGGAAATGAAGAGACTCTCATCTTTTAAACAATGAACTTCTTATGCAAGTAACAAAAGCTAATCAAGATGATTGACACCTTTGTTTGATGAAAATTAATGAATTAAGACTACTTACGGTATATTGACATGCATGTTGCAATGAAATTAATGTTTGACTGTAAACATAAATGTTAATTGCTTGATCATATTATGTCAATGATTACTTGCAATAAAAGAAGAACCCTTATGGCCAAGGAACCATGTGGTAGTCTTAAGTTTCATGCATTAAATGATTCTTTTATAGTGAAGAAAGCTAATTAAGGTTAGTAAATCCTTCACTCAATGGAATTTAAGGTTAAAAGTCCGTGTTTAAAGTAATCAAGAAACCTTCTCATCTTTCACATAATGAACAATTCTCTTACAATAAGGAAAGCTAATCAAGAGTGATAACTTCCTATTATTTGAACTTTAATGCATTTAAACTACTTAAGGCATGATAACACACATCTCCTAATAAAATCAATGATTAGTTTAGACATTTAAGTTAATTCTGTGATTCCTTTGTATGAATGACTTCTCAAAATAGAAGGAGAATCCATACTAGCAAAAAATGTAAAGACAAGTTCCTCTTTCACATAGTAAGACATTTTATCCATGTAAAGAAGGTTAATTAAATTGAATGACTACTTCATTTGAAGGAATTCAAAGAATTCAGACAACTTAAGGTGCATTGACAAGCATGGCACAATGAAATTAATGTTCAATGTAGATAGGGATATTAATTGCATTATCATTTTGTGTGAATTATTCTTTGTAATGATAAGACAAGCCTTATCGCCAAGGAATTTGGTGATGCTCTAAAGTTTCAAGCAATGAATGATTCTTTCATAGCCAAGAAAGCTAGTCAAGAGTAATAGCTCCTTTATTCTATGGAATTTAATGGATTAAGACTACCCGATGGAGAAGTTTTATTGTTAAGCAATGAAAAGATGATCTCATGTTTAAAGCAATGAATAATTCTCTTATAGTAAAGAAAGTCAATCAAGAGAAACAGATTCTTTGTTGGATGGATTTTAATAGATTTAGACTATCCAAACATAATAAATTGCATCTCATAATGAAATCTTTAATCAATGTATACATCTAATATAATTTCGTGATTCCTTCAAGTGAAAATCTCCTTAGGCTGAAAGGAGAAGACTTACTACCTAAAAGCGATGTAATGACCTAATCTTTAAAGCAATGAACCATTCTATCTATGTAAGAAAAGCTAATAAAGATAAATGACTCTTTTATTCAATGGACTTCAATGGATTTGGACTACTTAGAGAACACCTATAGTCAAATAATCAAGAGACAATCTTAAGTTTCAAGTAATGAATAATTCTCTTATAGCAAAGAAAGCCATTTAAAAGTAATAAATTCTTTATTGGATGCACTTCAATTGTTTTGAGCTACCCAAGACATAATAACATGCATTTTGCAATGAAATCATTGATAAGTGTAGAAATTTATGTTAATTTCATGTTTCCTTTGTGTGAATAACTCTTTAGAATGAAAGGAAAAGTCCTCTAGCTATAAGTGATGTGACAATCTCATCTTTCAAACAATGAACTATTTTATCTGTATATGAAAATCCAATCATGATAAATGAATCCTTTATTTGATGGAATTCAATAGATTTAAACCACTAAGGTGTATTGACTTGCATGTCATAATGAAGTTAATGTTTGGTGTAGAGATGGATGTTAATTGCTTGATCATTTTGTGTGTATGTTTCTTTGCAACAAAAAGAGAAGTCTTATTGCAAAAAAACCATGTGTGAGTCTTAAGAATCAAGGAATAAAGGGAACATTTGGCTTATAATTTGGAATCGAAATCAAATGGAATTAAAAACAAAATAGTAAATTTTGTAATATATTTAGTTTAATATAGAATTAGAATCAAATTTTCTTTGTAAATTTTTAAATAAATTTGGAATGAAAATCAAAATAAAAATTATTATAAGAAAAATGATAAATAATAATAATATGATTAAAATATATTCAATTCATAAAAATATAAATAAATTTTGTATTAAAGGTTTTATTTAATATTAATGATATTTATAATAATAATAATTTAAATTAATAAATTATTACAACATATTTAATTATAATAAAAATATAAATAAAATTATGTTAATAAATTTATCAAGTAATAATAATATTTTATCGTAAAAATAATTTAAATTAATTATCATAAATATAAAAATTTAAAATAAATATATTAACATAAAAATTTTATATTGAAAAATAATTCATTAATTAATAATTTGAATATTTTTTAATCACTACATTTTTTTCCTTATTATAGTATTAATAATAGTAATAATAAATTTCATGTAACATTGATATATATATATATGTATGAATGTATGTATGTATGTATATATGTAGGTATGTATGTATGTAATATAACTATTATTTATAATATTATTATTATCATTATTATATTTTATCTAATTTATGGAGAGAAGAAAATAGGGAATATGAATGAGATTAACTAAAAGAAGTAAGAAAATGATGATTGTTATGTATCAAGGAGTCTCATTCCCATAAATAGGGAAATAGCAATGGAATTTCCCTTTGCTAGATGAACTTCAGTGGATTTAGACTCCACAACCAAAATAACAATCATCTTGCAATACAATTTGTGATCAATGTAGTCATATAAGTTAATTTAACAATTTCTTTATGTAAATGATTGTCGTGCATGAAAAAAGAAACCTTATTAACTAAAAATGAAATGTCATTTTTCAAGCAATAAACCATTTTATGCAAGTGGGACAAGCTAGTCATGATAAATGCATCCCTTTTTTTTGATGAACTTAATGATTCTAGGTTAGCTAAGGTGCATTGATGTGCATGTCACAACAAAATTAATATTCATTGTTGAATTAAAAGTTAATTCCATGATCATTTTGTGTGAATGATTTCTTACATCAAAAGGAGAAGCCTTATTGCTAAAGAATTAGGTAAAGGTCTCATGTTTGAAGCACTGAATGATTCTCTCATTATAAAGAAAGCTAATAAAGTGTAAAAGCTCCTTTAATTGATAAACTTAGGTAGATTTGGACAACTCAAAATGGGAAGTCCTATTGTCAAGTAAATTAAGTGATAGTCTCTCATATTTAAATTAGTGAATGAAACTCTTATTGTAAAAAAAGCTAATAAAGTGTTATAGCTTCTTTATTGGATGGAATTCAATGGATTTGGACAACCTATGACATAATAAAATTCATCTCATAATGAAATGAATGATCAATGTACAAATCTAAGTTAATTCCACGATTCTTTTGTGTGAATGATTGCTTAAAATGAAAAGAGAAGGCTAATTAGCTAGAAATGAAGTGTCAGTCTCATTTTTCAAGTAATTAACCATTTTATCTAGTTTAGAAATGATAATCAAGATGAATGACATCTTTGTTTGGTAGAATTTAATGGATTTAGACTATTCAAAGTCTATTGAGATGCATGCCATAACAAAATAAATGTTTGCTGTAGACATGGATGTTAATTGCATGATCATTTTGCCTGTATGATTGCTTGCATCAAAAATAGAAACCAAATTGCCTATGAGATAAGAGTCTCAAGTTTCAAATAATGATTGATTCTTTCATAGTAAACAATGCTAATCAAGATTAATAACTTCATTCTTTGATTGAATTTAATGGATTCTAACTACTATATATAAGGAGTTGCATTATTGAGTAAGCAAGAGACAAACTCATATGTCAAACAATGAATGATTCTTTTGAAGTAAAGAAAACTAATAAGGAATAATGGATAGATTTCATTAGATTTAAACTACATAAAACATAATAATATGCCTCTCATAATAAAACCAATGATTGGTGTAGACATTTAAGTTAATTTTATAAAGAGTTGGTCACATTTTCAAGCAATGAACCATTTGATTCATGTGAAAAAAACAAATCAAGATGAATGACTCCTTTTACTTGATGGAATTCAATGGTTTTAGACTACTTAATGTGTATGGACATGCATGTATTGATGAAATTAATATTTGGTGCATACATGGATGTTAATTGTGTGATAATTTTGTGCAAATGATTCATTTTACCTTATAGCTAAGAAATTAGTTGACAATCTCATATTTTAAGTAATGAATGATTCTCTCTTGGAAAGGAAAGCTAATAAAGAGTAATAACTCCTTTTTTTGATGGACTTTAATGGATTTGGACTACCCTAGAGAAGAAGACCTATTATCAAGAAATCAAGAGATGATTTAATTATTCAAGTAATGAATGGTTCACTCACTTTAAGGAAAGCTAATCAAGAGTAATGGCTTCTTTGTTAGATGGACTTCATTGGATTTGGGCTACCGAGAAAATCATAATGTACATTAGGAAATAAAATTAGTGATTGTTATAGACATTTAAGTTAATTTAACAATTCCTTTTTGTGAATGACTCCTTGGAATGAAAGAAAGGATTTAATTGCTAGAAACAAAGTGTTCATCTTTTAGCAAATGAACCATTTATCCATATAAGAAAAACTAATTTAATTGAATGACTCCTTTGTCTAGTGGAATCTAATGTATTTAGACTACTTGGGATGTATTGATGCACAAATCATTAAAAAATCAATGTGGACATTAATTGTTGGGAAAAGAGAAACTTTATTGCTATGGAATCAAGTAATGATCCCAAGTTTTAAGTAATGAAAATTTCTCTCCTAATAAATAAGCTAATCAATGATCTCTTTTATTCAATGTGTATGTTGCAATAAAATTAAGGTTTGGTGTAGACCAAGATGTTAATTGAATAATTGTTTTATGTGAACGACTCCTTGCAATAAAATGAGTAGCCTTATTGCTAAGGAATCAAAGCATAGTCCTATTACTCAAGCAAAGAATGATTCTCTTTTAAAAAAAGAAAATTGTTCAAAAGTAATGGCTCCTTCACTTGATGATCTTTATTAGATTTAGACAATCTAGGTAAGAAGTGATATTATCAAGTAAACAAGAGACAATCTCATGTTTCAAGCAATGAACAATGCTCTCTTAGTAAAGAAAGCTAATCAAGAATATTAGTTTCCTTATTGGACGAACTTCAATGGATTTGGATTTTCTAAGACATAATAATGTAAATCTCACAATTAAACCAGCAATTGGTATAGACATTTAAATTCATTTCTTGATTTCTTTATATGAGTGACTCTTTGGAATGAAAGGAGAACCCTTTTAGCTTGAAAGGAATTGTCAGTGTCATCTTTCTTGCAAAGAACCATTCTATCCATTTGAGAAAAGGTAATTGAGATGAATGACTCCTTTTGTTTGATGGAATTCAATAGATTTAGACTACCTAATGTGTATTGATGTACATGTTGCAACAAATTTAAAGTTTAGTGTAGACCTAGATGTTAAGTGAATGATTGTTTTGTGTGAATGATTCCTTGAAATGAAAGGAAAAACCTTATTATTGAGGAATCAAATAAATATCTCAAATTTTAGCCAATGAAAAGCTCTCTTTTAGTAAAGAAAGTTAATCAAAAGTATATACACTTTTCACTAATGGACTTTAATGGATGTAGACTACCCAAAGGAGAAGTCCTAATGTCAAGCAAAAATGAGATGGTCTCATGTTTTAAGTAATGAATTCTTTCACAACAAGGAAAGCTAATCAAGAGTAATAGTTTCTTTATTAAATGAACTTCAATGGATTTGGACGACCTTAAGACATCATATCATGCATCACTTGCTAAAATTAGTGATATGTGTAAACATTTAAGTTAATTTAATGATTTCATTGTGTGAATGACTCCATTGAATGAAAGAAAGGCCTTAATAGCCAAAAAGAAATTATTAATCTTGTAAACAATGAACCATTCTATCTGAGCAAGAAAAGCTAATGAGGATGAATAACTCCTCTATATGAAGGAACTTAATAGATTTAAACTATTCGAGTTGTACTAACATGCATGTTGTAGCAAAATCAATATATGTTGTAGAAATGGATGTTAATTGCATTATTATTTTGTATGAATGATTCCTAAGTTTCAAGTAATGAATGATTCTCTCTTAACAAAGAATGTTAATCAAAAGTAATAGCTCTTTTATTTGATGTGCATGTTACAACAAAATTAATGTTTGGGGTAGACTTTGATATTAAGCCAACGATCATTTCATGTGAATGATTCATTACAAAGAAAGTAAAAGACTTATTGTTGAGAAATCAAAGTTCTATCTTATTATTTAGCCAATGAATGATTTTCTAATGAGAAATGAAAGCTAATTAAGAGTAATGGCTACTTCATTTGATGGACTTCAACAAATCTAAACAACCAAGATGAGAAGTGATATTATTAAGTAGTTTTGGAATAATCTCATGTTTTAAGCAACAAATGATGCTCCCTCAGTAAAAAAAAGCTAATCAAGAATACTAGCTTTCTCTTATTGGATTAACTTCAATTGATTTGAACTCCCTAATACATAATAATTTTTATCTCAAAATTAAATAAGTAATTAGTGTAGACATTTAAGTTAATTTCATGATTTCTTTGTGTGAGTGACTCTTGGAATGCCATAAGAACCCTTATTGGGTAGAATTGAATTGCCAGTCTCATGTTTCTCATAGTAAACCATTCTATTTATTAGAGAAAATGTATTCAAGATAAATGATTCATTTTGTTTGATGAAATTTAATGGATTTAGACTACCTATGGTCTATTGATGTACAAGTTGCTACAAAACTAAAGTTTGGTGTATACCTAGATATTGATTAAATGATCATTTTGTGTAAATGATTTTTTGTAACTAAAGAAGAAGCCTTATTATCTAGGAATCAAGTAAATGTCTCAAGTTTCAAGTAATGAATGATTCTTTACTAGTAAAGAAAGCTAATCAAGATTAATAGCTTCTTTATTGGGTGGAATTCAACAAATTCAAACTTTGCAAGACATAATAACATGCATCTTGTAATGAAATCTTAATGGATGTAGACATTTAAGTTAATTTCATAGTTTCTTTGTGTGAATGTCTCCTTAAAACAAAACTATAACCCTTATTACCTAAAAATGAAGTATTAGTCCTAGCTTTCGAGGAATGAACCATTTTAACCATTTGAGAAAAGGTAATCAAGATGAATGACTCCTTTTGTTTGTTGGAATTGAATAGATGTAGCTTGCCTAAGGTGTATTAATTTGCATGTTAAAACAAATCCAAGTTTGGTGTTGACCTAGGTGCTAATTAAATGATCATTTTGTGTGAATGATTTCTCATAACAAAGGGAGAAGCCTTATTGAAAAACAATCAAGTATCAAGTTTTAAGAAATGAACAATTCTTTCCTTGTAAAAAAAGCTAATCAAGAGTAATAAGTCTTTTCTTTATTGGATTTTAATGGATACAAACTAACTCAAAGGAGAAGTCCTAATTTCAAGTAATTAAGAGATGGTCTCATGTTTCAAGCAACAAATGATTATCTCACTATAAGGAAAGCTAATAAATAATAACACCTTCTTAATTGGATGAACTTCAAATGATTTGGATTCCTTAAGACATCATAACATGCATTTCTCACTCAAATTAGTGATTAGGGTAGACATTTTAGTTAATGTAATGATTGCTTTGGGTGAGTGACTCCTTGGAATGAAAGAAAGGGCCTTATAACTAAAAATAAGGTGTTTATCTTTTAAGCAAAGAACCATTCTATTCATGTAAGTAAAGTTAATCAAGATGAAGATTCATTTGTCTAATGAAATTCAATATATTTAGTTTACCCATGTTATGTTGATGTGTATGCAGCAACAAAATCAATAAATGCTTTAGAGATGAATGCTAATTGCATGATTATTTTGTGTGACAAATTCCCTACAACAAAAGTAGTAGATTTATTACAATGGAATCAAGAGACTATCTCAGGTTTCAAGCAATCAATGATTCTTTCTTGCTAAAGAATCCTAATCATGAGTATTAGCCCAGTTTTTAAATATGCATATTACAATAAAATAAAATTCAATGTAGTCCTAGATGTTAATTGAATGATCATAATGTGTGAATGATTCCTAGAAATAAAAAGAGAAGCCTTATTATTGAAGGATCAAATGATAGTCTTATTATTCAAAAGTAACAACTCGATTATTTGATGGACTTCGTTGGATTTAAATAACCCATATGAGAAGTGATATTATCGAGTAATCAAGAGACAGTTTCATGTTTTTAGCAATGAACAATGTTCACTTAGAAAGGAAAGTTAATCAAGGATTATAGATTCCTTATTGGATGAAATTTAATGGATTTGGACTTCCTAAGACATAATAATGTGCATCTTGCAATTAAATCAATGATTGATGTAAACATATAAGTTAATATCACTTATTGGAACAAAAGGAAAGCCATTATTAGCTAGAAATGAATTGTTAGTCTCATCTATCTCATAATAAACCATTCTTTCCATCTAAGAAAAGGTAATCAAGATGAATGACTCCTTTTGTTTGATGAAATTCAATGGACTAAGACTATCTAAGGTTTTGATAAGCATGTTGCAATGATTTTCCTAGATATTGGTTGAAGGATCATTTTGTGTGAATGATTCCTCACAATGAAAGGAGAAGCCTAATTATCCAAGAATAGGTATATGTCTCAAGTTTCATGTAATAAAGGATTCTTCCCTAGTGACAAAAGCTAATTAAAGGTAATAGCTCCTCTCCTCAAAGGACTTCAATGGATATGGACTATTCAAAAGGAAAGGTCATAATTTCAAGTAATCAAGAGATGGTCTCAAGTCTCAAGCAATAAACAATTCCCTTATGGTAATAAAAGCTAATCAAGAGTAAGAACTACTTTATTGGGTGAAATTCAATGGATTTAGACTTTGCAGTACATAATAAAATACATTACACCATGAAATCTTTGATTGGTATAGACATTTAAGTTAATTTCATGATTTTTTTTTTTTATGTGAATGACTCCTTAGAAAATAAGGAGAACCCTAATTAGCTATAAATGAGCTATAAATGAACCACCTGTCTCATCTTTCAAGCAATGAGCCATCCATCCAATTAAGGAAATTTATTTAACATGAGTGACTCATTTTGGTAAATGAAGTGTTAGTACTATCTTTTAGGCAATTGATATCTTGGTAAGAAAAACTAATTTAAATTCATGACTCCTTTTTTTGATGAAATTTAAAGGTTTAAGGCTACCCAACATCTATTGATGTGCATATCACAATGAAATTAATGTTATGTGTAAAAAGGATGTTGATTACATTATCATTTTATGTGAATGATTCTCTTATGGCAAAGAAAGCTACTTAATATTAATAGCTCATTTATTTAATGGTCTTTAATAGATTCAAACTATGAGAGGAGAAGTCTTTTTGTCTAGTAAATAAGAGATAGTCTCATGTTTCAAGTAATGAATGATTTTGTCATAATTAAATGGCCAATCAAGTGAATTAGCTTTTTGCATTGGATAGAATTTAATAGATTCAAACTACCTAGGACATAATAATGTGTATCTCACAATAAAATTAATGTTGATGTAGACATTTAATTTAATTTTACTCTTCCTTTGTCAAAATGCTTTTATTGATACATGATTAGTGTCAATAACAAAATCTGTTGGTTAAGAAGTAATTTAGTTGTGTTTCATGTGCATAAATTTCTTTATCATAAGTAAAGTAGTTTAATAAATAACCAAAGAGTTTCTTATTTAAGTAGGCAATGGGGCACCTTATTGCATCAACATATCACCAATGCTAACTCTAGAAGCATCACACACAATGTCAAATGTTTTGCCAACTTTTGGAAGTGCTAAAATGGGAGTTGAACAAAGCTTCTCTTTAACAAGTTCAAAACACCTTTGAGGAGTATTAATTTACTTGAACTTTCCCTTTTTTATGCATTTTGATAAGATCTAAATTGATATATATTTTTGGTCTCAAATTAGTATTATTATTATTACTTAAGTTTGCTTTTATTTAGATTTTATATGTTTGAATTTTCCTTTTGTAGTAAAGGAGTAAAGTGAATATTTGGTGTCAATTTGGGTCATAAACATGAAAAATGATCAATGGAGAAGTAAAAATAAAAATTGGGTAAATTTTAAGAGAGGTTCTGGTCTATTTAGAGATTTACTTGAAAAGGAATGTTGTCTCAATAAGGAAACCAAAGCTTATTAGTATTCTATCTAGTTACTAATTGAGGACTATATAATATTTTGACCACAACCTCTGTGACACACATACAAATTGAGTGATTCTTATAGCTAAAGAAATTTGAAAGATAGAGCTACAACATTCTAGTTTATACCAAAGTTTGATTAGGTTTCTAGAAGGAAGATAACTATAAGTTATGGGTCAGAAACTTTTTAGAATTTGACTAGAGGTAGAAACCCTAATCAATATAAGAGACTACCATACAATAAAGGAGGCATAAAAAAAGAGAAAAATTATACATAACCATATAGAAATGAAGAGAGAATTATGCTCCAAAGGAAGAGTAATGGGAAAAGACTAGAAGAGGAGGAGTGATGACATCATCAAGGGAGTGATTTTAGAGCTATTTCTTCATTCTATTCTCCTAAAATTCTACTTCTTTTCAATTTTAATTTGGTTTTCTTTTTCTAGGATGGACTAATTTCCTTAGCTTAGGTTATGATGTAGCCTAACCATAGTTATGTAGTTTTCTCTATTTTTATTCTATTTTACAATTTTCTTTTCAAGGCAAGTATGTGTTATTGTGCTTAATGCTCTTAAAAGCCTAATGACCTAAATTGAATTGATATGCATGATTAATACTAAGAGGAGAGTCCTTACATTAGATCAAATAATACATACCTTGCATTGAATGAAATATGGAGATGTACAATCATGATTGATGGAGTAATGATGGGTGAATTTAAAAAATATCTACTTATGCTAGAGATTTTTACAAAATTTAATTCTCTTTTATCTATTTCACTCTACATAGGGATATATTAAGTTAATAGGTAAAACTAGATTCAATATAATTTGAAAAAGAGTACTAAATAATATAGGAAATTTTGTGGTCTTAAGAATAAACCCTTTTTCTTCAACGCACTTTACCAAGAATTCTATTAACCTTTATACAGTGTACTTGAAAACCATAGTATATTCTCTCTTGATCAAATCTCATTATTTTTACCAATTGATTTTCTATTTAGATTTTATTTGTTCTTAATTAATCTTCAAAACTTTGAAATCAGCCTTCTACATAAAGTTACATTTACTTAGTGTTTTGGTGTTATTCACTATTAATATTTCTTGAGTGAGTAGTGCACTTACTAGTAGTTAATTATATGCATCAAGTTTTTGGCATCATTTTCAAGAATTGGAAATTTTAAAAATAGTAGAACCCTTTGTCTTGATATTAATTTAGAATTTTAATTTTGATTCTTTTTGTGTTGCAAGGTTCTTTTTAGTAAATGACATGATAAAGTGGTAAAAACACTTATGCCATTTGATCCTAAAATTCAAAGAACAATTGATGTGTTATACAAAAGCAAAAGAGTGGAGATGGTGAATGAAGAAAGAGATAAGGCTAATTGGTCCTTGCTAGAAAATTCAAAACCTTTAGTCATAGGGACCACATAAAGTATTAAGAGGTCAGCCATACTAGTAAATAATTTTGAAATCAAACCAACCATCATTAAGATGATTCAAATTTTATGTATAGGTAAAAGATCCAAGTGATATTGTAGTGAGAGCTAATGCTCTCAATAATTTAGAAAATTGTGCTACCTTATGAATAACATTTTTCTTGACAATAGTTTATCAAGAATTCTTTGTAACCCTAGTGTGATGAAGCTAAAAACCCTAGTATATTCTCTCTTGGTTCAATCATGTTGTGTTTAGCAATTGATTTTTCTATTTAGGTTTTATTTGCACTTATTTAGTTTTTAATGTTTTGAAATTAGTCTTTTAAATAAAGTTAGGATCATTAGTGTTTTAGTACTTATTTGCTTTCAATCCTTATAGGACAATACTCTATTCACTATCTATATTTTTAAGTAACTAGTCCACTCATTAGTAACTATTCTTACACATTGTATTTTGTCAATAGTGCCACAAGAGTGCCAAATCCTTGCACAAACCTCTAATGGAATGATGCAAGTCCATGAAAGCTTATGACTTCATTGATCTAGGTTAGAACATACCTCTCTTGGATAGCTTGACCTTCTCTTCATCTACTTTTATTCCTTCTTGGAGGATTACATAACCAAGGAAAGTGACATGATTCTAAAACAATTAACACTTTTTTGATATTGCCACAATGCTTTACCTTCCTTAGCACTTCAAACACATTCAGATGATGTCTAACATGATCAACTTGCTTCCAACTATAAACTAAAATATCATCAAAGTAAACAACAATAAATCTACCAATGAACTTTCTCAACACATGATTTATTAACCTCATAAAAGTACTGGGTGCATAAAAAGACTAAAAGGCATTACTATCCATTCATAGAGACCATGCTTTATTTTAAGAGCTATCTTCCACTCATCTCTTTCCTTCATCTGGATATGATGATAATCTCTCTTCATATGTTTAAGAAGATTTTGGGTTCATGTAGTCCATCAAGATCATTTAGCCTTGAAGTCAAGTAGCACTAATTTATGGTGGTCTTGTTGTTAGCATGACAGTCAGCACACATATGCATAATCCCATTCTTCTTTAGAGCAAAGACTTATGGATACTCAAACATATCCCTTTTGATGGATTACTTGCTGTATAGATGAGCAAATACACCAAATGAAGAGATTGATTCATTATAAAGGAGAGATTGCATAGTTAAGTCTACCACTAAGGTGATAGTGCAATGCAACCACGTCAAACTAAGAACTTTGAAAATTCACCACACTTGAAGAAAATAAGTGATAAGAATTAAAAACAAAGAGATTAAACTCAAAGTTATATATAAATTATCATAGATAGATAGATAAATGCTAGATATTAGTCCTTTTATAAAGAAAATATTGGAAATTTCCATCAATTTGTAATAAATGACATATTGATAATATGCAAGAAGCTTGTAATAAGCGTTGGAAACATGTAAAGAAATATGGAAATTGAGTATTTAGAAAGTGTTGCCTACTTTCCACCATTGCATGCTGGACTTATTGGGTCAACAATGTGGTAATAAATACTCCACAAAAGTAGAATTATTGCTTTACTAATGCTCCACTTTAGCTAGTCCATCATCCCTTCTTGAAGCATTGCATTGCTTGTAGGGCTTATCTTTGATTTTGAATGAGTAGTGAGGAATGAATACTCTTGATTTCTAATCAAGGTTAGGTGATGCATCAACTTGAATGGATTTGGACTACCTAAGACATAATAGCATGCATCTCACAACGAAATCAAAGATTGATATGGACATTTGGTTGGTTGAAAATCCAATCAAGATGAATTACTCCTTTGGTCAGTTCAATTTAGTAGATTCAAATAACCCAAGGTCTATTGATGTGCAAGTCTAATGAATTTAATGCTCAGTGTAGACATGTATGTTAATTAGAAGATTATTTTTTATAAGTGATTCCTTACAATGAAAGGAAAAGCCTTATAGCTCAAGAATTAGATGATAGTTTCAAGTTTCAAGCAATGAAAGTTTCTTTTCTAATAAAGAAAGCTAATAAAGAATAATTCTCCTTTATTCAATAAATTACATTGGACTTAAACTACTTAGATGAAAAGCCCAATTGCCAAGTAATCAATAAGCATTCTCATCTTTCAAGAAATGAATGATTTGATCATCATAAATAAGGCTAAGTAAGACTAGTAGCTTCAATATTGGATAGACTTTAATAAATTTAGAGTACCATAGGCATAATAATATGCATCTTGTAATGAAATTAATGATCAATGTTGACATTTAAGTTCATTTGATGTTTCATTTGTGAGAAGGACTTCTTAGAACAAAAGAAAAAGCCTTACAAGGGAGAAATGAAGTGATAATCTCATCATTGGAATTATGCCAAAATATCCATACAAGAAAAGCTAATCAAGATTAGCAATTAGTTTGATTGACGAAATTCAATGGATTTAGACTATCTAAGGTGTATTGAACTACATACCACAATAAAATGAATGCTTAGCATAGACATGGATGTCTATTGCATGATTATTTTGTGTGAATGATTACTTGCA
This sequence comes from Rhizophora apiculata, assembly GCA_037832385.1. Taxonomy (NCBI): domain Eukaryota; kingdom Viridiplantae; phylum Streptophyta; class Magnoliopsida; order Malpighiales; family Rhizophoraceae; genus Rhizophora; species Rhizophora apiculata. The sequence goes on along the minus strand of CM075434.1, from coordinate 921,527 downwards.
ACAAAAGGAGAAGCCTTATTGCCAAGGAATCAAATAACAATCTAAACATTTAAGCAATGAATAATTTTCTTGTGTAAAAAAAAGCTAATGAAGAGTAATTGCTCCTTTATTCTATAGATTTCACTAGATTTGGATGACCCAAGGTAGAAGTCCTTTAGTTAAGTTATCAAGAGATGATCTCATGTTTAAAGTAATGAATGAATCTATCATTATAAGTAAAGCTAATCAAGAGTAAAAGCTTCTCTATTAGATAGACTTCAATGGACTAAAAGTACCTAAGATAGAATATCATGCATCTTGCTAAACAATGAATGATCAGTGTAGACAATTAAGTTAATTTCACCATTGCTTTGTGTGAATAACTCCTTTGTTTTATGGAATTCAATGGACTAAGACTACATAAAGTGTATTGATGTGCATGCTACTATAAAATTAATATTTTGTGTAGACATGGATGTTAATTGCATGATTATTTTGTGTGAATCATTCCTTATAACGAAAGGAAAAGAATTATTGCCAATGAATCATGTGACAGTCTCATTTTTCAAACAATGAACAATTTATGTTGGTTCAAAAAGCTAATCATGAGTAATAGGTCCTTTATTTGATGGGCTTCAAAGGATTTAGATTACCCAAATCATAGGTCTTATTATAAAGTAATCAAGAGATAAGCTCTTATTTCAAGTGATAAATGAGTCTTTTATTATAAAAAAAGGCTAATCAAGAGTAAAAGCTTCATTTTTGGATGTATTTGAATGCACTTAAATTAGCCAAAATAGAATATCATGCATATCAGAATGGGATCACTTATGGGTGAGACATTTAAGTTAATTTCATGATTATTTTGTATAAATGACTCATAGAATGAAAGGAATAGCATTGTTATCTAGAAATGAAGTGCAAGTCTTATGTTTCATGCAATGAGCCCCAATATCCATATAAGAAAAGTTAATTAGGATGAATAACCCTTTTGTTTGATGAAATTCAAGGGATTTAGACTACCCAAGGTGTATTAACATGTATGTTGCAATGTAATTAATATTTAGCTTGGACATAGATGTTAATTACATGCTAATTTTGTGTGAATGATTCTTTGTAATTTAAGGTGAAGCCTTATTGGCATGAAATCAAGTGATGGTCTCAACTTTACAATAAGGAGTGATCTATCTCTTAAAAAAAAAAAATGCTAATCAAAAGTAATAGCTACTTTATTTGATAGAATTCAATTGATTTAGACCACCTAGAAAAGGAGTTTTATTGTCAAGCATTCAAGATGTTGTCTTATGTTCCAAGCAATGAATAATTCTCTCATTGTAAAATAACTAATTGAGAGTAATAGTTTATTTAATGGACTTAAATAGATTTGAACTTCCAAAGACAAAATTAGGTGTATGTCACAATGAAATTAGTGATTGATGTAAACATTTATGTTAATTTCACGAATCCTTTAAGTGAATAACTCCTTTGAATGAAAGGAAAAGCCTTATTAGTAGGAATTGAAGTGACAATCTCATATTTTAGGTAATGAACCATTCTATCTACATAAGAAAAACTAATCAAGATGAATGACTCCTTTTTTTGATGGAATTCAATTGATACAAACTATCTAGATGCATCAATGTGCATGTCACATCAAAATTAATGTTCAGTGAGGATATAGATATTAATTAGATGCTCATTTGGTATGAATGATTCTTTGCAACAAAAGGATAAGCCTTATTGACAAAGAATTAGGTGATAATGTCATGTTTTTAGCAACAAACAAATCTCTTTTAGTAATGAATGCCAATAAAGGGCAATAGTACCTTTACTTATTAAACATTAAGTAATTTGAACTACCTTGAGGAGAACTTTTAATTTTTATTAAGAGATGTCTCATGTTTCAACTAATGAATAGTAAAGAAATTCAACCAAGAGTAATAACTTCTTTATTAGGTGTAGTTCATTGGATTCAAACTATTCAAGACATAATCACACATATCTCGTAATAAAAATAGTGATTAGTGCTAGAAATTTAAGTTAATTTCATGATTCCTTTCAGTGAATGACACTTTGGAATGAAAAAAGAAACCTTAATACATGGGAATGAGGTGTTAGTCTCATGTTTTAGGCAATGAACCATTCTACCCTTGTAAGAAAAGCTAATCAAGATGAATGACTCTTGTTTTTTTTTTTTGGAATTAAATAAACTTGGAAAGCCTAATGGTATTAAGTGCATGTTGTAATGAAATTAATGATCTATGTAAACATAAATTTTAATTAAATTATTATTCTTTATGAATAATTCCTTACAATGAAAGGAAAAATGTTATAGCAAAGGAGTCAAGTGATGGTCTTAAGTTGCAAGATATCAATAATTCTCTCTTGGTAAAGAAGGATAGCTCAGAGTAAAACCTCTTTTATTTGATGGACTTCAATAGATTAAGACTAACCAAATGAGAAGCCCTATTGTAAGTAATAAAGAGAAAAACACATGTTTCAAGTATTGAACAAATCTCTCACAATAAAGGAGGCTAATCAAGAGATAAAGTTGTGTTATTGAATGGATTTCAATAGATCTAAACTATCTAATTTGAAACAACATGCACCTCCCAAAGGAATTAGTGATTTGTGTAGACATTTTAGTAATTTCATGATTTCTTTGTATGAATGACTCTTTCAAAGGAAAGGAGAAGTCTTATTAGCCAATAATGATTTGTTGATGACTTGTTTCATCCAAAGAGTATCCATGTAAGGAAAGCTAATCAAGATGAATGACTTTTTTTTCAATGGAATTTAATGGATTCACCCAAGGTGTATAATGGGCATATTGTAGTGAAGTTAATGTTTGGCATATACATGAATGTTAATTGCACACTTATTTTGTGTGCGTGATTCTTCATAACAAAAGGAGAAGCCTTATTACCCAAGAATATTGTGACAATCTCAAGTTTCAACAAATGAATTATATTCTATAGGTAAAGAAAGCTAATAAAGGTAATAGCTCCATTTATTGATGGAAAACAATGGATGTGGAGTACCTAGAAGAGAATTCCTATAGTTAAGTAATCAAGAGGCAATCTAAAGTTTCAAGTAATGAATTACACTATCATAGTAATGATAGCTAATCAAGGCTAATAGCTTCTTTATTGGATAGATGTCAATGGATTTGGACTACTCGGGATAGAATAAAGTGATTCTCACAATGGAATTAATGATCAATGTGGACATTTAAGTTAATTTCACAAATCATCTGTGATATTGAGTCCTTAAAGTTAAAGGAGAAGCCATATTAGCTATAAATAAAGTGATAATGTTGTGTTTCAAGAAATGAACCATTTTATCTCAGTAATAAAAGCTAATTAAGATGAATGACTTTATTGTTTGATGGAAGTTCAATGGATTTAGACAACCCAAAGTGAATTGACATGCATGTCACAATAAAATCAATGGTTGGTGTAGACATGAATGTTAATTGTATGCTCATTATAATTAAATGATTCTTTGTAACAAAAGGAGAAGCCTTATTGCAAATATATCAAGTAATTATCTAAAGATTCAAGTAATGAACAATTGTCTTTTAGTAATAAAAAAAAAAAAAAGAAACATAGCAAGAGTAATATATTTTTTATTTGTTACACTTCAATGCATTTGGCTAGCTAATGGAGAAGTCCTATTATCACATAATGTGTCAAGTAATAAATGATTTTCTTATGCTAAAGAAAGTTAATCAACAGTAATCGCTTCTTCATTTGATGGTTTTTAATCAATTTGGCCTATTTAGTATGGAACTATGTGCATCTAGCAATGAAATCATTGATTGATGTAGACATATAAGTCATTTTTATTATTTTGTTTTGTGAATTACTCCATGGAATGAAAAGAGAAGCCATATTTGTAAAAAGTGAAGTGACTGTACATTCTATCTAGCAACAAACCATGCTACCCATGTATGAAAAGCTAATTAAAATGAATGACTACTTTGTTTTATGGAATTCAATGGATTCAAACTACCTAAGGTGTATTGATGTATGTGCCAAAATGAATTTGATGTTCTATGTAGACATTAATGTTAATTGCATGATCAATTTATGTGAATGATTCCTTGTATGAAAGAAAAAGCCTAATCACCAAGCAGTCAAGTAACAACCTTAAGATTCAAGTAATAAATGATTCTCTCTCAATAAAATATGCTAATTAAGAGTCATGGCTTCTTTATTAAATGAAATTCAATGGATTCAAATTACAGAGAGGAGAAGTTCTATTGTTGAGTGATCAAAAGAGTGTCTCATGTTCCAAGCAAATAAATAATTCTCTCATAAAGTTGATCAAATGTAATAGCTTTGTTTCTCCATAAAGTTCAATGAATTCATATTACCTAAGACACAATAATATGCATATCACAATGAAATTAGTGATTGGTGTAGGCAAGTAAGTTAATTTCATTATTTCTTTGTATGAATGACATTTTGGAATGAAAGGAGAAACCATAATTAGCTAGGAATGAAGAGCATTCTCATCTTTCAAGCAATTAACCATTTAATCCATGTAAAAACAAAAAAAAAAAAAACTAATCAAGATTAGGACTTCTTAGAAAGAAAAGAGAATTCTTATTATGCAGAAGTGAAGTGTCAACTTTGACTTTCCAGCAATGAACCATTCTTTCTATGTAAGAAAAGTTAATGAAGATGAATGACTCCTTTATTTTATAGAATTCAATTGATATAAATAGCATATGGTGTATTTGCATGGATGTTACACTGAAATTAATTTTCTATGTGGACATGGATGTTAACTATATGATTATTTTATGTGAATCACTTTTTGCAATGAAAGGAGAAGGTTTATTGCCAAGGAATCAAGTGATGATCTCAATTTTCAAACAATAAATAATTTTCTTCTAGTTAAGAAAGCCAATCAAAAGTGGTTGCTCCATTATTTGTTGGAGTTTGAAGGATTTGAACTACCTAAAGTAGAAGTCCAAATGTGAAGTAATTAAGTGGCAAGTTTCAAGCAATAAACAAATCTCTCATAATAAATAGGGCTAAATAAGAGTAAATGAATCTTTATCGAATGGACTTTAAAGCATTCAAACTACTTATAATCGAATAACATACATAGTGCAATGAAATCAAAGATTGGTGGGACACTTACACTAATTTCACAATTTCCTTATGGGAATAACTCCATGCAATGAAAGGAAAAGCCTTATTGGTTAGAAATGAAGTGTTAATCTCATGATTTTTGTAACAAACTATTCTATCAACATAAAAAAGTTAATCAGAATGAATGACTCCTTTGTTTATTTTTTTATATAGACTAGATGTTAATTGCATAATTACTTTATGTGAATGACTCCTTGCAAGAAAAGGAGAAGCCTTATCACCAAGGAATCAAGTGATAACCTTAAGTTTCAAGCAATGAATGATTCTTTGGTAATAATGAAAACTGATCAAGAGTAATAGCTACTTTATTTAATGGACTTCAATGGATTCAAACTACCTAGAGAAGAAGTCCAATCATCATGTAGTCAAGATATGTCTCATGTTTCAAGTAATTAATAATTCTCTTATAAGAAATAAAGCTAATCAAGAGTAATAACTTCTTTACTGGATGGACTTCAATGGATTCAAATTACCTAAGACATTATAATGTAGAAATTAAGTTAATTTCATGATTTGTTAGTTTGAATGTCATCTTGGAACAAAAGGAGAAGCCTTATTAGCTAGGAATTAAATGCATTATGATCTATCTAACAATTAATCATTCAATTATTGTAAGAAAAGCAAATTAAGATAAATGACTTATTGAAACAAAAGAAGAAGCCTTAATACCTAGAAACGAAGTATTAGTCTCATCTTTTTGGCAATTAACCATTTCATCACAATAAGAAAAGTTAATCAAGATGAATGACTTCTTTATTTTATAGAATTCAATAGATTTAGACTAGCATAGGTGTATTTATGTGCTTGTTACATTGAAATTAATGTTCTGTGTAGACATAGATATGTTGGAGAATAAGAAATGTTCTTATTATTTAGGATTTCAATGGTATCTTGTATTAATGATAATATTTACTCAATTACAAGATTTTATTAAATTAGATATTATTTAGGATATTTTTCTATTTAGCAAATATATTATCTTACTTCTCATTTAGTTATATTTTTTCCTATTTAGTCATTAACTATCCCTATAAAGATAGCTTATTCTTAATTCCATTACACAGAGACCTATTATGAATGAATATTGAAATTACTCTTTGAGTAGTGAGTTTAGTTTTAAGGTGGATTCATATGTTAGTATTTTTAGGTGGATTCCCACATTATTCTTTTTATTCTATGCTTTGACTTGTTTCTATATTACATCAATTTTGGCATTAGAGTCAAATTTTGATCAAAAAACCTCACACAAAGCATCTTAATCTTGTTTTTACTACCTTCTTCACACCTTTACAAATCAAAGCAAAAATTTGATCAAATTTTATCTCTACATTTCCATTACTTCCCCAAACATTCTACAATTTAAACATTACTGCTAATATATTTTCTCTTATTGATTTCATGCATTAATCATTCACATACTTCTCATAATGTTTCATGACCCTCACAGTTCTATTTAAGCATAAAGACTTATGCTTCCAACATAAGACAAACTTATTTGACTTAACTCAAAAAACAAGATTCATCTATAAGTCCTAAAAATTAAAACTTCTACTTATATTCCTATCCATCACTAATGTCCTTGATACCATTATTGTTTCACTATGCATCCATTTCTTTGACTATTTCATACTTTATCAATCATAATTTCTTCTCACATGCATAAATAAGCATGCTTTACATTCTCACTTCACCTACACTTATGACACCAACAAATTCAACACTAAGTCTTTCACAACATATGGTTAAGTCATATTTTTAAACCCTACATTATAATCATTTGATTACCAATATTTTGTTCATATGAGCTCAAAAACATTTTTGTAAATATGCTTGCAAAAATGAGAAATGCCATTAATGAAACAAAGTTTGCATGTCACATAAAATTGTCTACTTTATGGTCTTGTGCTTGAACATGTAGATCATGCACCCTAACACTATTGTAAATAAACTTTAATGTCTCATACTTTGGCCTTATGCCACCAACACGTTAACTTTAACTAATACTTGTCAAGTTGTTGTCATTCAATAAAAACATTGAGTCTTTTCTAACCTTAATCAATCTAATGTTTCCAATTCACTATGATGCCTTCTATATGAGACTTGATAAACATATCCTCACAACTTGGATTACATTTTATCCTAACACCAACATTTTTTTCATCAAAGATACCCATAACTCACTCATTACCTATTCTCATGCACTTTTAGTACAATATAAAATCGCACATAATCTTTACTACAATAAGTCTTCTATGCAACATAACTTCCTTGTGTTTTCTTTCAATTCACCATTGTTGCATAAATGTCCTTGATATACTTCTATCTTGTTAACATCACATACATAAATATAATATTCATTACATTCTTCCTTCACTCCTTTTTCTTTTTATTTTTTTTTCCTTCCATAGTATTTTCCCTAACCAAATAAACATTATAGAGGTCTTCCTAAGTTCTATTATAAATTTCTTTTGAATTATAAAACTATTTTTAGTATACTATTATGTGCCACGTCTACTTATGTCTCTCTACTATCATCATCCTCCAATTGACAAACCTTTTTTGATCACTTGTCACATGCATCCCTTCATCACATCTTAATTACAATTCACAACCTCATATTACTTATAAACTTTGCCTTAAGATATATCACTTAGTCACTTGAAATATTACAAGAATTTTTCATACCACTATATACATCTTTCCTCCTAACATTGATTATTTTTGACTTACCAATGTCACTTGTCTCCTATTGCAAGAAAGCAATCATTGTCATACTATAATTTAAGCCCTTTAATTATGTTGCTTCTACTTTCACTTCATTCCTTACCTTACTCAAAATTCTTTCACAAGCAAACCTTAAATAATTTTTGCTAATGTAACTATTTAAACAACCATTAGTTTTTTTTTATTCTTTCAAGCTTCCATACATAAGCTAATCCACTGATCACATTAATTAGCATCTAAACACTTGAATCCTCCAAACATTAAGACAAACTTCTAGTAAATCTTCTCCAATCCTTTCTTTTCCAAGCAAAACTTATGTATTATCTCATGAATATGAAATTACTTTTCACTTCCTTTACTCTTTGAATTCAACCTCATTAAATCCACTGATATGTTTTCTAACATGTCATTTTTCCCACTCTACCCATTTCAAACAATCAGAGGAGAAACATAATCATCACTTTGTTTTCTTTTTGTAATTAATGTTCACCCAGTTCCATGTCTCACTCTTGCTTCAACTCTTATTCATAATGTCAATTTGAACTCTAGTATCACAATCAATTAACCACCAATTCTACATAACACCATACTAATAGCTTCTTAGATTCATACTATCGATATACCAAGCACTAGGTAGAGGACTTGCCAAGGACAATGCAAGCATATATGAAAACTTAACATTTACTCTATTATATGCCCCCAAGGAAGTACACACAAAATAATATCTCAACACATGCAAGTGGGGCCCACTACTAAACACATAATTTGGTCATCAAATACCATAATGTAAGTCATAAATAATGTACATGACTTGAATTACAAATGTTTAACCTTAGTCAAGCACCAAAGTAGATAATTAGATGCATATGCATTGTAGTACCCCTAAGTCCATCTAAGTATCCAAGGATGTCAGAATAGTCACATCAATTTTAAGCTATCTAAAAAATGTTAAAAAAGAAAAAGGAAAAGGAATGTGTATGATGACTTAAGGAGCAATTATAAGATGCATAATATAAATGAAAGGTTTAATTAGATAAATAACGAGATAAAAAAAATGAGACATTTTACTATACAAAACTATAGTTACGAAAAATAAGTATAATCATTGGAAACACAATTAGGTACCACCTTGTATGTACATACATATGTAATATCAAAAACTTAAGACACAAAGAGAGATAAGTAAAGAGAACAAACACTTTTATCTAACCATATCCATATATATAATATATATACATATTTATCTTCATGGCTAGCCAACTATTAACACTTAAAATCTCCCCCATTACACTTAAGCACATAATAACTAAAGTGCATAATGAATATATGCATATCAACTACCACCAAATTTGATAGCTGATCATCCAATGACTATGTTTTGATCCAAATATGTCTGCAAAGTTAATATATAATAAAATACAAAACATCTAGAGAAATGAGTTTTTGTTATTTTATTTCCAAATAGTTCATTTTAATTATAAAAGATTTTCCTTTAACCATCAGTAAACATCCCTATGTTTAAAAAATATGCCACTAAAAGGTTTTAATCTCATACTATCATCACCAATCATAAACTATTAAATATCTATCACATATCTAGCTTAAAAAGAACCAAGAGTCAAACTTATCTCATTATAGGCTTTTAGGATGTCTTTACAGAGTTTGTGAGAAAGGGAAATAAACTTTTTTTAATTGTTTTACTTACATTTTCTCTTTGCTTTTTTTAGGCCTCTTAGTTGGCTCCTTCAAGCTTGAATTGGCTTGCTAGATCTCAGCAGCTCACTTCTATTTATAAAGATTTCTACACATTTGTCTTACTCAAATCTTAATCTCAACCATACATTCTTTCTTTGATCTTAAGTAATTTTTCTACCAAATTTGGATCTAATCGACTCATAAAAACTTCTTCTAAGTTTTATGTTGCAATTCTTATCCATTTTATTGAATGTAATCTTCCTATGTTATTTGTTAAAGAGGGGACAGATCTAAAGTTGCTAATTTCTTCTTTTGTTGCAATTGTATGACGTTAGATTTGACACCTAAATTTATCTCTTGTTATAGATCTTTGATGTCTAAGATCAGATTTTAACAAAAATATTATATGTACAACAATTGCCCTTCTAATTTGAAAACATATTTGGAAAGTAATTATGCTAGAATCCAAATGATACTAAGATAATGAATAAAGGAAAGAATAAGTTAATTTTTCTAGTAGTTATGTCATAAGAAAAATTAGATTTGATGATGAGAGGAAAAGAAATCGGGTTAAAATTCAGAGTGCAACTACTCTTACATTTTCCTTCATATCAACCTTTATTAATGGTCACTACCACCTATCTAAATATTCTTCAATATCTTAAACAATATAAACTTCCTTTGCCTTGTAGAGAAATACTGTGAACATATTGTTAACAGGTAAAAGACATTGCCCTCATATGTATATCTTACGTGCCTTGTTTGAAGGGCTAGTTGGAAATCATTATTTTGCATTATTGCAACTTACAAATGGAGATAACTCTATTTTCACTAGATTTGTAATCTAATATACAATCTATTGGTTCCATTATGTTAGTTGTACATTATGTGTATTGTCAATAAGATGATATCTTTGAGCAATGTAGCAAATAATGGAAAAAAAATTCTCCTTATCTTATTTAAAAGCCTAATTAGAGTTGACAAACCCAATGGACTATACTCAGTGCATTTTCAAATGAATAAGGCACCAATGGGTCTTTACTTAATAGTTACACTTGACGACCTTTTATAAAAAGACACATTAAAAGGCTTTTGTTTATTGTATCCAAGACACATATTATGTGGCCAAGTAATCCTTAGAATTCTATTATATGTGTTACATACAATCACATGATATAGAGTAAAATGTATTTCCTTAGGTTATTTAGACAAATCTTTCATCTATGGTTTCCTTATAAAAGAAGCAATAGACAATTTTGAGACCAATTTTGAAGATGCACAAATTTTTCCAAGGGGTTTAAGATCAATAGTATAAATTGTGATCAATTGTACTTCATTTAATCTTATGAGGGGATTCACATGACCTCTATTACTTAATAATATAAGCAAATTTAGCCTAATTAAAAATGATGTGTGATACATGACTTGATACCATTTTTCACTTTCTTGGTAGACCAATTATCTGGTACTAACAATCTTAGGGAAAAATTATTCATAGCTAGAACATTAAAGGAATTAGCTTCCAAATTTGTGACATTTGAAACATATTTGTTAAGTCAAAATTGATTAAGGTATGACCTCTTTTGGTTTTTTTTTTTCTTTAATAAATGGTACATTCTTTTCCTATAATTATGTGAAAAGCATCAAGTTTAAGAGTCATGATATGAAGATATACCTAATTTTTTTGGTACAAACAAACATGGTAAAAAAAGGGGGGAAACAATAAAAGGTTGCCTCTACTGTGTATTAAACCTAGGTAGATTCCATGTCCTTAATGTGGCTTAATTGCTAGGCCTAATGGGTAATTACAAATAATTGGATTTTTAATAAATCAATTATGTAGTAAACCCTTCCCCCCCCCCAAAAAAAGAAAGGCTTTAAACCCATGATTCTTTCTTTGTAAAAAAAGTGTGGCTTCCACTAGGCTAATGGATGCCTATCATGCAAAAATTTTAACTCCAATAAGCTTCTAATTCATGCCATTTCTAATATAGGATGAATTATTAACCTCTTAACCATCTGTATTTTCTTTGTGATTATAATATTCACAATAATATATTCTAAATGACCTCTTTATACACATTGATCAATTAATAGACCAAAATTAAGCTAAAATTGACAAAAGACTCAACGAACAACACATTAACACAATGCCAAACCTTGAGTTTAATTAGTCAAAATACATTATTTGTTTGATTAAAGTACTATACTTGGTTATTTCCATCATAGTGTTTTACAATGCTTAGTAACCTCAAATGTAATAAGAAGCATGAGTTTTAAAAAATCTTAATAAACCTATCAAAGTGTTTTGTGGAGTTGGCATTTGAAGTTTGCCCAAATGAATATAGAATGTGTGTTATTATGATAAATTAATGGGGTTGGCTTTATAATATCTTGAAAAGGATATGGTCACAATTCCTTACAACTTGTTACTTAAACCAATGAGAAGTTAGTTGTTTGTAAATTCATTTATGTGAATTATTTTTACAACTTACCAATAAGAATATATAGTTTCCTATAATCTTTGATGTGTATGTGTTACATAGGGGTATATGCAAATTGATTTGGGTTGGTTCTACAAATATATTCAAACCAAACCATTAGTAGCAATTTCAAAATTTTAAAACTGCAATTAAACTACAAAAAATTGAAACCCATCAAATCGTCATTAGCAGTTTTGGATTGGTTTGGTCAATTTGGTAGTTTGAATAATATTTATGGGAACAAATAAACTTTCAACAATTTAGATAGCTAAGAAAAAAGTTACATAAATAAAGTGAATAACATTTTATTTTGAGTAAACCATTAGAGAAAATTAATTACATTAAAATAAAAGTGTACATGGATTGAAGTTTTAGATTTATAGGAGATAGTTGTGCTTTTTTGAGAGGTTCACATCTTTATTAAACATAATTTGGCTTTTATTAGTATCAGGTGGTCCATTCAATTTTAGTAGTTTTTAAATTTTCAAAACTACAACCAAACCATTAAATACAATTGTCAAAAATAAAAAAATTACATAAATAACTTGAACAACATTCTATTTAAGTAAAACATTAGAGAAAATTAACTACATTAAAATACATGTGTAAATGGATTGAAGTTCTAAATTTAAAGGAGATAGTAGAGCTTTTTCAATTAGTTCACATCACAATTAAATATAATTTGAGTTTTATTAGTATTAGGTGGTTAGTTCAATTTTACTAGTTTTGAAACCATTAAATATAATTTACTTGAATTACAAATTATAGCCAATTCATTTTTAGTGTTTTTAATGATTTTGGTCTAATTTTGCTCAAGTTGGTCAGATTAGATAGGTTAGACAATTTCATAGACAACCTTAATGTTATGTATGCTCACATAATATAAAGTAAAATGTTTTTCCTCCAGATATTTAGAGGGATCTTATCTTTATAGTTTTAATGCAAAAACAATTAATGGAAAATTTTGAAAAAAATTTTGAAGAAACACAAACTTTGAAAAAAATTGATTTTAGTAGTGTAAATTGTAATCAACTGTGGTTTATTTCATCTTGTGAAGTCTAATTTTACTTTAAGGCTAGTGGCATTTCGTACATAACTTGAAGTGTTTCTTCATTTTCCAAATATCCCAATTTTTTTAAATGAAAAGATATTCAATGTATAATCCTAGAGATCTTTGTAATTATTCTTTTAGATCCTCTATTATAGCTATCAGTTCATGTAATTTTATTTGGATATCAACTTACAAAGAATGTCTACCAGTTTATGTACAAATATATCTATTACAATGGACAAATTATTAAGTAAGATCCATATTAGCTAAAAAGAAAATGAAAATTACACAACACTCAGCTATAAGTCTTTATTATACTTTGCTAAAAGGAGATGGTCTTTATAATGTATATAGCAATCATGATAAAGGCATTTAACCAATAGTTTCAACTACTTAGAAATATTTAGAGGCACTTCTTTTATTTATTTAAAAATAACTGGCAATCATAGTTTGAAAAATATAGCTTAACATTCAATTGCAATAAAATTTCAATAAATCATAATGATTTTTATGCATATAATAATATTATGTGTCATCTATATACTATATCCAATAAATATCAAGATGATGATCCATGTGCACGTGATCTCTAATAGTTAAAAGAAAAATTAGTTAAGTATGATTAATTTTTGTTAATTTTTTTTGTTTAATTATACAAAGGGAAACTAATGAAATTTAGATTAAGGTTAATATACAAATTTAACCACAACTTTGAATCTTTTAATAAATCTAGCCTAACCTTTCAATAGTGACAATTTAGTTGTCTGGAAATTTTTTTTCATTTCACAATTCTAGCCATTCATTAACTTAAGTTAATCAAAATGTTAATGTTGGTAATATGGTGTGCGGATGAGAAAAGGAAGTTAAGGTGTAGTGAAGACAAAATGATAATAAAACATTGTATAAGCTTAATTAGGCCAAAACCAAACCAAAATCTAAATGTTAATTATCCATTAACCCAATTATATTATATATAACTATTTGATAAAAATGAGTTCAAGTGAACAATAAAACATGTAATTTTGAAAGGAAACTCCACTACTTATGTGACTTTATTGCATATTGAATGTCATGATCCTTAACCATGGCAACTACTTTATAAAAGCCACCTATAGAAATGAACATAACACAACCACCATTGTACCCAATTGTCTTTATTTTCCTCTTTCCTCCAAAAAATTCCTCCAGCCTTCTCCCACCACTAACTCCACAAATGACTTTACTTCAATTGTTGTCTATCACCCCATTGATAGCACATACTTAATAAACCAAGATTTCTAATAGGATATTTAGAGCCACCTCTTTAACTCTCTCCTCTACATCACTTCTTCCAACTCCTCCCTTCTTTTAACTAAGCCCCTTTTAGCTCTAGCTTCAATCTAGTACAACATTTACAAGTTGGTCTTTAAGGATTTTGACTCACTCTTTATCGTCAACCTAATGAGCTAGTCCATCTATACAAGGCTAGTTGAAGGTCATATAGGCTAGTGTCAAAGGCATAGTGCATGCTAGTGTCAAATGTGCAATGTAGCCTAGTGGTGGACTACAACTTCTTGTTCACCCACGTAGTGCTAGCTTTTGAGAACTTTTCATTGAATTATGGGATTAAAGTGATTGATTTGGGAGAAAAAGCTTTGACTAAATACATGATGGAGTTAGTTTCTTATCTCTTTATGAATATTATGGATGAGAGATTCATTAAGAATGATGTTTAAGAGAAGCTTTGCTTTTTTTCTCTTGATATCACTAATGATGTGAAGATTGCTAGGTGTTATTGATGTGAAGCCCAAATGACATGGATTAAGGACTAAACACACACAAAGAATCAATCAAGAACCTATGAAAGCTCAATTAGATTTTAATCATGTAAGACCTCGACTCTATGTTCAAAGGAACATAAACCTAAGGTATAAAGAAAGATATGGATGCCACACTTTAGAAGGAGAAGGAATTTGGAAGTGATAAGTCAAGTTGAATGCAACAAAAAGAGTTGGTTTTTGATAAATTCTTTAGTTCTTAAAAGAACCAAACGAGAAAGTTTTCACTTACTAATGTTATATTTTTTTTCTTTAACAATGAAATTAAGTTTATTTATAAGCTAAATTCATAACTAAAATTCCCAACTTCACCCTAGGATCTACTAGTTAGTGATACTGAGAGGGGGGGTAAATCAATATCACACCCCTTAAAAAAACTCTGATAACTTGAGCCAAAATGAACTCTTTCCCAGATTCAACTAAAGTAGATCTATTGTTACCTACTGATCACAATAGTCCCTAAAATTACCTTTCAGACACCTTGCCTATTAGAATCGCTTGTTCTTGACTAGGTCTTCTTTTAGGTTATGGGTTTGATGATTCTTTAGCTGTGTTCACAACTCAATTCAAAACATAAAATGTAAATTCAAAGCAAGGACACAAGAGATTTACGTGGTTCCATTAATGTGACATACTCCACAGTGGTAGGGATTCTTCCTTTACTAAGACAATCCACTATACTTGAGAACACTAGTGTGGTATCCCCTATGATTACAATGGATGTCTTAATCTTCTACTCCTTTCACTATTGCAAATACAAAGCAATCACAATACAAAAAGTGTCACTTACTGTGTCTACCCTTCTTCTAGCTTGTGTTGCCTTTGTTTGATTTGAATAGGCTGCTTTACTACGGCTTGGAAGATCACCAAAACACTCTTTAACCTCTCTTGAAGAAATCTGAAAATTCGTTGAGTTCTCTCAAATGCTTCACCGAATTTCTTCTCTAGGTTGTCTCACCCAACTCCTGGTCTCACCGTCTCATGGTTTCACCCGTCTTCTGGTCTCACTATCTCATCGTCTCACGATCTTACTCATTTTTTGGTCTCACCGTCTCACCTGGTCTGGTCTCACCCGTTTTCTGGTCTCACTGATTCTAGGTCTCACGATGTGTTCTGATGTCACACGTTTCACCCTTTTCTGGTTTCACCAATTCTGGTCTTCTAGTGTGTTCTGGTGTCACACGTTTCACCCTTTTCTGGTTTCACCAATTCTGGTCTTCCAGTGTGTTCTGGTGTCACCCATTTCACCCTTTTCTGGTCTCACGCCTCCCCTGGTCTCACGTCTCACCTGGTCTCACACCTCACCTGGTCTCACCAGATCTCACATTTCACTTGCTCCAGGTCTGGTCTGGTCTCACCCGTTCCAGGTCTGGTCTTGATTTGCTTTCACATTTCTAGGTCTGGTCTTGATCTGTTCTCACATTTCTAGGTCTGGTCTTGATCTGCTCTCACCTTTCCAGGTCTGGTCTTGATCTGCTCTCACCTTTCCAGGTCTGGTCTTGATCTGCTCTCACATTTCTAGGTCTGGTCTTGATCTGGTCTCACATTTCCAGGTTTGGTCTTGATCTGCTCTCACGTTTCCAGGTTTGGTCTTGATCTGGTCTCACATTTCCAGGTCTGGTCTTGATTTGTTCTCATATTTCCAGGTCTGGTCTTGATCTGCTCTCACGTTTCTAGGTCTGGTCTTGATTTACTCTCACGTTTCCAGGTATGCTCTTGATCTACTCTCACTGTCGAATGTTTCTAGTCTGCTCACACTATTTTCTGGGTTGTTTTTCCAAAAGAGATAAGTCTTGGTTTATATACTCCCTTCTATGAAAACTCTAGTAGGGCTTACTGTAACTGCAGCGGATTTCCTTTCTTGCCCCTCCATGTGGCTTCATATTACTGTTCCATTCAAAATTCTGCATTATCCTCCTTCTTAATTTATTTTTCTTGCCCTTTTCTTTCTACTGAAAACTCATCCCTTGAATGCTTGAATGAGCCACTTCTGCTTGCACACTTAAATTTGGTTGACAACAATTACAACCCATACAAGGCTGTGGGAACAACAATCTCCCCCTTTGTAATTATTGGCAACACTCACAACAAAAGCCATTATGCAGTAATCCAGAAGCAGATGGATTACAACTCCCCCTAAATATGCACTCCCCCTTCCTTAACAACTCCCCTTGCACTGTTGTTTCTCTCCCCCTTTGCCAACCAATTACAAATTTGAAAAACCCACAAAGTAGAGATGGAGGATTCACCTAAACTTCAGACTTGAGGAGGCATTTGCACAGACAGACTCATTCTGTGCTTTTCAAACAGCTTTGTGGATAAAGGTATAGTTAGAATATCTGAGATTTGATCTTTAGTGCCGACATACTCCAACTGAATCGTGCCCTCTTCCACTTGATCCTTGATAAAGTGATACCGGATGTCAATATGCTTGCTTCCTTGAATGTTGAACTGGATTCTTGCTGAGATCAATTACACTTTGATTATCACAAAGCACACTCACTGGTAACTTCACTTTAACACCCAAATCTCCCAATTGTCTTTGCATCCATATCACATAAGTACATGCTACACAAGCAGCCATGTACTCAGCCTCAGCTGTGCTCAAAGCAACACTATTTTGCTTTCTACTTAACCATGCAACACACTTTGAACCCAAGTAGAAGTTGCAGCCACTAGTTGATTTTCTGTCATCTGTACTTCCTGCCCAGTCTGCATTAGTGTATGCTCAGAGTTTTACAGAATCCATGGCAGGATACCATAAACCCATTTCCAGTGTCCCTTTGAGGTATCTTAGAATTCTTTTCACTGCCAACACATAAGATTCCTTAGGATCAGTTTGGAATCTGCTGGCAATGCACACAGCTTGCATGAGATTAGGCCTTGATGTTGTAAGGTACAGAAGGCTCCCTATCATCTTCCTATATTCTGTGGGGCTTGTACTCCTTTCTTCCTGATCTTTTGTTAACTTGCAGCCCATTGTCATAGGAGTGCTGACAGGTCTGCTATCCTCCATGCCAAACTTTTTCAGCATCTCTTTGGCATATTTTGTCTGAGAAATAAAAATACCTTCTTCACACTATTTTATCTGTAATCCAAGAAAGTAAGTCATTTCTCTAATCAATAACATCTCAAATTCCTCACTCATCTTCTATGCAAATTCTTGGCATAACTCAGAGTGATCCCCTCCAAAGATGATGTCATCTACATATACTATGGTTATCAGTTAGCCTTTCTCTGAGTTGAACACATATAGGTTATTATCAACTGTTCTTCTTCTAAAGTTCAACCTTCTCAAATACGCATCCAGCTTGTTGTACCATGCTCTTAGGGCTTGTTTAAGGCCATACAAGGCTTTCTTCAGCTTGCACACATATGTCTCATCCTCACTCATTTGTACTCCATTAGGTTGTTTAATATACACTTCTTCTTTCAGGAGCCTATTCAAAAAGGCTAATTTCACATCCATCTAGTAAACGTTATACCTCTTATGTGCTACCAAAGTTAAGAACATTCTGATAGTTTCCAACCTTGCTACTGGTGCAAAAGTTTCATCAACATCTACTCCTTCTATCTGAGTGTAGCCTTTGCAAAACAGCCTAGCCTTGTTCCTCACCACCTTGCCATCTTCATTGTGTTTATTTCTAAACACCTATTTTGTTCCTATGACATTCTTGTCAGTGGGTCTTGGAACCAGCTCCCATGTTTCATTCTTCTCGATTTGATCCAGCTCCTCATTGATAGCTTTGACCCAGGCTTTGTCTTGTGCAGCCTCTTCAATAGATTTAGGTTCAACTTGTGAGAGTAAAGCAGTAGCTCCCACAATTCTTCTTCTTGTTGTAACTCCTACTGATGGGTCACCTATGATCTGATTTCCTTGATGAGCACTGGTCCACGTTTTCTTTGTCTTTCTCTCTTGCACAGTTTTAGGTGCAAGAGAATCACCTTCTTCATCTTCAGACTCACTCTTCTCTGAGTCTGAACTTACTTCTTTTCCCATTTCTTCATGTTGGTCTGATTCCTCATCTATCTTGAAGTCATCTTGTTCACTGTCCTCAGCTTCTCCATTATGCATTGTTTTCCAGTTTTCATCTATTCTCACATCACTGGAAGTGACTACTTTCCCCAATTTATGCAGAAAAACTCTGTAACCTTTTGTCTTTGTTGAGTATCCCACAAAGATGCCTTCATCTGACTTAGCGTGGAATTTTCCCAAGTTTTGCTCCTTGTTCTTCGCAAAACATGGGTTGCCAAAGATTCTAAGATACTTAGCTGTTGTCTTCTTCCCACTCCATAGCTCATATGGAGTCTTATTAGTATTGGGCCTTAGTAAAACTTTGCTCAGTAGGTGCACAGCTGTAAATGTTGCTTCTGTCTAAAATCTTGTGTGAAGCTTGGATTCCAGCAGTAGAGTTCTTGCCATTTCAACCACAGCTTTATTTTTCCTTTTTACCACCCCATTCTATTGAGGTGTTCTTGCTACTGCCATCTGATGGTGAATTCCACGCTTCTCAAAGTAATCTTCAAAAGCTTAATTTGTGAATTCAGTGCCTTGATCCGACCTCAATACTTTGATCTTCTTTTCACTCTCATTTTCAGCCAATCGTCTGTATCTCTTGAAGCATTTCAAGACTTCTGACTTGTGTTTAAGGTGCATGATGCAGGTCCTTCTGGAATAATCATCAACAAACGAGATGAAGTACCTTTCACCATTCAACCCTTTTGTTCTCATCAGCCCACACAAATCAGTATGTACGATGTCAAGCACTGCTTCAGAACTGAACTCTTTGATCTTATACTACTTTCTAACATGTTTTCCTTCAGAGCATGCTAAGCAAACATACTCCCTCTCTCTTTTGAGGTCTGGAATGTCCCTAATTACATGAGTAGTGGTCAGCTTCCTCATGTTCTTCTGTGTTAAGTGTCTCAGCCTCCTATGTTAGAGCTGATTTTCTTCTTCTTTTCTAAGTAAACAGCTACTTGTCTTGTTCTCATCAATCACATAAAAATTTTCAGCTATTCTCTTCCCGACTGTAATAGTATTGCCTTCTTTACTCTTTACTTGGTAACCTATTTTTGTCAATATCACTTTATGGTCTTTATTGCATAGTTGGCTGACAGATGCTAGATTATATCTGAGTCCTTCAACATGCAAAACATCTTTCAGCTGTCCTTTTCCAATATTTCATAACCCTTGACCACTGATGTTGAGTGAATCATCATTACCAAACTTGACTCTACCTTCTCTTGACTTGTTTAGCTTTGATAATTTACTCTTGTCTCCTGTCATGTGTGAAGTGCATCCACTATCAAGGATCCACTACTTATCCTTGTAGTTAGCCTTTAGTGCAATTTCATTTATATTGGCCTCCTCCCTTTTAGCTCTATATTCCTTCTTTTGAACTAGCTTGAAGATAACTTTCTCCTTTTTTCTTAGCTTTGACTGTACTAGTTGGTTTTACTATGCCATTGAGTGCCTTCTCTTGCTCAGGGAGAAGTGTCATGCATCTCTTAGCATTATGGCCATCCTGCCTGCACCTTTCACACTGTTCCAAGTCTGCCAATATAGCAAACTTGTTCTTTGAAACCACTGATTTGGACTTCCACCAACAAACCTTGTCAATGTGTCTTTGCTTTTTACAGTATATGTAAGAACTCATGATAGGTGTTCTCCTCTGAATTTTGTATTTTCTCCCCCTGTATGCAGCATCAGATCTTCTCAAGTTGGAGACATATACTGGCCTTCTCCACCAGCATTTACTTACCTTATGACCCCAAACTTAATAATAAAGACAGTAACCTTGAAACTGCCTTTTCTTGGGTCCAATCATAGCTTGTTTTCTTTTGTTCACTACTTGTTGTGTAGGCAAGATTTCTGGTTTCTTTGCTTGTGTGGCTTTCATTTCAGTCACCTTCTTCTCCTTCTTCTGTTCAGCCGTAGCCCTTTGCTAGCTGACTTTCTTTTCTTCATTTTTGTTTGCAACTCTAGGTTGCTTCTTCAAATCTTCTTTTATTTCAACCTTCACTGTTCTTGGTTGATCAGTCTTTTCTTTCTAAAAGTTAACCTTCTCTTTCAACTTCTGTGGCAAAGTCTCATTATCTTTAGGCAATGCAGCCTCAGATTGCTGCACTTTCTCTTCATTCTTCTTTTCTCTTGTAGAGCTTGTTTCTCCTACCACTTCGAGTTTCTGCAAGTTCTCTTCACTCTTTTTGAGTTGTTACTGAAGTCTCAACAACTTTATCTCCATTTCTTCAATTGTTGAAGTCCTTGAGCTAAGCTCCAAAGTAAGGTCTTCACATATTTTGATCATTTCTTCAAATCTTCTCTTCAAATCAATATGTTCAGCCCTTATTTCATGCTTTTGACTTTCTGCATCCTCAATCTTTGCTTCAACTTGTTTTATATGGGCCTCCAACCTTCTTATGGTTCTGCCCCTTCTAATTATCTCCTTTGAAGCTGCTTCTAACTTAGCTTCAAGATCTGGTTCTTCTTCATCAATCTCTTCTACCTCTTTAGAGGTTGAACTACCACATCGAGGTGATGCCATAAAGGCATGCTCATCTGATGAGTCTACGTCTTCCTCCTCATTGGCTTCTTTTGTTTGGCTCATATAACTCTTGAATGAGCTTCTCTTCTTCTTCTGTGGGTTAGCAGTCTTCTTGCTAAACTTCCTTAGCTTGGATGATGGTCTTCTCCATTTTGAATTCTGCTCATCATCACCATCCTCATCTTCATCATCAAGTTTCACTTTGCATTGAGAAGCAAAGTGTCCAGTCTGCCCACAACGATAACATCTCAAGGACAACTGTCCTTTTCCCTTCTTAGACCCCTTTTTGAATTTCCTTGTGAAGTAAGCCAACACTTCACCTTCACTTTCTTCCTCATCATCATCATCATCCTCACTGGATGATTCTTCCTCTTCTCTTATCTTTAAGTGTCTCATAGCTTTGAAAGCTGCCTCCTTTGATAGCTTTGATGTTGAGGAGCTTTCAATTGACTTTATTCTCATCTCATATGTAATGAGATTGCATTGGAGATCATGCAGTGACATAGAATTGAGATCTTTACTCTCTTCTATGGCTGCCACCTTTGAGGCAAATCTCTCAGGCAGAATTCTCAAAATTTTCTTCACAATGGATGAGTCCTTTTTGTTCTTCTTATGACTTCTAAGGTCGTTTACAGCATCAATAACCCTAGTGAAGAACTCTTGGACTGTCTCATTCTTCTGCATTCTGAGGGATTCATATCTCTCCTTGAAAACTTAAAGCTTAGCCTCCTTCATTCTGCCATCACCTTTATAGACCTTTTGCAATCTATCCCATATCTCCTTAGCAGATATGTAATCCATAATTTTAGCATATTTAGTATTTGTTAATGCTGAAATGATGACATTTGAGGCCTTCCCATTGATCTCAAACTGTCTTAATTCCTTTGGGGCTGGATCTTTACCTTCTTTTGGAGGCTTAAAACCCTCCTGTATAGATTTCACCACATTCATGCCCATGGTTGCAAATACCACCTGCATTCTCACTCTCCACATATGGTAGTTGGTTCCATTAAAGATTGGAACCTTCTTGCTGTAAGTAGTGTTAGTGCTAGTACTGGCATCCATCTCTCAGTATATTGAACAAGTTAAAACTTCTAAAACCCTTCAAACTAGTACATCAAGCTGTTAAGCTTCAAACAGGTGAATTAGGCTCTGATACCAATTGAAGTTCCCAACTTCACCCTAGGATCTACTAGTCTGTGATACTGAGAGGGGGCTGAATCAGTATCACACCCCTTAAAAAAACTCTGATAACTTAAGCCAAAATGAACACTTTCCCAAATTCAACTAAGGTAGATCTATTGTTACCTACTGATCACAATAGTCCCCAAAGTTACCTTTCAGACACCTTGCCTATTAGACAAATCGGTTGTTCTTAACTAGGTCTTCTTTTAGGTTATGGGTTTCATGATTCTTTAGCTATGTTCACAACTCAATTCAAAACATAGAATGTAAATTCAAAGTAAGGACACAAGAGATTTACATGGTTCCGTCAATGTGACATACTCCATGGTGGTAGGGATTCTTCCTCTATCGAGACAATCTACTATACTTGAGAACACCAGTATGGTATCCCCTATGATTACAATGGATGTCTTAATCTTCTACTCCTTTCACTATTGCAAATACAAAGCAATCATAATACAAAGAGTGTCACTTACTGTGTCTACCTTTCTTCTAGCTTGTGTTGCCTCTATTTGATTTGAATAGACTGCTTCACTACTGCTTGGAAGATCACCAAAACACTTTCTAACCTCTCTTGAAGAAATCTAAAAATTTGTTAAGTTCTCTCAAATGCTTCACCGAATTTCTTCTCTAGGTTGTCTCACCCAACTCCTGGTCTCACCGTCTCACGATTTCACCCGTCTTCTGGTCTCACCATCTCACCGTCTCACCCATTTTCTGGTCTCACCATCTCACCTGGTCTAGTCTCACCATCTCACCATCTCACCCATTTTCTGGTCTCACCATCTCACCTAGTCTAGTCTCACCTGTTTTCTGGTCTCACCGATTCTGGGTCTCACGGTGTGTTCTGATGTCACACGTTTCACCCTTTTCTAGTCTCACCAATTCTAGTCTTTCAGTGTGTTCTGGTGTCAGCCATTTCACCCTTTTCTAGTCTCACACCTCACCTGGTCTCACGTCTCACCTGGTCTCACGCCTCACCTGGTCTTACCAGATCTCACGTTTCACTTGCTCCAGGTCTGGTTTGGTCTCACCCGTTCCAGGTCTGGTCTTAATCTGCTCTCACGTTTCCAGGTCTGGTCTTGATCTATTCACACGTTTCCAGGTCTGGTCTTGATTTGCTCTCATGTTTCCAAGTCTGGTCTTGATCTGCTCTCACATTTCCAGGTCTGGTCTTGATCTGGTATCACATTTCCAAGTCTAGTCTTGATCTGCTCTCACGTTTCTAGGTCTGGTCTTGATCTGGTCTTACATTTCCAGGTCTGGTCTTGATCTACTCTAACGTTTCCAGCTCTAGTCTTGATCTGCTCTCACGTTTCTAGGTCTAGTCTTGATCTGGTCTCACCATTGAACGTTTCTGGTCTGCTCACACCATCGCACGTTTCTGGTCTGCTTTCACCGTCGAACATTTCTGGTCTACTCACACTATTTTCCAGGTTGTTTTTCCAAAAGAGATAAGTCTTGGTTTATATACTCCCTTCTATGAAAACCCTAGTAGGGCTTACTGTAGCTGCGGTAGATTTCCTTTCTTGCCCCTCCATGTGGCTTCATATTACTGTTCCATTCAAAATTTAGCATTATCCTCCTTCTTAATTTATTTTTCTTGCCCTTTTCTTTCTACTGAAAACTCATCCCTTGAATGCTTAAATGAGCCACTTCTGCTTGCACACTTAAATCTGGTTGACAACAATTACAACCCATACAAGGTTGTGGGAACAACAATAACCCTAACCTTAGAGATAATGACAAACTTACTAAATAAACTAACAACAATCTACTCCTACTTGTTTCAGGAATTATTATTCTATTTTATAATAAATTCTTATTTCGCATGGAATCATATGATAGTCTTTAACTTTAAAGTAATGAATGATTTATCTCCTAGAAAGGAAGCCAATCAAAAGTAATAACCCCTTTATTCCATTAAATTCAAAGGATTTAAAGCATCTAAAAAGGGAGTTTTATTTTCCAGCAATTAAGATGTGGCCTCATGTTGCAAGCAATGAATGCTTCCATCATTGTAAAGAAAACTAATCAAGAGTAATAGTTTCTTTATTAGATAAACTTGAATGGATTTAGACTTCTTGAGACAAAATTAGGTGCATCTCACAATGGAATTAGTGATTGGTGTAGACATTTCAATTAATTTTATGAATCCTTTATGTGAATGAGTCCTTGGAACAAAAGGAGAAGCCTTATTAGCAAATATTAAAGTGACTATCTATTTTAGGCAATGAATCATTTTATCCACAAAGGATAAGCTAATTAAGATGAATGATTCTCTTTTTGATGGAATTCAAACTACCTAAGATGTATTGATGTGTATGTCACAAAAACAAAATGTTTATTGTAGATATGGAGATTAATTAGATGCTTATTTTGTGTGAATGATTCATTGCAATAAAAAGTGAAGCCTTATTACCAAATAATTGGGTGATAGTGTTATGATTTTAGTAATGAATGAACTTTTCTAGTAAAGAAAGTCAATGAAGAGCAATAGTTTCTTTACTTATGGACTTCAATTGATTTGAGCTACCTTGAGGAAAAGTGCTATTTTATAGTAACCAAGTGATGTCTCATGTTTCAAGTAATAAACAATTCTCTCATAGTAAAGAAAGTCAAAAGTAATAACTTCTTTATTAGACAGTCTTTATTTGATTTAAACTACTCAAGACATAATATTGTGCAACTCATATTAAAAATAGTGATTGGTGTAAACATTTAAAATTATTTCATGATTCCTTTGTGTGAATGACTTGTCAGAATGAAGGGAGAATCTTGTTAGATAGAAGTGAAGTGTTAGCCTTATGTTTTAGGTAATGAACCATTCTATCCACATAAGAAAAGCCAATCAAGATGTGGAATGATATTTGAAACTCCGTTAACTGAAAGCTTGGCCTTGGTAACAAAAATTGGAAACTAAAGATGATGACATCTAATCAACAACTTGGCAAAGAAAATAGTAAATCATAACAATCTAGAGCTACTAATAAGGACTCTTATGGTGCACAAATTGCAAAAAGTCTCAATATACAAGAGAAAAATGTTGGCAGCTTTATGGCTAGACAAAATAGTAGCAAAATAATTAGAATTGGCCCATGTGTGTCAAAAACAATTTAAAGGTGACTATGATTTTGAGGAACAAGTTGAAATTGAACAAGGAGGAAGTAGAGAGGCTAAGAAAGTTCTCAAGGATGTCAAAGAATTTTAGAGCTATAAGTTCATGTTCTATGGTACTCTTAGGTAGAAATCAATCTCATGCACTAAATGTTTGAAATATGATCCACTTTGGTTCCTATATCATTCATTCAAAGTTTACTAATCACATGGCCTATAATTCCAAAAATTTTATTTCCTATGCCCCTAGTCCTAGTAATCAAAAAATAATCATTGCTAATGGAACTTCCATAATTGTAGCTAGTCAAAGTTATGTTCATGTCAATTGACATTTCATCCTTAAAAATGTCCTACATGTGCTTAAGTTGTTTACAAACCTTTTGTTAATACAAAAACTTGCAAAAGATGTGGATTGCTCTATGGAATTCTATTCTTCATATTGTGTATTTCAAGACTAGATCATGAGGAAGAGGATTGGATATGTGAGAGAGAAAAATGGGCTTTACTACCTAGAGGAATCCAATGGATAAAACGAGAAAGGTTTGTCATTGTCATTACTCTTTGATTCTTTCATGTCAAATGTAGACAAGATCTAGCTTTATCACCATCATCTTGGTCACCCTTTGTTTAGTGTTCTTAAGGTCATGTTTCCTTTATTCTTCAAGGATATAGGTGTGGATTCTTTCCATTGTACTATTTGTGAATTAGCAAACATAAACATGCTTTAGTTCAAATGAGTAGTAAAAGAACCATTACTCCTTTCTCTTTAATTCATAGTGACATTTGGGATCCTTTAACCATACCAAATATTTTTGGAGCTCATTAGTTTGTGTCCTTATTGATGATTATACTTGTGTGACATGAATTTATCTTTTGAAAAACAAATCAAATGTGGATTCAATTGTTCTTATATCTTTCAACATGGTCAAAAATTAATTTGGGGTTGACATCAAATGATTTTGATTAAATGATGCAAGGGATTACTTTAATTAATTTTTATCTTCATTTTTCCTCAATAAAGGGCATAATCCATGAGTCATTTTGTGTCAACATCCCCCCAATAAAATGGGGTTGCACAAATAAAAAAGGCCACTTAATAGCAATCACAAGAGCCTTCCTCTTTCAGGCAAATGTTCCTAAAGATTATTAAAGAGAGGCTATTTTAACTATTGCACATATTATAAATAGATTGCCATCTCGAGTGCTCAACTTCAAAAGTCCCATGCAAGTCCTATCTACCTTTTATCCTAATTTCAATACTTTAAATAATCTTGTTCCCAAAATCTTTGGCTGTGTTGCCTTTGCCCACATTCATTCCCAAAATAGGAGTGAATTAGATATTAGAGCTCTCTAATGTGTCTTTATAGGTTATTCCTCTACCCAAAAGGGCATAAGTGTTATCATCCTCCCACTAGAAAATTCTATCATTCTACAAATGCCATCTTGGCTGAGGCTAAAAGTTATTTCACTAATCTTTATATTCAGAGGAAGAAATTATTTGTAGAAGACAAGGACAAGGATTCTTTTTTATTTGATCTTCTTATGTTATCTAAACTACCTCTTATGTCATCCCTTGTTTTTGAATCTTTTACTTCCATTTCAAATGTGTTTAAGCTCCTACTCTTGCTTTAAATGAGTTTGAACTAGTAATAACAATAGAAGCACAAGTTCAACCAACTTGTCCATTACAAGTTTACATAAGGAAGAAAGCCCTTACTATTCAACCTAATCATGTTAAAGAATCTAAACCATATTTTAGTAATGGGATAATTACTTCTACTTCTCCTCTTGCAATTTCTATTCCCACATCGATCATGCTTGATAAAAATAGCTTTGATGTACCTATAGCTAATGATCTTGATATATCCATAGCTCTATGAAAATGAACTAGGACATGCACCAAACACCTAATAAATCTATTTATGTCCCACAATATATTTTTTACTACCCATAAAGTCTTTCTCCCTTATCTAAACATTATGTCTAAACCTAAATCATTATCTAAGACACTAGGTTATAAGAAATGGAGGGAAGCTATAAGAGTTGAAATGGATGCCCTTGAAGGAAAATGGGATTTGGTAGAATTGCCTAGAGGGAAAACTCTTGTGGGTCATAGATGGATCATCATAGTAAAATATAGGGTCAATGGATCACTTAAAAGGTACAAGGTGAGGTTAGTAGCAAAGGGTTATACATAGACTTATGGGATTAATTACCTTAAAACATTTGCTCTAGTTGCAAAATTAATATAGTTCAAGCATTAAAAATGCATTCTTACATGGTGATCTTAAAGAACAAATGCATATGGAGATTCCTCCTCATTCTAGCTTATAATAGGGAAATGAAAAGTTGTGTAAATTGAAAAAAAGCTCTATATGGTTTGAAATAGTCATAACAAGTGTGGATTGGAAGCTTTACCTAGTTATGCTTGTTATGGGATGCAAGTAAAGTTTAGGTAATCATACAATTGCTTGTTAAACAATCTAGTTCAAGGAAAGTGATAGTATTACATGTGTATGTGGATGACATAATTGTCATTAGAAATGATCTATAAGGAAAAAAAATCTTGAAGAAGTGCCTTGAGAAAGAATTTGAAATTAAAAATTTTAAAAGATTGAATTATTTGCTCAACATTGAAGTTACACACTTGAAATGGAACTTTTAACAAAAATATGTCTTAGATTTGTTAAAGGAGATAGGCAAACTAAGATGCAAGCCAAATAAGATACCAATAAGACAAAAACATACATTTGGAGATGCATTGAAAGATACATTAGTAGAGAGAAGTGTTTATCAAAGGCTCGTAGGAAGGCTCAATTATTTATCTCTTACTAGGCCTAACATAGCCTATGTCATTAGGGTGGTGATGTAGTTTATGCATAATTCTAAGGAATTTCATCTCTAGGTTGTATATTAGATCCTACAGTATTTGAAAGGAACTCCTAGAAAGGGTATTCTATTTAAGAAGAGATAGAAGTTGACTCTTAAAGCTTATATTGATGCAAATTAAGCTCAATTTGTTATGGATAAGAAATCCATATTAGGTACTTGGGTGGAAATCTAGCAACTTGAAGAAGTAAAAAACAAAATGTTGTGGCTAGATCAAGTTCAAAAGCAAAGTTTAGGTCTATGCTGCTTGGAATTTGTGAATTAATGTGTCTTAAAATAATCTCAGAAGACTTGAAAATCATGTAGGGACACATATTATTATGATAACAAGTTTGCTATCAATATAGCACATAACCTTATACAACCTGATCATACCAAATAAGTTAAGGCTAATAAACACTTTATAAAGGAAAAGTTAGACAATATATTGATTTGCACTTTGTTTGTTTTAACTAAGGGTAGTTGGTTGATATGCTAATAAAGGGACTATCTATTGAATAATTCAAATGATAGTTAGCAAGTTGAGAATGGAAGACATCTATTCACCAACTTGAAGGAGTGCATTGAAATGAATTGTGTATAACTATAAGATAATTTATATTTTTAGGAGATTTTATAGTATTTAGGGATTTGTTATCTTTAATTTATTGAAATCTATTATTATCTCATTTTATCTAGTCTTTACTATTTTAGTGTTAGTTATGTATGTGTGTAGAATAGCACTATAGCTCTATTATGATTTAAGATAATAAGAATATAAAAATTTTCCCAAAAGTTGTCACATATTGTGAAAGAATTTAACTTAGAAGTTATAAAAGAAAAAAATGACAAATAAAATTAAGAGGTGTACTTTTAGAGTCATTGTGAAATAAACAATTACCTTTTTGGTTGGTCCAAAGTTAGCACGATTGGAGTATTTAGAAGTGTGCTTTCATTTTGCCTCGTAAATCAAGGGAGAACAAGTCAGTCATTCAAAAATGCAAATTTATGTTCACTTGAAGATCTAAATAGAGAAGAAGAAGAAGAAGAAGAAAAAGAATAGGGAGGAAAGAAAGAAAAGTTTTAACCTTAAGTAAATTTTGGATGGATAGTAGTATTGTCTACACATTTTGGTAGATGATTATTTATCCTACATATATTAATTGCATCTCCAAGAAGTGTTTCGTTCAATGCATTATGTTCCTTCATAAACAGTAACTTTGCTTCCAACAACTATTCCTTTCTAGCAGAATAAATGATCCTCTTATTTAGGTATTCTTGGTTATCTACCCACCTAAACATAAAAAATTACAAGCAACTCTACTCACAATTGGTTGAAAAACTAATTTTTGCTAAAATATCAAGTGAGATACTAAAGAAAGCGAGAAGAAAGGACTAAACAAAGGAACTTATTTGATTCTCACCGTCACCCAAAACCACATTGATTTTCTATAAGATAAGAGGAAATTTTTACAATACATTATTGCACTAATAACTACCACTCCCTTGTTAAATTTATGTACTTAAAGCCTAGTATAATTTCTCCACTATCTTTATCCATTTGCAAGAGTCAAAATTATTAATATTATGAAAGAAATGGGATTAAAAAAAATTGGTCTTAAAAATTTTTAGATTTTTACAATTAGGTCCTCAATCTTTTTATATTTTTATTTGAATTCTATACCTTTTAAATTCATTTCAAAATGGTTCCTTTTGAATGGCTTCACTAAACAAAAATTATTAATAACCTGACTATTTTCCATCAAAAAATGACTAATTTGAAACAAAGTTAAAAGGCTTAAAACTTAAATGAAAATGTTAAAAGGTTAAGATCTAATTGTAAAAATCCATAAAGGTTTAGAACCTTTATTTTTTATTTTTTATTTTTTTGTATATCTTTGCAAGAAATAACTTTAAAGTTAGAAATACCAACAAACTAAACTAACCTCAAAAAGGCATTTAAGGTAAATAGTTACCTTATAAACTACTTCAAAGTAAGAACTACTAGAGTGTTTGGGGTGAGCTTTTGTTTGGCCTTGAACATCATGCAAAGAGTATAACAAGTTAAGCAATCAAAATTGCAAAAATTATATGATCTTAAATAACCAAAAACAAGGAAAAATTTTACCTCAAGGTAAACTAGAAATGAGGAGGTGTGTGTGAACTTGTTGGCTTACTATCGTTAAATTGCTATTCACTTGTCATATCTATGCACTTAAAGACTTGTATGTATTTTCTATCACTATTATTTATTATGCAAGGCACACAGGTACTCATATGATGAAACAATTAACATTGTGGTTAAAAATTAAATTTCAACTAAAATCATTTTTTGACATCATTATCCTAGGATTCATGGAAATAAAATAGTTTAAAAGCAATGGATTTTTATCTTTCTAGTTTTTAGGCATCCAAAGAAATGATAGACATGAACATAGGAACCTAAAGAAAAAAGGCTTTACCAATATTAATATTAGTGCCTTTAATACTAATTGCAATCTATTTTCCATAAAGTAACAAAAAAAAAAAAAAAAAGAGAGTTCTTAAACCCTAAATAATAGGAAAGTAATCAAATTAGACTCAAAAAATAATCAATTAGCTTCCAAGATATTGATTGTACAAATTCCCTTTAACAATTATTCAATCTTGAAAATTAAGAATCATATCTGAGACCTACTTGAAAGAACCAATTCAAGTTTTTGTTGATGTTGTTGCTCAAATAGGTTTTAGTAATGATGGAAAAAGTAGGACAACCTCATTCTCCATGTTTAAGATATATGTCAAACCTTTCCACTTGGTTCAATAATTGGGGAAAAAGACACCTTTAGTATCGAAAGAAAGAGATACAATTTGAAAAGAGGGGAAAAAAAGAGGAACACATTTTAAGTCACTCATGTCACCAAACATCTTTTTATTTTATTTATTTTTTCTACAACAAACCAAAAAAGTTTTGCATAAACTTACTTCAATCAAACTACTATCCTTTTATCAAAAACAAATTTATTCTTGGAGGTTGAACAACTTTTCTAGCTTCTTTGTGCCTTTTGCAAGATATAAAAGTATTCATATCATTAAAGAAATAACCTATTACAGCTTATGAAATCTAACAAATAAAATTAACTTCAAAAACAATGACTAATGTAAATAGCAACTTCTTGGCTGCTTCCATGTAAATAACACTAGACTATTTACAAGAGACCTCATGTTTGGCCTTGAAGATCACTCAACAAGAGTAAATAGTTAAACAATCAAAATTGCATTGATTTATGTTCTCATGAAGATCCAAAAAGAATGTAAAATGTTACCTCTAAGCAAACTATAGATGTATAATAGTATCATAAACATCACAGGAAATGATACTTTCCTTAGGACATAAACTTACTATAAGGTAAAAAGAAAGTTCACAACAATGGAATAAAGTAATTATTAAGTTGGACGTTAATTGTCAAGTATTTTATGTTGTCATGGATACTTGGCATCATCTTTACAATATGTAAGTTGTAAATTAATTTTAAGATAGTATGGATATCAATGTGTAAGTGTAAAATACAAGGTTTTATAAGGCAAGATAAGAGTATTAGATGAACTTATTAAACAAAAATTGTTGTTCCATAATCAAATACATGAACTTGGTATTTGTACAAATTCCTTATCATTGTAGTGCATCCTATAAAACACACAAAGATTCATAAAATGAAAGAAATAAACTTAAAAGTTGAAAAACCAAAAAAGAAAAATGTAAAATTAACTACAAATAGTTATCTTTTTTATTGCTCCAAAGACAATACTACTATGGTGTTTAGAGGTGAGCTTACATTTGGTCTTAAAGATCATGCAAAATGTGTAAAAAGTTGGATAATCAAAACTACATAATATATTTTCTTTCAAAGATTCAAAGAAAAAGCCAAAAAAAAAAACAGAAAAAAAAAACCCAAACAATAGAAAGTAAAAGTCACTACAACAAAAATGTCCTATAATAGTGGTTCCTTTGTGGCAATGAAAAACCATTGCTAAAACTCTTAAAGCAACAATTATAAGCTTGATGTAAATATGTTATGATAATGTGTGACAATGGTAAGTTTTACACAATAGGTATACGATAGTAGTTATAAATGTTTAAGCAATGGTTTATGTCTTTTTTTCATAAAACGACCTTTTTTTTTTTTTTTGTGAAAGAAAAGGGTATGATAATGATCTTGAACCACTGCCTTTGTCTTTTTTAAGGAAGGGATAAGGCATTGGTTTGGAACTACTACCTCATCTTTTATGCTTTTTTTTTTAAAAAAATAAAATAAAGTAGTTGTCTTAAATCACTACCCATTTCTTTTTAATAATTTATGCCTTATTATTTTTAAATTTTGGAATAAGGGTTTTCATAAATTCATCTACGGCCTCTTGAACCTTATATTGTCATCCTAGCCATCACCTCTTACCAAATAGATTGACAAATTCATACTTATCTATTGCTCCACTCCACCAAATCTTAATTGCCATCCTTCTCCTCCTCCTCTCCTTTTGTCTACCTACCTTGCGCCTACCTATGGTCACCAAATATTATCATTTTAATTTTATTAATTTCCCTATTAGCCAACGTAGGGAACTTTCAAATCCTTAGGAACATCTACTGCTTGTGACTTTCAACTCTTGCATGAATTGTCTAAAGTTCTAGACTTTAGAGAGCATTGAGGCTTAAGCCCTTAACTAGCAACCATGCTCTTTTAGTAACCATCATCCTATGTTCTCAGCCATTAACATGGTGTATCTCTTTGGTCTTTGGTTACTTGAGCACTCCTTCAATTTCTTAGTGTGTGATCATGATGGGTCTTTATAATTATTTTGAATTCAAAAGAAATTTTCATGATCTCCTTACTTTGGCCAAAATTGATGCCATATATGTTGTGTAAATTCATTAAGAATGCCACTTATTGCTATATAATTAGTAGGTTCTTTACATGGTTTTTTTATCTACTTAATAAAATTTTGTTGTTCCAAAAAAACAAATAAAAAGTATATTTACAATAGTAGTTAAGAACCAACTTGAGATTTATGCCACTTAATTAAATGCAATGTAGAAAGGGAAAAACAATCAAAGGAAATGGCCTATACCCTTTTTCTACCTAACAAAAATGGAATTGCTTTTCCCCTCATTGATCATTGCCCTAATTTTTTCGATGTTCTTTCTTGTTTTTGATTTGATTTCCATTTACATGGTATTTGATGAATATACTTTGTACTTAGTACCATAGTTGAGCTACAAATAAATGATCTAACTTTTGAAAGAGATTTAGAGCAATTGAATGACAATGTGGATGGTGATGAAATACTTTAGGAGTTGATGGGTTGGTGATCTTTCTCAAAATTTCTATTTACTCAAACTATGTTGGTAGTGAGTATGAGTTGATGGGTTTATTGCTAATTCATGTTTTTGGTGTTATAGAGTTGCAATCAATAGGTGGAATTGCTACTTAAAAGGAGACCAATAGCTTGGACAATTCTTTTAAATTGGGTTATTCATTTTGGAAAAATGGGAGGGAACTGAGAGATGCAGTGATGGATTCATTATTTAGTACGATAAACTATTTGCATTTATTCTTCTCGCCCCTCCTCCTCTACACGCCTTCCTAAAAAAGAAAGAGTAAAATCAAATATCATCTTCATTATAAAACCAAATGCCAAAGGTGTCATTGTGTATAGGAAACAAGTTACCACTTTCAGCCTAGCTCGGGTACATGATGAAAGGTTGAAAGTCTTGGAGAATTGAAACTTGTAAGTTCAGCTCGTGCACAGAAGATTGAGGTTTTGCATGTATAGTAAATCTTATAACTGTCAAAGAAAAAAAAAAAGGTTAATACCTAAAAAAATTACTCTCATTCTATGAGTTTACAAATATATAAGAACATAAAAATTGTAACAATTTAGGCACTACAAAATTTTTGATAACAAATCGACCACAGAGTTAAACCAAATGGATAGAAATTGTTAGTAGTTATAATGTGGCACATTGATGGGGTTATACAATAACATATTCTAAAAACAAAAGGACCTGATGACATCCATGTAAGATGGAGGGTTAATTGTGGACCTTTTGAGCCCAACCCACTTCTTATCATTCAATTAAATTTGTTAACTGATAATTTGAAAATGACACAAATTATTTTCACAATAATTTAACAAAACATGAATTTTGATTTTACCAATTCCTTATCTGAAAATGCCAAAACAAAAAATCTCCCAAATCAATGCCCAAATCTTCCATACAGCTCCAAAATTTTCAATAGAATCCTAATTATTGATATAGCACAAAATTGAGAGTATGAGATGGAAATTTTGAGCTAGAGAGAGAGAGAGTGTGTGCAAGAAAGAGAGAAAGAGTATGTATGAGAGAGAGACATTTAAAGATAGATGCACCTTTAAAAGTTGAAACATTGATTATGTGAAGATTGCAAAGATGGATCAAAGTAGAAGCGTGGAATTTTCAAGTGGGATGTCACCTTGTACAAGTACAAGATTAGGTCACATTCATTGTAATCATGGAGTGGCAGCTCAAATGTATACCTTATGGGGCTAAAATAACCCTAGATGAAGATTTTTGAGATGCTGCTATTGAAAGCAAGAAAATTACAAATTCTTCGGATGGTTTAATCCAGAACTTGATAAAGTTTATAAGGGGGTGATTAAGTCACTAACAAGTAGAAATAAAGAGTTAAAGGCTAAAGTTAGGAGTGTTAATAAGCAAATTAATCTCCATGTGAATTAGGTTTAGTTATTGGAAAGATATTGATTCAAAGAAAACTAAAAACCAACTAATGAGTGAGAAATTAGGTTTAAAGACAATGCTCATCTTTAAGGTGTTTAGGGGGAAGCAGTTGTATCATGTTTCTTCTTGTTCTTAAACATGTTTGTTACTACTCATCAAACACTTAGGAAGGAAAATTAATGTTTTTGAACATGACTTGAATAATGGATTTGTGAATGGGTTTATGCTTTTGGCTATGCATGTTTGAAAAATTGTTAGAATTATGGAATATAAATATAATTGATGGAATTAAAAGCTTGTAATTTGAACTTACATTTAAAAGTAAGTTAAAACTTAAGATATCAAGAGTTTGTAATTGGAACTCAATCTAGCCAATTCAAATATTTAGGGAAAGATTTTAAATAGCAATTCACAATGCCAAAAATACTATGTATAACAATCTGGCCAACACAATGCTAGCCAAAAAATTAACCATCAATGTTCTAAGCCTTGATAAAAACACCATTGAAACCAAAAGCAATAAGTTGCCAAAAAAGATGACAAAACCTTATTCCAATATCAACTACACAATTCATTTGCAAGTGCAAGATGGTTGAGTCCCACTATTGTGATTGTTAGCAACTACATTTAACCGTCCAAAAACTTGAGGAGCCACATCCTAATTTGATTAGGGACAAAAATAAATGTTTGCAAATGAATGAAAGCTTTTACAAAATGAAAGAAGCATTCAACAATTATCTTATTATGATACATTCCATTGTCAATTATCAAACAAACATTTATAGTTCACATACACTCAAGTATACATTTCTAGTCTTTGTTGAGAAAAAAATAATAATAAATCCAATTCTCATATATTTGTTCTCTACTGCAGCCCCTTTTTTCATTACCAATAAATGGCAGATCTAGCGCTTGATGATTGATCTACCATCTCCCTACTGCATATGGTCCTAAACTTGGTCTAACTACTTTTTGCCCTACAACTTCAATGTCAATCAACTATTGATGTACCTTAATAATAGTAATTGATAATCTTTCTAAATGACAAGTAACACTCTCTTAACTTGAACTTCATGACCCTAGATGTCCCTTAATAATCTATGGACCAATAGCTTGGGCATGTTGATTTGTTGTGACTTCCTTCTTTGATCTCTCTCTTTTGTTGTGCTATAATACCTAACATAGTCATAAATATAATGTCAATAAATTGTTGAAAATATTGAACACAAAGTTTTGTCTATTAAAATTCTAACTTCAGTTGGCTCTCCTTGCAATGGTTGTGCTTGGCTTGCATGTGATTGTTGATTTGAAGTCCTTTGCTTTATTTACCTCCCTCAAATATGGGATTCTAGTTGTATGTAAATCAATAATAATTGTATCATTTGTAAAATGACTTACTATCATCATATTTGGTGTTGGAATATCAATTCTTAGGCAACCTCTCTTATTATATCCAAATTGTTTGCATTTTTGGCATCACATCTTCATACCTTCCCTTGATACATGTCCATGCCTTTTAGGAGATTAATATCTATCCTGCTCCCTACCCTTTTTGGTCTATTTGGCATGGTTCTAAATAGAGCTAGCAACATTATGCAATTCTTAACTATAAGCCATATATTGCATCCATTTAGAGGCTCAATGGACTTGTTTACACTATCATATATGTTGTTTGATATAATAGGCATCAACATAATAATTTAAGTTTCACCTTAGATGATTAATACATGACATAACATGTTTACAAAGAATTCCTCTTAAATCTAAGGCTCTATATGTGCACAATTTGGAATCAACATCTATAATATGCCTGTCATCATTACAGGATACTTCAAACTTTATACTCTCATTTGACCATAAAAAACATATCTTGGTTTCGAGTTTAGTTTGCTTAAAATTTCTTGTAATCTGAGGATAGATTACATCAACATTGTCTTTCATCAATTTTTTCTTCTACACAATTCATTCCATTAAAGCAACTCTTTTGTCCCCTAACATATTAATAATACTCTTTGCCCTTGACTCAACAATGTGCCAATTGAAGCATTTAGATATATTATTATCCACAATGTCACATTTGGGCCAAGTATTGATGTATGCTTTTACAAACTATGTGACATCTTTATTAATGAAATCATCAAATGTTTATAGGCTTAATTTCATTGAACTTAGCTTCATTTTTGCTTCAAATAGCTCTCCAAAAGCATTTTTTCAATGAATGCCCATTAAATTCTTTGTGCTAGTTTACATATACATATTTGGCACAATTTTTATTCACAACACGTGGCAACATTTCCTTTACAGTGTCAAGGATACCTTGCACTAGCAAACCATTGGGTCAATTACTATGTGATCATAGGATTGTAGACAAATCATAATTTCCCCCAAGAAATAAACTATTAACTCAATATCATTAAATCTAATAAGCATACCTGTTGCTAGTCACCCATGATTGTCCATCTTAGACCAATTGAGAGGCCAAGATCATTCATAAGCAACTTCATGAAACATTAACAATTAGTTGTGCTTTTCTTTGACATAATTTCCTAAGCAATAGGATGCATTTGGTTGTTCACATCCTTATCAATTGCACTCAATAAGGCACCTCTAAGAATTGATTTTAGAAAGAAGCCATCAAGTCCTATTATTGAGCTACATCCACCTTTAAAACCTTTCTTTACTACTTTAAAACCAATGTAAAACTTGTGGAATATAGATTTAAGACCAATTTTTGAATCATCTGTCTTTAACTAGAAAAGATCATTTGTTTTTCTTTTTTTCAACTCTATCTTGGAGGATCTAAGTTTGTTATAGTGTCTTCCATTGATTCTATCATCATTTCCATTGCTTTCTTACCATATAGCAATGCATTTGTGTAATAATGAGTGCATATGTCTCATTAATTTCAACCATCATTCCCTTCACTAGCTAGTTAAGATTCCTTTTGAATTTACTTAGGTATTCATTTGCCAACCACTCAACATTGTTTGTTCCTCGTCACATGACTACAATTGTAGGTGTCATACATAGGTTTGATCATGAAATTCAACTCCCTTCTATCTCAACTAACAAAGACTTTCCATAGACAACTAATTATCATTTAGCAATTATCATCTTTTCTCCAAATCTGCACCATTTCATTAGATAATTATTAACAATCACATATCTTTGGATTCATTTTTTGAATTAATTAGCTCCCTTAAGCCTCATCTTTGTAGTGAAATCTAATGTTTTATGATCACCAAAGGAATTATATTCTCTATACTTCTTTCTCCTTCATGTTTACTTTATTTGGATTTCCATATTACCATCTTCACTACTCATTGTTGTGTCAACATCAACATCAAAATCTTTGCACCCATTCTATTATCCACCCTTAATATTATTGATAGGCTTTGTGGCCTTCTCAACATTAGCTTTCATCTAGGCATCATAACCAGTAGTTCTCATATTCTTAGTTGTTTCCTTTTCCTTTTGCATTTACATATCCCTCATCATCTAACTCATCATCAAGTGAAATGAAATCACAATCTTCATCACTCTCATCAGTATTATCCTTATAATGTTGCTCACATTGCCTTAATAGCAGTACATCAAGCCCCTTGATGTCCCAAATCTTCAAACACAATCTCTTGCCTAACTCTAATATCATCCCCATAATCTTATGGTCTTGTAACACTATCATCTGTATAGAATCAAAAATCATTAGGGACTCCATTGTGAGCTGCCTTGGATCCCTACATGTGCTTTAGACTAATTAGGCTCTACATCATCTCCTTATCCATTAGGCTTAATTAGGTTAGTGCTCTCAATTATTATAGGATCATCAAACCTATTCATAAAATATTCCTATATAATGTGCTATCCTAATGCAACATTCTCATCGAGCATTTCTAGTAAAGGTTTATTAAATATCCTATTAAAAGGCTTGCTTCTATCTAAGGCCTGGTGGCAAAATTTGTACAAATAACCTTCTACACTTATGTAACCAAGTCTCTTTTTAAGAGCTTATATAGTCAACATTAACAAATTATTAGTGTTAATGGCTTTAAGAAAGTGGAGCTCTCCTCCCATATATTAAACCTCAAGCTCTGTTTCTAAAATCCCACCATGATAAAGAGAAAAGTTTATCAACATCTTGTATGTTAATAAAGATTGCAATATTTTAGCTTTTGAAATGTCAAGTAACACCTATAACAAATACAGTTAGTGATGATAGAATTTTAAAATCCCTAATATCATTTAAGTTATAATGTTGTAGTCACAAATACAAAATCTGGAACTTTGTATCCTAGTTTAAGCTTTGATTAGCCCTTCATTTTATGGCATGGGATGAAGTGTGCCATCTTTGAAAACCTTTTAACAACAACAAATACAAAATCTCTACTCCTTTTAGTTGTAGTAGTCCTAAGATAAAGTACATCAAGAAATCAAGCTCGAGTTGCTAGGTATGGGTAAAGGGGCGTACAAGCCATGGGATAATACTTTAGATTTAATATACTCTTAAACCCATAATGCATTACATGTAAATTTGTTGTTCCCACAGCCTTGTATGGGTTGTAATTGTTGTCAACTAGGTTTAAGTGTGCAAGAAAGTAAAGCCACATGGAAGGGCAAGAAGGTAAAAGCCACATGGAGGGGCAAGAACGTAAAAGCTAGACAGTAAATTCGCCGCAAGTAAGCCCTATTAGGATTTCATGGAGGAGTATATAAAGGCCATTGGAAGACAACAAATAAAGACAAGTTGGCAATTGAGCAAAACAGACAAAAAAAACCTAAACAACCAGCCGACCAAAGAGAGAAGTCGTTGGAAGAGAGAGAAAAATTATATACGGCAAAATCAAAGTGGACAGCGAAGGTGAGGAACGGCACACCACCGACAAGAGAGAGAAACCCGTGAGGAACGGCACACCATCAGCACACCAGCCGTCGGTGATGAGACAATACAGCAAAGAGGTAGAGAGAGAAACAGACGATACAATCGGGTTGAAAGGGAGAAAATACAGAGACGGCCAAAGAGGAGAGTGGACAGCAAAGGAACGCACTGCAAAAAACACAAGAACTCTCGAGTAGAGGTGAACATAACAACCCAATTTGGCCAACTGAGAGGGGTACATGGCAGAACAGGGGCTGGACAGGAAAAACAGAAACCACATGTAGAGAGAAATTTGGCTGGACGGTGAGAGAAATCCGGCTAGACGGTGAGAGAAATCTGGTTGGACAGTGAGAGAGATCCGATTGGATGGCGAGAGAGATCCAGCTGAACAGTGAGAGATCCGGCTAGACGGCATGAGACCAGAACGTGCGTTGGCATGAGACTAGAAACGTGTGTCAGGCGTAAGACTAACAAAGGGTGCAAACCAGAAACGTGCATGAGACGTGAAACGGCAAACCAGAAACGTGAGGTGAGCCGTGAGACAAGGAGACGGGTGAGACCGTGAGACGGTGAAAGTAGGAGCTGTATGAGACAACCTAGAGAAGAAATTCGGCGAAGCATCAAAAAGAACTCAATGTATTTCTAGATTTCTTCAAGAGAGGTTAGAACGCATTGTGGTGAACTTCTAAGCGGCAGTGGAGCAACTTTTCAATTCAACAGAGGTAAGACAAGTTAGAAGAAGGGTAGACACAGTAAGTGACACTCTTTATATTGTACTTGCTTAGTATTTGCAATAGTGAAAGGAGCAAAGGATTGAGACATCCATTGTAACTGAAATTCTCAAGTATAGTGGATAGTCTCGATAAGGGAGAGTCCCTACCACCGTGGATGTACGTCATGTTGACAGAACCACGTAAATCTCGTGTGTCCTTAATTTGCTTTGTGTTCTATATTTTAAATTAAGTTGTGAACACAGCTAAAGTATCAGCCAACCCATAACCTAATGAAGGCCTAAACAAGAACATCCAAATTGTCTATTAGGCAAAGTGTCTGAAAGGTGACTTTGGGAACTATTGTGATTAGTAGATAGCAATAGATCTACCTTAGTCAAGTCTGAGAAAGAGTTCACTTTTAAGAAGAGGTTAAAGTTGTTCACTTACCTGTGAATTACGAATTGTGGTGATACTGATTCACCCTTCTCTCAGTATCACAAACTAGTAGATCCTAGGGAGAAGTCGGGAACTTCAATTGGTATCAGAGCACAGGTTCACTAGTTTAAAGCTTAACAACTTGGTTGTACTAGTTTGAAAGGATCTAGAAGTTTGACATGTTCAGTATACTGAGAAATGGAAGCCGGTACCAGCACTAGCACCACTTATAGCAAAAAGGTTCCAATCCTCAATGGAACCAACTATCATATGTGAAGAGCAAGAATGCAAGTGGTATTTGCAACCATGGGCATGAACGTGGTGAAATGCATACAGGAGGGTTTTGTGGCTCCAAAAGAAGGTAAAGACCCAACCCAAGAGGAGTTAAGGCAGTTTGAGATAAATGGGAAGGCCTCAAATGTCATCGTTTCAGCATTGATAGATGCTAAGTATGCTAAAGTTATGGACTACAAATCTGCCAAGGAGATATGGGACAGATTGCAGAAAGTCTACGAAGGTGATGGCAAAATGAAGGAGGCTAAGCTTCAAGTGTTCAAGGAGAGATATGAATCTCTCAGAATGCAGAAGAATGAGACAGTTCAAGAGTTCTTCACCAAGGTTATTAATGCTGTAAACGACCTGAGAAGTCATGGGAAGAACAAGAATGACTCATTGATTGTGAAGAAAATTCTGAGAATTCTACCTAAGAGATTTGCCTCAAAGGTGGCAGCCATAGAGGAGAGTAGAGATCTCAATTCTATGTCTCTGCATGATCTTCAATGCAATCTCATTGCATATGAGATGAGAATAAAGTCAACTAAGAGCTCCTCAACGTCAAAGGTATCAAAGGAGGCAGCTTTCAAAGCTATGAAACACTTGAAGATAAAAGAAGAGGAAGAATCATCCAGTGAGGATGATGATGATGATGAGGAAGAAAGTGAAGGTGAAGTATTGGCTTACTTCACAAGGAAATTTAAAAAGGGGTCTAAGAAGGGAAAAGGACAATTGTCCTTGAGATGTTATCATTGTGGGCAGACTAAACACTTTGCTTCTCAGTGCAAAGTGAAACTTGATGATGAAGATGAGGATGGTGATGATGAGTAGAATTCAAGATGGAGAAGATCATCATTCAAATCAAAGAAGTCCAGCAAGAAGATTGCCAACCCACAGAGGAAGACGAGAGGCTCATTCAAGAGTTATGTGAGTTAGACAAAAGAAGCTAATGAGGAGGAAGATGAAGACTCATCAGATGAGTATGTCTTTATGGCATCAGCACAAGGTGGTAGCTCAACCTCTGAAGAGGAAGAGGAAGTTGATGAACAAGAGCCAAATCTTGAAGCTGAGCTGGAAGCAGCTTTAAAGGAGATAATCAGAAGGGGCAAAACCATAAGAAGGTTAGAGGCCCATATAAAACAAGTTGAAGCAAAGTCTGAGGAAGCTGAAAGTCAAAAGGATGAAATAAGGGTTGAACATATTGACTTGAAGAGAAGATTTGAGGAACATATCAAAATATGTGAAGACCTTACAATAGAGCTTGGCTCAAGGGCTTCAAAAATTGAAGAAATGGAGAAAGAGTTGCTGAAACTTCAGCAACAACTCAAAAGTAGCAAAGAGAACTTGCAGAAGCTTGACATGATAGGAGAAACAAGTTCTAAAAAAGGAGAGAAGAATGTCGAGAAAGTGTAGTAATCTAAGGCTGCATTGGCTAAAGAAAATAAGAATGTGCCACAGAAGTTGAAAGAGAAGGTTATGACTCAGAAGAAGATAGTTGAGAATAAAGAAGATCTGAAGAAGCAACCTAGGGTGGCAAACAAGAAGGAAGAAAAGAAATTCAGCCAGCAGAGGGCTACGGCTAAACAAAAGAAGGAGAAGAAGGTGACTGAAATGAAAGTCACACAAGCAAAGAAGCCAACTACTTTGCCTACATAACAAGTGATGAATAGAAGAAGACAAGCTATGATCAAACCCAAGAAGAGGCAATTTCAAGGTCATTGCCTTTATTGTGGAGTTTGGGGTCATAAGGCGAGTAGCTACTAATGGAGAAGGCCAGTATATGTCTCCAACTTGAGAAGATACGATACTGCATACAAGGAGAGACAATACAGAATTCAGAAGAGAACACCTGTTATGAGTTCTTGCACATACTATAAAAGGCAAGGACATGCTGATAAGGATTGTTGGTAGAAGCCCAAACCAGTAGTTTCAAAGAACAAGTTTGCTATATTGGCAAACTTGGAATATTGTGAAAGGTGCAGGCAGGATGGCCATAATGCCAAGAGATGCATGACACTTCTCCCTAAGCAAGAGAAGGCCCTCAATGGCACAGTGAAAACAAGCGATGCAGTCAAAGCTGAGAAAAAGGAGAAAGTTATCTTCCAACCAATTCAAAAGAAGGAATATAAAGCTAAAAGGGAGGTGGCTAATATAGCTGAAATTGCACTCAAACTAACTGCAAGGATAAGCAGTGGATCCTTGATAGTGGATACACTTCGCACATGACGGGAGACAAAAGTAAATTATCAAAGCTAAACAAATCAAGAGAAGGCAAAGTCAAGTTTGACAATGATGATTCACTCAACATCAATGGTCAGGAGTCAGTAAAGATTGGAAGAAGAAAGCTGAAAGATGTTCTGCATGTTGAAGGACTTAGATATAATTTAGCATTTGTCAGTCAGCTATGCAACGAAGACTATAAGGTAATATTCACAAAAATAGGTTGCCAGGTAAAGAGTAAAGAAGGCAATACTATTACAGTCGGGAAGAGAACAACTGGAAATTTATATGTGATTGATGAGGACAAGACAAGTAGCTGTTTACTCACCAAAGAAGAAGAAAATCAACTCTAGCATAGGAGGCTGGGACACTTATCAC
Source organism: Rhizophora apiculata (assembly GCA_037832385.1). Classification (NCBI taxonomy): domain Eukaryota; kingdom Viridiplantae; phylum Streptophyta; class Magnoliopsida; order Malpighiales; family Rhizophoraceae; genus Rhizophora; species Rhizophora apiculata. The sequence goes on along the minus strand of CM075434.1, from coordinate 877,243 downwards.
ATAAGAACCTGAGGAAGCTGACCACTACTCATCCAATCAGAGATATTCCTGACCTCAGGGGAGAGAGAGAGTATGTTTGCTCAACATACTCTAAAGGAAAACATGTCAGAAAACAATATAAGACCAAAGAGTTCAGTTCTAAAGCAGTGCTTGACATTGTGCATACTGATTTGTGTGGGCCGATGAGAATAAAAGGGTTGAATGGTGAGAGGTACTTTGTCTTGTTTATTGATGATTATTCCAGAAGGACCTACATCATGCACCTCAAACACAAGTCAGAAGTTCTGAATTGCTTCAAGAGATACAAAAAATTGGCTGAAAATGAGAGTGGAAGGAAGATCAAAGTATTGAGGTCAAATCAAGGTACTGAATTTACAAATGAAGCTTTTGAAGATTACCTTGAGAAGCATGGTATTCACCATCAGATGGCAGCAGCAAGAACACCTCAATAGAATAGGGTGGTAGAGAGGAAGAATAGAGCTGTGGTTGAAATGGCAAGAACTCTACTGCTAGAATCCAAGCTTCACATAAGATTTTGGACAAAAGCAACATTTACAGCCATGCACCTACTAAATAGAGTTCTACTAAGGCCCAATACTAGTAAGACTCCATATGAGCTATGGAGTGGGAAGAAGACAATAGCAAGTATCTCAAAGTCTTTGGTAGCTCATGTTTTGTGAAGAACAAGGAGCAAAACTTGGGAAAATTCAATGCTAGGTCTGATGAAGGCATCTTTGTGGGATACTCAGCAAAGACAAAAGGTTACAAAGTTTTCCTGCATAAGCTGGGAAAAGTGATCACTTCTAGTGATGTGAGAATAGATGAGAACTGGAAAACAATGTAGAATGGAGAAGCTGAGGACAATGAAGAAGATGACTTCAATGTAGATGAAGAATCAAACCAACCTGAAGAAAAGGAATAAGAAGTAAGTTCTGACTCAGAGAAGAGTGAGTCTGAAGATGAAGAAAGAGATCCTCTTGCAACTAAGACGGTGGAAGGAAGAAGGACAAAGAAAACATGGACCAGTGCTCATCAAGGAGATCAGATCATAAGTCACCCATCAGCAGGAGTTACAACAACAAGAAGAATTGTGGGAGCTACTACTCTACTTTCACAAGTTGAACCTAAATCTGTTGAAGAGGCTATTCAAGACAAAGCCTGGGTCAAAGCTATTAATGAGGAGCTAGATCAAATTGAGAAGAATGATATATGGGAGCTGGTTCCAAGGCCCACTATAAGAATGTCATAGGAACAAAGTAGTTGTTTAGGAATAAACACAATGAAGATAGCAAGGTGGTGAGGAATAAGGCTAGGCTGGTTTGCAAAGGCTACACTTAGATAAAAGGGGTAGATGTTGATGAAACTTTTGCACCAGTTACAAGGTTAGAAACTATCAGAATGTTCTTAGCTTTGGCAGCACACAAAAGGTATAAAGTCTATCAGATGGATGTGAAATCTGCCTTTCTAAATGGGCTCCTGAAAGAAGAAGTGTATATTGAACAACCCGATGGAGTACAAATCAGTAAGGATGAGACACATGTGTGCAAGCTAAAGAAAGCCTTGTATGGTCTTAAGCAAGCTCCAAGAGCATGGTACAGTAGGCTGGAAGCGTACTTGGGAAGGTTGAACTTCAGATGAGGAACGGTTGATAATAACCTGTATGTGTTCAACTCAGAGAAAGACCAGCTGATAACCATAGTATATGTAGATGACATCATCTTTGGAGGGGATCACTTTGAGCTATGCCAAGATTTTGCACAGAAGATGAGTGAGGAATTTGAGATGTCATTGATTGGAGATATGACATACTTTCTTGGATTATAGATAAAGCAGTGTGAAGAAGGTATCTTTATTTCTCAGACGAAATATGCCAAAGAGATGCTAAAAAGGTTTGGCATGGAAGATAGCAGATCTGTCAGTACCCCTATGACAGTGGGCTATAAGTTAACAAAAGATCAAGAGGGAAGGAGTACAAGCCCTATAGAGTACAGGAAGATGATAGGGAGCCTTCTGTACCTTACAACATCAAGGCCTAATCTTATGCAAGTTGTGTGCGCTGCTAGTAGATTCCAAGCTGATCCTAAGGAGTCTCATGTGTTGGTAGTGAAAAGAATCCTAAGGTACCTCAAAGGAACACTAGAAATGCGCTTATGGTATCCAGCCATGGATTCTGTTAAACTACAAGCATACATTGATGCAGACTAGGTAAGAAGTATAGATGATATAAAATCAACCAGCTGCTGCAACTTCTACTTGGGTTCAAAGTGTGTTGCATGGTTAAGTAGAAAGCAAAATAGTGTTACTTTAAGCACAGCTGAGGCTGAGTATATGGTTGCTTGTGTAGCATGTACACAGGTGATATGGATGCTAAGACAATTAGCAGACTTGGGTGTTGAAGTGAAGTTACCAATGAGTGTACTTTGTGATAATCAAAGTGCTATTGATCTCAACAAGAATCTGGTTCAACATTCAAGGAGCAAGCATATTGACATCCGGTATCACTTCATCAAAGATCAAGTGAAACAGGATACAATTTAGTTGGAGTATGTTGGCACTAAAGATCAAATTTCAGATATTCTAACTAAACCTCTGTCCATAAATCTGTTTGAAAAGCATAGATTGAGTCTATCTGTGCAAATGCCTCCTCAAGCCTGAAGTTTAGGTGAATCCTCCATCTCCACTTTGCAAGTTTTTCAGATTTGTAATTGGTTGGCAAAGAGGGAGAGAAGCAATGGTGCAGGGGGAGCTGTTAAGAAAGGGGGAGTGCATATTTAGGGGGAGTTGAAACTGCTGCATAGCGGCTTTTGTTATGAGTATTGCCAACAATTACAAAGGGGGAGATTGTTGTTCTCATAGCCTTGTATGGGTTGTAATTGTTTTCAACTAGGTTTAAGTGTGCAAGAAAGTAAAGCCACATGGAAGGGCAAGAAGGTAAAAGCCATATAGAGGGGCAAGAACGTAAAAGCCACATGGAAGGGTAAGACAGTAAATTCACCGCAAGTAAGGCCTATTAGGGTTTCATGAAAGAGTATATAAAGGCCATTGAAAGATAACAAATAAAGACAAGTCGGTAATTGAGCAAAATGGACAAAAAAAAAACCTAGACAACCAGCCGACCAAAGAGAGAAGCTGTTAGAAGAGAGAGAAAAATTATATACAGCAAAATCAGAGTGGACGATGAAGGTGAGGAACGGCACACCACCGGCAAGAGAGAGAAACCCATGAGGAACGACACACCACTGATAAGAAAGAGAAACCCATGAGGAACGGCACACCACCGGCACACCAACCGTCGGCGAGGAGACAATACGGCAAAGAGGTAGAGAGAGAAACGGACAACACAATCGGGTCGACAGGGAGAAAATACAGAGACGGCCAAAGAGGGGAGTGGACGGCAAAGGAATGCATTGTGAAAAAGACAAGAACTCTCGAATAGAGGTGAACGAAACAACCCAATTCGGCCAACCAAGAGGGGTACACGGCAGAGCAAGGGCTGGACGGGAAAAACAAAAACCACCGATAGAGAGAAATCTAGCTAGACGGTGAGAGAAATCTAGCTAGACAGTGAGAGAGATCCGACTGAACAATGAGAGACATCCAGCTGAACGGTGAGAGATCCGGCTGGACGGTGTGAGACCAGAATGTGCAACGGTGTGAGACCAGAACGTGTGTCAACATGAGACTAGAAACGTGCGTGAGGTGTAAGACCAGCAAAGGGTGCAAACCAGAAACGTGTGTGAGACATGGAACGGCAAACCAGAAATGTGAGGCGAGCCGTGAGACAAGGAGACGGGTGAGACTGTGAGACGGTGAAAGCAGGAGCTGCGTGAGACAACCTAGAGAAGGAATTCGGCGAAGCATCAAAAATAACTCAATGTATTTCCAGATTTCTTCAAGAGAGGTTAGAGAGCATTGCGGTGAACTTCTAAGCGGCAGTGGAGCAGCTTTTCAATTCAATAGAGGCAAGACAAGCTAGAAGAAGGGTAAACACAGTAAGTGACACTTTTTGTATTGTACTTACTTAGTATTTGCAATAGTGAAAGGAGCAGAGGATTAAGACATCCATTGTAACTGGAATTCTCAAGTATAGTGGATAGTCTCAGTAAGGGAGAATCCCTACCACTGTGGATGTACATCACATTGACAGAACCACGTAAATCTCGTGTGTCCTTAATTTGCTTTGCGTTCTGTGTTTTGAATTAAGTTGTGAATGCAGCTAAAGTATCAGCCAACCCATAACCTAACGAAGGCCTAAATAAGAACATCCGAATTGTCTATTAGGCAAGGTGTCTGAAAGGTGACTTTAGGGATTATTGTGATTAGTAGGTAGCAATAGATCTACCTTAGTCGAGTCTGAGAAAGAGTTCACTTTTAAGAAGAGGTTAAAGTTGTTCACTTACCTGCGAATTGCGAATTGTGGTGATACTAATTCACCCCCCTCTCAGTATCATAAACTAGTAGATCCTAGGAAGAAGTCAGAAACTTCAAAATAATATTGTCTTAGTTTTCTTAACAAAATATGCTTAGCATGCATGGGTACAACATCACACAATACCTCATTAGTATATCTCCTAATAGCAAACAATACTAACACTTGCTTATTTACCTTAAGCTCCCCACATTCATTCAACCATTAAAGCTTGCATGTTCTAAGCTACTTCATGGTTGGTAAATTAAGCTTTACAACTAAAGTAGTGCTAGCTACATTTGTACAGCTGCCTCCATCAATGGCCATGCTACATACCTTATAACGCAATGTGTATGGAAGATACTATCCCTTTGCACTTCATCATCTTCATTAGCTTATGCACTCAATGTTCATCTAACCACCAGCATGTCTCCCTCATTTGTGTACTCCTCTCCATCACCTACATCCTCCAATGGTGGCATGGAGTCATCATTAGACTTATTTTTTGTCTTAACATCACTATTACCCCATAACACCATAGTACACTTTTTTGGCACTAAGATGCAATATGTCCCCTTCCTAAACACTCCATTATTTGATGGACTTCAACGAATTCAAACTATGTAAAAGTGAAGTCCTATTGTCAAGTAATTAAGGGAAAATCTCATGTTTTAGGTGATGAACAAATTTGTCATAGTTTAGAGGGCTAATCTAGAGTAAAGCATGTTTACCTAAAATCAAAATAATGTACATGTCCCCATGGAATTTGGGGACATAATAGACATTTAAGCTTTCATGAACCCTTTATATGAATGACTCATTGGAAAAAAAAAAAAAAAGGATATGCCTTATTAGCCATAATTGAAGTGAACATCTCATGTTTTAGGTGATGAACAAATTTGTCATAGTTTAGAGGGCTAATCTAGAGTAAAGCATGTTTACCTAAAATCAAAATAATGTACATGTCCCCATGGAATTTGGGGACATAATAGACATTTAAGCTTTCATGAACCCTTTATATGAATGACTCATTGGAAAAAAAAAAAAGGATATGCCTTATTAGCCATAATTGAAGTGAACATCTCATGTTTTAGGTAATAAACTAATCTATCACCCTAAGAAAGCTAATCAAGGAGAATAACTTATTTTTTTGAAGGAATTCAACAAATTTAGACAACCCAAGGTGTATTGACATGCATGTCACAACAATGTTACTATTCATAATGGAAAAGAAAGCTACTCAAGATTGATAGCTTCTTTATTTAATGGACTTTAATCAATTCAAACTACTAAAAAAGTAGACCTATTGTAGAATAAATAATAGAAATCTCATGTTCTAAGTAATAAAAATTCTCTCATAACAAAGAAAGCTAATTGAGTGTAATAACTTCTTTATTGGATGGACTTTTGATGGATTCAAGCTGCCCAATACATAATGACATACATCTCACCAAGAAATTAGTGATTGGTCAAGACATGTAATTAAATTTAGCCATTCTTTTATTTGATAGACTCTTAGATAAACTTGCACTGATATTAAAGAGATGTTTGGAAACTAATATGGTTTTAAATTGGAAAAAACATCATTTTATGGTGAAGTAAGGTATAATTTTAGAGCATAAAAAATATCATTTTATGGTGAAGTAAGGTATAATTTTAGAGCATATTCTTTTAACTAAGGGAATAGAAGTGAATAAGCCTAAGATAGATATTATTTTTGCTTTACCTTACCCAGTAATTGCACGGGGCATTCAATCTTTTCTTTACCATGTAGGTTTCTAAAATAGATTTATCAAGGATTTTTCAAAGATAGCTTTGCCCTTGTGTAAATTGTTTTAAAAAAAATGTGGCATTTCATTTTGATGAGGAGTGATGCATTTGACAAGTTGAAGGAGCTTTTACCTTAGCATCAATAATGCAGCTACCAAATTAGGAATTTCCATTTGAGAACATAAAACTTATTGGGCAATCAAATAATGCAACATGAAGATAGATGAGGTAGGAAACAAAGAAAGTTACAATTGCAAGAGCTTGAAGAAATAAGAAATGATGCATATGGCAGCACTAGAATTTACAAGGAGAAAATGAAGGCCTTTCATGATCAAAAGATTTTGAGGAAGAACTTTATTGTTGGATAGAAAGTCCTTTACCATTCATGGCCTAAACTATTTCCAGGTAAGTTGCACTCTCAATCAGTCAATCTGTTTGTTATTATTGATGTTTTTGGTCATGGTGAAATTGAGATAAGGAGCACAAAGATAGACAAGGTGTTTGAGGTGAATGGACATAGGCTTATCTTTTCTTTTTTCTTATGAAGGTATTCAAGTGTAAAATGTTAAGGCAATAAAATTGGAAGATCCAATCTATCTAGGCTAAAGAGGCATGTTGTTGGGTTAATGACATTAAACAAAAGTAATATTTAAAAGACAACCCAAGACTAAATTAGATTTGAATTATATACTCTTTCTTTTTATTTACTTTTCAAATAACTTGCCTTTACATTTGGCCTTATATTGGGGACAATGCATGTTTTAAGTATAAGGGAGATGTTTAGCTAAGACCTTTTTCTTTTTAAAAGTTTTTGTGAAATAATGGTCATACATTGGTTATGTTTTAGAATGCTTTGCTATGCATATGTACAAAATTGGATTATTTTTATAATATACTACCTAACTTTGGATATTAGCCATGTCTTGTAAAATTCTAGTAAGTGTGCTTGGCTTTTTAATACTCACTTGAAACAATGCTTTTTGAGAAGTTGTACAAGTTTTATGATAAAGCATGGTTGCGAAGTATGTAGTTTGTCTTGAAATTGTTCTTCTTAGGCTAGTCCTAAAGTAAATAGGATGTAAAAAAATGCAAAGTTTAATTCTACTTCATTGTTGAAGTTGCTTAATAATAAGGGGTACTTCACAAAATGTGTTGACACTCACATCAAATGGTGACTTAAGCATGAGTATACAAAGCAACTTGATCTACATTTCCTAATTTCTAGGTAAGTTTAAATAAGGAATATCTATTCCCTATTTCACTGTTCTACTTTAGTAAGGGACACCATAGTTAGCTACCTAGCTTGTAGTAGTAAAAAGGGTTAGTTGATAGATGAAATTGACATGATTTGATTATGTTAATTACTAGACTTACATTAATTAATTGAAAGCAATAATGGACAAAAAGAAAGAGATATGAATACACTTGCTGTTATTTTATTTGACATTGCTACATTTTAAAGTTAGATGTGTATGTTAGTTGAAAATAGGCTTGTATATTAATTCTTAGCTTTAACTAGTGTATGGTTTTACTATTCTTTTGAGTTGACTTTATTTTGCTCAAAGATGTGTAAAGGCTAAGTGTGGGGGAATTTGATGAGTGAGAACTTATTTTGGTTATTGTCTGTTACATTTAATTGTTCTTAATGAGTTTCATACCTATATAAGATGATTAAAGTATATAATGTGACTTAGGTAGGTTTTAAGAAAGTTTTAAGGATTATATGCTTTTAGTAGAAATATTCTAGCATTTTACCATTTGAACCTTTGTTGCTTGTTTTAGGTTTTTCACCAACTTATAGGTCTAAATTGGAAAAGTAGTTTCTAATGAAGTTGTAGTAGACATCTCAAGTTTCTATATTAAGATTGAGAGTCCAAATCTAAGTTTGTTTAAGCCTTAAGACATTGCTTCAAAGACAAAGCAAAAAACTAAAGACTAGTCCTAATTGGAGTACAATTCTTGTCTGAGAACTACATACTAAAATGGGCATAATTGAGTTTTAGAATCCAAATCAAGTGATTTAAATCCATAAATTGAATTAACAATTCAGGTTTATAATTGTAATAAGAGACCCAAACCTAGATTGGTCTTTTAATAGTTCCAAACTATTGGAGAATTTGCTATAGAATTTATCATGGGTTGGATTAAGTCAATCTTAATTTTTAGCTCATAACTTAAGCTCTAGAAATTTATTTTACCAAAGAATTGAAGCATTGGAAAGTTAGAGAGGAAGGCTACAACTTTCATGATTATGTTAGACCCTAATTCTGACTATATCTAATTTGGAATCAACTTGAAATCCAATAGAGAAAATTTTCTAAGATTAAAGAAACCCTAATTCTTTAGAATTTGCTGGTGGCTTGCATATAATTTTTTTTTTAAGGATATAAATAACCATTTTTTGGGAGTACTAAGAGAAAGATAGAAAGAAAAAAAATCACATTATAAAGAATTCATTTTTTAAGTATTTGTAGTTGTGCTCTTCAATAATTTTAAGGGATTTCAAAACTTTTAATACTTTAATGATATAGATTATTTTGATATGTTGTACTATTTTCTTATGAAAATTTTGGACTTACTCTTATTTAATGGATAAATGATAGGCTTGCTAAATTTATTAAACAAATATCAATTGATAAAATTAGGAATTGTGATCCATTTTTATCCTCTTCCTAATCATCAAGAAGTGAATAATAATAGGGTATTATGGGTAGGTTTTCATTTTATTGTTATGAATAACTCAACACATGTTAAATGATTCATGTTTGTGTGACCCTTGCTTGTATTTACCTATTTTCCTAGTTCTTAAGGCAATAAGTAATTTCTCTCGTGGTAATGATCTAAACTTCCAAGCAATGAAAATTTCTATCTTGGACAAGAAAGAAAATGCAAAATAATTTCTCATTCATAGAATGGATTTCATTAGGTTTAGATAACCCAAAGGAGAAGTCCTATAGTCAAGTTATCAAGAGACAATCATATGTTCCAAAAAATGAACAAATATTCCAATATAAAGAAAGCTCATCAAAAGTACAAGCTTCTCTATTAGATGGATTTTAATGGATTGAAACTACCTAAGATAGAATATCGTGCATCTCAAAATGAAATTAGAGATCAATGTAGATATTCAAGTTAATTTCACTATTCCTTTATGTTAATGACTCATTGGAATGAACAAAGAAGCAATATTTTCTAGAATTAAAGTGTCATCTCATTTTTCAAACAATAAACCATTATATCCAGGTAATAAAAGCTAACCAAGATAAATAACTCCTTTAAAAGATGGAATTCAATGGATTTAGACTGCTTAAAGAGGATTGATGTGCATGTCAAAATGATTTTAATGTTTTATGTAAACATGAATGTTAATTACATGATCATCCTATGTGAATGATTCCTTATGACAAAAATAGAAGCCTTATCACATAGAATTTAGGTGATTGTCCCAAGTTTCAAGTAATAAATGATTTTGTCTTGGCAAAGAAAGCTAATCAAGAGTAATCAATCTTTTATTTGATGGACTTTAATGGATTTGAACTTCCTAGAGGAGAAGTCATACAATTAAGTAATCAAAAAATGGTCTCACATTTTTAAGTAATAAATAATTCCCTCCTTAGAAAGAAAGCTAGTCAAGAGTAATAGCTTCTTTATTGGATTAACCTCAACAAAATCAAATTACCCTTGATATAATAATATGTGTCTCAAAATGAAATTTATGATTAGTATAGACAATTAAGTTAAGTTTGAGATTCCTTTTTGTGGATAACTCCTTGTAACAAAAAAAAGAAGCCTAATTACCTAAAAATGAAGTGTTAATCTAATCTTTCTAGCAATGAAGCATTCCATCAAGGTGTGAAAAGCAAATAAAGCATAATGACTCCTTTGTTTTGTGGAATTCAATTGATTAAGACTACCCAAGGAGTATTGATATGCACATTGCTATGAAATTAATGTTTGTTGTGGAGATATGGATGTTAGTTGCGTGATTATCTTATGTCAATCATTCCTTGAAATGAAACATGAACCCTTATTGCTAAGGAATCAAGTAACAATCTTAAGTTTCAAACAATGAATAATTTTCTTCTAGTTTAGAAAGCTAATCAAGTGTAGTAGCTCCTTTATTCAATGGACTTCAAAGGGCTCATACTACCCAAATGAGAAGTATTATTGTGAAGTAATCAAGAGACGTGTTTCAAGTAATCAATGAATCTCTAATAGTAGAGAAGGCTAATCAAAAGTAAAAGCTTTTATATTGGATTGACTTTAATGCTCTCAATCAACACAAAATATAACATCATGCTTATCACAATGGAATCAAAGATCAGTGAAACATTTAAGTTAATTTCATGCTTCCATTACATGATTGACTCCATGGAATGAAAAGAATAATGTTAGCTATAAATGATATGCTAGTCTCATGTTTCAGGTAATTAACCATTATATCCATGTTAAAAAAGTTAATTAGGATGAATGATACCTTTGTTTGATAGAATTCAAAAGATTTAAACTCCCTAAGGTGTATTAACATGCATGTCACAATGATATTAATGCTTAGTCTAGATATGATATGGATGTTAATTGCATGCTTATTTTGTGTAAATGATTCCTTACTATGAAAGGAAAAGCTTTATTTGAAAGGAATCAAGTGATGGTCCCTACTTTAATGTAATGAATGATGTGTCTTCTAGAAAAGAATGCTATTTAAAAGTAATGACTCCTTTATTCAATAGAATTCAATGGATTTAGACAACTCATATGATAAGTCCTATAGTCAAGTAATCAAGATGTTATTTCATGTTTCTAGCAATGAATAATTCTTTTATTATGACAAAAGTAAACAAAAAGTAATAGTTTCTTTATTTGATGGACTTCAATGGATTTGGACTACCTAAGATAGAATCACATACATCTAACAATGGAATTAGTGATCAATATAGACATTTAAGTTAATTTCACAATTCTTTTGTGTGAATGATTCCTAAGAATGAAATGAGAAGTTTATGGTAGTTGTCATTAAGGCACCAAAAATTAAATTCCGTACTCTCAATTATTCAACAATAGATAGTGTAAGCAAGAGTTGATCCCATAAGGAGTGCTTTCAATTCATTACTAACTAATTAAAATTAGGGTGAAATGTTGAATTATGATTTTGTAACAAATAAAATAAACAAATTGATCAAACAAAATAAATTATAGAAAGATCAAATACAAAAAGTTTAGTACTAAGTTCATTCATAATTTTGATACTTAATAATTTCAATCAGCCACAACATTGTCTTAATTCTAACAGAACTATCAACCTTGGATAAAGAAAGCTCTATTACTTAAATTTTCCCTTAGAGATTCATTAAACAAAACAAACTATTTACTTAGATTCTAACCATTATACTCATAAAATAAACTCTTTAAAGTAATAAATGAGTAGCCTTAAGAATTAGAAAAATAGGTTAATACCCAATTGTCCATAATAATTGGAAACTTGTCATAATCCCCATTTGTTATTCACTACTTAGTGAATAGGAAGAGGATAAAAATGGATCACAATTCCTAATTCTACCAATTAACATACATTTAATCAATTTAGTAGGCCTAACCAAATTAATTGAACAAGCAATCATTTAACTATTAAATTAGAATAACCTGAAAAAATTCCATAAGAAAAGAGAACATCATACTAAAACAATCTATACTATTAAAATATCAAAAATTTTGAAATCCCCTAAAAATGTTGAAGAGCCAAACTACACAAGCTAAAAAAAAAAAAATTCTTTCTTAAGTGATTATTTAATTCTATGTCCATTCCCTTTTCTTCTCTCAAAAGATGGTTATTTATATTTTAAAGAATGTACATAGTAGCCACCAACATACCCTAAAGACTCAAAAAATTTATCCTAAAATATTAAAGACATCCTAATCTTGTTTCCTTAATCTTCCAAAATTCCTATATTGTCATTAAAGTTGATTCTGAACAAGATATAGTTAGAAATGGGAACTAACTTCTTCATACAAGTTGTAGTGCTCCTCTCTAGCTTTCCAATGCATCCTATCTTTCCTAAAACAAGAGTTTAGAGCCCAAGTTATGACCTAAAAATTGAGATTGACTCCATCTAATATAAGATAAATTCTATAGCAACTCTCCATTATTTTTGAACCATTAAACAACTGATCTAGGCCTAGGTCTCTTCATAACAATTTTAGGTCTAAATATATACTTCAATTTAGTTATTTGAATCACCTAATTTGAACTTCTAAAACTTATGTTATGCCCATTAAAGTACTTAATGCTCGACTAGAAATCATATTCCAATTAGGACTAGATTCATTTTTCTACCCTATATTTGGCGCCATATCTCAAGGCCTAAAGAAACTTGGATTTGGACTCACTACCCCAATCTAGAAAATAGAGAATGGTCTATTACAATTGCACTAAATACCATTTTTTCTAATTTAGACCTTTGGCTTAGTGAAACACCTAAAACATGCAACATAGGACAAAATTATAAAATGTTGAAATTTTTCCTATTGAAAGCATATATTCTCAAAACATCTCCAAAACATACCTAAGTCACAAAACATATTTTAATTAGCTTAAATAGATATAAAACCAACTTAATGTAAAAATGAAAATATAATAAATTCTCACTCATCACCTTATTACTTAGAAATGAAGTGTCAATCTCATTCCTTAGGCCATGAACAATTCTATCTTGATGAGAAAACCTAATCAAGATGAGCAACACTTTTTTTTCATGGAACTTAATAAAATCAAGCTACCTAAGGTGCAATAATGTCCATATTGCAATGAAATTATTTTTTGCATTAGAAATTGGTGTTAATTGCATGACCAATATGTGTGAATAACTCCTTACAATGAAATGAGAAGCTTTATTGCCAAGGAATCAAGTGACAATCTAAAGTTTCAAACAATGAGGCATTCTTTAATGGAAATGAAAGCTACTTAAGCTTGATACCTTCTTTAATTAATGCACTTTAATCTATTCAAACTACTAAAAGAGTAGTACTATTCTTAAATAATTAATAGATGTCTCATGTTTCAAGTAATAAAAATTCTCTTATAACAAAAATAGCTAATTGAGTATAATAACTTCTTTATTGGATAGACTTTTGATGGATTTAAGCTGCCAAATACATAATAACATACATCTCACCAAGAAATAAGTCAATAAAAACTTGTTTTTTCTTTCCCTAGTTCATTCAAAATATTAATGAAGATGATGTTAGCTATATCAAACCTTATTTAATTTCTCAGTGTTTACTTTCCTTTAATTTTGTAATATTTCGAAAAAAGTGAGCCTTTAGTGCTATGGTAAAATCAATAAAAACCTGCTTTTTTTTTCCCTAGTCCATTCAAAACATTAATGAGTTACGAGTTGTACAATTAGAGATAGTCTTATGTAATCTTCCCATTTCTTTAAACTCTAAGAGCCCAAGCAAAGCTTATTATTTGTTTCAAGTTAAATGCATACTTTCTTTACTTCATTTCTTTGTCTAATGTTCTTATATGTTTTTTTATTTTTTTTTACTTTTCTATTATCTTTCTAAAGATGTTTATTTTTCTATTCTTTGCCCAAATAATATTTTACAAAATTGAAAATTGTTTATTGTGTAACCCATTCGTTTTGCCAATGCATCTTGATAAAATTTTTAGAGCTCATATAAAAATTCAAGTTAGAAAAAGTAGTGTATTTCCAAAATGTCAAATAGTCCACGAAAAAGTACTATATATATGGAGAATTAATTGTGTTTTTACCTCAAATACAAAAAGTTAAAAGGAGGCAATGTGAGTATTTGCACAAGATTATATAGGTCTTGTTTTTTTTTTTGTTTCTTCATAACACTAAATGGTTGGATGTCCATTTCTTTGTTTCCTTTATCTCTATTGCTTTTCTTTCAAGTTGTTTTGAAAAAACTTTTCATTAAAGTAGGTTGTCACTTGGTTTTGTCTCTGTTTACAGGTTGGAATTTTTTGGTTTTGTTCCTCAATATATTTATTCTCCCAAAATTCTAAGTATCATGCTATCAATTCCCTATCTCTATTGGTTTGGACATAGGATAATTTTACTCCTTTGATCGCTTTGCAAACTTTGGATCCAAAGAATCAAAAAACATCATCTAGCCAATTAAGAAGCTAGATATCTTGTCGATATAGGTTATTTAATTACAATGATTAATATCTTTTCATTATTCTAAAATACCTACAAGTTGGCTTCTTTTGCTTCGCATCTTTCCTTTTGTCCACTAATTGAGGCCATATGGACTACATAAATGAGGTTATGCTACTATAGGTGAGCTTGTGGATATCATGACAAGACCCAATGATTTAGAAACATAAAGCATAAGGGTAAATTCAAATAGAAAGGAAAATCTTAATTAACTTTTTTTAGGATATTAATAGGGAAATGCAAAATACTCGATTAACATGAGAATTATCAACCTTGTTTTTTTTGTTTTTTTTTTTTGAACAATTCACTAAATTTTTATTGCCCAAAATGGCACCAATGCAACTAATTAGAAATTCTTGATAATTTGTTTTTACTCTTCCACTATTCTTAGTGTTTAGCTAGAGCCTTTTGCTAGTCTTATGAAATTTATTATTATTTTTGTTTATATTCTTATTGTCTAATGTCTTCAATGAGGGATGATAATACCTTGCCTACTACTGAGCCTTTAACTCCTTTAAATATTGGTTCTTCTAAAAGTGCATCTCCTACAAGAAGCACAAGAAAAATGTAATCGGCTTTTTCTAGAATCTTAATAAGAAAATGTAAGATACTTGATTAACATAATAATTGTCAACCTTGTTTTTTTTGTTCTTTTTAAACAATTCACTACATTTTTATTTCCTAACTTGGCACCAATGTAATTAGTAAGAAATACTTGATAATTTTTTTTTTATCTCTTCCACTATTCTTAGGCCTTTTGTTTGTCTTATGAAATTTATTATAGTTTATGTTTGTATTCTTGTTGTACAATGTCTACAACAAGAGATGATAACACCTCACCTACTGCTGAAGTTTTAACTCCATCAAATGTTGGTTCTTCTACGAGCATATCTCCTATAAGAACTACAAGAAGAATATTAAATAGAAAATTGATTTAGCAAGGGGCCATTGTAAAACGATGGTGAAAGAGCAAGTAATGGAAGGGAAAATTTGATGTGTTTGTACTGCACAAAGATCTTTTCAAGGTAAGGTATTAATCAAGTTAAGCACTATTCTTAGTGCTTGGCTAGGGCCTTTTGCTAGTCTTATGAAGTTTATCATTATTCATGTTTGTATTCTTGTTGACAGATGTCTTCAATAAGAGATGATAACACCTTATCCTCTATTGAAGTTTTCACTTCATCCAATGTTGGTCCTTCTAAAATTGTCTCTTGCAAGAACTATAAGAAGCAATATTAGACAAAATTAGATTTAGCATAAGGCCATTGTAAAGAGGTTGATAAAAGAGTAAGAAGTGGAAAGAAAAAATTGATTTGTTTGTATTGCACAAAGATCTTTTCTAGGGGGAGGTATTCATCCAATTGAAGTTCCCGACTTCTCCCTAGGATCTACTAGTTTATGATACTAAGAGGGGGGTGAATCAATATCACCACAATTCGCAATTCGCAGGTAAGTGAACAACTTTAACCTCTTCTTAAAAGTGAACTCTTTCTCAGATTCGACTAAAGTAGATCTATTGCTACCTACTAATCACAATAGTCCCAAAGTCACCTTTCAGACACCTTGCCTAATAAACAATTCGGATGTTCTTATTTAAGCCTTCGTTAGGTTATGGGTTGGCTGATACTTTAGCTACGTTCACAACTCAATTCAAAACACAGAATGTAAAGCAAATTAAGGACACACGAGATTTACGTGGTTCCGTCAATGTGACGTATATCCACGGTGGTAGGGACACTCCCTTACCGAGACCATCCACTATACTTGAGAATTTCAGTTACAATAGATGTCTTAATCCTCTGCTCCTTTTACTATTACAGATACTAAGCAAGTATAATACAAAGAGTGTCACTTACTGTGTCTACCCTTCTTCTAGCTTGTCTTGCCTCTGTTGAATTGAAAGGCTGCTCCACTATCGCTTAGAAGTTCACCGCAACGCTCTTTAACCTCTCTTGAAGAAATCTGGAAATACGTTGAGTTCTTTCCAATGTTTCACCGAATTCCTTCTCTAGGTTGTCTCACACAGCTCCTACTTTCACCGTCTCACGGTCTCACCCGTCTCCTTATCTCACGGCTCGACTCACATTTCTATTTTTTTTTCGTCCAGCCCCTGTTCTGTTGGATCTCTCACCGTCAACCGAATCTCTTTCTGCCAGATCTCTCACCGTCAACTGGACCCCTGTTCTGCCGGATCTCTCATCGTCGACCGGATCTCTTCTATCGGATCTCTCACCGTCGACTGGACCCCTATTCTACCAGATCTCTCACCGTCGACCGGATCTCCTTCTGCCAGATCTCTCACCGTTGACTGGACCCCTATTTGCCGGATCTGTCACAGTCTACTGGATCTATCACCGTCAACCGGATCTGTCTCATCGTCTGCCAAATCTGTCTCACCGTCTGCTGGATCTGTCTCCGTCTGCCGGATCTCTCACCATCCAGCCAGATCAAGCCATCGCTGGTGTGCCGGTGGTATGCCGATCTGCTCAGCTGCCAACTGCTAATGTGACAATTTGCTCAACTGCCGACTGCTGGTGTGCTAGTGGTGTGCCAATCTGCTCAACTGCCGACTGCTGGTGTGCCGTTCTACTCAGATTGCCAATGGTGTGCTGTTCCTCACGGGTTTCTCTCTTTTACCGATGGTGTGCCTAGGTTTTCTATCCGTTTTTCTCAATAGTCGATACGTCTGTTTTTGTTGTTTTTCCGATGGCCTTTATATACTCCTCCATGAAACCCTAGGGCCTACTTGCGGCGAACTTACTGTCTTACCCTTCCATGTGGCCTTTTACGTTCTTGCACACTCAAACCTAGTTGACAACAATTACAACTCATATAAGATTGTGGGAACAACACCAATTAAGTAAGGTATTAATCAACTTAAGTATCATTTAATAAGATTGATGTTTAATATCAAATGAAGCAAAATCGTGAGGATTATTCTTCAAAGAAAAGAAAAGCACAAGAAACATTGGATGATTTAAATCATTTTAGCTTGAGATATAGGGCCTATAAAGAGTAACAATATCATTATCTTGATGTTGATATTCAAGGAGTTCAATGATGTTCAATTCCATCTTCTCATTCTAACTCTAAAGGAAAGGAAAAGCTAGTACAAGCTAAGGAAAAGAAGAGTTAATAAGTCAGAAACAATTGAGTCTTTTTTTTTTAATGTCAAAGATAGGCCTTAGTGCATAACCAACTTTGAAAAGTGTATTGTAAAATAAGGATGCGATAGAAAGGTGTAATATTGTTGTATCTAGATGGATGATTGATGCTTCCACACCTTTTAATGTTGTAAATTCAATTTACTATCAACAAGCTATTGATGCCATAGTTAGTATGGGACTAGGTTATAAGGCACTATCTTTTCATGATTATCGTGGTCATTTGTTAACCAAAAATGTTGAAGAGATTAAAAAATTTTGTGAAAAGCTACCATGTCATATGGAGTAAGACCAACAATACATTAATGGTTGATGGGTGAATAGATCAAAACCATAGAACTTTGATAAATTTATTGGTTATTATCCCAAAGGAACTATTTTATTGAAGTCAGTTGATGCTGCAAAATCAGCAAAGACAATTCAAACATTGTACAAATTGTTAAGAGAAGTTGTGTTGTTTGTTTGTGTTGAAAATGTTGCCCATAAGGTGGCTAACGATGTGTCCAATTATGTAGTTGCTAGTAGATTATTGGAGTGTTGATTCCCCATGATATAAGCAACATGACTGAGGTTAGTGCCCTTGTTTTCCATGCTTTAATAATCATTGTTATCCTTTGCACTTTATGAGAAGGTTTACTAATGGACGAGAAATACTTCATCCTACACCAACTTGATTTGTTTCCTTACAAAGTGTCTTAGCTCAAAAAGATGCACTAAGGGCTATGGCGACATCTAAAGATTAGACCACATTTGCATATGCTAGAAAAGTCAAAGGAAAGAGGTTTATTGACTTTAGATTTTAGAGATAATGTACAGTCATTATGCATAGTACTAAGTCTTGGATTCATGTTTTACAAGTGGTTGATATTGTTGAGAGGCCTATGATGGGATATCTATATGAGGTTAATTAAGTAGATGGAGTAGAAATTGTGAGGAGATTTTGAAAGAAGAAGACAAATGTTGTAGTGGTATAACAAAAATCGGAGAATTTGTAACACTTTAGAAGTATGTGATGGTCTTTCTTTTGTTTCTTTTAACTGTTCATAATTTTTTTTTCTTATATTGTTATGTTTAATAAGAAAAAATGATTATAGACATTGATTCAGTTGGACCAGCTATTGAGTCACTAATTAAACCAATGATCCAATAACCTAGTCAACTACTTGGGTTAATGTTCGTACTGTATTAGATTAAACTCAATAGACCAAGACATTTTGTACCAAGACAAGGGTAGTTTCTCCTGTGTTTGACATAAGGTTGTCTGCCAGAACTTGAGGATGCGCCTGCCTTAAAAGTACATAAACATTTATAAGCCACTGCCATACTTATGAAGGAAATTTTGATATGTGCTAATTGAATCCCAAAAGAAAATATGAAGAATAGTTTGGAATGCACAATTAATTTCAAGAAAAGATGCAAAATGCTTGAACATAATATTCATCAAGAAAAATGCAAATCTAATAATTGAGTTATCTAACTCATCACTACCAAGCATACCAGAGGATACATCATACCCACTCATTCGTAGAAGTCGAAATCCCATGGCACAACAACTGACATCTAAGAATATATCCTCGTCCCTCTGCAGCCAATGCCTTCGCAAGAACACAAACAACTTAGATATACAACTTGTACAAAGTAAATTAACCTTAAAATGGCCAAAGCCTGGCTGAGCAAAAAAACCAAGGAATTATATATAGAAAGATTAAAGACATCATACTGGTATATAGTATCCAAAGTACTTTCATTCTCACTTGTGAAATACCGATCAATCCCCAACTTCTGAAGAGTGTTAATCATATAGAGGTTGATATAGATATCTAGAGGATATACTGTTGGTACCGAAAATCAGAGAGACCAAAGTATACTAGACCAGATCCACCTCAGTCACTCATGGATATTATGATATACCAAATATGTACCTTTTTATTACCTGCATTATTATATCTCTTCAATATGTTATTCAGATATTCATAACATTTATCATCATATCTTTGAACCAAGCTAGCAGAAGTGGCTGATGGTGAATTGAAAAGCGACCCATTTCGTCTTTGATGCTTCATTGCATCTTTCCAATCATATTTGGTGATCAATCCTTCTAAAAGATAAGATAGGTGGCTTGTATTTCCTTCATGAAGACATCTATAAAGAGAGAATGGAAATTTTCATTATGAGATGCAAAAGATATATTTTACCGTGTAATGACTAATGTTACTAAACGGAGTTGAAAGGTACAGAACAATAAATAATCCTCGTAAATTCATTTTCCCTCTTGTGAAGGAGTTCGTCAACTAGAGTTGATTCCAATGGAAGTCTCAATCCATTTTCTATGGCATATTCCATCATGCCTGGAAATACAATTTCAAACCCAATTGGGCTAAGTTGCCTTGCATCAGCAGCAGACCACTGGTTCTTCTCAACAAAGTTAAAAGCTTCAAAAGGAAAGTAAAATAAAATAAAATAAAAAATTAGCTCAAAGTCAACAAGGGAGAAATAGAATAACAATAAGGCACTGTATGAAACAATAGTCATTTAATTGATAAAGGAGAAGATATAATAACAATAGTTTGCACTAGACAGTTACAGGGCAAGAGTGATCCTTCCCAATCACCCAACCCACCATGAAAAATTGTTAGCTGTAGCAATATGACATAACACATCTTGGTTTGGTAAAATTATGCCTCTTTCGCTGAAATGTTTTCGGAACAAAAATGAAAATTGAAAATATAAATAGTGGACATGTATCACAAATGAATTAAGCAAAAGTATAAATATACCTCTTTCCACAAGCAAATTTCCTACTTTCCATTTCTGAAGGGCAAGCACACAAGCAAGTGTGGAGAAGAGGGAGTCCTTGAGCAGCAGCGGATGGCACGGATCGACGCACCATAATCCATCAGCGTGTTGATGATTCATGACCCAATCCAAGCATTGTGGGAATAAAGGCTTCTCCTCAGAATTTGGAGAAGGCACCACGGCCAACCATGCGGTCTCATAGGAAGAAACTGACAGCTTAGCTTTATCAAACATCCCACGAATTCTCTCAATCTTTTCTTCATCGTTCTGATGATGCCAATCATTTTTTGTACCAAAATATCGATATACAAATTAATCGCCAAAATTTCAAACTTTCAATAATTTTTCATTTTTATCTTTCATTATTTGATTATTAATTCAAAAGGAAATTTATATAGTGTTATTTCTTACAGCCAATGGTGGCGCCACTTTGCTAACTCTCCAATCTTTCGCTACTCGACAACGTGCTTCTGCTAGGAATGAGAAAGCAAAAAATATTTAAGTTATTGGATGAACAGATGATATGCTAAAAAAAAGAATATTAAGATGGAAGAGGAACTTTTGCACCCCAGATGAACATAAGAAAGCTGATCACCTAATGGTAGAGGGTTTCTTTGCCACTTCTTATTCTTCGCTCCTTGAGCAAATGTGGAAACGTTTGTGCATGCAACCAACATTTTGGTCCCTTTTTTAACCTTTCTCGGGTGTGCAATGTGCTTGTGTTTTGAGTGTAGTATTTATAGGAAGGAACAAGGATTTAGAGGATAAACTTAAAAAAAAAAAAAAAAAAAAAGTCTTAAATTTTTACAATTAAATGTTAATAAATTTCGTTAAAAATCAAATATTGACCAAATTATTAATCATGAATTTTTATGAATAAGAATGATATGTGCTTTATTCAAACTTTAAACTCATCAATCTCATCTGCGAGAGAGAATAATATGTACCTCATTTTCTTCACGCGCTCAGCCCATCACTACGAGAAAATCATTTTAATTTTATATTAATTTTTAATATTTTATATCATATAAAAAATTTAATTATATTATCACTAGATCTTAAAATTCTTAATATACACAATTTTATTATTATAAAAATCATCTATAATATATTTGAGCTCCATGAATTATATTTATATTTTTTTCTTTGGGAACGGGTGAAATTTGCTCAAGTTTTGTACTCTTTATATTGGCTTTTTATCCAATTATTTCGTACGAAACAGTTTCCCAATAATGCCCAAACATCATGAATTTTGCAATTTTTGTGGAAGACATGAAATAGGGATAATTTGGTTAATTTGTAGAAAAAGAAATTTAAAGTTTAATTTAAATGATAATATAAAAAATTAAAAAAAATTAGACCCGTCTAATTATCTAATAGTCAATTTTAATATTTTTTTTATAAAAAAAATATAATACATAGTGAGCATATATTTAGAGTTTAATTGATTTCTAAAATAAAGTCCATTTAGATTTCTCCCTCCCATTTTGACTCTTGCAACCACGCTATACACGTCAAAGGAAATAACTTTCTACGTTGGTTCGTAGAATAAGAAGCAAGAAAAATAGAATGAGAAAAGACATAGGTTCTTTCCTTTCCCTTTCACAATGAAAACCAATTGTGTCACAACCTGCGTGACGATTAGGTGTTTTGACATGTTTTATTCATATGTTTCTGTGAGCTTGGTAGATATCAAATGTGCATGCAATGACTTTATTATGTGCTTGAGCCATATATATAGTTAAACTAAATTTACAAAGTTGACGACCAAAAGGATAGATTTTCATCGGATTATTAATAATTGATATTCTAAATATATTAATAAAATAATTAAATTTATTATAAAAATTTAATATAATATTAAATAATTATATAAATAAATTTTATTATATAATTTTAATTTTAATTTTAAATAATATTTTTTTACCTTTAATTTAGATTAAATCATCTTATTATTCTCTTTTATTGAAATTAATTTAAATAATTTAAAATATTATTTTTAAATATATATATATATTAAACATTATTTTTGGGTGAATTTTTTTAATTTTTATTTTTAATTTTCATTCGTTCACCTAAATAAATAATTGATTTGTTATTCTGAATTTTATTTATATTTTATTTTATTTCATATATAACAAAATTTTTTATTTTGTTTTCTTATCTATTAAAAATTTTATTAAATTGTAAATTATATAAAAAAAATAAATTTTTTCTTTTCTTATTAATTTATTTGTTTCTTACTAAGATTAAAATCTAAAAATTTTGACTTAAAAACACGTGACACTCCACCACACTTTTGGGCTAAGATTTAAGTTGAAATTTTAACAGGCTCAGACAAACCGAATTGGATGTAGGCCATTATATTTTTAATTATTTTAAAATATGATGTAATTATTATCTCAAAAATAACTTTTGATGTAACAGTCCATTTCTAAATAGCCCTTCAATTGTGACTTCTATCACTCCCTTAGTACAAAATGTGATATTATTATTATTATCTTCAACAATAAAATTTTAAATATTTTAATAAAATAATTAAATTAATTAAAAAATAAATTTTATTATATGGTTGTAATTTAAATTTTAGATATTTTTTTTTTAAAATTAAATTATTTTATGGTTTTTTTATTAAAATTAATTTTTTTAATTGAAAATTGATCTAAATAATTTAAAGAAGAAGAAGAAGAAGCAGTAATAGGAGGATTTTTTTTTTAAATCAATATTTGCATTAAAAGTGTATTGAAAAAAAATATATGCATTAAAATAATTTTTTTTACTTGTATTAAGTTTGTGTCTCAAAAATATTTTTTATCACAAGAAAAATATAATATTTTTTTTCTTTTTATATATAGAGTATTGAAAAAACCCTGTTATATAATTTCTTTGTGTGGACATGAACATGCCACGTGACAATAGGCCATACCCGATCTTGTACGTCGACCATTTACCTTGATGCAATTATCTCCAATTTTAGACTCTACTATGCACGTCAAAGAAAATGACTTCTACGTTAGTGCGCTCGCTTTGAATTGATAATATTGTTATTACTAACTAATGGATCCTCAGTTATTACTTAAAGTTTGGTCAGATACCTAATTCGAACTTTAACATGTAGGGAAAGTGAAGAAAATTAGAAAGGCAAGAAACACGAGTGATGAAAGAAGAGGACAATGAGACGATGCATCCAGACCATCAATGCTCTCCACCTTGGCCAGTTCGCAACTACAAGCATTGTATTTGTATTTGCTTTTATGTCATAACTTGTATGATACAAGTGTTAAATGATTTATAAAATAATTTTATAATAATTTTTAAATATATTATTTAAAATTAAAATTAAATTTATATATAACAAAATAATAAATAAATAATAATTATAAAGATAAAAAAATAAAAAATAATTTATTCATACTCATGAAATTAATTAAAAATAATAATTTGATCAAAAGTAAATTTTTGGCTAATTTATTAACAACCATGACCACGATGATTTCCTGTTAATGACTCAATACCACCGTCATTCACCCACCTTGGAGCTTTTGCGTAACTGTGAGAACGTGTGTCTTAATTAACACCATAGAAAACTCAGGCTCTAAGGCTAGAGTAAAATTGGATTCTGACCCCCCCCCCAAAAAAAAGGTTGACTTAGATCATCCGCCCTAACTTCAATTACATAATAAAATAAAGTCCAATTGTAATAAATTAATAATAATTTTTATTTTTCTCTTATTTAATTAAGTTATTATTTTATTACTAATATAATATTTAAATTATTTAATTAATTATATTACTTTTGCATCTAAAAAAATACCTTTTTATTTCGAGAGAAAGAGAAGGTCTCTCTCTCTTTTTATATGCAATATTAAGAAAAGTATTTTACAATTTCTTGATGTCGACGTGCACATGCCACGTAACAATAGTCAAACCCGATCTAGCTCGGCGACCATTTGTCTTGATGCAATTATCTCCAATTTTGACTCCTGCAGCCACGCTATTGGCCCTACTTTAGTCCAATTTTGAATGATAGGACTACTCAATTATACACGTCAAAGAAAATAACGTCTCCGTTAGTTCGTTGACTAAATTGGCCCCTACATTTCCTATGTTATTATCATTTGAATTAAATCTCTCCGAACAGTACAATATTGTTATTACCAACTAATAGATTATGAGTTGTTACTTAAAGTTTGGGAAGATATTTGTTTCGAACTTTAAGCATAGTTTATAAAATAAAAAAACTCTTAATCTAAATTTAACCCTAAAAAAAAATAAAATCATGAGTATATATATGCAAATGTGGGAGGGATTGTACATGCAACCAACATTTTGAAGCTTTTCCTTTTTCTTGCGTGTGTAACGTGCTTGCTTTGGCGTGTGTTTGGTTTACAGGAAGCAACAAGGATTAAAGAAAGGAAAGTAAGCCCAACATTTATTTTAATATATATATATAATTTATGTCACTAGTATCAAGATTTAATCATAGTGTTAGAGTTATATAAATTTTTAGTTTTTAAAAAAATTTGTAGCCCTCTTTTTATCATCTGATAGCACTTGAGACAGTGTTGTACTTCAGAATAATATTAGTACCGATAAGTATTGGACATTGCAAATTCTATGCTCGACAGATAAAATGCACTCAGAAGTGTTAATTATTCCAGACATTTTAGTAGACAGGGGTAAGCATGAAGGTGACATTTATATATCACATTACTATTATCTCTAGTAATAGAAATAAAATTATTAATAATTAATATTTTAAATATATTAATAAAATAATTAAATTTATTGTGAACGATTCAATAAAATATAAAATTATTAAATAAAAAATTTATATTGTGTAATTGTAATATTTATTTGAAATGATATTTTTTAAAAAAATTTAAATTAAATGATTTTGTAATTTTTTATTGAAATTAATCTTGAAAAATTTTAAAAAAAATGTATTTTTCTTTAAAAATGTATTACA
Source organism: Rhizophora apiculata (assembly GCA_037832385.1). Lineage (NCBI taxonomy): Eukaryota > Viridiplantae > Streptophyta > Magnoliopsida > Malpighiales > Rhizophoraceae > Rhizophora > Rhizophora apiculata. Next base: position 851,953 of record CM075434.1, on the reverse strand, counting down.
AAAAATATAAATATTAAATTAATATTATTATTTGTATTAATTTATGTTTAATAAATATTTTTTCTTATAAGAAAAAAAAATATATTTTTCTGATTAAATGTATAATATTAAAAAAAAACTATTATATGATTTCTTTACGTGGACATGGACATGCCACCTGACAAGTGTCATACCAATCTACTACGTCGACCATTTGTCTTGATGCGATTATCTCCAATTTTGCACCTGCAACCCCGCTGTTGGCGCTTTGATTTTAGACTCCATTATGCACGTCAAGGAAAATGTGGCTTCTGCGTTAGTGCGCTTGCTAAATTGGGTCCTACATTTCCTACGTTATTATCATTTGAATTGATAATATTATTACTAACTAATGGATCATAAGTTATTATTTAAAATTTGATGAGATACCTAACTCAAACTTTAGAATTAATTTATAAAATAAAGTTGACGATTCCTGGTTTTGGTGGATTAGGAGGATTAACCGCAAAACAATAAAAGATAATAAGTGTTAAGCGGGAATCAGACGTTAGTACTTTAATATTTTGTTTAGAAAAAAATGAAATAGCAAGAAAAAATTGGGATTACCGTTTATAAACTTGTAGTAATTGAGAAAAATTGTCATGTTACTATTATCTCTAACAATAGAGGTAGGAGTATTGATAATTGATTTTTTAAGTATATTAATGTTGAAAATTTAAGATTTTGGAATTAGAAATTTAAAATAAAAATTGAGATTTGGAGATTTAAAATAAGAAAAAGGGATAAAATTGATCTTTTCCAGATGATCAACCTCTAATGATCGTTTCAAGAGAATCGACCTCTAATAGGTTAAACGCTTTGATAATATATTATCGAGGGATCAGTTTCTAATAAATTAAACGCTCTAATAATATTATTATTTATTTAGTTAAATCCAAAAACCGACTATTATTAGAATATAATTTCACCTATTAATTTAGAAATAATAAAAAATAAATATAAAATAAAATAATTAATAATAATAATTTCCTATCTCATCGTTCTCCCACTCTTTAAATTAACTTTATCCTTAAATCTTGTATTGATCAACTATTTTTTTTAGTCTGACCTTCTTCCATGGGACGCCTTCCAAAAACTTGTCTTGATCAACAATTTTTTTCAATCTCACCTTCTTTCATGGAACTTCTCCTTTGAACACAATAATTTCTCTTTAAAAAATGCCATAAAATATTAACTGTGACTTGTACATTGAACTTGTTGTACATCTTCGAAGGAATAAGTTGTTTAGTCAGCTTCTCATTCATAAACTCATTAGTTCTATTTAATTCAATCATAATGACTTGTTCTTCATTGAAAAATTCAACAATTTTGATAAATTCTTTGAACAATTCATCAATTTTCATGGATGACAAATTAGAATATTCAGTTAAAGGTATGATAAGTTTACTAAAATTTTTGTCATCCATACTTTCATACTCTAAGTTGATATCATCACCAAAATCTTAGTCTTTCACAAATTCTAACTCTAAATTAATGTCATCATCAGAATCTTTGTCCTCCACAGCATTATGCTTTGAATCAGTATCCCCATGCTTTGAATCGGTATCCTCATGCTTTGAATTGACTTTATTACCAAAATCTTTGCCTTGCACAAGGTCATGCTTTGTCTCATTAACTTTCTCATCGTCGGTAGTTTTGCTAGCTTTTTTAGCAATTGGGTGATAAATGTTAGTATCTAACCTTTCTTAATATAGGCGAGCAAAGGAAATAACAGCTACCATTGTCCGTGGGTAGCAAGTTTTAACTTCACGTTGAATGTCAGGAATAAGTCCGTCAATGAAAATTTCCATCGAATTGCCTTTCTAACCAATCTTTGGATCGGTTGATCAGTCGCAGCTACCATTGTCCATGGGTAGCGAGTTTTAACTTCACGTTAAATGTTAGGAATAAGTTCGTCAATGAAAATTTCCATCAATTACCTTTCTGACCAATCTTTGGATCGGTTGATCAGTCGCTCAAATCGACTCTAATATTCTAAGATAGTGGATGTCTGACAAATCATTGTAAGCTCTCCATCAACATGATCTCTTGACTGATTCTGTGCTTTAGAAAGAACTATTTGTTCAATCCTTTTAAAAGACTTTTGCATCTGTTCATGCATTAGTTCGAATTTTTTAAAAGATTCTTGTATGAGAGACAGTGATTACTCGACTTTGAAAAATTTAGAGTTAGAATCATATGAGTTGTATGAAAACATGGTATAAGATTACAAATCAGTGATACTTGGGTCTTTCTTTTGTTGGTGAGGGGCATAAATCCTTTTTTTTGTAGGGAAGGATGTAACAAATCCCTGCCACTTTGATACCAAATGTTGAGATTTGGAATTAGGGATTTAAAATAGGAATTGAGATTCGAGGATTTGAAATAAGAAAGAGGGATATGATTGATCTTTTCGAGGGGATCAGCCTCTAATATCGCTTCGAGGGGATTAGTTTATAATAAATTAAACTCTCTCATAATATTATTGATTATTTAGTTGAATCCAAAAACTTGATAGAAAATTATTAAGAATATAATTTTGTATATTAATTTAGAAATAATAAAAAATAAATATTAAATAAAATAATTAATAATAATAATTTTTTAATTAAAAAAATTTCATCAATTAATAAAATATTTAATTTCATTCTGGGCAATTTAGTGATGCGAAACAAGAGGAATGAGAAAGAACCCGCTTGAGCTTCTCCACCAGACGCCAATTCTTCAACTTATAACAGATCGAGTAAAAGAGGAAAAAGCAATGAAAACAGCGGAGCCCCTTAACAAAAAAGGCAAAGGGGTCTCATGGGGCTTCACAGTTTCTGGTAAGCCCACTTATTCATTTGGGCTTCATAGGCTTAGGTGGCCAGGCAGGCCTGGACTGGGAGTGTGGGAGAAGATAACAGACCAATTAATAATAGTAACAGGGAGTCTTTTTTGGGGTTCTTACAGGATTGCACATTGCTGGATATATATGTAGGATTCCAAGGGCAATAATAATACACGGACAAACTGGCAATCTGAAACGGCAAATGTGTTGGAACGGATAAATCGAGAAGCCAACGTGGAATAGAGAGAATTGTTCCCTTATGCCTTGTCACTACATGAAATCATAATTGGCTCTGACCATAATCTAATAGTGTTGATGACAAACTCCAACGATCACCAGATCCGGTCTCACTTCTAATTTGAATCAAACTGGTCTTGCTATGAGAAACGTGCAGAAGTTAGACAAGAGGGCTGGTCCATGATAGTTTAGGGCTCATCTAGTTACATTCTTGCCAACAAATTTACATGCTGGTATTCCATCTGACGCGCCGAATCTGATCCTCTGCTCCCGCCGCCTTCTGCTGTTGTTGCTGCTGCTGCCTCTGCTTTTCCTCATCTCTGTTGATCCTCGACCTCCTTCCGCCTGCAGAGCCGGTAAACTGCAAGCTTGGTTGCGTCGGTGTTGATTGGGAGGCCAGATCTCTGCCTCTTGTCGTTCACGAGTTTTCCGGAGACTGCTCGGCGGTGATTAAAAAAGAAAAGTACAAAGAATAGCAGTTAAGGGGTCAATCTGCAACTAATAAAAGCTCAGGGTTCAGATTGAAAATAACAAAAATTTGGCTGCCATATTAAAAATAACAAAAGTTTATAGGCTGATTGTAAATAACAAAAGTTTGGGGTCAAATCAAAAAATTATAAATTTTAATATGAATGGCACAATCTCTATTTTGGTTCCCGTTCTAGATGAAAAAAATTATAACACATGGTATGTGTAGATAAAAGTTTTATTTGATTATAGTGAATTATTAAGTATTGTGGAGAATGAACTTACAGAACTCATAATAGATGCCACATAGATACAAAAAGTGGCTCACTAAGAGTTACAAAAGAATGATAAAAGGACACTCTATTTTATCCATTAGAGGGTGAATGATGAAATTTTTGAAAAGATTGTAAGAGTAACCTCATCAAAGCAAACATGAGATATCTTGATGACGTCATTCCAAAGTACAGACATCTTGATAACATCATTTCAAGGTGTATATAGAGTTAAAAAGGTGAAACTTCAAACCTTACAACGTCAGTTTGAGCTTTTATAAATGAAAGTTTTAGAACCAGTTTCACTTTATACAAGTAGAGAACTTACCCTAACAAATTAAATGAGAATATATGGAAAGTAATTGAATGATTAGGTGAAAGTTAACAAAATCTTGTAGACACTCACATCGCAGTATAAGTACATTGTGGTTGCTATAAAAGAAGCACTCACAATAGTTCAAAAGCACACACAAATAATATGTCTTTATATAGAGATAGATATATAAATCTACCAAAATAATTAAACTCAAATTGAATCTAATTTGAACTTCTATAATAAGAACTCTTAATCTAAGTTAAATTCTAATTTGAATTATTATCAACATTCCCTTAATCTTGATTAGGTGATGCTTTCAATCCTAACATTTGCTTCAACTAACTTCACATTTATCTGATGAATTTTCCAATAATTCTTGTGATAATCATGGTCAGGTCGTTGTTCAAATCTTTTTGCAACCAATCATGTTTTATATCACTTTACTTCTCCATTGGATTGCTTTTTAGTCATGAAGACTCACTTCACATCAATAACTTTTTGACCTTGTGGAATAGTAGTAAGCTCCCATATATCATTCTTTTCAATTGTCTTGATTTTTTCATTCATGGCATTAACCCATTTTGTACCTTGAATTATCTCATTAAATGTCACTCATTCACAATATGCAAATATGGCAAAGTACACCAAATTCCCATCATCATTAATAACATTATTAGGGATTGTCTCATAATTTTGCAATTTAATTGATTGTTGGCGATTTCTCCTTGGTCTTTCACTCTCTTGTAAAGCTTGTGGCATAGGATTTTGTGTATCAACTGATGAGACTTCCTCATTTATAATGGGGATTACAGCTTGAGTTTCTTCTTTTCTCAAAATAGCAATTAGATGTCTTTGAGAGTTATTTTGCTTCTTAGCATCAAAATTTCAAACTTCATTTTCAACAAAAATCACATCTTTACTCACAATTACCTTCTTCATCATAGGGTTAAATAACTTATATCCTCCTTTTTGGTAGCCAAGAAAGATTGTCTTCATTCCTTGATCATCTAACTTTTTCCTTGCTTTTACTAAAATGTGAGTATAAGTAATAGAACCAAACACCCTGAGATGTCTTACACTAGACTTAAAATCGCTTCATGCATCTTCAGGAGTGACATTCTAAATACTTGCTGTTGAAGATCTATTTAACAAGTAAACAACACATAAAATAGCTTGGACAAAATGGATTAGGAACTCCTAGGGCCTTTAACGAGCTTCTTACTATATTCTTGATTAATTTGTTGTTTCTTTCACCAACTTTATTATGTTGTGGGGTATAGGGAATTGTGACTTCATGCTTTATTCCCTATGCTTCATAATACTTTTTAAACTTATTAGAAATATACTCACCACCTCCATTAGTTCTTAAAATTTTAATATGATATCTACTTTGTCTTTTAACATAGACTTTAAACTTTTTGAAATAATCAAACACCTCAAACTTTCTTTACATGCAATAAACTCACGTCTTCCTAGTGAAATCATCAATGAAGGTAAGAAAATACCTATTGGGCTACAAACATTAGAGTGAATCAATTGGAGTGGTTGTCTTGTATGCCAAGTCCTTATCACAAAGGGTTATTTATTTTGTTTGGTAAGAATACATACTTCATAAATTTGATTAGGATGATGTATCTTGGGCAAACCTGTCACCATGTTTCCTTGTTCAAGCAACTTTAAATTACAAAAATTCAAATGGCTAAAACGAAGATGTCATAACTAAGACTCATTTTTCACAATAGCATTAAGATAAGTATAAATATCAGTGGTAATATAAATTCGAAACATCTAATTCTTCGTTAAGGGGGTTTTAAGAATGAGTGTACCTTTCTCATCAAGATTAAGAGACAGTTATCATGTAACTGCATGTTATACCTCTTTTCAAGTAATTGGCCCAAATTGAGTAAGTTGCTCTTCATGTTTGGTATATAAAATACATTTAAGATATAATTATGATCTTCATTCTTTAACTTGAAGAGAATTTGCCCTTTTCCCATCACTAGAACACTACTTTCATTAGCAAACTTGACTATGGAGTAGATTAACTCATCAAGATCAACAAAGAACTCCTTTTTCCCACACATATGATTGGTACACCTGGTGTCAAGGAACCATGTATTATAGTTTGGTTTTTCAACAGCTACAGTAACCATCATAAATGCTTCATTTCCACCATCTGTATCTCTTTCTTATGCATAATGAACTATTTAAATATAATTTGAGACCTATAGTCATTAGCATAATGATTATACTTGTGACAAGAGTAACACTCAACTTGAGACTTGACATGCCTTCCTCTAATACGACCTCTTCTTTGTTCTCAACCTCGACCTCTACATGTTTAGTTTGATCTCTTTTGACCATTGTATTGATTGTCATTATCTCCATAATTGTTATAATGACCCCCTCAACCTCTATTGTTGTAGTGATTATTACCACGTCCTTATCCTCTTCCATAGGAAGAACCTTGTTTCTACTTTGATTGATCACCCTGATTGCTTTTGGTGGGAGCTTAACTTTGATGTGTTTGCTCTATTGGCTTCTCAGTGCGCTTTTCATTCATGCGTTGTTCATGAACTTGCAACATGTCTGTTAATACATCAACTGACATATGGGACAAATCATGTGCTTCTTTTATAGTAACCACAATTTGCTCATATTGCGATGAGAGTGTTTGCAAGATCTTTTCAACTTTTACTTGATCATTCAGTTGCACTTCATAGATTCTCATTTGATTTATTAGGGCAAGTACTCTATTTATATAAATTGAAACTATTTCTAAAGCTTCCATCTGCAAAAGCTCAAACTGGTGTCGTAAGGTTTGAAATTTCACCTCTTTAACTTTATTTGCACCTTAAAATGATTTCATCAAGATATCCCATACTTACTTTGATGAGGTTGCTCCTGTAATCTTCTCAAAAATTTTATCATTCACCTCTTAATAGATGAAATAGAGTGCCTTTTTATCCTTCTTTTATAACTTTCGGTGAGTGGCTTTCTGTGTTTCTGTGGTATCTGTTGTGAGTTCTGTAACTTCATTCTCCACAACACTTAACAATTCATTATAATCAAATAAAATTTTCATCTACATACACCATCTATTATAATTTTTTCCATCTAGAATGAAAACTAAAATAGAAATTGTGTCGTTCATGTTAAAATTTTCTAATTGGGCCTTAAACTTTTGTTATTTGCAATCTGCACCCAAAGTTTGTTATTTTCAATTTGACTCCTGAACTTTTGTTATTTGTAGTTTGACCCCTTAACTGCAATTCTCTATACTTTTCTCTTTTAGATCACCACTAAGTAGTCTCCAAGAAGAACAAGACACCCATTCCAATTTAGATCACTGCTGAGCAGCCTCCGAGAAGAATAGGACACCCACTCCAATTTAGATCATCGCCAAGCAGATTCTTCGAGAAGCTCACAAATGATAAGAGGCGGAGAGGCAACAAAAGCAGCAATGGCAGCAGCATGTGAAGTGGATCTTCAAAACTAAGAAAAAATACGACCTGACCATGATTATCACAATAATTACTAGAAAATTCATCAAATGAATGTGAAATTAGCTGAAACAGATGTTGAGATTAAGAGTATCACCTAATCAAGATTATCTAATTAAGATTAAGAGGATGTTAATATTAATCCAAATTAGAATTTAATTTAGATTAGAAGTTTTTATAATAAAAGTTCAAATTGGATTCAATTTGAGTTTAACTGTTTGGATAGATTTAGATATCTGTTTCTATATAAAAACATATGGTTTATATTGTTTATGTGTACTTTTGAATTATTGTGAGTGTTTCTCAATTATTGTATATCTATTTTATTATATTAATAAAATTATAATATTCTCCTTATCATTATGAATCTTATAATTTACATTTATTTTTACTTTATTTTTGTGTCTATGTATTAGGGGAGCTCGAGCACTTATAGTTGGCAGTTAGCCAAAATTATTAATAAATTAGACGTTGATTGTGCTTTGGACTTAAAATGACTAAGCTGTATTCTTAATCATTGGCATGGGCTAGTATTCATATACCTATCTTTAGGGTTTAGAACCATTACTCTACTCCGGAGGAGCACCAACCTACCGTCGACTTGGAAGAGGGTAAAATATGTTGCATTTTCTTCAATGCATTGCTGAACCAATTAGTGATTAAGAAGAGGAAGAAAAATATGCCATTTTGGATTGAAGGGCAGGAGAAATCGAAATTGGCGGCTATTACAAATAGTTGTTCCATGCAAAGTTGTTTTCGATGCCACATTGGTATCTCTCCTCTGTTTTTTTTTTTTTTTGACAAGGTTTTTTTTATATAAAAGTGAAGCTCAGAAAAAGGGTAATGGCTTTTTTTCTTTTCTTTTTTTAATGTTTTGTTTTGTTTTTAAATTATGACGTATTTGATTAAATTGTCGATTTGTTGGCGTTGTTTTTTTCCACATTTTTCCCTTTAATTAAATTCTTTTGATAAATCAGTGGACACTTGCATTGAAGGGGAGAAAAGTACATGGAAAAAACATACAACCAATACCTAACATGAAATGGACTAACCAAAACCAAAACCAAAAGAGCATCCCGGGCTAATAAACTCAACCAAGGAGACTAGGAGACTTATACAAATAAACAGCCAAAAATTTAACCAAAATTTAAAAATTTAAGTGAGTCACAAATGTATAAGACACTCACAATGAATTATAAAAATTAGAAAAAAAATATTTACATGTTATTTTTATTTACATTTTAATAAAAATACATAAAATCATTACATTAATATTTATTTTTTAAAATCTAAATAATTTAATTCATATTAAAAATTATATGAAATAAAATAAAAATATTATAAATTATAATATATTTTATATTAATTTTATTTAATTTAAATTATTTATATTTATAAATATATCACATTAATTATTTTAAATATTATTTTTATTAATTAATTTTTTATCAAAATAATTAAATCAATTAAATTTTAAAATTTAAAATTTTTTGATTCAATAATCAATTTAATTTTTAAAATTTCAGCATAACAAGGTTGCCGAAATCAAAATTGGAGATAATTGCGACATTCTAGATCGGTATGGCTATTGTCACGTAGCATGTCTATGTCTAAATAAAAAAAATTATAAAATAATTTTTAAAAATGTCATAATACAAAAATTAGATGTAGGGATTAAACATAAATTAATATTGTTAAATTTTAGTTATTAGTTATAATGTTATTTTATAAATAATAAAATAGCTATATCTACTAATTAAAATTAAGTAATAAAGTATGCGTCCAATATTTACATATGCACACTTAATAGAATTTATAACTTTTCACACTTGGGCAAAATCTCTAATGATATAAAAAAATTGTAAATTTTTATAATTAAATTTTTAATATTATTATATTTTTATTTAAATTATATATTTTTAAAATTTATTTTAAATTATTTTTTTATAAAAAATAATTAAATTATTAATAATTTTTATTTAGTTAATATATAATTTATAATGATTTGGAACACTTTTCTTTTAAAAAAATATCTTTTGAAATGACTTTAAACGATATAAGATTTAAATAAAAATAAAAAAATATAATTTAATTATAAAAATTTATGACCTAATTTTCGTATATCTCTTCAAATCCTTTCTGCTTCCTATAAATGTCACGCCCAAAACACAAGCAAATTGCAAACCCAATATTAAATGTTGGTTGCATATACAACCGTTCCCACATTAGCTTTCATATGTTCATTTGGGGTGCCAAAGTGCCTTTTCCGTCTTAATATTCTTTTTTGTTTTTTTCGTTTTTTATTTTTTTCTGTAGCATATCATCTGTTCATCCAATAACTTTAAGTATTTTTTGCTTTCTCATTCCTAGCAGATGCACGTTGTCGAGTAGCGACAGATTGGAGACTTAGCAAAGTGGCGCCAGTTGCTGTTAGAAATAACAATTTATAAATTTTCCTTTCGAATTAATAATCAAATAATGAAAGATAAATTTTTCAAAATTTTGGCGACTAATCTTTTTATCTTTATTTTGGTGATCTAGATACTCCTCATCCTTAACTTGACTATATCACTCCTAAGCATAGCTATCTAACTCATCCTTTACTTTTCTATGTTCACTACTAAGCACAACTATTCTTAGTATACTATTTTTTTTGCCACATCTACTTATGTCTCTCTACTATCATCGTCCTCCAATTGACAAACCTTTTTTGATCACTTGTCCCATGCATCCCTTCTTCACATCTTAATTACAATTCACAACCTCATGATCACTTGTCCTCCAATTGACTAACCCTTTTAGATACATATGCATTGCAGTACCCCCGAGTCCATCTAAGTATCCAAGGATGTCAAGATAGTCACATCAATTTTAGGCTATCTAAAAAATGTTTGAAGTTAAAAAAGGAAAGGAATGAGTATGATAACTTAGGGAGCAATTATAATATGCATAATATAAATGAAAGCCTTAATTAGATAAATAGCAAGATAAAAAATGAGACATTTCACTATACAAAAATATAGTTACAGAAAATAAATATAATCATTGGAAACACAATTAGGTACCACCCCTCTATGTATATACATGTGTAATATCGAAAACTTAGGTCACAAGGAGAGATAAGTAAAGAGAACAAACACTTCTATCTAACCATATCCATATATAATATATATACATATTTATCTTCATGGCTAGCCAACTATTAACACTTAAATCTCCCCCATCACACTTAAGCACATAATAACCAAAGTGCATAATGAATATATGCATTTCAACTACCACCAAATTCGATAGCTGATCATCTAATGGTTATGTTTTGAACCAAATATGTTTGCAAAGTTAATATATAATAAAATACAACATATTTGGAGAGCTGAGTTTTTGTTATTTTATTTCCAAATAGTTCATTTTAATTATAAAAGATTTTCCTTTAACCATAGCAAACATCTCTATGTTTAAAAAATATGCCACTAAGAAGTTTTAATCTCATACTACCGTCACCAATCATACATTTAATAAATATCTGGTACTTCTACCATTTCTCCTTTTATCTCATGTTTTTACTTCTACCTATAATTTTTTTTTCTTGGTTTAGTTAGAGTAGAAAAAGAGATTCAACATTTAGTGAAATTTAAGTACATGTGGAAAAAATAGACCTAATTGAGTAACCCAACTTAACCAACCCAAAATATGATTAAATCTGAATTTCTTTGACTGAAAAAATTCATTGACCTTAAACTCAAATGACTTGTATCCAAACAATCTAAAACCTAAATCCAAAATGACCCAAAAGTTGAATAACATGAAATCTAAATGACTCGGACTTGAGATGACTTGAAACCCAAATATGAGTGACTTGTAACCCACAACAACTGAAGCAAATATAAATCAAGCCTTACTCAAAATTTTAATTCCTTTCAACAACACCTAAAGTGGTAAAAAAACAAGATTTCACCCACAATTTTTAGCACTTTTGAGATTGTTACCCATCATTTTTTTTTAAAGAATTCATCCTCTACATTTGCTTGGTCACCCATTTATACCTTTTTCTGTTAGTCCTCTGTTATCCTTACTATGTGACTATTTATGTAGTAATTTGTTAGTGCCACATGCCACATTAGCAAATTCGTGAGGATGTAGCACTAAATTATTTTTTAAAAAATTATGAAAATTAGAAAAAAAAATTCTAAAAATAGCAATTAATTTTAAAAAATTGTAAACAAATCTTGAACAATTATATTTTAATTTAAATAGCAAATTAAATTTTACATTAATTTATAAAAGCCAAAAAAAATCTAAAAATAGAAATTAATTTTGAAAATTCTTAAAAATCATAAATTAATTTCAAAAAATCAAATAAATTCTAAATTAATTTTGAAAAATAGAAAAAGTAATGTAGTGATAATGTAAGTATTATAAGAGGAGTAGAGGGTGTCATCAATTAAGTATTGTGCTAGAGTTAATGATGATGGAGCAAATGTCATAATTTTTCAAATTAATTTCTATTTGTCATAATTTTTAAAATTTAATTTCTATTTTTCATAATTTTTCATTGAAATTGTTGATGTTACTATTGATATTACAATCTCTAAGAAAATTAGGGTAACCAAGAAGAAAGAAGGTAAGGTTTATGCAACAAAATATGATAGTTGGTTTGGATTATGCCTTATGTATCAGTAATTTGGCAATCCATGAGATCAATTTACTCTTCAACAATCATACTAGTCATACGATTTGATGACCCTATTCTCATTCCAAAGCTCTTAACCATGACTCTCATAGTGAAATGCATGCATAACAACACATCCAAGTAATTAGGTTGATCTTATAAGGCAAGAAAGGAGGACAATTGATCCCATACTAATGCCTTATTCAAAATTACTACCTTAGCTCATTCGAATTGAATAAGTCATTATTTTGGCTAGAGGATTGTGGAAACCACCCTACCCTCACTAGTATGATGCTAATGTCAAATATGAATACCATGGTGGGTAGATTGGGCATTCTATAGACAATTACAAGATTCTCAATTGCAAAGTCTAGGAACTAAAGGAAGGAGGATGGATCAATTTCTCAAAAGTAAAGAAAAAGTCTAATGTTAACACTAATTCACTTCTAGATTACAAGGTAGTAAATCAAATTTAGGAATGTCCAAATAATGGCTGCCCAAGTTTAAACCTCAATTTCTTCAAGATTGGCATAGACACCAACTTGGCAAAACTTGTCTTCTCGCTATTGAAAAAAAAACTTTGACATTATCAAAAATATTTCACTTAATTTTTTTAGGTCCCTCATCCTTTAAGGCTTTATGACCCTCATCAGCACAATAAAACAATCCCTTAGGATTATAACCATCAGGTGTACTCCTAAGATGGGACGTTATGCCTACAACAACACCTAACATTATAGGATTTAAAGGCATTGCTTGAAGTAAGGGGTGGTACACCTTAAAGTATGTAGGTTGGCTTCAACAAAATAAAGGGAAAGCCATTTTAATCTCAAATGAGGTTGAAGAGATCCCTCCTCAAAATGCTGAAGGAGCATGGTCATTCAATAGGTAAAGTCCTGAGCCTAAGGAAATTGCTACTAATAAGAAGGATGATGAAGTGTTTCTCAAATACATTGAGTAAAGTGAGTACAATATAGTTGAGTAGTTCAGTTAAACTCTGGCCAAAATCTTAATCCTTTCTTTGCTAATGAATTTTAAATCTTAATAAAAGTCCTTGTTGTACATTTTCAATTAGGCATATGTCTCTCCAAACATTCCCTTGTCTAGTTTCAATCACATTGTCGATAACATCATGAAAAGCAATTGCATCTCATTTTTGGATTAAAAAATTCTAATTAATGGGCATAAACACACAAAAATGTTGCATATTTTGGTCATTTATTATAGCTGCAACATGTCTCGTTCCCTCATTAACAATATATCATCCTTAAATGTCATGCCTAAAGACACCTTGGAGCAAATGCCAATTAACATCACTATCATAACACTTAACCATATAATTGTCCAAGTATTTGATGACACAAAACATGAAGTCATAAGGATAGTTGAGCTCCTAATATAGGTAGGGCTATGTATTATCAACATGCTCATTTAGATTATGGACAACAAGACTACTTACAGTTGCTTGCTAGGATGTCCATGGATTCATGTAGCAAGAGCCATCCCTTCCATCTTACACCAAAAGGTGAATTTCATAACATGTGACCAGCTAATAGAAATCTGAGCAAAATATGATTTGCTTGTCTCTCAATCACTTAGGATGCCTAATGTTGAGATAGTTGAAGAAGCATTAGAATGTGCCTTATGATCTTTCAAAATCATAAACATGACTCCCTTATCAAAGGAGTTATACCTTAAGATGTCACCCTTACTATCCAAAGCATCATTGAATGCAACCAAAGTAATGATGAAGAGTGGCTACTATCTAGGAAAAGGAATTGAAAAGCATCTTTAAGGCATAAATGCTTTTATACAACCCAATGGACAATAAGATTACTTCAGGATCATCTTATTTTTTCATTGATATTAATTACTATATATATATATATATATATATGTATGTATGAATAAAAAGGATAAGTCTTAGTCAAACAAAGATCATAAAGAATTATTTAAAAGGATCATAAATTTTTCTTAAAAATTTAGTTATTGTGATGGATAGATATATAAGTTATCCTATAGATAATGATAACAAATTAAATCTCATGTGTATTCAAAAGGATTGATAGACTAGAGATTTAAAAGAATAATCACAAGTATCTTAACAATCAATAATAAATATATTTTCAATAAAAACATAATAAATTGACATTTTAATTGCTTTGGGTTATATTTTTGTCATAACAAGTTTTTTCTCATTTGATAAATTCCTTATTGCCTCAACTTATGTACCATTAATATGTTATTCAATGAAATAAAATATACCTTTAAAATTTCTAGTAGCTTGAATTCATTAGTTGTTGCCAAAATATGTTTAGTTCACTAAGATTCATAGTAATAATTTATAGGTAGATGACATATGTTGGGGAATGTAATACTTGTAAGGGAGGTAGCACACTGAGATTGTTGGGCAAAAACAGTTTACTTCTAAGAACCTTAAAGTCTTAAAGATGTTGATTGCCAACAAGATTAACAAAGGGTTATGTGGAGTCTAAATTCATAAAATTTGGAGACTTTTAATTTTAGGAAACTCACATTTTTAGTACTTATTGCCAATGCTACAAAAGATACTAGCAATTTTATTCTCAATCATGCAAGTCAATCTCACAAATAATATTATCAATTCATAATTAAACTTGAATATATTAATATAAATAAAAAAATAACACAAAATTTTAATTTTATAATAATTGAAGTATATTATTTGATTAAATTAAATCACTTATAAAAATATTAATTAATAAAATATCAATTCTAAGTTCATTTGCAATTATAATATTTGATAATTTTAATTATCTATAATGTTATTTTAATTTTTTTTAAAATTATTAACTTTAAATAATAATAATATATGTTACTCAAATTTTTCATCAAACATTTACTAAATAAACCAAATTCTTTGCATAAATCCTAATCACTACACCCTTAAATTATAATCACTAAAATTATATATTGACAATCTTAAGAATTAAGAAAATTTATTAATTTAAGTAATAGCCACATAGAATTAAATTGTTTAATTTGTGTTAAATGATTCATAATAATATAAATAAATATATTTATAATTTTTTTTATTTTTAATTACTACTCACTAGTTAAAAATGGAATAAATACTAATCACAATCTATAATTCTAATTCTAGCAATTCTAACAATCCTAAAACAATCTCTAACTATTCATTTTCAACCCATATGTTTATGTATTAACATAATAGTAGAAAGGGTACCTTGTTGTGGCTAGGTTTCAAACAATTTAACTTTAGTTTTAACCATGTTGATGGTCCTACCTTATTGGTTAATAGAGAATCAAATTTACCAATAAATCATGAAATGCTATGACTCTTAAAAGATGATTTTTTTTTTTTTAACTTATTTAGAGGTAATTCATAGGATCATGCATTTTTTTTCTTTGCTAGTTTCTAGCCAAAACTACAAAAAAGTACTACTAGTTAAATCTAGCCTATTCTTGAAATAAACAACTCACATACTCTCCCTTTCCAAAAGAAAAAAAAAAAAAATCAATACACCAAGTACTATGCTTATATAGGATTTCCTCTCCCGAAACTCTAGGTAGGTGGCTAATGACCAAAAGGGATAAAAGAATCGGTTACATTTTTCATAGGTTTCCTCTTCTATTATAGACATACTAATTATTATTTTTATTTGTTACTACTATTATTATTAGTATTTTATTATTAATTTTTATATATTATTTTTATTTTATTCTTCTACTCTTATTTTTTTGTTGTCTTTGTTTTTTTTTAGTCATTTACCTATTTTTCTATTATTTCTAATAAATTGAACTAAATAGAATTAAAAAAAATTGTGTTAGATTTATAAATAGTATAAATTAAATTTTTTGATTAGAAATTTACAATAAAAGAAATATATTTTTATTAAAATTTAGTACTAAATCTGGTGTAAATTATGAAATATATCCTTTATTTTTATTGTAACACTTCCTTAAAAAACTTAAAAAAAGGAGTTTCAATGAGAAAGAAAGGAAGTTAGCATACTAATTCCTAAAATAAAAAATAATCCAATAAAAAACATAATAAATAAATAAATAAATTATAGGAATAAAATCTTAATATAATTTGAAAAAGCAAGTAGCACATCCATGGTGATAAAAAAAAATATATTTTTTTTAGGATTAAACAAAAAGATTTACTAATAAAAGTGCTAATGCTACAACTAAGCCATAAATTATTCAAGCTTCCATAAAAATCAAACTAAGAAATAAAGTAGCTCGTATTTTTCCCTCCATCTTAGGTTGTCTCATGATGCCTTCTATAGCTTGGGGCATGGCAGTACCTTAACCAACCCTGGGTCTAATAGAAGCAAGCCCAATGGCTAACTCTACAAAAAAAAAAATGGAAGTGGCAAAAGTCAATGGATTCATGATGAGTTCCTCACACCAAATTAAAGAAATGGTTAATGGTACAATCAACCAATAAATTATGATTTAATTATTCTATTCCATTGATAAGATTTTTCATTTATCAAAGAAAAAATAATTAAAAATTTCAAATTAAAATTTAAATAATAATATTAATGAACTATCAAAATTATTTGATATCTATATTTTATTTATTATTTACAAAGTTTTTGTCAATTCATATAATTTTTATTTTTTATTATTTTCTTTTTGTTTAGAAATGTTTTTTTGAATTTGAACTTTATTATTTTTCTTGAATGAATTTTTTTATTCCATTTTCAATTACAAATGAGAAGAAAGTACTTTATTTTTTATTGGAATCCCTGTCTAAATTCTCATTACCATTAGTAGTAAGATAGATTAAATTATATCTTTTAACTCATATATAACTAGTTAAAACCTAATATTACATATACATGTCTTTTCTGCCATAATGTAAACCAACTGTTCATATCTTAGTTTTAATCATATTCAAAAATTCAAATTATTTTTTTGATACATCCATAAAGTAGACTTATATATATATACCCCTAGTTTGATCTTACTCTCCTAAATCACCTCTTTTTTTTTTTTTTTTCCTAAATCTCTTTTTTTTTTTTTTGTAAACTCTTGGCTTGCTTTTATTTATCATTTTCTACATGATACAATCAATTTAAATGAACAAATTTATTAATCTAAATCATTATATAGAAATAGAAATCTTTAGTTGATTTAATTTTATGTAATTTATTATTTATTAATATTTTTTATTTTAGCATTTTGTTTTGGTCAATCATTGAGTTGAAAAAAAAAATGATTGAAATTCAATGGGCATTACTATTAAAATCTTTTTTTTAATCACGCATTATAAAAATGGAAAAAAATAAAGAGTTGCTAAATAAATTATGGTTGGTAAATAATGAATCCAAAGATTGAAATTGAATGAATGAAATAACCAACATTGGTAATATAAAGAAGATATTTATTAGAAGTAGGTATAAAAGGACCAAACAAATGAATTTTAAGAAAAAGATCTTTTAGATCACTTTCCCCTTTATTTTTACAATTGGCCAATATGGTAAGCTATTTTACTATTCCTTTAGAGTGTATATTTATATTTACTAAGTAGATTATCTTGAGCAAGGTAGGGATTGCCTTGCTTTAAGCTAAAAGGATTATCTTAATTAGGGTCATAGTTTGTATCAGTTAAACAAATCATTGGAATTCCTAAAGGGATATATTCTCTACTAGCTATATATTCTTTTTGTTGATTAAATGATTATTACAATATTAGGTAACCATGACATATATTTAATCCCACCCAAATATGTTTGCAAGTGAGATCTCCCTATCTTTTGTTCCATTCTTGAGTCCATGAACTTTTGAAATCTTGTTTCTATAGCGGACCAATTCATTAAAATACTATCAAGCCATTTTTTATTAATGTAATGACACTAAGATCTTACTGCAGCCTGCATTATGAAATCAATTACTTTTTTTTTTTATTTAGGTACCAACAATTAAGAATTGCTTTGTTGTACTTGTTGCATAAAAAAACTAAATACAAGCTTCTAATAAAAAATGAGCAGTTCTAGTAGTTGAAATATGAATACCTTTACTCTTTATAGAAATATAAGGTCCCATTCTAGGATTCCATTTTCTAATACCATGACCAAAATGAACTCCTACTTCCAACATCTCTTCCAAATGAATGTTCCAATATCTTCTCATTATTTCTCCACATACTTCCTCTCTCTTTTTCTCCTTTTACAATGAAAAAGAAAAGAGAGACAAGGTATCCTAAAATAAATAATTGTTCTGATGGAACCTTATCTTTTCTTGGAAATTGGACATTGATGCATAATCCAAGCAATTAATTTCTTTCTATTGCATATTAATTATCTTTATTTCTTTATTATTTTTATTATTCTTTACTATTATTAACTATTAATAAATCACAAAAAAAAAGCATAGGACCACCAATAGTTAGGTAGTTAAAAAATTAAATTTGCTTTTAGGAATCATTAAATTCTATAAATGATTGTTTTGATGCATCATATAAATTTTTTGAATTGCAAGAATAAAAAATTTCTTTGTGATGGAACAAAATATCTCTCATTTCCTCTTAGAATAAACTCTTCATTTTAGTTTTCAAAGGGATGTTCTTACGTTGCCTTGAGTAGTACATGAATCCTTTGAATATGGTCCTAACGGGTATCACGCCACCTAGAACAATGTTTTCTTTTA
This sequence comes from Rhizophora apiculata, assembly GCA_037832385.1. Lineage (NCBI taxonomy): Eukaryota > Viridiplantae > Streptophyta > Magnoliopsida > Malpighiales > Rhizophoraceae > Rhizophora > Rhizophora apiculata. The sequence continues at coordinate 832,977 of CM075434.1, read as the reverse complement.
GGCCTTTCAACCAATCCATATGATCGTGGAGAGCTATGTTTGCTAAAACATGAGTAGTTTCTTGAAAATTCACCTCCAATATGAAACATTAAGTATTTAAAGAAGCTTATGTTATTCCTAATAATATGACTTGATACAAATCCCTTCTTTTAAAGTGTGCCCAGTTCATTCCACTTGAAACAATCCAATGAGTTCTCTAGGTGAAAAAACATTAGACATTCCATCTTCTGAACTAACACTTTTGATGTTATTTGTCATATAATAATTTCTATATGCCTATTATCGATCTGCACTTATTGGGATCAATAAACCTTTTGGATCTTATTAACCAAGAGATATGACTTTGTACTGTAGTTAGCTCAAGACTAATCAAGGATCCCTAAGGAATTCCAAGAATTCTTGTTAAACACTCGTTCCAACCCTTAACTCTCTTTTCTAAGTTTATTGATATTGAATCAATTGAACACACTTTTAACACTTGTTCCATTTTCAAAAGACTTTATTATATCACCAGATCTTATTTTTCATATAGAATAAGCTCACTAGAGTTATATATTAACAATCTTAAGAATTAGGAACATAGGTTAATCCAAATAATAATCACAAAAGCTTGGATTATTTAACTTGTGTTGAGTTATTTATAACAATAAGATGTAAATTTGTCCATAATTCTTTACCATAAATTGCTACTTGGTGATTAGGAATAGGATAAATATGAGTCACAATCCCTAATTCTTGGAATCGATCATTGTTTAATCAATTTGGTAGTCTTAATTGAATGAATTAAAACAATACTCATTCAACAATTTAATTATAATAACTCAAACAATTTCAATAAAAAAGAAAACAACATAACAAAATATTTTATTCCATCAAAATACCAAATGCTTTCAAATTCTCTAAAATTGTTGAAAACTTCTAGATACACATGCTTAAGAGAACTTATATTTTTACCAAAATATGTTTGTTGTCCTCTTTATGTGTCTATCTCCTCTTTTCAACAACTAAATAGTCATTTTTTATAACCTAGAAAACATACATAGCAAACACAAAAAACCTAGGACACTCCAAAAAAATTATAAACTTGTTTTCTTAATTGTGATAGAATTCTTGTAATGAGTTTCATACATAGTAGACACAAAAAAACCTTAAGACACTCCAAAAAAAAAAAAAAAATTCATTTCCTTAATTGTGACATAATTCTAGTGATGAGTTTCAAGCTAAATCCTGAATAGATATAGTTTGAATTATGGTCCTTTTTAATTAGCAAAGTTGTAGTCCTATTCTTTAGCTTTGTAACACATCCAATATTGCCCAAAACAAAGGTCTAAAACCCAAGTTATGAGCTTAAAACTGACTCTAACTCAATCTAGTCCATAATAGATTTTGCAGCAACTTTTTAGCTATTTTTGGACTACTAAACAACTGTTTTGGGCTTGGGTATCATCATAATAATTGTATGCCTAAATGTGAACTTCAATTTAGGCTTTTGAATTACCTAATTTGGATGTTTAAAGCTCATGTTATATCTATATAAATATTTCATCCTTGGATAGGAATCCTACTCCAATTATGATTTGGACTCCAAATTGCTACCTTGTATTTGAAGCAAAGTCTCAAGTCCCAAATGAACTCATATCAAGACTTATAACCCAATCTAAAAAAATTGAAATGTCTACTATAACTTCATTGAAGACCACTTTTTCAATCTAAACTTGTAAGTTGATGAAAAATTGAAAGAAGTGACAGTTTAAAATGATGAAATGCTAGAATTTTACCTACTAAAAGTATAAATTCTCAATAACTCTCTAAAACTTAAATTACAAAATAGATTCTAATTAGTTTAAATAGGCATAAAACTTAGTAAAAAAAAAAAACTAACTATAAAAAGGAATAAATAAATAAATTTCTACTTATTAAATATCAACTAGTATACATAGATAACAAAAGTGTCAATTTTTCTAAGGATTCTTAAATATTGTATAAGTGTCTAAATAGCCTAAAGGTAATTTTCAAATAAATTGCTACGATTAAAGAGAACTTAGTATATCTATATAGATCATTATTCCCAAAGATCAAATATCATAGATTAACTAAAGATTTGTCTATTGCAACATATGATTTAATGATCACAGACTATAAATTTTAACATATGCTTATTGAAACATGAAGATAATGAATGTCAAATTTACATAGAAGATCCACAGATTGTCAACTTCGACAAATTCTTTGTCCTAAGACAATGATTTGCCTCATTGGTCTTATCATGAGTGCCATCAATTTTGATTATGACCTATTTTCCTTAAAAGGCATATTAAAAGACACAAAAAAGTGGTTAGAGAATAAATATAGACAAATAATCAAATCAGAATTGAAAATAAAATCAATTAGCATACAATTTATTGATCCTAGAAATTTACCTCTTGAAGACGAATAAGTATAACTAGCATACACTTGAGAGAAAAAAAGTCAAGTTTCTCTGATGCAAGAGATCAAAGGCACACAAAACGAATTTAAAACAGTATGCAATACAAGAATCTTGGAAATGAGCAATGATTGAAGTGTGAGCACATGCGTGCACACATACACACACATACACACACACATATAAAAGATAAAGATAAAGAAAGATAAGGGAACTCATTTCCACCTACACAATGCTTGAGACAAGAGAAGTTTTATAGACTTACTAACTTAATGCACTTAATCTATTCAAATATATGCACTTGAAGCCTCACATGTCTTCTACGACACATAGGTATTCATTACATGCAAGAAATAACCTTTTGGTTGAAACTTTAGTTTGCACCAAACTCATTTAGATGCCCAATAATCTTAGGACCCATAGAAAATATATAGTTAAAGGCTAATTAATTTTGTTTTTCTAATTTTTTAGTAACTAAACATATAGTGAAGTACTTCAAAAGAGGAACCTAAAGGGAAAAAAGGCTTTAATGTTGTTATTATTAGTGACTTCAATTCCAATTACAATCTATTTTCCACAAAGAAAGAGGGCAAAAATATGAATAAAGAAGAGAGTCATTAAACACTAGTCAAATGAAGGTAATCAAGTCAATCTTGGAAAACAATCAATTAGCTTACAAGAACTAATTCAATATTAAATCAAGGAGTATAAGTGTGAATCAAATTGAATTTTTATGATTTGTTGCTTTAGCATGTTTCAATAAAGATAGTGTACTTACTCAATTTAAACTACATTTCCCTAGACAAACCAAATCTTTTGGTGGCTTGCACAACTCCTTTATCACCATTATGCATTCTTTCAAGAAACAAAGGAATTTGTATCGTGAAAGAATTTAGCTTTGAAGTTGAAAAAGAAGAAATAAAATTAAATGAAAATGTCATTGTGAAGTAAATATTTACCTTCTTGGTTGGTTTAAAGTTAAGACTATCAAAGCATTTAGAGGTGTGCTTTCATTTGGCTTTGAACATCAAGGGTGAACAAGTTAGACAATAAAATATGCAAGATTTATGCTCATTTGAAGATGCAAACAAAAGCAAATAGGAATAAGAATAAGAAGGAAAGAAAGAAACATTTCAACCCCCATTTCAGTTTGGAAACTAGTATATATAGGTATAGCTAGAGTTGATAGGTAAGAGCAAGTTCTGTTGGCAAATAATATACAAAATAATATACAATGCTACAATAAAACCAAATTATCAAAAAGAATATTATGTCTAAAGCATATGTAGCATTATTCTATCATAGTGAATTAAGTTATTGTGGTTATTCTTCAAGGATAGGATAGCCTTTCCCAATAATGTGCACTTGAAAATGTGCGATCATTGAAGTTGCTCCTTTCTAATTAACCTAGCATCATACACCTTTTTTCAAATAAACTATAGAAGAGAATTCATGAAGATCTCTCCTAGTAAATTTTAGGTAATGAAAGAAGACCTTTATGAAATATGCTTGGTTTTATTACTCATAATTAAGAATGATAACTCACAAGTTAGAATTATGATAGTAACAATTAACTATTTTAATATACATAATAGCTAGTTTTATGATCAAATAACCTATAGTTTAATGGTCTTAAAACAACTATCTAACAATTATAAAATAGTTAGTTTGACCAAGTGTTTAATTGTAGTAATTAGCTTTTAAAAATACACTAATTTACAACAATCCATTATTATTTTCAAAAACCAATTTTGTTGAATTAATCAAAAATAATATAGCATATTATCTTTGATGCCTTTTGGGCTAAGAACCAAAAACTAGTAGTACAAGTTTTGATATTCAGAAGCATGGTGAAATAAAACTTTTGATGAATTGTACTTCTACATGAATAATAGTGAACTTGTTATCATATTATATTCTCTAAGATCATATTGTTCAACATAATTTAATGTCGTAGCCTTAATTTGCCAAATTTTATGACAATTCTAGAGATCTTACTTAGGACCTCATAGGAATGGTGACACTACACTCTTAACAGTATAACTCAACCTCAAATGTTGGATTTTTTGACAATTTACACCATATGATGGAACTTTATAATTTTGATAGTACACATGAGGAAAATAAGTGAATTGCTATTACCTATATGAACTTAATTAAAGGAATCTCTTATCACATAGGTTAGGTTTCCATTACTCTTGGACCATTCTTTATAAGCATTAGTTCCATTTTTCTCAATGTATTTTTTCACTAGCTCTATGCTTAATAGTTTAGTTAAAAGATTCGTCAAATTCATCACTAACCTTATAAGATCATATGATTACTTCATTATTCATCTATTGCTCTATCGATCATGAGTTAGACAAATATGTTTATTAGTATCAATGTATTATGATAGTTGAATCTATATTTTTATCACAAGAGATGAATAAAAGTCAAGTTTCTCTGATGCAAGAGATCAAAGGCACACAAAACGAATTTAAAACAGTATGCAATACAAGAATCTTGGAAATGAGCAATGATTGAAGTGTGAGCACATGCGTGCACACATACACACACATACACACACACATATAAAAGATAAAGATAAAGAAAGATAAGGGAACTCATTTCCACCTACACAATGCTTGAGACAAGAGAAATAAAATATTCAATAATAAATTTCTTAGCCAATTTTTTTTCATACTAGCTATATCTAAGGTTATAAACATGGTTTCCATAATGAATCAAATAATAATTATTTTGTTGACAAACTTTCAAGTTTTTGCTGCACCTCAAAGGATGAACATACAACGTTATATCATTACATGTTAGTCAAGCCTTTGTTCCATCTCAAGGGATGAATATATAACATTATATCATTACATATTAATCAATGTATCCTATGACTTTCACAAAAATGATCTAATTTATAACTAGTTTTGCCTTTAGAATTTGCAACCACGAGATAATAACAACAATAAGTTGCATGTACGAAATCAATCATTTTACCACTTTTCCTTAAGCCAAAATCACATTTTGTTTGGCTCTTATGTCATATTAGACACAAACACAAGATTTAAAATCATATGTTATGATCAATTATAATAGTTTTAGTAGGTTGCCTTAACTAATCAATTAAAGTAGCTTACATAACTCAATATATCAAGATTAATGGTGTAAGCAATTACATGAAAACTCATTAGTTCTTTATAAAGGCATTGAAAATGATGTTTGTTGATACAAAGCCTAAAACTTGTTACACTATACTAAAATTTTAAAAATGTGAAGATTGCCATCACTTCTAGTGCTAACAAAGAGCCTAGAGACATACACGGAATTATTGATAATGTGTCATTGCATTAAGATCATGGGCCATAATATAAAGTTTGTATGTGATAAACCCATTCAATGTCACTCAATATGGTGATAAACATTCTAAAAAATGTTCCAATATAGTGTTATAAAGCATTTAGCTCAATAGTTTATACCCTACATGGGGTCATATTCACTTATGGCTTATATATATATATTCCATGTGATAGTAAAGTGATACTTTCAAGTATTGGTACAACACACGTCCATTAACACATAGGGTTGTTATTCATTGGTTGCACTCTACACAACAAACAAATCAATACTTCCATACTTACATTGCAGTTGGTTTGGACAAGTCAATATTTTAGTAAGTTCTCTTGTGAACCAATCAAAATAGTTAGTTAGTAATAATGAAATTGACCTAATAAGTTGTATGCCTTAAAGACCACCCAAATATATAATTGGCCTCCTGATCCAAGTGAAGCAAACTAGAGAACACAAGTTAGAATGAATAAATTTCTCTAGCCTAATAAGTCATTATCACTATCAAATGTAATTGTAAGATTGATAACAAATGCCAAATTTAAAGATTAGAGTGTCAATTTTTGATATGTATAACTGAAACTAGGAAAACATAGATAATATATGGATTATGATAAAACACTCAAATGTATCTAATCAACAAGAACTAACTACTTGTCATTTCATTTGAACATAATGTTATAATATTTGTACTACATCTTAAAGCTTATGAGAGAATGTGTACCAAATTGTCACATGTTCCAACATAATAAAAACCACTAATTAGCTGGTACTAGTCAAATGAAAGCTTGCTAAACTAGTAGGACTTCACAAGGCATTGTACTTTTTTTCATGGTATTTTTCATGCATTGAACATGAAATGTTAGAGAGCATTAAGGTTAGCACAACATAGTCTCATGGAATAGTGATTTTCACCTTGAAATTAGTCTTACTGACTAGTGACACCTCGTGATTGTGTGATAGGAGTGAATAATGCTTGTTTAATGCTACACTAAGTTGTTTCCCACCAAAAATAAAATCTTAAAGAATTCTTAACTAGATTCTTTAGTCACTTTAGTGGTTCTCTATAGATTTGCTAAATATTAACTACAATAAGTAATGATGATATCAAGTAAAATAAAAGAAATGATCATATTACCACATGCATAGCTCCAAAGCATAAGTAATGATCATAATAGCAAAAATAACTAGGTGTCCATTAGTTCATTATCTAAAAACACAAAATAAACCATTGTCATCTCATGACCAAATTCAAAATTCTACCTCTTCTTGTTTTTTTTTTTTTTTTTTGAAAAGTTTTAGATGCAATATGTTACAAGCCCAAAGTGATAGCAAGAAACAAAAACAACTTAGTGTATCATAACTAAATAATAGATATGAAATTTTAGTAATATAATAAAAAGAACAGCCAATGATGACAACAATTTCTTAATCAATAATGTTGGAAATACCCTTGTTTTTATCAATTTAGAATCATAATAATTTCCCAAAATGTTAGGACATTTTGATTAATGATAATTAAAAAGGGATTATCAAAACACATAACTTAGAAATAACTGATCCTTTTTACTAATTTACTTTTGTTGTAACATTATATATTATTGTGTTGATTATTTTCCAACAATCCTAAGGATTGTTTTGATCTCTGTAGACAAATTGTCATAATATATTAGGTTATAACAATTATCCTCTTAAGATACAACATATTTTTCCACTAATGTGTACTTCAAATAGTGAGGTCACAGAAATAAGTCTTTTGATTAACCCAACACCATAGACCTTTTTAAAATAAAATATTAAAAATAAGTCTCAAAGATCTCTCTTTGTACATTACGCATAATGAAAGAAGACCTTTATATAATTTGTTTGGCTTTGTTACTCATAAGTAAGAATGATAGATTATAAGTAAGAATTATGATAGTAATGACTAGCTACTTTAATACATAGAATAACAAGTTTAATGGTCAAATAAATGGATAGTCCAATTATTATAACACTCATAGTCTAATGATCATAAAATAGTTAGTTTGACTAAGTGTTAAGTTGTGATAAATAACCTTTGAAAATACATTAATTTGCAATAAGTTCTTCCATCTATCAATTATCTTAGAAATAGAAATCAAAGAATGAAAGCCTTTCATTTTGTCTTTTTGAAGAGTGTGGTTGTTCTCACTTTGCAATGTTGCATATAGATATTTATCTTGAAAAGTAACTAAATATTAAATATGTTGCAATTTTCTTGAATGATCATTACTTTTGAATGACATGTACTGTTATAATTATGCAACATTTTAGGGATTAATCCTAACCATTGCAATGCTAAGAGAAAACAAAAAAAATATCAAAGGATATACTTTTTTTTTCTCCAATTTAACTGTTATAAATTGGTTTGATATCATTATTAAAATATTTGGTACTTCTCTTATTTTTCCTTTTATATTATTTTTTTAAATCTACCTATAATTTTTCTTTTTGGTTTAGTTGGAGTAGAGAAGAAGATTCAACTAAAACTTTGATTAAAAGCTAACCCAAGTAACCTAACTTAACCTACCAAAAATTTGATTAAATCTAACTTACTTTGATTGAAAAAGTCCAATGACTTGTATCCAAAACAACCAAAAACTCAAATTCAAAATCACCAAAAAAGTTGAATAACACAAAACCAATATAGCCTAAACCTTAAACCTAAGTAACCTAAACCAATAATAATGTAAAATAATTTAAATAAAACTTAATTCAAAATTTTAATTCATTTTATTAATACTTAAAATTTCTAAATATTTTTAATTTAAAATTATTTTATATTTGATTTATTTTTATTTATGAATAAGGATTATTTTTAAACTTACTTTTTTTACATTTAAATCAACATATGTACTAGTTTAAATATATCAAATATCAATCATTCACTTTAAAATTTTTGAATGATAAATATGAGATGAAATCTAAAATTAACAATATTATAATTAATTTAATTATTATAACCAAAATAAATTTATAAAATTACTTTCATATCACACATCCATTTAATTTTGGCATTTTAGGAGCACATTATATCTTTTGAATTCACCTTTTTTTTCCTCTCCTTTATAGATTATTACAAATTATTTACCCTAAAAATTTTTACCTTTGTATAATAATAATAATTCATTCGTACCAAAAATTACTCCCTAGTCTTTACTAGTAAGAAGAGGGAAATTTGTATATTAGCCTATTAATGAAAAAGAAATGGTCATAGATAAAAGTGGCAAAAATTAACTCAACTTGAATAATCCAACTTAACTCACTCAAAACTCAACTTGGTCTAACCTACATTGATTAAATAATCAATGACCTATAATTTAAATTAGACTTGAAAACAAAATAACATAAAACCAAAATAATCTATGTCTAAAATGATTGAATCCTAAACAAGCTAGAACTCAAAACACCCAGAACTTGATGAACTCGAAACACAAATGATCTAAGACTTAAGACACTCAAAACATGAATGATTTAGAAATATCCAAATGACTTGAAAGCCCAAATAACCAAACTTAAAACTAACTCGATGCATCCATCTGGAACTTTAGATTTAGGGTTCAAATTGCATATCTCATCTTAAATTTTATACTTGGTGACTACTAAACTATATCTTGTGGTTCATTTTTTAGTAATATTAAGTTTTATGAAAATGACTAGAAATAACAAGTCATAAACAACTCCTATAACTAAACAAAACTTGAATTGTTTTAAAATAATGATTCAAATTAAGTAATAATTGAGAACCAAAAGCCCAACAAGGGAAACCCAAGTTTGATTTGGTTTCATTATGCCAACTAATGAAACCAACCAATGTTACACATAATCCTAATCATTCATGGCCTACAAGTTTTCAACACCTTCCATTGCTTTAATTTAATTTGGTTTCATTACATTGACTAATGTTATAATTTATTGTTACAAACCAAATTTATGTTTATTAATTAATATAAACCTTCCAATCTTTTGTCCATTAATTACTATTAGTTTCTTTTTTCCTTAAAGAAGAAAAAAACTAAAATAATATCCCATAGTCTTGCTAGGAAGGACTATGCACTATTACAAGAGCAAACTTTATGAGCATATAGTTAGTTTCACTAAACACCTTAGTGAAGATTTGAGCTTAGGATTTTTGGCTTGACAATGAATGACCTCTTGATCACTAGACCACAGAACATTTAATGGAACTTGCACTTGTTATAAGACCATATGAGCTATGCTTAACATCTGTGTTACACAAGCACATGGGGTGTATATGTAGTTGAAATTGCACACTTATGTCACATCTAACAAACTAAATACACATATACACACACATAAGGGTTGGATTTGTGCAATGGGTCAGTTGGTGATATTTTGTTAAAAAATATTAATATGAATTTAGTTGGATTTTGTTATCAAATTTAATTATTTTGCTATTACAGATAATGTAACAATAATATAATTATATATTTATATTGATAACCCATCTTTAATGTGAGAAACTTGAAAGGAAATTGAAATTTTTCATATTCTTATAATTTAAATTAGATTTATTAATATCCTTGCCCTTATTCCTTTTATTTTATTGGTCACATGTTTTAAACTATCTATTTGATTAAAAGCTATTTTGTGTATCATTTTATACATTGTCATTGTAGGTTGCAAAAATTCTCCATAAATGATGATGTCCCATAATGTAAATGTCATAATAATCAAACTAAAAAATTTTAAGATAATCATCAAGTGGTTATAAGATTTTTGTTCATATTTGTGTGTGACAAAGCTCTTCTATGAAAAAAAAAAAAGTTATTTAAAGGGTTTATATTTTGGAGAAATGATTTAAAGAGTGATTATACAAAACAAAAAGTATCAAATATTATGGCATCATAAAAAGTGTTGATTGTAAAAGTGACTAATCATCGCATGATAAGGATATTGACTAAAGTGAAATTAAACCAACAAAATAAGCAAGACTTTATTTTTTCCTTCTTTTATTGTCTATTCTCTAATAATAAAAGAAATCTAGTTTAATTGTTTGGTTTGATCAATTCACTGAATTTGACATTTACAAAAGAAACTCTTAAATCTTCATGAAAGAAGCAAAGATAGGGAGAAAGAAAGAATCTATGAAAAACATAAAAAATTTAAAGGTAGCACAAAAAAAAAAAAAATGTTGTAACCCTATTTCTTCAATTAAATTCTAGTGGTCATACATCAATAGACAAATAGATAGTGACTAAAAGATACATTAAGAGAAATTTAAATAGGCTTTTATTTAATTTTCTTTAAAAAATAGAATTTATGAATAACTCTTTTATTACATTAGATTATTAAAGAGAATTAAATCACTTTTTATCCTTAAAGAGGTGAAAACTAATTTGTACATAAATTGGAAGTAGTTATTATTTCTTTTAAGAAAACTTAAATGTTATAATTTTTTTTCCCTTTAAAAGCAAAAAGAGAAAAATAAAAGTGAATTAAAATATTATTCTTTTTATTCAAAAAAAAGGGAAAAATATAAGAAGAATTAAATTTTGAGTATTTTTTTATTTTCTTTCTTTTTTAAGGAAATAAAAAAAGAAATTTAGAAGAAATTTTTTTTTCTTTTATTTCCCTTAATTTAAATTATGGACAAATTGTCACATGACAAAGAGAGAACATCTAAAGTTTTCTTTCTACTTTGATAATATATATATATATATATTATAAAAGTTAAGAGAGAGTTAATGAAATTTTTAAGTGGTGGTATTTACTTAATTTTACAAATATCTAAGTATCTCATTTAAATTCTAATTTTCATAGTAAATTCCAATGATTTGGGATATTTGACATTAACTTAATTGTTGTTTTATAATATTTTTGATATTTTAATAGAATTAGAATTTTAACATATATTTTGATTGCTCAATTTATTTAATTACAATATATTATATATTATAATTTACCTAATTCATATTAACAACTTTCATGTATGTTAAACACTAGCTATGCACATCTATTTTATGTTGTTTTTCTTTTTTTCTAATCTGTCCCATTAATTTTAGCACTTTATTTCCTTGATAAGTCTCCTTTAATCCTTGAAATAGTTGTACAATGTTGGCTGTTGATCTTTTGCCACAAATCATGCCCAATGATCTCATTAAAATCACATTTTAAATACTATAATTCTAGCAAAATCAACTTGTAATGAAGTTTCTACATTGAAAATGATTAAATTGAACCAAGCTATCAACTCAAAAATTGTAGACCGATGTCTAAACTTTTTTAAGTTCAAGAGCCACATTAATCCAACATCATCTCCCATATTTTTTTAAGGTATTCAAATGGTTGGTTATAGGAATTTGTTTCAGATGTTTTGTAAATTAATTTCCTTTGACTCCTTTGACTTTTTGTCCTCCAATTCATGTCATAATCATTAAAAGTTACTTTTATAATCACTTACCTACAAAGCACTTGCTAAACAAATCAAATGACCAATTTACAAGCTTAAATTGTAAAAAAATAAAACATAAATGATGTTATAATTATAATGCTATCATTAACTAATGATCTTAATTCTATTGAATTCACACAAATAAAAGAGTAAAGAGGGAAGACTTTGGTTTTAATTAATTTAATAAAATTAAAACAAAAAACTAATTGTAAATAAAATTAATAGATGACAACACCTTTGATAATTAAGATATTTACACCTTGGATTCACAATTAATCATTAACACTAAAAATCATTAATTTTTTAATTGAATATTTGGTTTAGAATAATAACAAGCTCTATTATTCTAAATATTTCCTTAGTTCATTGTCAATCAAGACAAGGTTTCAATTAATCTCTCATCAATAAAACTACCTAGGACAAGCTCTTTGAATATAATTTATTGGAAGCATTAAGATAAGAATGATAGTTGAACCTAAACAACGAATTCACAAGTTGATTTGTGTTGTTCCCACAGCCTTGTATGAGTTGTAATTGTTGTCAACTAGGTTTAAGTGTGCAAGAAAGTAAAGCCACATGGAAGGGTAAGATAGTAAATTTGCCGCAAGTAAGCCTTATTAGGGTTTCATAGAAGAGTATATAAAGGCCATTGGAGGACAACAAAAAATTAGACGGATAGGCAATTTAAGCAGAACGGCACACAGTCGGCAATTTGAGTAGAACAGCGGTCGGCGAGGAGACAATTCGGCTGAACAACGCTTGGTGAGGAGACAATTCGGTTGAACAACAGTTGGTAAGGAGACAATCTGGCTGGACAGAAAAACAGATACTAATGGTGAGAGAGATCTGGCTGGATGGCGTGAGACTAGAAAGATCTGGTTGGGACAGTGAAGAGATCCAGTGACGGAGTGAGACCAAAAAGATCCGGCTGGGACGGTGAAGAGATCTGGTGATGGAGTGAGACCAAAAAGATTCAGCTGGGACAGTGAAGAGATCCTGGATGGCGTGAGACCAGAAAGATCCATTTGGGATAGTGAGAGATCTGGCAGAACAGGGGCTGGACGGCATGAGACCAGAACAGGGTAGAAACCCGATTCAACCAACCAAGAGAGATTTGGCAGAAAGAGATCTGGTTGACGGTGAGAGATCCGGCAAAACAGGGGCTGGACAGAAAAATAGAAACCAATGGTGAGAGAGATCCAGTTGATGGTGAGAGATACGGCAGAACAAGGCTGGACAGTGTGAGACCAGAATAGGGTAGAAACCCAATTCGGCCAACCAAGAGAGATCTGGTTGACGGTGAGAGATCTGGCAGAACAAGGGCTGGATGGAAAAATAGAAACCGACAGTGAGAGATCTAGCAGAACAGGGGCTAGACGAAAAAAAATAGAAACGTGAGGCGAGCCGTGAGACAAAGAGATGGGTGAGACCATGAGACGGTTAAAGAAGGAGTTGTGTGAGACAACCTAGAGAAGAAATTCAGTGAAGCATCGGAAAGAACTCAATGTATTTCTAGATTTCTTCAAGAGAGGTTAGAGAGTGTTGCGGTGAACTTCTAAGCAGCAGTGGGCAACCTTTCAATTTAACAGAGGCAAGACAAGTTAGAAGAAGGGTAGACACAATAAGTGACACTCTTTGTATTATACTTACTTAGTATTTGCAATAGTGAAAGGAGTAGAGGATTAAGACATCCATTGTAATTGGAATTCTCAAGTATAGTGGATAGTTTCGGTAAAGGAGAGTCCCTACCACCGTGGATGTACATCACGTTGACGGAACCACGTAAATCTTGTGTGTCTTTAATTTGCTTTATATTCTGTGTTTTGAATTGAGTTGTGAATGCAGTTAAAGTATCAGCCAACCCATAACCTAACAAAGGCCTAAACAAGAACATCCGAATTGTCTATTAGGCAAGGTGTCTGAAAGGTGACTTTGGGGACTATTGTAATTAGTAGGTAGCAATAGATTTACCTTAGTCGAGTCTGAGAAAGAGTTCATTTTTAAGAAGAGGTTGAAGTTGTTCACTTACCTGCAAATTGTGAATTGTGGTGATATTGATTCACCCCCTCTCTCAGTATCACAAACTAATAGATCTTAGGGAGAAGTCGGGAACTTCAATTGGTATCAGAGCACAAGTTCACTAGTTTGAAGCTTAACAGCTTGGTGTACTAGTTTAAAGGGATCTAGAAGTTTGACTTGTTCAGCATACTGAGAAATGGAAGCTAGTACTAGCACTAGCACCACTTACAATAAGAAGGTTCCAATCTTTAATGGAACCAACTATCATATATGGAGAGCAAGAATGCAAGTGGTATTTGCAACCATGGGCATAAACATGGTGAAATGTGTACAGGAGGGTTTTGTGGCTCTGGAAGAAGGTAAAGACCCAACCCTAGAGGAGTTAAGGTAGTTTGAAATAAATGGGAAGGCCTTAAATGTCATCATTTCAGCATTGACAGATGCTGAGTATGCTAAAGTTATGGACTGCAAATCTGCTAAGGAGATATGGGACAGATTGCAGGAAGTCTATGAAGGTGATGGCAGAATGAAGGAGGCTAAGCTTCAAGTGTTCTAGGAGAGATATGAATCTCTCAGAATGCAGAAGAATGAGACAGTTCAAGAGTTCTTCACCAGGGTTATTGATGCTGTAAACGACTTGAGAAGTCATGGGAAGAACAAGAAGGACTCATCGATTGTGAAGAACATTTTGAGAATTCTGCCTGAGAGGTTTGCCTCAAAGGTGGCAGCCATAGAGGAGACTAGAGATCTCAATTCTATGTCTTTGCATGATCTTCAGTGCAATCTCATTGCATATGAGATGAGAATAAAGTCAACTAAGAGCTCATTAACGTCAAAGGTATCAAAGGAGGCAGCTTTCAATGTTATGAAACACTTGAAGATAAAAGAAGAGGAAGAATCATCCAGTGAGGTTGATGATGATGATAAGGAAGAAAGTGAAGGTGAAGTATTGGCTTACTTCACAAGGAAATTCAAAAAGGGGTCTAAGAAGGGAAAAGGACAGTTGTCCTTGAGATGTTATCGTTGTGGGCAGACTAGACACTTTGCTTCTCAGTGCAAAGTGAAACTTGATGATGAAGATAAGGATGGTGATGATGAGCAGAATTCAAGATGGAAAAGATCATTAGTCAAATCAAAGAAGTCCAGTAAGAAGATTGCCAACCCACAGAGGAAGACGAGAGGCTCATTCAAGAGTTATGTGAGTCAGACAAAAGAAGCTGATGAGAAGGAAGATGAAGACTCATCAGATGAGTATGTCTTTATGGCATCAGCATAAGGTGGGAGCTCAACCTCTGAAGAGGAAGAGGAAGTTGATGAAGAAGAGCTAGATCTTGAAACTGAGCTGGAAGCAGCTTCAAAGGAGATAATCAGAAGGGGCAAAACCATAAGAAGGTTGGAGGCCCATATAAAACAAGTTGAAGCAAAGTTTGAGGAAGTTGAAAGTCAAAAGGATGAAATAAGGGCTGAGCATATTGACTTGAAGAGAAGATTTGAGGAACAGATCAAAATATGTGAAGGCCTTACAGTAGAGCTTGGCTTAAGGGCTTCAAAAATCGAAGAAATGGAGAAAGAGTTGCTATGACTTCAACAACTCAAAAGTAGCACAGAAAACTTCTAGAAGCTTGAAATGATAGGAGAAACAAGTTCTGAAAAAGGAGAAAAGAATGTAGAGAAAGTGCAGCAATCCGAGGGTGCATTGGCTAAAGAAAATAAGAATGTGCCACAGAAGTTGAAAGAGAAGGTTGTGACTCAGAAGAAGATAGCTGAGAATGAAGAAGATCTAAAGAAGCAACCTAGGGTGGCAAATAAGAAGGAAGAAAAGAAAGTCAGCCAGCAAAGGGCTACGGTTGAACAGAAGAAGGAGAAGAAGGTGACTGAAATGAAAGTCACACAAGCAAAGAAGACAGCTATTTTGCCTACACAGCAAGTGATGAATAGGAGAAGACAAGCTGTGATAAGACCTAAGAAGAGGCAGTTTTAAGGTCATTGCCTTTATTATGGAGTTTGGGGTCATAAGGTGAGTAACTGCTGGTGGAGAAGGCCAGTATATGTCTCCAACTTGAGAAGATACGATGCTGCATACAGGGGTAGACAATACAGAATTCAAAAGAGAACACCTGTTGTGAGTTCTTGCACATATTGTAAAAGGCAAGGACACGCTGACAAGGATTGTTGGTGGAAGCCCAAACCAGTGGTTTCAAAGAACAAGTTTGCTATATTGGCAGACTTGGAACAGTGTGAAAGGTGTAGGCAGGATGGCCATAATGCCAAGAGATGCATGAGACTTCTCCCTGAGCAAGAGAAGGCACTCAATAGCACAGTGGAAACAAGTGGTGCAGTCAAAGCTGAGAAAAAGGAGAAAGCTATCTTCTAGCTAGTTCAAAAGAAGGAATATAAAGCTAAAAGGGAGGTGGCTAATATAGATGAAATTGCACTCAAAGTTAATTATAAGGATAGGCAGTGGATGCACTTCGCACATGACGGGAGACAAGAGTAAATTATCAAGGCTAAAAAAATCAAGAGAAGGCAGAGTCAAGTTTGGCAATGATGATTCACTTAACATCAATGGTCAGCGGTCAGTAAAGATTGGAAGAGGCAAGTTGAAAGATGTTTTGCACGTTGAAAGACTCAGATATAATTTAGCATCTGTCAGTCAGTTATGCAACGAAGACCATAAGGTAATATTCACAAAAATAGGTTGCTAGGTAAAGAGTAAAGAAGGCAATACTGTTGCAGCCGATAAGAGAACAGATGGAAATTTATACGTGATTGATGAGGACAAGACAAGCAGCTGTTTACTCACCAAAGAAGAAGAAAATCAACTCTGGCATAGGAGGCTGGGACACTTAACACAGAAGAACATAAGGAAGTTGACCACTACTTATGCAATCAGAGACATTTCAGACCTCAAGAGAGAGAGGAAGTATGTCTGCTCAGCATGCTTTAAAGGAAAACATGTTAGAAAGTAGTATAAGACCAAAGAGTTTAGTTCTGAAGCAGTGCTTGACATTGTACATACTGATTTGTGTGGGCCGATGAGAACAAAAGGGTTGAATGGTGAGAGGTACTTCATCTTGTTTGTTGATGATTATTCTAGAAGGACCTGCATCATGCACCTCAAACACAAGTTAGAAGTTTTGAAATGCTTTAAGAGATATAGAAGATTGGCTGAAAATGAGAGTGGAAAGAAGATCAAAGTATTAAGGTCAGATCAAGGCACTGAATTCACAAATGGAGCTTTTGAAGATTACCTTGAGAAGCATGGAATTCACCATCAGATGGTAGTAGCAAGAACACCTCAACAGAACAGGGTGGTAGAGAGGAAGAATAGAGCTGTGGTTGAAATGGCAAGAACTCTACTGCTGGAATCCAAGCTTCATACAAGATTTTGGACAGAAGCAACATTTACAGCCATGCACCTACTGAATAGAGTTCTACTAAGGCCCAATACTGATAAGACTCCATATAAGCTATGGAGTGGGAAGAAGACAACAACCAAGTATCTCAGAGTCTTTGGCAGCCCATGTTTTGTGAAGAATAAGGAGCAAAATTTGGGAAAATTCAACGCTAGGTTTGATGAAGGCATCTTTGTGGGATACTCAGCAAAGACAAAAGGTTACAGAGTTTTCCTGCATAAGCTGGGAAAAGTGATCACTTCCAGTGATGTGAGAATAGATGAGAACTGGAAAATAATGCAGAATGGAGAAGCTGAGGACAATGAAGAAGATGACTTCAATGTAGATGAAGAATTAGACCAACCTAAAAAAAAGGAACAAGAAGTAAGTTCAGACTCGGGGAAGAGTGAGTCTGAAGATGAAAAAAGAGATCCTCTTGCAACTAAGACGGTGCAAGGAAGAAGGACAAAGAAAACATGGACCAGTGCTCATCATGGAGATCAGATCATAGGTGACCCATCAGCAGGAGTTACAACAAGAAGAAAAATTGTGGGAGCTACTGTTCTACTCTCACAAGTTGAACCTAAATCTGTTGAAGAGGTTATTCAAGACAAAGCCTGGGTCAAAGCTATCAATGAGGAGCTGGATCAAATTGAGAAGAATGATATACGGGAGCTAGTCCCAAGACCCACTAATAAGAATGTCATAGGAACAAAGTGGGTGTTTAGGAATAAACACAATGAAGATGGCAAGGTGGTGAGGAACAAGGCTAGGCTGGTTTGCAAAGGCTACACTTAGATAGAAGGGGTAGATGTTGATGAAACTTTTGCACCAGTAGCAAGGTTAGAAACTATCAGAATGTTCTTAGTTTTGGCAGCACACAAGAGGTATAAAGTCTATCAGATGGATGTGAAATCTGCCTTTCTGAATGGGCTCCTGAAAGAAGAAGTGTATCTTGAACAACCCGATGGAGTACAAATTAGTGAGGATGAGACACATGTGTGCAAGTTGAAGAAAGCCTTGTATGGTCTTAAGTAAGCTCCAAGAGCATGGTACAGTAGGCTGGATGCGTACTTGAGAAGGTTGAATTTCAAAAGAGGAATGGTTGATAATAACTTGTATGTGTTCAACTCAGAGAAAGGCCAGCTGATAACCATAGTATATGTAGATGACATCATCTTTAGAGGGGATCACTATGAGCTATGCCAAGATTTTGCATAGAAGATGAGTGAGGAATTTGAGATGTCATTGATTGGAGAAATAACGTACTTTCTTGGATTACAGATAAAGCAGTGTGAAGAAGGTATCTTTATTTCTCAGACGAAATATGCCAAAGAGATGCTGAAAAGGTTTGACATGAAGGATAGTAGATTTGTCAGTACCCCTATGATAGTGGGCTGCAAGTTAACAAAAGATCAGGAGGGAAGGAGTACAAGCCTTACAGAGTACAGGAAGATGATAGGGAGCCTTCTATACCTCACGGCATCAAAGCCTGATCTTATGCAAGCTATGTGCACTGTCAGCAGATTCCAAGCTGATCTTAAGGAGTCTCATGTGTTGGCAGTGAAAAGAATCTTAAGGTACATCAAAGGAACACTAGAAATGGGCTTGTGGTATCTAGCCATGGATTCTGTTAAATTACAAGCATACACTGATGCAGACTGGGCAAGAAGTATAAATGATAGAAAATCAACCAGCAGCTGTAGCTTCTACTCGGGTTCAAAGTGTGTCGCATAGTTAAGTAGAAAGCAAAATAATGTTGCTTTGAGCACAACTGAGGTTGAGTATATGGCTGCTTGTGCAGCATGTACACAGGTGACATGGATGCTAAGATAATTGGTAGACTTGGGTGTTGAAGTGAAGTTACCAGTAAGTGTACTTTGTGATAATCAAAAGTGCTATTAATCTCAGCAAGAATCCGGTTAACATTCGAGGAGCAAGCATATTGATGTCCAGTATCACTTCATCAAAGATCAAGTGGAATAGGGTACAATTCAGTTGGAGTATGTTGACACTAAAGATCAAATTTCAGATATTCTAACTAAA
Organism: Rhizophora apiculata; assembly: GCA_037832385.1. NCBI lineage: Eukaryota > Viridiplantae > Streptophyta > Magnoliopsida > Malpighiales > Rhizophoraceae > Rhizophora > Rhizophora apiculata. The sequence goes on along the minus strand of CM075434.1, from coordinate 813,317 downwards.
CCTCTGTCCACAGAGCTATTTGAAAAGCATAGATTGAGTCTATCTGTGCAAATGCCTCCTCAAGCCTGAAGTTCAGGTGAATCCTCCATCTCCACTTTGTAAGTTTTTCAGATTTGTAATTGGTTGGCAAAGGGGGAGAGAAGCAACAGTGCAGGGGGAGCTGTTAAGAAAGGGGGAGTGCATATTCAAGGGGAATTGAAACTGCTGCATAATGGCTTTTGTCATGAGTGTTGCCAACAATTACAAAGGGGGAGATTGTTGTTCCCACAGCCTTGTATGGGTTGTAATTGTTATCAACTAGGTTTAAGTGTGCAAGAAAGTAAAGCCACATGGAAGGGTAAGAAGGTAAAAGCCACATGGAGGGGTAAGAACGTAAAGGCCACATGGAAGGGCAAGACAGTAAATTCGCCGTAAGTAAGCCTATTAAGGTTTCATGGAGGATTATATAAAGGCCATTGGAAGACAACAAAAAATTAGACGGATCGACAATTTGAGCAGAATAGCGGTCGGTGAGGAGACAATCCGGCTGAACAGCGATCGGCGAGGAGACAATCTGGCTGGATGGAAAAACAAAAACTGACGGTGAGAGAGATCCGGCTGAATGGTAAAGAGATCTGGCTAGACGGCGTGAGACCAGAAAGATTCAACTGGGACAGTGAAGAGATTTGGCGACGGAGTGAGACCAAAAAGATCCAGCTGGGACGGTGAAAAGATCCGGTGACAGAGTGAGACTAGAAAGATCTGGCTGGGACGGTGAAGAGATCTTGGACGACGTGAGACCAGAAAGATCCAGCTGGGACAGTGAGAGATCCGGCAGAACAGGGGCTGGACGGCGTGAGACCAGAATAGGGTAGAAACCTGATTTGGCCAACCGAGAGAGATCTGGCAGAAAGAGATCCGGTTGACGATGAGAGATTCGGCAGAATAGGGGGTGGATGGAAAAACAGAAACCAACGGTGAGAGAGATCTGGTCGACGGTGAGAGATTCGACAAAACAGGGGCTGGACGGCGTGAGACCAAAATAGGGCAGAAACCCGATTTGGCCAACAAGAGAGATCCAGTCGATGGTGAGAGATCCAGCAGAACAGGGGATAGACAGAAAAACAGAAACCGACGGTGAGAGATCTGATAGACCAGGGGCTGGACAAAAAAAAAACAGAAATGTGAGGCGAGTCGTGATACAAGGAGACGGGTGAGACCGTGAGATGGTAAAAGCAGGAGCTATGTGAGACAACATAGAGAAGGAATTCGGCGAAGCATCGGAAAAAACTCAACGTATTTCCAGATTTCTTCAAGAGAGATTAGAGAGCGTTGCGGTGAACTTCTAAGTGGCAGTGGAGCAGCTTTTCATTTCAATAGAGGCAAGACAAGCTAGAAGAAGGGTAGACATAGTAAGTGACACTCTTTGTATTGTACTTACTTAGTATTTGTAATAGTGAAAGGAGTAGAGGATTAAGATATCCATTGTAACTAAAATTCTCAAGTATAGTGGATAGTCTTGGTAAAGGAGAGTCCCTACCACCGTGGATGTACATCACGTTGACGGAACCACGTAAATCTCGTGTGTCCTTAATTTGCTTTATGTTTTATGTTTTGAATTGAGTTGTGAACACAGCTAAAGTATTAGCCAACCCATAACTTAATGAAGGCCTAAACAAGAACATACGAATTGTCTATTAGGCAAGGTGTTTAAAAGGTGACTTTGGGGACTATTGTGATTAGTAGGTAGCAATAGATCTACTTTAGTCAAGTCTGAGAAAGAGTTCGCTTTTAAAAAGAGGTTGAAGTTGTTCACTTACCTGCGAATTGCGAATTGTGGTGATACTAATTCACCCCTCTCTCAGTATCACAAACTAGTAGATCCTAGGGAGAAGTTGAGAACTTCAATTTGTTTAATTTAGACCATGATCTCCATATAAATATAAGTTCTATTTGCTCATTAGCATAAGAATTACAAACTTGAATTTTTAATTAGCATTAGACCATAAAGTATAATTGTCTAGTATGCTTATAAAAATCAAACAATATAACAATATAATTATAAAAAATAATAATAGAATAACATGAGAATTCAAAGTAAAGAATTAGAGTAGAAATTAAAATTAATTAGTCTTATAATGCTTCCTCTAATGATTTGAATCCTTAAAATTGAAAATAACACCTTAGCCTTGCTTATCATAGGTGTGTTTAGGAAAGAAAGAAAAGAGAGGTATGTGTATGTATGTGTTTTTGGAACCCTAATAGGTCTATTTATAGCTTTAAGAGACAATGAAAATAACCTAAAGAAGGATAAACACTTCCTCTTTGGAAGTGACTTAGCTTTTTAAGAGAATAACTCCTAATTAGATTAGGATATCTTTGACCAGCCTATAAGTTGGATTAAGGACATTAGTTTATGGCCCAATTCTTCTTGGATCTCTACAAATAAGCCCACTTTAGAAAGTTTAGGATATGTATTTTAATTCTTATAAGGCACTTGAAGCTTAAGAACAAAGGAGAAGCTTGAGGATTGAAAAGGGTGTGGAAGTTACATTGCAAGCTCAATTGAAGTTGAAGCCATTAGCTTTAAAAGATACAAGAAAACTACCTTTAAATATTCCAATAAAGGCATGCAACTTGAGTCCAATAAGAAGGAGGAAAATTCTTAACTTGTCTTATCTACAAAAGAATTAATCGTGTAGGGGATGCCTATTATTGGAAAGGAAAGGTTTAATGTAATATTTGCTCCAAATTTGGTCATATTAAGAGTATTGCAAAAAGAAGTCATAGCAAGGTTAAGGCCAACAATCTCAAAAAGCTAATTTTGCTAAAGAAAAGGTGAAAGATGAACATTTGATTATAACTTTAATGGTGACTAGAGTAGAGAATTAGAGATCTTGATTTCTACATAGTGGTTATACTTACCACATGACTAGCCATGCTGATCTTTTTAAGTCATCTAACACCATTCATACATGTGGTAAAGATTGAAAATGGAGAGCAAATGGTACAAAAGGGCTTTAACTTGTTGTTCAAAGATAAAAATTGTTTGCTTTATGTTCCTATTGGCACATAATTCATTAATGTTCTTATAGAGAATAAGAGTTTTATTGAGAACTTGAATTCAATTGAAATGTCAGAATGCAAAATAGTAGAGTGATTGACAATTTTAAACTATGGAAAAGGAACCTTCATAGGAAAACAAGAATTTGTGAATGATTTGCCTATTATCAAAGTCTTTTTTGACACATATGAAAGTTATGAAGTAGTCATGTAATAGAAATTGTCTTTTCCTATACAAGGTGCTTAGAGAGCTAAAGGGAAGCTTTAATTAGTCAATTTTGATGTTCGTGGACTAATGGAGCCATATTCTTGCAAAAGCAAATATTTCCTTTTGTTCATGAATGACTACTCAAGGATGACCTTGATGTACTTCATTAAGTAAAAGTCAAAGGTTTTTGGGTTATTCAAGCAATTTAAAATTTTTGTTGAAACTCAAAGTGGAAAAGCTTTGAACAACCTATGATTAGACATGGAAATAAGTATGTTTTGGGGGATTTAACCAATATTTTGAGGAGTGGGGGATCCAATATTAGTTGATAGTTAGCTACATTCCATAACAAAATAGAGTGGTAAAGACAAAGAATAGATGAGTACTAAAGATGGCAAGGTGCATGCACTTTGAGAAAAAGTTACCAAAATCCTTCTAGGCAAAAGCTATTAACATAATTATTTATTTGTAGAACAAGATGCCAACAAAAGTAGTAATAGGGAAGATTCTAAGTGAAGCTTAGAGTGACTTTAAGCCATCTTTTAAACACTTAAGAGTGTTTGGTTCCTTGTGTTACACACATATGCTAGATGTAAGGAGAAGTAAGCTAGATGAGAAAGTAGAAAAGTGGAAAAGTCATTGTTAGTAGAGACATGAAGATTCATATGAGAGCTTACTAGGATAGGAATAAGTCACAAATTGAAAGGAACTTGCAACAAAAGTTATTGATTCTAGAGATATATATTTTGAGGTTGAATTTGATAGCTATAATCATCCTCCCATTAAAGACATATGACCTCCTATTGATGTTTAACATAAATTTAACATACTTATAATAGAACCTACCATCTATGAAGAAGCTCCTAAAGGTGATGAGTGGAATGTAGCAATGAAGGAGGAGATTGGGATGATAAAAAAAAATCAAACTTGGGCCTTAGTTGAGAAACTCGAAAACACATAGATGACAAGAGTGAAATGGGTATTTAGGGTAAAACTAAATCCTAATGGAGATGTGAACAAGTATAAGGTAAGACTTGGAGTCAAAGGTTATTCTCATTAGCCTAGAATTGACTACACTAACAAAATGGACACTTTTAAAATTTTGATAGTAATTATAGATTAAATAAGAAGGAAAGTCTCTCATTTAGATGCCAAATCTGCATTACTAAATAGCATTCTAAATGATGAGATTTATGTTGCTCAACCTAAAGACTTTGAGGGAAAACATAGTGAATAGAAAGTTTATAAGCAAGCTCTTATGATGCCTGGTACAATAGAATAGACTCTTTCTTGTGTAACTAGCACTTCAAGAGGAGTGATAATGATGCCATATTGTAGTCATGAAAAATTTATGTTGACAATTTATTTGTATAGAAAGAAATGTAGAGGAATTAATGAAGTTCAAAGTTGAAATGCAATAATAGTTTGACATGTCAAACTAATATTGCATTTCAACTTTGAACTTCATTAAACTAAGGACATATGGGGTACTTCCTTGGGCTTGAAGTTAATCAACTTAATGAGGGCATCTTTCTATGTCATAAGAAGTATGCCTAAAAGATTTTGAAGTCAAACTAATATTGCATTTCAACTTTGAACTTCATTAAACTGAGGACACATGGGGTACTTCCTTGGGCTTGAAGTTAATCAACTTAATGAGGGCATCTTCCTATGTCATAAGAAGTATGCCTAAAAGATTTTGAAAAGGATTAGAATGCAACATTTTAAACCAGTGGCAACACCATTGGTTGTCAATGTAAAATTAGGAAATGAAGATAATTCAGAGCTAGTAGATGCATCCAAATATAAAAGTTTAATTGGAAGTTTGTTATACCAAACTGCCATAAGAGCAAACTTGATGTTTGTAGCTAGTCTATTATTATGGCTTGATATAAAGTCCATCTAATGTTTTGTATGATGTAGCTAAGAGAGTCCTAAGGTACTCAAAAGGGACAAGTCAGATTGGAATATGTTATGAACTAGTTGAAGAGGGCAAATTGATAGGTTTTATAGACAATGATTGGGCAAGCAGCTTGAAAGATATGAAAGGCACCTCAGACTATGCTTTCTCACTTGGTCTAGGAATGAGCTCTTAGAATTCCAAGAAGCAAGAGGTGCCAGCCCAATCCATTATAAAGGCAAAGTCTGTAGCTGCAGCAGTAGTAGGTGGAGCAGCCAACCAAGAAATCTGGGAGAGAAAAATTCTCAAAGTCCTTTGCTTTGAGCAAACAGCAGCAACAACAATTATGTGTGACAACAAATCTAGAATTGGAATTGCAAATATTCCAATATAGTATGGGTGGACAAGGCATACAAATGTCAAGTATCATGCATTTAGCAAAGCTAAAAGAAATGAAGGAATAAAATTAAAATTAAAGTGTTGCAGATCAGAAGATCTACTAGTAGATATTTTAACAAAGTCTCTACCATAGTCTAAATTTCAAAAGTTGGAAGTCATGCTTGGAGTCTCCAATAAAAATCTCAAGGAGGAGTGTTTATGCACATGATAATTTCTTAGAGACTTAAGAAGCTAGAAAATAAACTTTTGAAGTAGAAGATGGAGCTGAGAAGCAAAAGTAAACGCTAAGAAGTTGAGAACCAACAAATTACCTGAAGACAAAGTAACTAATTTTTGTACTTGGTAGTTATTAACCAAGTTTAGTTGTATTCCTTAAGTTTAGGAAAAGTTAGATTGTAATATAGATAGCTGTTAAAGCAAGTACAAGAGTTGCTTTGTAAACAGTGAACTAATAGCCAAAAAAGTGTAAAATGTCCCTATATTAGGAACTAAGCTACTACAATGAAGTTTTAAGCTTTTCTTTAGAAATTTCTTCTCTTCTCTTGTTATTCTTCTTCTTTGACACTAACATTAGATTAACCATCATTGAAAATGGGCATGTCGGTCATTCTACAAAAATTTCTACAATTTTCCCATGTGGTTAAATGATCTTTACATGTATTTTTTTTATTGGAAGGATTTCAATGGATTTAGATTTCTCAAGATAGAATCATAGGCATTTTGCAATGGAATCAGTGATGGGTGTAGACATTTAGGTCAATTTCATGATTCCTTTATGTGAATGACTCCATAAAACAAAAAGGGGAGCCTTATTACATAAAAATGAAGTGATAGTCCCATTCTTCAAGCAATGAATCATTGTATCCAAGTTAGAAAAGCTATTCAAGATGAAAACTCTCTTGTTTGATGGAAATTAATAGATTCAAGCTACCAAAAGTGTATTAATGTGCATGTCATAATGAAATTAATATTTGTTGTAGACATAGATGTTAATTGCATGTTTATTTTTTATGAAGGATTCCTTTCAATGAAAGAAGATGCCTTATTTCCAAGGAATTAGTTAATAGTATCAAGTTTTTAGCAGTGAACAAATATATCCAAGTAAAGAAAGCCAATCAAAATAAATAGCTTCTTTGCTTGATGGACTTCAATTGATTCAAACTACCTTGAACAAAAATCCTTCTTATAGTAATGAAGAGATGTCTCATTTTTCAAGTAATAAACAATTCTCTTGTAGTAATGAAAGCCATTTAAGAATAATGGCTTCTTTATTGGATGAACTTTAATGGATTCAACTTACTCATGACATAATAACACATACCTTGCAATTAAATTAGTGATTAGTGTAGACATTTAACTTAATTTCACAATTCCTTTGCATGAATGCCTTCTTGGAACAAAAGGAGAAGCCTCATTAATTAGACATAAAGTGTTAGTCTAATGTTTCAAGGAATGAACCATTCTATCCATGTAAGAAAAACTATTCAAGATTAATGACTTGTTTGTTTCATGGAAATAAATTAAACAACTGAAGGGTATTAAAGTGCATATCATAATGAAATTAATTTTCTTTATAGACATAGATGTTAATTAAATGATTATTCTTTGTGAATGTTTCCTTGCAAGTGTTATTACAAAGGAATTAGGTGATGGCATTATGTCTTAAACAATGAATGATTTTCTCCTTGTAAAGAAAAATAGTCTACTCCTTTATTTAATGTCCTTCAATTGTTTTACACTAACAAAATGAGAAGCCTTAATACAAGTAATAATGAAATAAACTCATGTTTCAAACAATGAACAAATCTATCATGGTAAAGAAGGCTAATCAAGAGTAAGGGCTTTGTTATTGGATGGACTTCAATACATTCAAACTACTAAAGATAGAATTATATGCATTGCACAAGGGAATCATTGATTGATATAGACTTTTTGGTAATTTAATGATTCATTTGTCTAAAGTGCGAATGACTCTTTAGAAGGCAAATAGAATCCTTATTAGCTAGAAATAAAGTCTTGGTCTTGTGTTTCATCTAATGAATATCCATGTAAGAAAAGGCAACCATGATGAATGACTTCTTTTTTAATGGAATCCAATTGTTTCAAACTACCTAAGGGATGTGCATGTTGTAATGGAATTAATGTTTGGTGTAGACATGAATTTTAATTACATGCTTATTTTGTGTGCATAATTCATTATAATAAAAAGAGAAGCCTTACAACCTAGGAATTGGTGATGGTCTCTAGTTTCTACAAATAAGCAATTCTATCCTTGTAAAGAAAGTTAATAAGAGCAATAGCTGCATTATTTGATAGACTTCAAGGGAGTTGGAGTGCCTAGAGCAAATGTCCTATTGTCAAGTAATCAACAAGGCATTTAAAGTTTCAAGTAGCAAATTATTCTCTCATTGTAATGAAAGCTAATCAAGCATAATAACTTCTTTATTAGATGGACTTTGACAGATTTGGACTACCTAAGATAGAATAAAGTGATTCTTGCAATGGAATTAGTGATTGGTGTAGACATATAAGTTACTTTAATGATTCATTTGTGTGAATGACTCCTTAGAATGAAAGAAGACATATTCACAATAAATAAAGTGATAGTGTTGTGTTTCAAGAAATGAACCATTCTATCTATGTAGGAAAAGGTAATCAAGATGTATGACTCTAGTACGAGTATGTTGCAACAAAATCAATATTTAATGTAAACATGAATGTTAATTAGATGCTCATTTTGTTTAAATGATTCCATGTAATTTATGGAGATGCCTTATTTCTAATGAATCAAGTGATGGTCTCGAGTTTCAAGTAATGAATAATTGTCTTTTGGTAAAGAAATGTAATCAAGAGTAATAACACCTTTATTCATTAGACTTTAATGTATTTGGCTACCTAGAGGAGAAGTCCTATTGTCATGTAATCAAAAAGTTGTCTTTTGTTTCAAATAATAGACTTTTGTTTGATAGTGAAAGAATCTAATCAAGAGTAATAACTTCTTTATTGTATAGGTTTCAATCGATTTAGACTACCTAATATAGAATGACATGCCTTTCGTAATGAAATTATTGATTGGTGTAAACATTTAAGTTATTTTCATAATTCCTTTATGTGAATCAGTCCATGGAATGAAAAAAGAAGCCTTATTAGCTAAAAGTGAAGTGATGGTCTCCTTTATTAAGCAATGAACCATTCTATCCATTTAAGAAAAATAATGAAAATGAATGACTACTTTGTTTTATAGAATTTAATGGATTCATACTACCTTAGTTGTATTAACTTAAATGTCATGATTAATTTAACTTTCTATGTAGACGTAGATGTAAATTGTATGATCTTTTTATGTGAATGTATCCTTGCAAGAAAATAAAAAGCCTTCTCACCAAGGAATTAGGTGATGGCCTTAAGTTTCAACTGATGAATGATTCTTTCTTGGTAAAGAAAGCTAACCAAGAGTAATAACAACTTTATTTGATGGAGTTCAATGGATTCAAACTACCTAAAGGAGAAAGACTTACTATCTAGTAATTAAAAGATGATCTCATGTTTCAAGTAACAAATGGTTCTCTCTTATATGAAAGAAAGTTAATCAAGAGTAATAGCTTCTTTATTGGATGAACTTTAATGGATACAAATTACTTAGGACATAATAATGTGCATTTCATAATAAAATCAGCCATCAATGCAGACATTTAAGTTAATTTAAATATTCTTTTTGTGTGAATGACAACTTAAAATCAAAGGAGAATCCTTATTAGTGAGGAATGAAGTGTGTTCCTATCTCTAAGCAATTAACCATTCAATCTATGTATGAAAAGCTAATTAAGATGAATGACTTCTTGAAATAGAAGAAGAAGTCCTATTACATAGAAATGAAGTCTTAATCTAGTCTTTCTAGCAATGAACCATTTTATTTGTGAAAGGAAGGCTATTGAGGATGAATAACCCCTTTGTTTTATGAAATTTAATGGATTTAGACTACTTGAGGTGTATTTACTTGCATGTTGTAGTGAAATTAATGCTTTTGTGTAGACATAGTTGTAAGTCACATGATTATTTTGTGTGAATCATTCCTAACAATGAAAGGTAAAGTAGTATTGTAGAGGAATTAGGCAAGGGTCTCAAGTTTCAAATAATGAAAGATTTACTCATAATTTACAAAACTAATCACCATTATTCAATTGACTTCAAAATATTCAGATTGCACAAATGAGAAGTCTTACTATGAAGTAATCAAGAGATAAGTTTCAAGCAATGAACAAATCTCTCATGGTAGAGAAGGCCAACCAAGAGTAAAAGCTTCTTTATTAGATGGACTTTGATGTATTCACACTATTAAAAAATGAATTACTTGTATAGTAATGGAATCAATGATCAGTAGGACATTTAAGTTATTTTCTCAATTTCTTTATGTGAATGACTCCATCCAACAAGAGGAAAAACTGTATTAGCTAGAACTGAAGTGCTGGTGTCATGTTTTAGGTAGTGAATCATTACATCCATGTAAGAAAATTAAGGTTGAATGAATGACTCCTTTATTTGATAGAACATAATAGGTTTTGACTACCTTAGGTTTATTGATATGCATGTCACAATGAATTTAATGTTTTATGTAGACATGAATGTTAATCACATAATCATTTTATGTGAATGACTACTTGCAAGAAAATGAGAAGCCTTATTGTAAAGGAATCAAGTGATGACCTTAGGTTTTAAGCTATGAATGATTCTCTTTTGGTAAAGAAATCTAATTGAGAGTGATAGCTGTTTTGTTCAATGAACTTTAATGGATTCAGACTACCTATAGGAGATGTACTATTGTTAATTAATCAAGAGACAATTTCATGTTTCAAGTAATAAATGATTCTCTCACAAGAAAGAAAGTTGATTAAGAATAATAGCTTCTATATTGAAGTGACTCAATTGGATATAGATTACTTAACACATAACATTGTGCAATTGGCAATAAAATTGGAGATCGATGTAGACATTTAAGTTAATTTCATAATTTATTTGAGTGAATAATATATTGAAACATAAGGAGCAACATTATCAGCTTTAAGTGAAATGCATTGTCATCATTTAGCAATTAAATATTCAATCAATGTAATAAAAGCTAATGAAGACCAATGACTCCTTGAAATAAATTATATGCATTATTACCTAAAAATGAGGTGTTAATCTCATTTTTCTATAAGGAAACATTTTATTTAGTTAAAAAGAAAAAAGCTAATGAAGATGGATGACTTTTTTTAGTTTTATGGAATTCAATTGATTCAGACTCCTTGAGGTGTATTTATGTGAATGTTATAGTGAAATTAATGTTTTATGTAGAAATTGATCCTAATTATTTGATATTTTGTGTGAATCTTTCCTAGTAATGAAAGGTGAAGTTGTAGTGCATGTTACAATGAGTTTAATGTTCTTTGAAGACATGGGTGTTAATTGCATTATTATTTTAAGTGAATCATTCCTTGTAACATAAGGTGAAGCTACATTATTGAGAAATCATAAGAGAGACTTAAGTTTCAAACAATAAACAATTTTCTCCCAACAAGCAAAGCTAATCAAAAGCACTAGCTTCATTATTGAATTGAATTCAATGAATTCAAATTGGCCGAATGAGAAGTCCTATTATAAAGTAATTAAGAGACAAGTTTTGAGTAATGAACAAATACCTTATATTAGAGAAGGCTAAGCAAGAGTAAAGTTTCTTTATTGGATGGACTTGAATGCATTCACATTATGCAAAACTAAATAATATGCATATGACAATGGAATTAGTGATGAAAGAAACATTTAAGTTAATTTCACAATTTCATTTTGTAAATAACTCCATGTAGTGAAAGGAAAAGCCTTATTAGTGAGAAAAAAAGTATTGGTTTCTTATTTTAGATAATGAATCATACTATTCAAAGTTATTAGAATGAATGACTCCTTTGTTTGATGAAACAAAATGGATTCAAACTACCCAAGGTGTATTGATGTGCATGTCATAATAAATTTAATGTTTTTTGTAGACATGGATGTTAATTGCATGATCATTTTGTGTGAATTATTGCTTATAGGTAAACAAGAAGCCTTATCACTAGGGAATCAAGTGACATCCTTAAGTTTGAAGAAATTAGTGATTATCTTTTGGTAATGAAATCTAATTAAGAGTAATAGCTTCTTTATTTAATAGACTTGAATGGATTCAAACCACCTAGAGGAAAAGTCCTATTATTAGTTAATAAAGAGACAACCTATTCTTTAAGTAATAAATGATTATCTCATAAGAAAGAAAGTTGAACAAGAGTAATAGCTTTCCACTTGTTGGACTTCATTAAATAAACATTACCCAAGACATAATAAAGTGCATCTTGCAATGAAATTAGTGATTGATGTAGACATGTAAGTTAATTTTGTTATTGCTTTGAGTGAATGACAACTTGAAGTGGAAGGAAAAGCCTTAGAAATGAAGAGTCAATCACATCTTTCAAGAGTGAACTATTCTATACTATTAAGAATAGTTAATAAAGATGAATGATTCCTTTGTTTCATGGAATTTAATGGATTCAAAGTACTTGAGTTGTATTTAAGTGAATGTTGCAATGAAATTAATGTTTTGTATAGTAATAGATGTTAATTACTTAACTATTTTGTGTGAATCTTTCCCTTCAAAAAAAAGGTGAGGTTGTATTGTTAAAGAATCAAATAACGACCTCAAGCTTTAAAGAATGAACGATTTTCTCCCAATTAAGAAAGTTAATTGAGGTAATAGCTCTTTTATTTAATTAACTTTAAAGGATTTGAACTACCTAAAGTAGAAGTCTTATTGTGAAGTAATCAAGAGATATGTTTTAAACAATGAATGACTTGCTTATAGTGGAAAAGGCTAATCAAGAGTAAAAGCTTCTTTATTGGGTGGACTTCAATCAATTCGCACTAACCAAAACTAAATGAAATGCATATTGTAATGGAGTCAATCACCAATAGGACATTTAAGTAATTTCTTAATTTCTTTGATAGACTTTAATGCATTCATAATAAAGAAGGTGAATCAAGTGTAAAAGTTTCCTTATTGGATGGACTTCAATCCATTCAAACAATCCAAAATTGAATAACATGCATGTCACACTATAATCTATGATTAGTGATACATATAAGTTAAATTCATAATTTTTTGATGTGAATAACTCCATGCAATGAGAAGCAAATTCCTTATGAGCTAGGAATGAAGTGTTAATCTCATGATTTAGGTAATGAAACATTTTATCCAAGAAAGAAAAGTTAATCAAAATGAATGGATCATTTGTTTGATTGAATTTAGGGGATTCAAACTACCTAAAGTGTATTTACATGCATGTTGCAATGAAATGAATGTTCTATCTAGACATGAATGTCAATTGCATACTTATTTTTTATGGCTTATACCATGCAATGAAAGGAGAAGCATTATTGACATAAAATTAGGCAATGACCTTAACTCTTAAGTAATGAACAATCTCTCCTAAAGCTAATTAAGAGTAAAAGTTCCTTTATTTAATAAATTTCCATGGATTCAAACTACCTAAAAAGGAAGTCCCATTGTCATGAAATAAAGATGTGGTCTCATGTTTCAAGTAATAAATGATCCTTTCATATCAAAGAAAGCTAACCATGATTGATAGTGAACTACTTGATTAACCAAAATAACTTATAGAAATATCAATTAACAAAATTCTAATTCTAGGTTTTTTTTGCAACAATGATATTAATTAAACTTAAATACACTAATATGGATTTAGTGGGGTGAAACTCTAACTTTATAACAATTAAAGTAAACTACTTGATTAACTAAAATAACTCATAGAAACATCAATTAACTAAATTCTAATTCTAGGTTCATATGAAACTATTTTATTAATTAAACTTAAATACACTAATATGAATTTTACAGGTTAAAATTCTAACTTTATAACAATTGAAGTAAACTACTTGATTAACCAAAATAACTTTTAGAAATATCAATTAACAAAATTCCAATTCAAGGTTCATTTGCGACAATGATATTTGATGCTTTTGATTATCCACAATGTTGCTTTAATTCTATTAGAACTATTAACCCTAGATAACAACAAGATCTATTACTCAAATTCCTCACTTAGAGCGTAAACACTATACCCTTAAAACAAACTCTCTAGACTTATATACTAGCAGACTTAAGAATTAGAAAAATAGGTTAATTAGTAGACTTATATACTCTCTAGACTTGTCTTGAGTTATTCATAACAACAAAAGAAAATCTTGTCCATAATCCCTTCTTATTAGTTGTTACTTAGTGATTAGGAATAGGATAAATACAGGTCACAATCCCTAACTCTACCAATCAACCATAGTTTAATCAACTTAGGAGGCCTAATTTAATGAATTAAAACAATAATCATTCAGCAATATAATCTATATAACTCAAACAATTCCAATAGAAAAGAAAACAACTTAACAAAATAATCTATTCCATTAAAGTCAATTGTTTTGAAATCACCAAATTCTTACTAAAGCTATGCTTTACTAAAGCTATGCTTGCCAACCTCATAGTGTGTCCATCTCATCTTTAATTTTTAGTAGCTAAAAGGTCTTATTTCTAACATAGAAAATGTTCATAGCTAACATGAGAAAACCCTAAGACTCTCTAATAAAATCTCCTAAATTCTTAAGGTTACAATAAACTTGTTTTTGTAATTGTGATATAATTCATGTAATACTGTCCAAGATGATTCTTGAGTAGATCTAGTCTAAATTAGGGTCTACATTCTTCATAAAAAATTTCTTCCCCTTTTTAAGCTTTCCAACACATCCAATCTAGCCCAAGACAAAGGTCCATAGCATAAGTTATGAGTTAAAAGATAAGGCTAACTTAGTTCAGTTTGTTACAAATTTTATAGTGTCTTATCAACTATTTTTGGACCATTAGACAAATATGTTGGGCTTGGGTGTATTCATAACAATTGTAGGCACTTGAATCACTTGATTTGGATTTTAGAAGCTCAACCATTGTAGTGCAGATGCTAATTACATTCAATTTCCAACCAACATACATATGTAATGTAAAAATACAATAATGTTGAATAAAATAACAACTACCTACTCATTTCTTTCCTCTTTATTCATAATAGTACTCAATTAGTTAATGTAAGTCTTGTAACTAAAATGATGAATTCATGTATAGTTCACCTATCAACCATTCTTCTTTACTACCATAAACTAGGCAGCAAAATAGGATATCCCTTATTAAAGCATAAATGAAAATTTGATATTTTTCCTTAATACATTCCCAAAAATAAGGAAATGTACACCAAGGTGCTTTGCATACTCATGTTTGGTTCAATAGTGGAGTACAATTAAGATTTTGCATTTTTCCATTTTTTTAATTATTTTTAAAAGAAAACATCCTATTTACTTAAACCCAAGTTCAAGACTAGCTTAAGAAGAACAATTTCAAGACAAATTACACATTACTTAATCATGCTTTATTACGTAACACACATAACTTCTCAACAAGCATTATTTCAATTGAGTATTACAAAGTTAAGCACACTTATTACTATTTTACCAAACATTGCTAACATCCTAAGCCAAGCAATAGATTATGAAAATAATCCAATTTCATACATTTGAAACATAAACATATGATCACTATTTCACAAAAACTAACAAAAAATGAAAACAAAATACTACCTAAACCTCTCCTCCTAATTAAAACTTACATTATCCTTAATGTAAGGCCAAATGTAATAGAAAAATATTTGAAACATAAAAGAAAAATGAAAGAGTACAAAAATCAAATTTAAAGTATGCTTGGGTTGCCTCCTAAGTAATGCCTTTGTTTAATATCATTAGCTTGACAACATGTTTCCTTAGTCAACATAGATAGGATTCACCAACTCCATCACCTCAATATTCTACACTTGAAAACCTTCATAAAAAGGTTTGTCCCTATGACCATTCATCTTGAAAACTTGAGCCTATGACTATTCATGTTGAAAACCTTGCTCATCTATAAAGTCCTTATCTAAACTATACTATGACCAACAACATTAGTAATAACAAAAGGACCAACCTACCAAGATCATAACTTATTTGGAAGTAGTTTAAACCCTGAATGGTAAAGGAGGACATTCTATCTAACATCAAAGTTCTTCCTTGAAATCCTTTGATCATGAAATGCCTTTGTCTTTTCTTAATCTTTTGGTGCACTTATGATTTGATTATAAGATGAAAAACCATCAAGAAAGCAATAATGACTATGATGATCTAGTGGTAGAGTTTAATTTCTTGTAATCAATATACACTTTCCACTGCATTTGTACATGTGTATGTACCAAACTCATCATTATTATTATTTGTAACCATTTTGACACCATATTTCTTTAAGACCACCTATACCAGTCTCACCCATTTGCTATTCATGATTAGATATATGATGCTAGCATCAAGGAGGTTCAAAATCTCCTTCTTTAATACCTCTATCATTAGGGTGTTCAATTGATGTTGAGCTTCTCTAGTTGATTTGGCTTATTGATAATGAATGCAATTCAACCAGATGTGAAGTTTAGTAATGGTATTTAGTTAATGAAATTTGAGTCCTAGAACCCTTGTTTATTGATTTTTAGTTTACGTTTAAAGCTAGAATTTAACTTGTAGTTAGATAATCCTTTCTTCATTTGATTTATCTAGATAATAGAGGAAATTTTCATAATTTGTACTTGAGTTTTCTCCTCATGGGATTGATACTTAGACTTATGTCCACTTGATTACTTAAGCATCACAAACACTTGTGGTAAATTTAAGCATAAACTAAAGATTCAACAAAATATTTCTACCTAAAAAATTTGAATTATACCGTCACACCTAAACCAAACATTATCCTCAATGTTTGGAGCTATAGGCCAAAGTAGTAAGAAAAAAATTGCGAGGAAAACATAGACTAACAACATTTAAACACCATATTGACTAAGTGAAAAAGATAAAAATTACCAGGTAAATGTGGCTTGCCTCCCACCAAGCACTTTATTTAGTTTATGAGCAAGACTAAACATATAAGATTACATTGTCAAGAAACATGCACTTAATGATTTCATCCTTAAGCTTGGTTATGGCTCCTTTCAAGTAAGGCTTCATAAGATGTTTGTTGACCTTGAATGTTTCTTGAGTTCATTGGCTTACTAACTCTGTAGCACCACAGGGAAATACTAAGACCACTTGAAATGGTCCACTTCATCTTGATCTAAGCCTTTTTTAGAAATAATTTAAATCTTGTATTAAATAGTAACACTTTCATTACAAGATAAAGAGGCTTACAAATTAAAGCCTTGTCATGATAGAGCCTTATGCATGCCTTTTAAATTTTTGCATTCTCATAAGCTTCATTCCTTATCTTTTCAAGGTCATTCAATTATAGTAACTATCCCTCCTCAACTTTGTCCATATCCATGTTTAATGCCTTTGTAGCTTAGTATGCTTTATGCTCTAACTCAATAGGGAGTCATCCCAATAGGTGTCATGCATGTTGTGTAATACACCTATAATACATCATTTAGCTTTAATGCCTAATCTCTCCTAGAAGGGAAAACTAATTTTTTTTTTTTTTTTTTTTTAAATTGCCTTAATTTGATGGTTACTTAGATTAACTTGGCTTAAGGTTCAAGCCTTCTTCAACACACCTTCAAACAATTTATTACAAAAATGGCTTCCTCTATCACTGATAATGGCCCTAGGAATCCCAAACATGCTAAAAATCACATGCTTCAAGAATTTAGCAATAGAATTAACATCATTAGTTTGAGTAGGCATAACCTTAATCCATTTTGACACATATCAACAGCAATTAATATATATGCATACCCCATAGTGGGAGGAAAAGGACCTATGAAATTTATTCCCACGCATAAAAAGGCTTAACTACCAAATTCCCAATCAAGGGCATTTCATTCCTTTTACTAGTGCCTCCACTCCATTGACACTTATCACAATGCAAGCAATAATAATGAGCATCCTTAAAGAGACTAGGCTAGAAAAACATAATTGTAGCACCTTATAAGTTGTCTTCTTACCACCAAATGGCCATTATAATGCAACTCTTAACAAAAGGCTAGAATACTTTGTTGTTGCTCTTAAGGCACACATTTGTGAATAATCTAGACTGCATAATGCTTGAATAGAAATGGGTCATCCCAATAATAATGCTTGTATGCGGATAAAAACCTCTTTTTTACTTGATAAGACAATCAGCCCAAAACATGCCATAAGCAAGAAAATTAATCATATTAGCATATTATAGTTTCTAGGCTATAGAAAGTAACTATTAATTAGGAAAGGTTTCACTAATAGGTTTAACCACTTTGTGGTCAAGTGTGTTAAAGGAGGAAATCAATCTGAAAAGATTGTTGTTACAACATTTTCACAACCATTTTTATTACTAATTTCTAGGTTAAATTCTTTCAAAAGCAAAATCCATCTAATCAACCTTCACTTAGCATTGAGTTTAATTAATAAATATTTTAGTGCAACACAATTGGAATGCATAATCACCTTAAATCCTTTTAAATAAGACCTAAATTGATCTATTGAAAAAACAACTACCAACAATTCTTTTTCAATGGTTGAATAATTCAATTGGGCATTATTGAGTGTTCGATTAGCATAGTAGATAACATGCAACAATTTCTCCACTCTTTATGGCATAATCAAATGCATCACAAATTATCTAAAAGGGAAATGTTTAATTTGATGCCATAAGGATAGGTGCGGAAGTCACCTTAACTAAACTAAAAGCATTCAAAGAATCTTTAAAAACAAATGGAACATCTTTAGACAAAAAGTTACATAAAGGGTGATTGATTTTGGAAAAGTCCTTAATAAATTGCCTATAGAACCTAATATGTCCTAAGAATCTCTTGGCACCCTTGACTAATGTGGAAGGTGGCAAATTAATAATTAGATCAATATTGACTTATCTACCTCAATATCCTTATAGGATATGACATGACTAATGCTTAGCCATAAAATGACTCTCTCCTTAGCTTAATGTTAGGTTACATTCTATACATCTTCTCAACAATAAAGTCAAGAATCTAGACATGCATCAAAAGAAGTACCAAAATTTGAGAATTCATCCATAAAGACCTCTATGAAACATTTCACCATGTCTAAAAATATGGACATCATAAATCCTTCAAAGATGTTTGACCATTACAAAGCCCAAAATGCATCCTTATAAAAGTAAATGTCCTAAATGGATTTGTGAAAGTTGTCTTCTCTTAATCTTTTGAAGTAATTGGAATTTTTATAGTAACCTAAAAGACCATCAAAAAAATAATAAAAATCAAGTCCATTTAATCTTTCTAACATATGATCATTAAAAGGAAGGGGACAATGATCTTTTAAGTATCTACATTTACCTTCTTGTAGTGTATGAACATTTCCATCCTATGGTTGCCTTAGTAGGAACCAAGTCATTCTACTCATTTAGGACAACAATGATGCCAAATTTCTTGGGCACAACATGCATAGGGCCTAGCACTCCTGCTATCTAAAATAAGGATAATCACTCCTACATCTAGAATTTTTAGTATTTGTTTCTTTACTACCTCTTGCATATTTGGGTTATGTCTTCTCTAGGCTTCCCTACTTGTTTGGAATTTTCCTATAGAAGGATCTTATGGCGCACACATTGCAAGCCTAATGCATATGATGTTAGAAATGGTCCAGCCCATTGCTTACTAAGTACTTAAACTAAGTTCTCGTATTAAGAATGGGTTAAACTAGCACTTAGTATGCTTTTTTGGCACTTAAATGCAATATGTCCCCTTCCCAAGCACTCTAATATTTGATGAACTTCAATGAATTCAAAATATGTAAAAGCAAAGTCCTATTGTAAAATAATTAAGGGATAATCTCATGTTTTAGGTGATGAACAAATCTCTCATAGTATAAATGGCTAACGAAGGGTAAAGCATGTTTACACAAAAACAAAATAATATACATATGTCCCTATAAAATCTTGGATCATAGTAGATGTTTAAGTTTCATGAATCCTTTGTGTGATTGACTTGTTAGAAAAAAAAAAAGGATATGCCTTATTGGCCATAATTGAAGTGAACACCTCATGTTTTAGGTAATAAACTATTCTATCACCATAAGAAAGCTAATCAAGGTGAATGACTTATTTTTTTAAGGAATTTAATAGATTTAGACAACCTAAAGTGTATTGACATGCATGTCACAACAATATTACTATTCATAGTAAACATAGATGTTCATTGCATGCTCATTTTCTACAAATATTTTCTATCAACGAATTAAGAAGCCTCACTACCCAAGAATCAAGTGATGGCTTCATGATTTGAGAAATAAATAATTCTTCCTAGTAAAGAAAGATAATCAAAAGTAATAGCTCTTTATTCAATGGACTCCAATCAATTTGAACCACCTAAGCCAAAATAACATGCATCTCATAATGGAATTAATGATTAGTGCAATATCATAATTCCTTTGTGTTAATGACTCCTTCTAATGAAAGAAGAAGCCTTTTTTTTTCTTTGGAAATGAAGTGGTGCTCATCTTTTAGGCAACATACCACTCTATCTTGATAGGAACTAGTCCAAATGAATGACTCCTTCATTTGATAGAATTTAGTGGATTAAGACTAACTAAGATGAATTGATGTGAATGTTGCAAAGGAAATAATGTTCAATGTACACATAGATGTTAATTACACAACCATTTTGTGTGACTAATTTCTTCCAATGAAATGCAAAGCCTTATTACCAAGGAATCAAGTGATAGTATGAAGTTTCAACCAATGAATCATTCTTTGATGGAAAAGAAAGCTACTTAAGATTAATAGCTTTTTTATTTAATGGACTTTAATCAATTCAAACTACTAAAAGTGTACTCCTATTGTCAAATAAATAATAAATGTCTCATGTTTCAAGTAATAAAAATTATCTCATAACAAAGCAAGCTAATTGAGTGTAATAACTTCCTTATTGGATGGACTTTTGATTGATTCAACCTGCCCAATCCAAAATAATGTACATCTCCCCAAGAAATTAATGATTGGTGAAGACATTTAATTAAATTTTCTCATTCCTTTTTTTGAATGACCCCTTAGAATGAAAAAAGAAGCCTTATTAGCCAAAATTGAAGTATTGGTCTCATCTTTTAGGCAATGAACTATTCCATCTATGTAAGAAAAGTTAATCATGATGAATGACCCCTTTGTTTGATGGAATTCAATGGATTCACATTACTTCAGAATTTTTGAAGTATACGTTGTAGAGAAATTAATGTTTGTTATAGACATGGATGTTAATTGCATGATCATTTTATATGAATGATTCCATGCAATGAAAGAAGAAACATTATTATCAAGCAATGAGGTGATGGTCTTAAGTATTAAGTAATGAGTGATTCTTACCAAGTAAAGAAAGCTAATCAATAGTAGTAGCTCCTTTATCCAATGAACTTCAATGGATTTGGAATTCCTAGAGGATAAGTCCTTTTGTGAAGTCATAAGGAGATGGTCTCAAGTTTCAAGCAAGCAACAATTCTCTAAGAGAACTTAGAGTAAAAAAGGCTAATCAAGAGTAATAAGGCTAATTAAGAGTAATAAATTCTCATTGAAAATAGTAGAGACATTGTAATCTCTTAGTAATTCCAAATTGTAGGCATGTCTCCAATCTTTCCATCTCATTAAATGGACCATGAGCTCAGTGTGTCAAATTTAACTTCCTATTATGTGGAAATCTTCATTTCCTTAATTGAAGTCACATCAAGTCACCAAGAGCAAACTAATATTTCTTTTGATGCTTGCTTTCCATGTGCATTTAAACTTCATTATTGCTTTCAATTTGACCTAGAATTTGCTCATAGAGCTTTTTTACTATCTTGGCTCTTTCATCCCTATCAAAACACTCTATCTCACTTAAGAAGTGGAGTGAGATTAATAAGAGTGATGGGATTGAAATCATGTACTACACCAAATGGAGTAAAGTAAGTAATGCAATCTGTGCTCTTATTGTAGGCAATAAATAACTCCATCATAGTAAAGAACACCAATTAGGAGTAATAGTTTCTTTATTGTAGGGATGATAAATGAGAATTTATTATTTTTTTCCTTATTACATTTATTTTTTTAATGAATTTTAGACTTATATAAGATGATTAGATTCTATTTCTGGTTTTAAGTATGTTTTAAAAAGTTTTGAGAATACATGATTTTAGTAGGAAAAATTAAAACATTTTATTGTTTTCATTTTTGTTGCTTGTTTCTTTTTACTTAAAGGTCCAGATTGGAAAAGTGGTATTTAGTGAAGTTGTCGTAGACATCTCAAATTTTATAGATTAAAGTCAAGAGTCCAAAAGCATTTTCTTTTGGACCTTGAGACATTGCTTTAAAGATAGGGTACAAAACTAAAGTCTAGCCCTAATTGAAGTAGGATTCGTGTTGAAGTGTTACATACAAACAATGGGCATAAATTAAGTTTTAACATCCAAATCTCATTATTTGAAAGCCTAAATTGAAGTGGACAATTGAGCCTACAATTCTTCTAAAAAGATCCAAACCCAAATTATTTTTTTAATGGTTTAAAAATAGTCGAGAAGTCGCTATAGAATCTATCTTGGACTAGACTGAGTTAGTCTCAATTTTTAGCTCATAACTTAGGCTTTGGACCTTTGTTTATTGTAAGACTTGATGCATTGGAAAGATGTAGAAGAAGACTACAACCTGCATGAATAAGTTAGAACCTAATTCTAATTGTATCTTGTACAAAATCAACTTGAAAGAGAATAGAGGGATTTTGGAAGATTAAGGAAACCCTAAATCTTTAGGATTTGCTAGTGGCTGCTATTGATGGTTTTGTTTTCTTTTTCCTTAAGGATATGAGTAATCATCTTTTGGAAGTAAAATGGGAGAGATGGAGAGAACTAAATTGTCACTTTAGAGGCTCTTCAACAATTTTGGGGAATGTCAAAACTTTTGATACAACAAAGGTATATACTATTTTGATATGTTCTACTCTTCTTTTATTGAATTGTTTAAGTTACTTTGATTTAATGGTTGAATGATTGTTTATTCAATTAATTTGGTTAGACCTACTAAATTGAATAAAGGAATATTAATTATTAGAATTATGAATAGTGATTCATTTTTACCCTCTTCCTAGTCACCAAGTAGCAAATGACAATAAGGGATTATGGACAAGTTTTCATCTTATTTTTATAAACGACTCAACATAGGTTAAATGATCCAAGCTTATGTGATTGTTGCTTGTATTAACCTATATATGTAGTTCTTAAGGTTTTTATATATTACTGTAGTGAACATTTTCTAGAGGTACAATGATTAGAATCTAAGTGAAGAGTTTGTTTTACTTAATGAATATCTAAAGGAAAATTTGGGAAATAGAGCTTGTTGATATCTAGGATTGAGGGTTCCATTAAAAATGAAATAATGTTGTGGGTAATTAAAAACATTAAATATCATCATTGTGTGTGAACCTAAAATTGGACTTTTAATATTTAATCTTTTTATAATTTATTTGGTTTGATCAATTTATTTATTTTCTTTGCTAAAAATTAGAATTCAACTTTTTTCCCTCCACCCAATTATGTTAAGGTGTTTAATTTTTAGTTAATTAGTAATGAATTGATAGCACTCCCTCTAGGTTCAAACCTTGCTTATACTATTTACTATTGAATAATTGAGAGTAAGACATTAAATTTTTGGTGCTTTAATGACAACTACCAAAATTTAGCATCATTTCCAGAGAGTCTTTTCTATAAATTTTTGCATTATATATATATTTATTTATATATTTATATTTATTTATTTATATTTAATTTTAGTAAGTTGATTATAGCATTATCTCTCCTTTTGTTTATGAAGGTCTGTGTATCTCAGGCATTTTTGGTGTTTTTGTGTTTTCAATTACAATGGTACTATTAATGAAGAAAATCAATTAGTGGTGTAGAAATGATGCCAAAGTCCTTAATGATGTGTCTATAAGAACTAGTTAAACCATGAAAACTATGTAGATTACTAACAAACTTAGGTGTAGGCTAATCATTGATTGCAACCTTAATATCCTTAGCACTTACATCATAGCTAAGAAACATGACATGATTAGTGCAAAAGGAACATTTCTTGAAATTAGCATACAATTTCTTAACATGTAAAACACTTAAAGCAAAGTGTAAATGATCAAGATGCTTATTTATGTATTTGTTATAGACCAAAATATCATCAAAATACACAATCATAAATTTATTGATGAGTGCACACAAAACATGATTCATCAATGTCATAAAATTTCCATAAGAGTAAACTTGATAAATTTTAAAGTTCTCAAAAGAACCAAACAAAAAGGTCTCTTAAATTTACTAAAAATTAATCAACCATTCCATAAATGAGGGGTATATACCTATATATAAAGTTTAAAACATAATAGTTAATCATCAAACTTGCTTAACAAACCACTAAATAAAGGACTGGGCTTAAATTGAGATATTATTTAATCCATTACAATTATAAAATAATTAAATAACATGCATTCCCCCTTAAAAGAAAAAAGTTATGCCAAGTCTATAATTCAACTAAAACTCCTCAAATAAGTTGTTATTAAACTTGTATAAAGTTTATTAAGTCTGGTGTTCCTTTAATCCTTGATCCTTTTATTGTGCATTATTTTCAATCCAAAGTACTTCAATAAGCCCATTTAAAGCTTCGTGCATCCTTTTAGCTTTTGCTCATGTTATTGGACCTTTATGTATGTGCAATGAATCAATACACATGCTAACTTAATTCCTATCAAGAGGCCTTATTTTCTAGAAATGAAGTGTTAATCAAATGTTTTAGGTAATTAAGCATTTTATCTTGGTAAGAAAAGCTAATCAAGATGAATGACTCTTTTATTTGATGGAATTCGAGGGATTTAAACTATTCAAAATGTATTAACATGCATGTCATAAAAAAAAAATTAGAAAAGAAAACTAATGTTCTCTATATACAATGATATTAATTTCATGATATGATGGCAACAAAAGGAGAAACCTTTTACTAAAAAATTAGATAGTTGTCTTAAGTTTCAAGTAATGAACAATTCTTTGTGGTAAAGAAAGATTACCAGCAATAATAGCTCCCTTTTTTGATAGACTTAAATGGATTTAGACAACCTATATCAAATGTCCTATTGTTGAGGAATGAAGAGGCAATTTCATGTTTCAAGTAAGAAATGATTCTCCCCTACTGAAGAAAACTAATTAAGAGTAATAATTTCTTTATTCGATGGACTTCATGGGATTTTAACTACTAAAACATAATATTGTAATTTTGACAATAAAATGAGTAATTGGTGTAGATATTTAAGCTAATCACAATTTTTGTACTTGAATTAGTTATTGGAATGAAAGGATAAGACTTACTATGCACCTGAAGTGCTAGTGTCTTCTTTCAAGTATTAAACCATCCTATCTAAGTAAGAAAGTAAATCAAGATTGACTACTTTGTTGTATGGAATAGGTCAATTCATAATTTACCTCATAGGTCTAATTCATGTCCTTTCATAGAACACATTGTTTATGAGTATTAAAAACTAACTTCATCAATAATATTGTATATGTTTCACAAATTTTTCTATATAAACACATAGGAGACAAAGTACATTATCAATCTAATTAAACCTTAGCCTAGCTAATTGGATCAATGAATTAGCAAAGTAGATATTGGACTAGGTTAGGTTAGTGTAAATACCATTTGGTACATTGAACTAGAAAAAAGTAATTGATCCATCCAATATTTTGAAATTTAAATGATCAAAAAAATTGGTTAAACTAGATTAAGTCATTTTTGGCTAAATGAAATCATTTATAATTGGTGGTGGCTAGAATTCTCTTGTCTCCCAAACACAATCCAAAGCAAAAGACTCAACATTTTTGCAACCTCCTAATCCAACCATCCATCATCTCTGATATGGCTTCTCTCCCAAACATTATCCAAAGCAAAAGACTCAGCATTCTTGCAACCTCCTAATCCAACCATCCATCATCTCTAATATGGCTTCATTTTTTGTTGCCAACTCTTTTAGAGTCCACCTCTGACTTTGATCATCTTTGATCATGTTTAAAGTAAACACTAATTTTTCTAGGATGTGTTTTAACTTCATGATATTTATGATAGCACTCTTATTCATGACCATGATTAAGATATATTGGCTTAGATTTCTTTTGTTTGATCTATTTATCATCCTCTTTGTTGTTCCCACAGCCTTGTATGGGTTGTAATTATTGTCAACCAGATTTAAGTGTGCAAGCAAAAGTGGCTCATTCAAGCATTCAAGGAATGAGTTTTTAGTAGAAAGAAAAAGGGCAAGAAAAATAAATTAAGAAGGAGGATAATGCTGAATTTTGAATGGAACAGTAATATGAAGCCACATGGAGGGGCAAGAAAGGAAATCCGCCGCAGCTACAGTAAGCCCTACTAGGGTTTTCATAGAAGGGAGTATATAAACCAAGACTTATCTCTTTTGGAAAAACAGCCACTTGAAAAATAGTGTAAGCAGACCAGAAACGTTCGACGGTGAAAGCAGACCAGAAACGTGCAATAGTGTGAGCAGACCTGGAAGCGTGAGAACAGATCAAGACCAGACCTAGAAACGTGAGACCAAATCAAGACCAGACCTGGAAACGTGAGACCAGATCAAGACCAGACCTAGAAACATGAGAGTAGATCAAGACCAAACCTGGAAACGTGAGAGTAGATCAAGACCAGGCCTGGAAATGTGAGAACAGATCAAGACCAGACCTAGAACGGGTGAGACCAGACTAGACCTAGAGCAAGTGAAACGTGAGATCTGGTGAGACCAGGTGAGGTGTGAGACCAAGTGAGACATGAGACTAGGTGAGGCGTGAGACCAAAAAAGGGTGAAACGGGTGATACCAAAACACACTAGAAGACTAGAATTGGTGAGACCAAAAAAGGGTGAAATGTGTGACATCAGAACACACTGTAAGACCTAGAATCGATGAGACCAGAAAATGGGTGAGACCAGACTAGGTGAGATGGTGAGACCAGAAGACGGGTGAGACCGTGAGACGATGAGACCAGGAGTTGGGTGAGACAACCTAGAGAAGAAATTTGGTGAAGCATTTAAGAGAACTTAACGAATTTTCAGATTTCTTCAAGAGAGGTTAGATAGTGTTTTGGTGATCTTCCAAGCAGTAGTGAAGCAGCCTATTCAAATCAAACAGAGGCCAACACAAGCTAGAAGAAGGGTAGACACAATAAGTGACACTCTATGTATTGTGATTGCTTTATATTTGTAATAGTGAAAGGAGTAGAAGATTAAGACATCCATTGTAATCATAGGGGATACCACACTGGTGTTCTCAAGTATAGTGGATTGTCTCGGTAGAGGAAGAATCCTGACCACCATGGAGTATGTCACATTGATGGAACCACGTAAATCTCTCGTGTCTTTGCTTTGAATTTACATTTGTGTTTTGAATTGAGTTGTGAACACAGCTAAAGAATCATCAAACCCATAACCTAAAAGAAGACCTAGTCAAGAACAACCGATTCGTCTAATGGGCGAGGTGTCCGAAAGGTAACTTTGGGGACTATTGTGATCAGTAGGTAACAATAGATCTACCTTAGTTGAATCTGGGAAAAAGTTCATTTTGGCTTAAGTTATCAGAGTTTTTTTAAGGGGTGTGATACTAATTCACCGCCCCTGTTAGTATCACAGACTAATAGATCCTAGGGTGAAGTTGGGAACTTCAATTGGTATCAGAGCCTGGTTCACCAGTTTGAAGCTTAACAGCTTGGTGTACTAATTTGAAGGGTTTCAGAAGTTTTAACTTGTTCAACATACTGAGAAATGGATGCTAGTACCAACACTAGCACTACTTACAGCAAGAAGGTTCCAATCTTTAATGGAACCAACTACCATATGTGGAGAGCAAGAGTGCAGGTGGTATTTGCAACCATGGGCATGAACATGGTGAAATCTGTACAGGAGGGTTTTGAGCTTCCAAAAGAAAGTAAAGATCCAACCCCAGAGGAATTAAGACAGCTTGAGATCAATGGGAAAACCTCAAATGTCATCATTTCAGCATTGATAGATGCTGAATATGCTAAAGTTATGGACTGCAAATCTACTAAGGAGATATGGGACAGATTGCAAAAGGTCTATGAAGGTGATGGCAGAATGAAGGAGGCCAAGCTTTAAGTTTTCAAGGAGAGATATGAATCCCTCAGAATGCAAAAGAATGAGACAGTCCAAGAGTTCTTCACCAGGATTATTGATGCTGTAAACGACCTTAGAAGTCATGGGAAGAACAAGAAGGACTCATCTATTGCAAAGAAAATTCTAAGAATTCTGCCTGGGAGGTTTACCTCAAAGGTGGTAGCCATAGAGGAGAGTAAAGATCTCAATTCTATGTCATTGCATGATCTCCAGTGCAATCTCATTGCATATGAGATGAGAATAAAGTCAACTAAAAGCTCCTCAACATCAAAGCTATGAAAGGAGGCAGCTTTCAAAGCTATGAGGCACTTGAAGATAAGAGAAGAGGAAGAATCATCCAATGAGGATGATGATGATGATGAGGAAAAAAGTGAAGGTGAAGTGTTGGCTTACTTCACAAGGAAATTCAAAAAGGGGTCTAAGAAGGGAAAAGGATAGTTGTCCTTGAGATGTTATCGTTGTGGGCAAATTGGACACTTTGCTTCTCAATGCAAAGTGAAACTTAATGATAAAGATGAGGATGGTGATGATGAGTAGAATTCAAAATGGAGAAGACCATCATCCAAGTCAAGGAAGTCCAGCAGGAAGACTATTAACCCACAAAAGAAGAAGAGAGGCTCATTCAAGAGTTATGTGAGCCAGACAAAAGAAGCCAATGAGGAGGAAGATGTAGACTCATCAGATAAGCATGCCTTTATGGCATCAGCTCGATATGGTAGTTCAACCTCTGAAGAGGTAGAGGAGATTGATGAAGAAGAACCAGATCTTGAAACTAAGTTAGAAGCAGCTTCAAAGGAGATAATCAGAAGGGGCAGAACCATAAGAAAGTTAGAGGCCCATATAAAACAAGTTGAAGCAAAGATTGAGGAAGTAGAAAGTCAAAAGGATGAAATAAGGGCTGAACATATTGATTTGAAGAACAGATCAAAATATGTGAAGACCTTACCTTGGAGCTTGGCTCAAGGACTTCAACAATTGAAGAAATGGAGAAAGAGTGAAGAGAACTTGCAGAGCTTGTTTCTCCTACCACTTCAAGCTTTTGCAAGAGAAAAGAAGAATGAAGAGAAAGTGCAACAATCTAAGGCTGCATTGCCTAAAGATAATGAGACTTTGCCATAGAAGTTGAAAGAGAAGGTTAAGTTTTAGAAAGAAAAGACTAATCAGCTAGGAACAGTGAAGGCTGAAAATAAAGAAGATTTGAAGAAGCAACCAAGGGTTGCAAACAAAAATGAAGAAAAGAAAGTCAGCCAGCAAAGGGCTACGACTGAACAGAAGAAGGAGAAGAAGGTGATTGAAATGAAAGCCACACAAGCAAAGAAGCCAGAAACCTTGCCTACATAGCAAATAGTGAGCAAAAGAAAACAAACTGTGATTAGACCCAAGAAGTGGCAGTTTCAAGGTTACTGTCTTTATTGTGAAGTTTTGGGTCATAAGGCAAGTAAATGCTGGTGGAGAAGGCCAGTATATCTCTCCAACTTGAGAAGATCCAATGCTACATACAGGGGGAGACAATACAAAATTCAGAGGAGAACACCTATCATGAGTTCTTGCACATACTGTAAAAAGTAAGGACACACTGACAAGGTTTGTTGGTGGAAGCCCAAACTAGTGGTTTCAAACAACAAGTTTGCTATATTAGCAAACTTGGAACAATGTGAAAGGTGCAAGCAGGATGGCCATAATGCCAAGAGATGCATGACACTTCTCCCTAAGCAAGAAAAGGCACTCAATGGCACAATAAAACCAACTGGTACAGTCAAAGCTGAGAAAAAGGAGAAAGCTATCTTCAAGCTAGTTCAAAAGAAGGAATATAGAGCTAAAAGGGAGGAGGCTAATATAGCTGAAATTACACTAAAGGCTGACTACAAGGATAAACAGTAGATCCTTGATAATGGATGCACTTCAGACATGACAGAAGATAAGAGTAAATTATCAAAGCTGAACAAGTCAAGAGAAGGCAGAGTCAAGTTTGGCAATGATGATTCACTCAACATCAGTGATCAAGGGTCAGTAAATATTAGAAAAGGAAAGCTGAAAGATGTTCTGCACATTAAAGGACTCAGATATAATTTAACATCTATCAGCCAACAATGTAATGAAGACCATAAAGTGATATTCACAAAAACAGGTTGCCAAGTAAAGAGTAAAGAAGGTAATACTGTTGCAGCTGGGAAGAGAACAGTTGGAAATTTATATGTGATTGATGAGGATAAGACAAATAGTTGTTTACTTACAAAAGAAGAAGAAAATCAACTCTAGCATAGGAGGTTGGGACACTCAACACAGAAGAACATGAAGAAGCTGACCACTACTCATGCAATCAGAGACATTCTAGAACTCAAGAGAGAGAGGGAGTATGTCTGCTCAGCATGCTCTAAAGGAAAATAAGTCAGAAAGTAGTATAGGACCATAGAGTTCAATTCTGAAGCAATGCTTGACATTGTACATACTGATTTGTGTGGGCTGATGAGAACAAAAGGGTTGAATGGTGAGAAGTACTTCATCTTGTTTGTTGATAATTATTCTAAAAGGACCTGCATCATGCACCTCAAACACAAGTCAAAAGTTTTGAAATGCTTCAAGAGATACAGAAGATTGGTTGAAAATAAGAGTGGAAAGAAGATCAAAGTATTGAGGTCAGATCAAGGCATTGAATTTACAAATGGAGCTTTTCAAGATTACCTTGAGAAGCATGGAATTCACCATCAGATGGCAGCAGCAAGAACACCTCAACAGAATGGGGTGGTAAAGAGGAAAAATAGAGCTGTGGTTGAAATGGCAAGAACTCTACTACTAGAATCCAAGCTTCACACAAGATTTTGGACAGAAGCAACATTTACAGCTGTGCACCTACTGAACAGAGTTTTACTAAAACCCAATACTGATAAGACTCCATATGAGCTATGAGTGGGAAGAAGACAACAGAAAAGTATCTTAGAATCTTTGGCAGTCCATGTTTTGTGAAGAACAAGAAGCAAAACTTGGGAAAATTCCATGCTAGGTCAGATGAAGGCATCTTTATGGGATACTCAACAAAGCCAAAAGGTTACAGAGTATTTCTGCACAAACTAGGAAAAGTGGTCACTTCTAGTGATGTGAGAATAGATGAAAACTAGAAAACAATGCATAATGGAGAAGTTGAGGACAGTGAAGAAGATGACTTCAAGATAGATGAAGAATCAGACCAACATAAAGAAAAGGGAAAAGAAGTAAGTTTAGACTCAGAGATGAGTGAGTCTGAAGATGAAGAAAGAGATTCTCTTGCAACTAAGACTGTGCAAGAGAGAAAGACAAAGAAGACATGGACTAGTGCTTATCAAGGAAATCAAATCATAGGTGACCCATCAGCAGGAGTTACAATAAGAAGAAGAATTATGGGAGCTACTGCTTTACTCTCACAAGTTGAACCTAAATTTGTTGAAGAGGTTGCACAAGACAAAGCTTGGGTCAAAGTTATCAATGAGGAGTTGGATCAAATCAAGAATGAAACATGGGAGCTAGTTCTAAGACCCACTAACAAGAATGTCATAGGAACAAAATGGGTGTTTAGAAATAAACACAATGAAGATGGCAAGGTGGTGAGGAATAAGGCTAGGTTAGTTTGCAAAGGCTATACTCAGATAGAAGGAGTAGATGGTGATGAAACTTTTGCACCAATAGTAAGGTTGGAAACTATCAGAATGTTCTTAGTTTTGGCAGCACTTTATAGGTATAAAGTTTACCAGATGGATGTGAAATCAGCCTTTCTAAATGGGCTCCTAAAAGAAGAAGTGTATATTAAACAACTCGATGGAGTACAAATCAGTGAGGATGAGACACACGTGTGCAAGTTAAAGAAAGCCTTGTATGGCCTTAAACAAGCCCCAAGAGTATGGTACGGTAGGCTGGATGTGTATTTGAGAAGGTTGAACTTTAGAAGAGGAACAATTGATAATAACCTATATGTGTTCAACTCAGAGAAAGGCTAATTGATAACCATAGTATATGTAGATGACATCATCTTTGGAGGGGATCACTCTGAGCTATGCCAAGAATTTGCACAGAAGATGAGTGAGGAATTTGAGATGTCATTGATTGGAGAAATGACTTACTTTCTTGGATTATAGATAAAACAGTGTGAAGAAGGTATTTTTATTTCTCAGACAAAATATGCCAAAGAGATACTGAAAAAGTTTTGCATGGAGGATAGCAGACCTGTCAGCACTCCTATGACAGTGGGCTGCAAGTTAACAAAAGATCAGGAAAGAAGGAGTACAAGCCCCACAGAATACAGGAAGATGATAGGGAGCCTTCTATACCTTACAGCATCAAGGCCCAATCTCATGTACGGTGTGTGCATCGCCAGCAGATTCCAAGCTGATCCTAAGGAATCTCATGTGTTGGCAGTGAAAAGAATCCTAAGATACCTCAAAGGGACAGTGGAAATGGGTTTGTGGTATCCTGCCGTGGATCCTGTAAAACTCCGAGCATACACTGATGCAGACTGAGCAGGAAGTACAGATGACAGAAAATCAACTAGTGGCTGCAGCTTCTACTTGGGTTCAAAGTGTGTTGCATGGTTAAGTAGAAAGCAAAACAGTGTTGCTTTGAGCACAACTAAGGCTGAGTACATGGCTGCTTGTACAGCATGTACTCAGGTGATATGGATGCAAAGACAATTGGCATATTTGGGTGTTGAAGTGAAGTTACTAGTAAGTGTACTTTGTGATAATCAAAGTGCAATTGATTTCAATAAGAATCTAGTTCAACATTTAAGGAGCAAGCATATTGACATTCGGTATCACTTTATCAAGGATCAAGTGGAAGAGGGCACAATTCAGTTGGAGTATGTCGGTACTAAAGATCAAATCTTAGATATTCTAACTAAACCTCTATCCACAGAGCTATTTGAAAAGCACATAATGAGTCTGTCTGTGCAAATGCCTCCTTAAGCCTGAAGTTCAGGTGAATCCTCCATCTCTACTTTGCGAGTTTTTCAAATTTGTAATTGGTTGGCAAATGGGGAGAGAAGTAACAATGTAGGGGGGAGCTGTTAAGAAAGGGGAATTGTATATTTAGGGGGAGTTGTAATCCATTTGCTTCTAGATTACTGCATAATGGTTTTTGTTGTGAGTGTTGCCAACAATTACAAAAGGGGAGATTGTTGTTCCCACAGCCTTGTATGGGTTGTAATTGTTGTTAACCAGATTTAAGTGTGTAAGCAGAAGTGGCTCATTCAAGCATTCAAGGGATGAGTTTTGAGTAGAAAGAAAAGGGCAAGAAAAATAAATTAAGGAGGATAATGCTGAATTTTGAATGGAACAGTAATATGAAGCCATATGGAGGGGCAAGAAAGGAAATTTGCCACAGCTACAGTAAGCCCTACTAGGGTTTTCATAGAAGGGAATATATAAACCAAGACTTATCTCTTTTGGAAAAACAACCACCTGGAAAATAGTGTGAGTAGACCAGAAACGTTCGACGGTGAAAGCAGACCAGAAACGTGCAACGGTGTGAGCAGATCTGGAAATGTGAGAGCAGATCAAGACCAGACCTGAAAACGTGAGAGTAGATCAAGACCAAACCAAAGCAAGAGTTCTTATAAAATGAGAAAAATGAAAAGCAAAGGCATAGTTGATGGGGAATTTTACTATTACTTGTCTTAAATGAGATGAACTGATGTGAAGAAACTTCATAACATTGCTTGTGGGATATCTAATGCAGCATCATCCCTTTAACTCTTATCATAAGAGTTCCAAACTTTTGAACCATTAGCTATATTAGACCTTATTTATTTCCCAGTACTTGCTTTCCTTTTGTTTTGTAATATTCCAAAAAAGTAAGCCTTTAGTGCTATGGTAAAATTAGTTAATAAAAACTTGTTTTTTTTTTTTTTTTTTTGGTTTTCCATGGCCCATTCAAAATGTTAATAAGTTTTCCTTGGCCCATTCAAAATGTTAATAAGTAACAAGTTGTACAATTGGAGGCAATCTTGTGTAACCTTTTCATTTCTTTAAAATCTATGGGCCCAAGCAAAGTTTAGTTATTTATTTCAAGTTAAATGCATATTTGGTCTAATTCATTTACTTGTCTGATGTTCTTTTATGTTTTTTTTTATTTATTTTTTGTACTTTTCTATTATCTTTCCAAAAATGTTTGTCTTTCTATTCTTTGTTCAAATAATATTTTACAAAAATAAAGTTGTTTATTATGCAACCCATTCATTTTGCCAATGCATCTCGATAAACTTTTCAAAGCTTATATAAGGCTTAAAGTAAAAAATAGTTTATTGCCATAATGTCAAACTAGTCTATGAAACAATATTGTATATGTGGAGAATTCAATGTGTCTTTTTTACATTTGATACAAAAAGTTCTAAGGAGGTATTGTGCGTATTTGCACAATATTATGTAGTTCCTTTTTTCTATAAGACTAAAAGGTTGGATATCCATTTTCTAGTTTCCTTTATCTTTATTGCCTTTCTTTCAAGTTGTTTTAAAAACCTTTTCATTAAAGTAGGTTGTCACTTGGTTTTTTCTTTGTTTACATCTTGGAATTTTTTGGTTTTCTTCCTTAATATTTTTGTTCTCCCAAAATTTTGAGTATGATAATATCAATTCCCTATCTCTATTAGTTTCGACATAGGATAATTTTTCTCCTTTGATCACTTTGCAAACTTTGAATCCAAAGGATCAAACAATGTCATTTGAGCCAATTAAGAAGCTAGATATCTTGTTGACTCAAGTTATTTAAACACAATGATTAATATCTTTTCATTATTTTAAAATACCTACAATTTGGCTTCATATGTTTCACATATTTCCTTTGGTCCACTAATTGACGGCATATGGACTACAAATATGAGTTTATGTTGCTGTAGGTTTGCCTATGGATATCATGCCAAGGCCCAATGATCTAGGTAACACTTTTTGGCCCTTAGAAGCAATTTATAGAAATTTTATAGAAACATAAAGCATAAGGGTAAATTCAAATAGAGAGGAAAAACTCAATCAACTTTTTCTAGGATCTTAATAGGGAAATGTAGGATACTTGATTAACATGATAATTATCAACCATGTTTTTCTTTTTTGAACAATTCACTACATTTTTATTGCCTAGAATGGCACTAACACAATTAATTAGAAATACTTGATAATTATTTTTTGCTCTTCCATTATTCTTAGTGGTTGGCTAGGGCCTTTAGCTATTCTTATGAAATTTATTATTGTTTATGTTTGCATTCTTGTTGTATGATATCTTCAACAAGAAATGATAACACCTTGCCTACTAGTAAAGCTTTCACTCCATCAAATGTTGGTTCTTCTGAAAGTGCATCTCCTATAAGAACTACAGGAAAGTCTCAATCAACTTTTTCTAGAATTTTAATAGGGAAATGTAGACTTGATTAACATGATAATTATCAACCTTGTTTTTCTTGTTTTTTGGAACAATTCATTACATCTTTATTGCCCAACTTGGCATCAATGCAATTAATTAGAATTACTCGATAATTCTTTCTCTCTCTTCCATTATTCTTAGACCTTTTGCTGGTCTTATGAAATTTATTGTAGTTTATAATGGTATTCTTGTTGTCCAATGTTTTCAACAGAAGATGATCAGACCTCACCTACTGCTGAAATGTTAACTCCATTAAATGTTGGTTCTTCTAAAAGTGCATCTCTTACAAGAACTATGGGAAGAATATTAAATAAAAAATTGATTTAGCATGGTGCCATTGTAAGAAAGATTAGGAAAGAGCAAGTAGTGGAAGGAAAAAAATTGTTGTGTTTGTATTGCACAAAGATCTTTAAGGTATTAATTAAGTTAAGCACTATTCATTGTTATTGGCTAGGGCCTTTTGCTAGTCTTTTGAAGTTTATTATTATTTATGTTTTTATTCTTGTTGCTAGATGTCTTCAATTAGAGATGGTAACACCTTACCCTCTACTGAAGCTTTGACTCCATCAAATGTTGGTCCTTCTAAAACTATCACTTGCAAGAACTACAAGGAGCAATATTAGAAAGAAAACTAATTTAGCATAAGAACACTATAAGGAGGTTGATAAAAGAGTAAGTAGTGGAAGGAAAAATTTGATGTGTTTGTACTAAACAAGGATCTTTTTTTGGGGGGAGATATTAATCTAGTTAAGTAACATTTAATAGGAATGAAAGAGGAAGTAGATTATTGTCAGAAGGTGCAGCCTAATGTTTGACATCAAATGAAGCAAAATCATGAGGATTATTCTTTAAAGAAAAGGAATGCACAAGAAACATTGGAGGAGTTAAATCTTTTTAACCTAGGATATAGGGCCTATGAAGAGTAACAATATCAAAATCTTGATGTTGATATTCAAGAAGTTCAATGACCTTCAATTCCATCTTCTCATTCTAACTATAAAGGAAAGGGAAAGTTAATACATGCTAAGGAAAAAATGAGTTAATAAATTAGGAGAAATTCAGTCCTTTTTTATGTTAAGGATAGGGCTTAGTGCTTAACCAACTATGAAGAGTATATTGTAAAACAAAGATGGAATAGAAAGGTGTGATATTGTTGTATCTAGATGGATGATAGATGCTTCCATACCTTTTAATGTTATAAATTCAATTTACTATCAACTAGTTATTAATGCCATAGCTAGTATGGGACTAGGTTATGAGGCACCATCTTTTTAGAATTATTGTGGTTGTTTGTTGACCAAGAATGTTGAAGAGATAAAATAAATTTTATGAAAAGCTATCATGTCATATGGAGTAAGACTAACTATACATTAATGATTGAGGGGTGGGTAGATCAAAACCACAGAACTTTGATAAATTTCTTGGTTTATTATCCTAAAGGAATTATTTTCTTGAAGTAAATTAATGCTTCAAAATCAATAAAGATAGTTTAAACATTGTACAAATTGTTAAGAGAAGTTATGTTGTTTGTTTGAGTTGAAAATGTTGTCCATAAGGTAACTAACAATGTGTCCTATTATGTAATTGCTAATAGATTATTGGAGTGTGAATTCAAGACATTATTTTCATCTCTTTGTGCAACCCATTATATTAATTTGATTCTCCATGATATAAGCAACATGACTAAGGCTAGTGGCCTTGTTTACCATGCTTTTATAATTGTTGTTATCCTTTGCACATGATGAGAAAGTTTATTAATAGAAGAGAAATACTTCATCCTACACCAATTCAATTTGTTTCCTTACAAAGTGTCTTAGCTTTAAAAGATGCATTAAGGGCTATGGTGACATCTAAAGATTAGACCGCATGTGCAAATGCTAGAGAAGTCAAAGGAAAGAGGTTTGTTGACTCTGAATTTTGGAGAGAATGTGCATTCATTATGCATATTACTAAGTCTTTGATTCATGTTTTACGAGTTGTTGATAGTGATGAGGGGCTTGTGATGAGATATCTATATGAGGTTATTCTTGTAGCTAGATTTGAAATTGCTAGGAGATTTTGAAAGAAGAAGACAAGACTTCAAGCTTTTTTGAACATAATTGATACTCAACAAGACCACCAGCTATATAAGAACTACATGCTACTGGTTTTGGTTAAATTCTAGATGTCAATATGATACTATATTGATTAAAAAACATCCACTGGTTATTTTATTTTTGGATGTACTAAAGAGGTATTCTTATGGAAATGAATCATTGACGCATAAGCTAATAAGTGAAATGAAAATTTTCATCAATGTGGAAGGAAACTTTGAACATAATTTTGTTCAAATTGATTATAACATCATGCCTTCTGGTAATTTAATTAATTCATTACCTTTTTTTACAATTTTTTTCTATTAAATATGGTATTTATATTGATAATTGCAACTACAAATGAGTGGTGGTCTATTTATAGAAATAGTACACCTAATTTAAAAAAGCTAGTCATTCAAGTTCTAAGTCAAACTTATAGTGTTTTGAATTATGAGGGCAATTGGAGACATTTTGTTAAGAGATGACAACACATGTAGCATCGAAAAACAATTATATAATGGTACTAATTAAAATATTATTTATTATTTACTTGGATTTTATAATTTTCTAGCTATCTTTGTAATTTCTTTATTACTATTAATGTTTATTATATTTTGATGTAAAATTGACTTGAATATATAAGACATAGAGACTGATATTGATAATATGGGCCTGCCAGTCAAGCTATAGGAAATGGATTTGGGAGTGATGATTCCAATTCTTTTAATTAGGAAAGTAAAATTCAAGAACTTTTTACAAAAGTTTGAAATTTGAAATTCATAATATTAGATAAATTGATTTCTTATACTGTATTAAACTATTCGTAAATATAAGATTATTTGAATTTGAAATTTGAACTTTATAATGTAAGACAATTTGTATTACATTTTGTTGGTAATTTAGTTTTCATATTCCTTGTAGTGATATAACAAAAATTAGAGAATCTATAACACTTCAGAAGTATGTGATGGTCTTTTTTGTTTCTTTTTAGTGTTCATAAATTTTTTTTTCTTATGATGTTATGTTTAATAAGAAAAAATGACTATTGACATTGATTTGATTAGACCAACAATTGACTCACTAAATAAACCAATGATCCAATAACCTAGTCAACTACTCAGGTTAATGTTCGAATCAGATTTTATAACTATGGTGGTTGCAAGAACATAGCAGATTAAACTCAATAGATTGAGACACTTTGTACCAAAAAAAGGGTTCTTTTCTCCTGTATTTGATAGATGGTTAACAAAAGTGAACACTACTAATTTTGTCAACCATAATTTGGAGATGTGCCTACCTTAAAAGCACATAAACATTTATGAGCCACTACCATACTTATTTAAGAAAAATTGATGCATGCTCACTCAATCCCAAGAGAAAACATAAAGAATAGTTTAAATTCACAATTAATTTCAAGAAAAGATATAAAATTCTTGAATGTAATATTCATTATGAAAAACCGCAAATCCAATAATTGAGTTATCCCACATAATGCAAAAAAATTACATTGATGACCAAGAAGAAAAAAAAAAGAAGGAAAATACAATGATCTTCAATTTTATTCATCAATCTATCATAAAAAAATTATAATTGTGCACATAGACCATCCACATCTTCAACCAACCATGTTTGGCATGGTGAAAAATTACAATTGTGCACATAGACACCCCCACTTTAAAATCTTATGCAATTTACATAATTTAAGTAATATATTATTTAAATTAATAAAAAATGTCAAATTTGAATAAAAAACATTACATATTAATAACTACTTAAATTAATCATAATATTTTTTAAATTTTAAATATTTTGAGTAATTTTCATAATTTAAGTAAGAATTATGCAAAATTTAAGAATAAATAAAATAAAGGTCATATTTGAATAAAAAATGTTGATTAACCTAAAATCCACCACAAGTTTACAATATGTTCAAATAGTAAAGTGAACATAAGTACTAGTATCAACCTCATGAGAAGGAAATTTAATTACCAAATTATGCAAATTTCTACATTATCAAAATAAATTAAATGAAGAAAAGGTTATCTAACTACAAAACTAAAATTTAATTTTAAATTAAACTAAAAATCAATAGACAAGGGGTTTAGGGCTTTGATTTCATCAATTAAATACCATTAACAAACTTAATATTTGGTTGTTTGAATTAAAATGTGTCAACAACAATGATTGAATTCCTTAAGGTATGTGATGTTCTCTTTCAAAACTCAATAACTATACTCATGTTAATCCTATATCGACTTTCATGATTATAGAAATTAACACAAATTCATTAAGATTTGTGGAATTTTTAACAATAATCACAAAGATGTGTGTTTATTTCAAAACTATACAACTTAGGTTTAATGCTCTTATGAACTATTATTAAACTTCCACTATTGCCCCATTGTTCAATGCCTTAAACATGCAAATAATGGTTCGTTATAAACATGAATGAAAATCAAAAGCATCAAATTGAATTAACAAAAAATAATCAAAACAACCAAAATATTTGTATGTTAATAGAATTTAATGACTACATTTTTGCCCTATAATAAAACATCTAGCCACTCATATTCATCAAATCACATGAATAAATAACTAAACATTCATAAAAAGTCCTAAAATAAATTAGTAAATAATCAGGAAGATGACATGAAAGTAAGAAGGCCAACGATCTTTGAGTTTTGCACTTTCATTTCTCGTTTTTGTTGCTTTTTGATTCTCTAATTTTTGTTTCATTCTCTCCCCCTTAGGTCATTTATCATAATGATATTTATAGATCTCCCTCAAAATGACCAACATACCTTCAAAATGTCCCAATAAATATTGTGTACTATTCAAGATATTGTAGCAAACCAATGTTGGTTTGGTTATTTTTGCAAAGTTGCACATCTAGTATCAAATTAGTTCACCAGCTAGCCATGGACTAGTGCTGATTTAACCTCCTAGTAGCAAATCAATCCTCTAATGGTTTTACAATTGGTCCACACCTTCTATTCTATATTTTAGACTTTATTACTTTGATTCTTCACCATCAACTTCCAACCAATTTTTGGCTATCTAAATAATAGAATTTTGAGTTGGCCCATTCATGATAATTATAGCCGTATGCCTTAGCTTTCTAAAAAGCTAAAGAACACCCCAATTTAAAGTCTTTAACTCTAATTGTGGCCTAAAAGCCAAATAGTGTCTAAGCTAATAGAATAGGAATTCTTGTTGAAACGTAAGATATGTTTTAGTGCAAATCCTTTTTTCTTTTAAACCCATTTGAAACCCAATTCTTTAATAACAAAATAATAAATACTTGATAAATGCAATTGAACCACAAAACATTAAGACTACTTAACCTAAAAACTAGGAAGAACACTAAATTGTGACAAAAAATGTGCAAAATAATTCCACACATCAAATACCTCGAAACTTGCATAATTAGTTGTTCTCAAGCAAACAAAAGATCATATGCAAAGTGAAGAATAACAAGCAATTTAGAATCACTCATCATGCCTAAAGTACCTACCACACTAACCATCATATCTTCATCTCAAGACAATACAATAGTGAATAAAGAAAAACTAAGCATAGTCACATTCTCATCTCACATATCCTTACATAATACCAAGCTCAATCATGTTTATCATGCAACTAACATAAGTAAATCATGTAATTACTACTCTTTGCAATCACTCCTTCTCTACTACAATCACTTAAAGTGCTTTTGGCATACTCATAATTTAAGTTGTCATTTGACATGAAAGACAATATTTTGAAATAAAGCCTCCTAATTACTAAGTAACTCAAAACAATGGAGTGTGTAGGAATTTCAACTTATTTAATCACTTTTATTCATAACCTCCTTATTTGTTTAAACCATATTTAGGCTTAGCAAAAAAGAGAGATTAACAAGAGTACTAACTTAAATTTTATGCATAGTCACACAACTCACACAACTTTCTCAAGGAACATGCATTTTAATGATCTAGAAAATCCAAGCATGCTTAATCTCACTTTATAAGATATTGCACATCCTAAACCAAAAATGCCATGTTTGAACATGACAAGTAACTTGAATGTAAATCATGATAGTAAATAATATGTTTATTCCTCTTTCACAAAAAGATGTTTAAGGGTTAGTCAAGTATGCAAAATATTGGAAAAATTTGTAAATATCATGCCAAGCATATAAACAAATATAGAATCACATAAAAATCAAAAATTAACCCCCTAAACTTGAATCACACATTGTTTGTAAAGTGAAAGAGAAAATGAACAAAGTTAAAAGAAAGATGCTCAATTTATGTTTAGAGATTAATAGTTGGAGGAAGAAGCTTAGGATACTAGAATCTGAACAACTTAAGCAAAAGAATTGAAATATAGTCACACTTATTGAAAAATTTAAAAGATAAGAACAAAAACTAACAAAGAGAAAGAAAAAGAAAAAGAGCTTGGGTTGCCTCCCAAGAAGTGCTTGTTAATAATCACTAACTTCATTGCCACAAAATCACTCATAGTTGACATCTTGCAAGGAGTATGTGACTCCTTTGAGCACCACCTCACTAACATGATAGGGCTTCAAATGTTGCCCATTCACCTTAAATGTACCCATGGCCTCACTATGCACCTTAATAGCTCTAAGTGGATACACCTCTATCATTATGAATAAACCAAACTAGCTAGACCAAAGCTTGTATAGGAATAACTTAAGATGTGAATTGAAGAGTAGCACTTGCTGGCCAACCTCAAAAGTTCTCTTTTGAATATGCTTATCATGCCACTTCTTGGTCTTTTCCTTGTAAAGTTGAGCAATCTCATAAGCATTCAACTTAAACTCTTCAACTCACTCAATTGTAACCTTCTCTTTTCACCCATCTTCAATTCTTTTACTACCTAATAAGCCTTATGCTCCACCTCTACTAGTGGGTGACAAGAATCCTCAAAAGATAAATCTATACAAGGACATGCTTAAGGGTGTCTAATAAGCTATCTTATATGCTTAAAGTACATCATCCAACTTGTTTGACCAATCCTTCCTTAACTTGACAACAATTTTCTCTAAGGTTAACTTCAACTCTTGATTCATTAGCTCTACACACCCATTTGTTTGAGGATAATAGGTGAGTGTTACCTTGTGAGTTACCTCATACATTTTCAAGAAGGCATTAAACAAATAGTTGAGGAAGTGAGACCCTTCATCACTAAGAATGTCTCTTAAGACAAAATCTCAAAAAGATGTCGTTTTTTTTTCAAAAATCTCATCATCACCTAGGAGTCTAGTTAAAGTTGCAATAACTTTAACC
This sequence comes from Rhizophora apiculata, assembly GCA_037832385.1. Taxonomy (NCBI): domain Eukaryota; kingdom Viridiplantae; phylum Streptophyta; class Magnoliopsida; order Malpighiales; family Rhizophoraceae; genus Rhizophora; species Rhizophora apiculata. Next base: position 770,754 of record CM075434.1, on the reverse strand, counting down.
CATTTAAAAACATTGTCCACCACCACCAAATATACTAATTGTTAAAGGATAAAGGGAATGAATCCATGAAATCTATTATCCACACATCAAACAATTTAATGTCTAAGATATTAGTTAATGGCATCTTATTCTTCTTAGACATGTTTTTAACCCCTTGGCATTTATCACACATACTCACAAGTTGTCTAGTATCTTAGTACATGGTTGGCCAATGGAAATCAGACTACTACACCTTTGCAATTATCTTAGAAGTACCAAAATGTTTATCACACTCCATGGAATGGCAAAGAATATCAATAATCTCCTCTTAAGGCACACATCTCCTAATCATTCCATCAGCACAAAATTTATATAATAGTGGTTCCTCTTAGAAATAGTACTTTACATTGCCTAATATCTTTTTCTTTTGTTGATAGCTCAAAGCAGGTGGAATTATGTCACCCACCAAGTAGTTCACTAAATCTGCATACCATGGAACAAGTGATATAACTATCAACTACTTATTTTGAAAGCTCTGATTAATGGGTATCTTTATTGCTTATGACTGTCTCCTAATCTAGACAAGTGATCAGCAACCACATTTTTTAAGCCCTTCTTATCCTAAAATTTGAGATCGAACTCTTGGAGTAGCAACACTCACTAAATTAGTCATGACTTTATATCTTTCTTTGCTAATAGGTACTTAATTGCTGCATGGTTAGTAAGAATGATCACCTTAAAACCTACAAAATATGATCAAAACTTGTCAAAAGCAAGTACCACAATAAGCAATGCTTTCTCAGTAGTAGCATAATTCAATTGTGCATCATTTAAAATATGACTAGTGTAATATATAACATGTAACTTCCCTTTTCTTCTTTTGCCAAAAACAACATTCAAAGTAATGTCACTAGCATCACACATTAGCTTAAAAGGCAAACTCCAATCTAGTGCTACTAGTGAAATTAACTCGTTTTTCAACCTATAAAAAGCGTTCAAACAATTATCATCAAAATCAAAAGCAAAAGCAACATCTTTATTTAACAAATTGCAAAGAGGTTTAGTAATTTTAGAAAAATCCTTAATAAAATGCCAACAATGCTCCATAAGACCAAAGAAACTTCTAATTCCTTCAACATTGGTAGGTGGTGGCAACTTTTCAATTTTTTCTATCTTTGCTTGGTCCAATTTTATACCCATAGTTGAGACTTATGACCCAACATAATGCCTTCTTACACCATAAAATGACATTTCTCCCAATTCATGGTCATATTGGTCTCCTTACAATGCTACAAAACTCTAGAAAGGATAGCCAAACAATTATTAAAAAAGATTCAAACACAAAAAAAATTATCTGTGAACACTTCCATGACCTTCTCAACAAATTCAAAAAAAATGACCATTATTCAACATTGGAATGTAGCTGGTGCATTACATAAACCAAAGTACATCCTATGAAATGCAAAAATACCATAATGACAAGTGAAAGTGCTTTTTTATTGGTCCTTTAGGGCTATATAAATTTGGTTATATCCCAAATACCCATCTAGAAAATAATAATATTCATAACTAACAAGTCTTTCAACATTTGATCAAGAAAAGGCAAAGGGAAATGATCCTTACAAGTAGCCTCATTATGTTTTCTATAATCTATACATATTCTCAACCCAATCATTGTCCTATTGGGAATTAGTTCATTTTGTTTATTATGCACAATAATCATCTCACCCTTTTTGAGTACTACATATGTTTGACTAATGCAAGAACAATCATATACTTAATAGATAATCCCTACATCTAACCACTAAAGAGTTTAATCCTAACCACTTCTTTCATATAAGGATTTAATCGTTTTTGATTTTCAACTACAGGTTTATCATTTTCCTCCATTAATATTCTATGGATGCACAAAGAAGGGTTAAGTCTTTTAAGGTCTAAAATAGTCCATCCTATGGCCTTTCGTCTCAATCTCAACACATACATCAATTTTTCAAGTTGAACAATAGATAAAGAAGCACTTATAATCATAGATGAAGTATTATTATAAACCAAAAAAGGTGTACCTAAGATGTAGGGGCAATGGATTCAACTTCAAAATTATGGCTTGCACTTAGAAGGTAAAGGAAGTGACATATCTTTTCCTAGATCCTTAAATTGAAAACCTTTTAGCTTTAACATTAAACTAGTAGCTTCTAAGGAAAATGCAACTATTGTAGCCTCTAAATTATTATTCTTAGTTGTTCTTGCATTCATTAAACAAATCTTAAGAGGTTTTTTAGATATTTATCCCTAAAAACTTCTTGAGTTAGTTCATCCACAAAATCAACTTGAAAAATATGATTAGTGTAAGAAGGATATCTAGTAACCTTAGACAAAATGAATTCTACCACTTCATCACTAACCTTCAATGTCAATTGACAATTTTTAACATATATGACAACTTTAGCCATGGCTAAGAAAGGACAGTCTAATATAATTGCAATCTCCTTATCAACAAAAATGAAAAATTTCTTTACCTTGACTAACACATTTTCCAAAGTACAGTACTTCATTAATTAGTTAGCTAGCTACAAGGAAATGGTAGAAGTTTTTAGCTCCTTTAATCCAAGTGTCCTACACACAAATAAAGACATTAGTCAAACACTAGCACCTAAATCACACAAAACTCTAGAAAAATCAACATCACCAATTGTGCAAGGGATCAAGAAACTCCGTGAATCCTTAAGCTTTGGTGGAAGCTTATTCTAGATAATTGCACTACACTTTTTAGTCAAAGCAATGGTCTTATGATCCTCCAATTTCCTTTTGTTTGACATCATCTCCTTAAGAAACTTTACCCAAGCAAGAATTTAAGCGAAGACATCTGCAAAAAGAATGTTAATGTGTAGTTACCTAAATACTTTAAGAAATTTCTCAAACTATTTATCAATCTTATTTTGCTTAAGCCTGTGAGGAAAAGGAATGGAAGGGACATAAGGTTCAAGTACTAGTGGTGGTGTGGATGGTGTCTTAATATGCTTAACTTCTTTTGACTTACACCTTTAACGTTTGCATCAACATCATCCTCCATTATAGCCTTATCACTTAACTAACCAAGTTGCTTACTATTGCTTAAGGTGACTACCTTGCTTTGTTCCTTTAGATTGACCTTTGTTTTACTAGGTAGGCTCCCTTCACCATGAGGTTGGATCACACATGCTATTTGACCCATTTGAACTTCTAAATTATAGTTGGAAGTAACCAATTGATCAAATTTAGATTCTAGCTACTTAAAACTCTTTGAAGTGGCATTGGCTAGTTTTTTAATAACTCCCATGTTGGTTTACTCTCTTATTGTTGCATCATTCCTTGCGGTCTTGGTTGAAAACTAAAAGGATTGAAAGGTCTTAAGCTATTGCCTTGATTTCCTTAATCTCTTTAGGATAAATTAGGATGATTTCTCAAACCTAGGTTATAAGTCTAGGAATAAGGATTATTTTGGTACTGCCTATTAAAATTTGACACAAATTTTGTTTGTTCAACTTGCACAAAATTAAAACCAAGGTGTGCCCCTCCACACCAATCACAATTCATAGCATTAAGGTTATAAATAGCGTTAATATTGCTTCTTACCAAACATTTTTACCAAGTTATCAACCTTAGCATTAACCATATTTATTCCATCAACTTCATATATATTTAGAGTTCTTTGGGGCATGCCTCTTTTGTTTGACCACTAATAATTATTGGAAGTCATATCTTCCAATAGCTTATATGCCACTTCTACTCACCTACCCATCAAGGCACTTTTTACAGCTACATCTATAGTAATTTGGACTAAATGTGTCAAACCATTATAAAATGTTTGCACCAGCAACTAGTTAGGTAAACCATGATGGGACATCATCTTTACAATTCCTTAAGCCTTTCCCAAGCTTTATACAAAGACTCACTATGAAACTGAACAAAACTTGTAATATCATTCTTAAGTTTTGTAGTCTTACTTAGGGAAAAGTACTTACTTAAAATGCTTGTGATAAAGCATTTAAAGTTGTAAAAGAATCAAGAGCCTTAGACTTTAACTAAATCTTTGCCTTATCCTTAAGAGAAAATGGAAAAAGTCTCAAATGAGTGACATTATTACTAACTCCATTAATCTTGATAGTATCACAAATTTCCAAGATGTTAGCAAGATGTGCATTTGGGTCTTATGGCTTTCCACCAAACTAATTATTAAACCATTTGAATAAGGCTTAGTTAATCTTGAAAGTATTAGCATTCATTATTGGCCTTGCAATAATAGATTGAGCACCATTGACACTTGGCATGGCATAATCACATAATGCCCTTGGTATCTAATTTTGATTGATCAATTTTTCTTTTATTATTGTTTGATCTTGCTCTAATCATCTCTCTTTCTTTAGTGTATGCAAAGTTCATTCAATCTCAGGATCAAATAAGATAATCTACCCATATATATATGACATACATTAAACAACCCTGTAATGTCAAGAACAAATATTTCAATAATATTAAACAAAGAATCACTAAAAGTAGTAAATATGAGTCAAAATTTAGCAAAAATGGCTCTAAAAAGAAACCCCAAAAAAGAACACAAAAATGACTAGAAACCCTAGTAAATGATGTTTTTTCACCATAAACAATAGCCTTAATTAGAATGTCATTTCCTTCAGAATGGGTATAAGCATGACCCCTAATATAGCAATTAATTTTTATTTCTAATAGTGCCTATCTCAATTTTAGCTAAAAACACCTCTCATAAGAACACTTTGCAAACTTAAAACTAAAAGATAAAAATATCAATTAAACCTAGTCCAACCCTTGTTAGGAATAAAAACACATGAAAACAGAAAATAAATAACACCCTAAACAAAAATAAATGAATCTAAAGAGGAAGAGTTATAAAAATTGAATAAAAAACTAATTAAGAAGAAATCTAGAATCACACACTAAAATTAGCAAAACAAAAAAACTCAATAAATGAAATTAAAATAGAATAAGAGTATAAGTAACAATACAAAAACAAAAATATAATCAAAATTAATAAAGAGAATTCATTATTTTGATATCGAAAACTCTTCTCCATAATAATGGTGCCAAAAACTTTATTGCCCAAACATCCACCATAAGTGTATGGGACATTCAAGTAGTAAAGTGGATGTGAGTCCAAGTATCGATCCCATGAAGAAGAAATGCAAGTACCATATTATGCAAATATTTTATGTTATCTAAATAAATTGAATGAAGAAAATGTTATCTAACTAAAATTTTATCAACTAATTATCATTAACAAACTTAACATCTAGTTGTTAGAATTAAAACTTGTTAACAACAATAATTGAATTCTTTAAGGTATATGATGATTACTTTTAAAGCTCAACAACTATACCTATATTAATCCTATATCTACTTTTGTGATTATAAAAACTAACACAAGTTCATTAAGTTTTATGAAATTTTTAATAATGATCACAAAGGTGTGGATTTATTTATAACTACATAACTTAGGTTTAATGATTTTATGAACAAGTATTACACTTCCACTTTCACTCCAACGTTTAATACCTTAAACATGCAAATAATAGCTAGTTATTAACATCAATAAAAATTTAAAGTATCAAATTTAAGTAATAAAGAACAAGCAAAAGAATTGGAATATTAGTTTGTTAATATAATTTAATGACTATATTCTTGCCATAGAATGAAAGTTCTATGCACTTATATTCATTATAATACATGAATAAACAACTAAATGTTCATAAAACATCTTAAAATAAATTAGTAACTAATGATAAAGAAGGGAAGAGGGTAAGAATACCAATAGTCTTTGAGTCTTGCACTTTCATCACTTATTTTCATTGCTTTTTGATCCTAATTAACTTGTGAAACAAATAAAAATTATGAACAATAAAGTGGTGATTGTGCTATTTGCCCAATTAGATATTTTAATGTTTAAGAATGTAAAAATTCACCTTTAGGTTTTTAATTTCAAATGTGTATAGGCGTGACTAATGGGCTTCCAAATGGAAAAAAAAATTGATCATTACAATTATTTTTGCAATTAATTAAGAGATCAATCACATGCTCCATCTCTTGCACGTGGGTTTTCACCATAAAACCTATAATTAATTGCAACTATGTGAAAAATGGTAGAGTTCTAATTATTAATGTGAATACAATAATTAAAAGAAACTCCCAATATATACCATGCATTGTGTGGTCTAATAACTCAAAAAAATTGTTTATATTATCAGGCCATAGATTTAAATTCTCCTCGTAACAAATAAATTGTCCTAAAATTTCACATGTAGACATTATTTATGTGTAATAAGAATATAAAATAGTATTCACAACTCCCTTTTCACCACAAAGTACAAGTCATACTCACAACTCCTTCTTCAGCACAAAGTACCAATCGCATAATTGCAATCACATTAACTATCAACTTTTGGCATCTAATACCAAGCATTTTCAAGTTGTCTCATGTTTTGGTAAGGGCAATAGGTGATCCTTATGCCAAAAAGATAGAAAAGAAGAAAAAGGGAGGTTTTAGTGTGGGATTTACTGACATATATCAGAGCTTGTGTAAGTATATAAAAATGGAGAGTCTTTAGCTTATTTTTTCATTGATATTGATCACTATGTATAAATAAAAAGGTAAGTCCCAATCAAAGAAAAATCATAAAAGATCATTTTTAAGTAAAGATTTAGCAATTGTGATAGATAAATATATAGGCTACCCAACACATAATGGTACCAAGCTAAATTTCATGTTCATTCAAAAGGATTGATAGTTGCAACCAAAAATCTAGGAAGAATAATTGCAAATATCTCAACAATCAATAATAAATATATTCTTAATGAAAACACAATAGATTGACATTTAAATAGCTTCAGGTTATATTTTGTAGTTAGAATTTTATTCTCATTTAATAAATGCTTTATTTTTGCAACTTACATCCCACTAATATAATATTCAATGGAATAAAATATCACTTTTAAAATTTATAGTAGCTCAAATTCATTATTTGTTGCCAAAATATGTTTATGTCCCTAAGATTGATAATAATAATTTATAGGTAGATGACATTTGTAAGGGAATGTAATACTTGTAAGGGAGATAGCACACTAAGATTGCAAGGTAGATGACATTCATGTTCATGGCCATGATTAAGATATAATGGCTTAGATTTCTTTTGATTGAGCTATGTACCATCCTTCTCATCCTTGAAATGCTTATTATTGGAACTAATAAAATTATGATCTCTATTTAATGTAGGTTTTTATTTACCAATAAACATGATTAAAAAAATAGGTATCTCCAAAACTTTGATGTTGACACAACAATTTTCATTCATTGTAAAATGGACAATATTTATTAATCATGGGCAACTCTAATTCTTGAGTAAACCAAAGTAAGAGTTCTTGTAAAATGAAAAAAATGAAAAGCATAGGCATAGTTGATGGGGGAGTTCTATTATTACTTATCTTAAATGAGATGGATGTGAAGGAACTTCAAAACATTGTTTGTGGGATATCTAATGTAGTATGATCCCCTTACCTCTCATTATAGTAGTACTAAACTTTTAAACTTGTTAGCTATATTAGACCTTATTTATTTTCCTAGTGCTTGCTTTCCTTTTGTTTTGTAAAATTCCAAAAAAGTGAGCCTTTAGTGCTATGGTAAAATTAGTTGAAAAAAACTTGTTTTCTTTTTCCTTGGTCCATTCAAAACATTAATAAGTTATGAGTTGTACAATTGGATGTAGTCTTGCATAATCTTCCCATTTCTTTAAAATCTATGAGCCCAAGCAAATCTTAGTTATTTGTGTTAAGTTAAATGCATATTTACTCTACTTCTTTTATCTATTTGATGTTCTTTTATGTTTTTTTTTTTTTATTCTTGTACATCTTTATTAACTTTTTAAAGATGTTTGTCTTTCTAAACTTTGTTCAAATAATATTTTACAAAAATGAAAATTGTTTATTATGCAACCTATTCATTTTGCCAATGTGCCTTGGTAAACTTTTCAAAGCTCATATGAGAATTCAAGTAAGAAAAAATAATGAATTGCCAAAATGTCAAATAAGTCCATGAAAAGGTATCATATATGTGGAGAATTGAATGTGTTTTTTTACTTCTAATATAAAAAGTTCTAAGAAGGTAATGTGAGTATAATTTTTTTTTTCATAAGACTAATAGGTAGGATATCTATTTTTTAGTTTCCTTTATCTATATTGTTCTTCCTTCAAGCTGTTCAAAAAAAAAAAAAAAAAAACTTTTCATTAGAGTAGTTGTCACTTGGTTTTGTCTTTGTTTACATCTTGGAATTTTTTGGTTTTCTTCCTTAATATTTTTATTCTCCTAAAATTATGAGTATGATACTATCATCTCACTATCTCTATTAGTTTGGACATAGGATAATTTTTATCCTTTAATTACAATGATTAATATCTTTTCATTATTCTAAAATACCTACAATTTGGCTCCTTATGGATATCATGACAAGAGCAAATGATCTAGCTAACTCTTTTTGGCCCTCAGAAGCACTTTATAGTTGTTTTATAGAATCATAGAGCATAAGGGTAAATTCAAATAGAAAGGAAAAGCTCAATTAGCTTTTTCTAAAATCTTAACAAGGAAATGTAGGATACTTGATTAACTTGATAATTATCAACCTTGTATTTCATGTTTTATTGAACAATTCACTACATTTTCATTGCCCAACTTGGCACCAATGCAATTAATCAAAAATACTTGATAATTCTTTTTTTTTTGCTTCCACTATTCTTAGGCCTTTTGCTGATCTTATGAAATTTATTATAGTTTATGTTTGTATTCTTGTTATCTAATGTCTTTAATAGGATATATTCACACCTTGCCTATTGCTGAAGCTACAACTCCATTGAATGTTGGTTCTTTTGAATGTGCATCTCCTGCAAGAATATGAGAAGAATATTAAATCAAAAATTGATTTAGCATAGGGACATTAGAAGAAAGATTATGAAAGAGCAAGTAGTGGAAGGAAAAAATTGATGTGTTTGTTCTGCACAAAGATCTTTTCAAGGCAAGGTATTAATTAAGTTAAGCACTATTCTTTGCACTTGGATAGGGCCTTTTGCTAGTCTTATAAAGTATATTATTATTATTTATATTTTTATTCTTGTTGCCATATGTCTTCAATAGGAGATGATAACTCCTTACCCTTGGTTGAAGCTTTCACTTCATCAAATGTTGGCCTTTCTAAAACTATCTCTTGCAAGAGAAGCCTTTTGGTTAGACATAAAGAGTTAGTCTCATGTTTTAAGGAATGAACCATTATATTCATGTAAGAAAAACCATTCAAGAGATGAATTGTTTGTTTTATGGAAATAAATTAAACTACCCAAGGTTATTAAAGTGCATATCATAATCAAATTAATTTTCTTTATAGTCATAGATGCTAATTAAATGATTATTCTTTACGAATGATTCATTGCAAACGTTATTGCAAAGGAATTAGGTGATGGCCTTAAGTTTTAAGCAATGAATGATTCTTTCCTTGTAAAGAAAAATAGTCTAAAGTAATAGCTCCTTTATTTAATGGCCTTCAATTGTTTCAAACTAACAAAATGAGAAGCCTTATTATAAGTAATAATGTGATAAACTCATGTTTGAAACAATGAAAAAATCTATCAGAGTAAACAAGGCTAATCAAGAGTAAGGGCTTTGTTATTAGATGGACTTCAATACATTTAAACTACTAAAGATATAATAATATGCATCTCATAAGGTAATCATTGATTGTTATAGACTTTTTAATTAATTTAATGATTCATTTGTGTGAAGTGTGAATGACTCTTTAGAAGGCAAATAGAATCCTTATTAGCTAAAAATAAAGTATTGGTATAGTGTTTCATCTAGTTAATATCCATATAAGAAAAGGAAACCATGATGAATGAATTTATTTTTAATGGAATTCAATTGATTCAAACTATGTAAGGTGTATTGATGTGCATGTTGTAATGGAAATAATGTATGGTGTATACATGAATTTTAATTGCATGCTTATTTTGTGAGCATAATTTATTGTAATAAAAAGAGATGCCTTACTACCTAGGAATTTAGTGATGGTCTCTAGTTTCTACAAATGAGCAATTTTGTCATTGTAAAGAAAGTTAATAAGAGTAATAGCTACATTATTCAATAGACTTCAATGGATTTGGAGTGCCTAGAGCAAATATCCTATTGTTAAGTAATCACTAAGGCATTTAAATTTTTAAGTAACAAATTATTCTCTCATTGTAATGAGAGCTAATCAAGCATAATAGCTTCTTTATTAAATAGACTTCAATAGATTTGGACTACCTAAGATAGAATAAAGTGATTTTTGCAATGGAATTAGTGATTAGTGTAGACATTTAAGTTACTTTCATGATTCATTTGTGATAATGACTCATTGGAATGAAAGAAGTCATATCAGCAATAAATAAAGTGATAGTGCTATGTTTCAAAAAAAGGAACCATTCTATCTATCTAAGAAAAGCTAATCAAGATGGATGACTCTATTATTTGATGGAATTGAATGGATTTAGACAACCCAAGGTGAATTGACTTGCATGTTGAAACAAAATTAATGTTCCATGTAAACATGAATTTTAATTAAATGCTCATTTTGTTTAAATGATTCCATGTAATTTATGGAGATGCCTTATTTCTAATGAATCAAGTGATGGTCTCGAGTTTCAAACATTGAATAATTGTCTTCTAGTAAAGAAAGGTAATCAAGAGTAATAACTCCTTTATTCATTAGACTTCAATGTATTTGGCTACCTAAAGGAGAAGTCCTATTTTCAAGTAATTAAGAAGTGGTCTCTCATTTCAAGTAATAAATGATTGTTTGATAGTGAAAGAATCTAATCAAGAGTAATAGATTCTTTATTGTATAGGTTTCAATTGATTCAAACTACCCAATATAAAATGACATGCCTTTCATAATGAAATTATTGATTGGTATAAACATTTATGTTATTTTCAAAGTTCCATTACATGAATCACTCCATGGAATGAAAAAAGAAGCCTTATTAGTTAGAAGTGAAATGATGGTGTCCTTTATTAAGCAATGAGCCATTCTATCCATTTTAAAAAAATAAATAAAAATGAATGACTACTTTGTTTCATAGAATTTAATGGATTCAAAGTACCTATGTTGTATTAACTTAAATTTCAAGATTAATTTAACTTTCTATGCAGACATAGATGTAAATTGCATGATCTTTTTATGTGAATGTATCCTTGCAAGAAAATAGGCATCCTTGTCACCAAGGAATCAGGTGATGGCCTTAAGTTTCAAGCAATGAATGATTCTCTCTTGGTAAAGAAAGCTAACCAAGATTAATAACAACTTTATTTGTTGGAGTTCAATGGATTCAAACTTCCTACAGGAGAAAGACCTATTGTCAATTAATTAAAAGATGATCTCACATTTCAAGTAATAAATGGTTCTTCCTTGTATGAAAGAAAGTTGATCAAGAGTAATAGCTTCTTTATTGGATGAACTTCAATGGATACAAATTACTTAGGACATAATAATGTGCATTTCATATTGAAATCAACCATCAATGTAGACATTTAAGTTAATTTCATTATTCTCTTTGTGTGAATGATAACTTAAAATCAAAGGAGAAGCTTTATTAGTGAGGAATGAAGTGTGTTCTTATCTTTAAGCAATTAACCATTCAATCTATGTATGAAAAGCTAATTAAAATGAATAACTTCTTGAAATAAAAGGAGAAGCCCTATTGCATAGAAATGAAGTCTCAATCTAGTCTTTCTAGTAGTAAACCATTTTATTTGTTCAAGAAAAGCTATTGAAGATGAATAACCCCTTTATTTTATGAAATTTAATGGATTCAGACTACTTGAGGTGTATTTACTTGCATATTGTAATGAAATTAATGCTTTTGTGTAGACATAGATGTAAATGACTTGATTATTTTGTGTGAAACATTCCCAATAATGAAAAGTGAAGCAGTATTGCAAAGAAATTAGGAAAGGGTCTCAAGTTTCAAATAATAAAAGATTTACTCCTGATTTACAAAACTAATCAAGTGTATTAGCTCCATTATTCAATAGACTTCAAAAGATTCAAATTGCACAAAAGAGAAGTTCTATTATTATGAAATCAAGAAACAAGTTTCAAGCAATGAACAAATCTTTCATGGTAGAGAAGGCTAATTAAGAGTAAAAGCTTCTTTATTAAATGGACTTTAATGTATCCACACTTAAAGTTCCTAACTTCTTCCTAGGATCTACTAGTTTGTGATACTGAGAGGGGGGTGAATCAGTATCACCACAATTCGCAATTCGTAGGTAAGTGAACAACTTCAACCTCTTCTTAAAAGTGAACTCTTTCTCAGACTCGACTAAGGTAGATCTATTGCTACCTACTAATCACAATAGTCCCCAAAGTCACCTTTCAGACACCTTGCCTAATAGACAATTTGGATGTTCTTGTTTAAGCCTTCGTTAGGTTATGGGTTGGCTGATACTTTAGCTGCATTCACAACTCAATTCAAAACACATAATGTAAAGCAAATTAAGGACACACGAGATTTACGTGGTTCGATCAATGTGACGTACATCCACGGTGGTAGGGACTCTCCCTTACCAAGACCATCCACTATACTTGAGAATTCCAGTTACAATGGATGTCTTAATTCTCTGCTCCTTTCACTATTGCAAATACTAAGCAAGCACAATACAAAGAGTGTCACTTACTGTGTCTACCCTTCTTCTAACTTGTCTTGCCTCTGTTGAATTGAAAGGCTACTCCACTGCCGCTTAGAAGTTCACCGCAACGCTTTCTAACCTCTCTTAAAGAAATCAGGAAATACGTTGAGTTCTTTCTGATGCTTCGCCGACTTCCTTCTCTAGGTTGTCTCACACAACTCCTGCTTTCACCGTCTCGGTCTCACCCGTCTTCTTGTCTCACAGCTCGCCTCACGTTTCCCCTTTCTTTTTTTTTTTTTTTTGTCCAGCCCTTGTTCTGCCAAATCTCTCACTGTCAATTGGATCTCTTTCTGCCGGATCTATCTCACCGTCTGCCGGATCTGTCACCATAGACCGGATCTGTCTCACCATCTGCCAGATCTGTCACCGTCGACCGGATCCCTGTTCTGCCGGATCTCTCACCGTTGACCGGATCTCCTTCTGCCGGATCTCTCACAGTCCCAGCTGGCTCTCTCTCACGCCATCGCCGGATCTCCTCTGTCCCAGCCGGATCTCCTTCTGCTGTCACTGGATCTCCTCTGTCCCAGCCGGATCTTCTTCTGCTGTCGCCGGATCTCCTCTGTCCCAGCCGGATCTCCTTCTGCTGTTGCCGGATCTCCTCTGTCCCAGCCAGATCTGTCACCGTCCCAGCTGGATCTCACGCCGTCGCCGGATCTCTCACCGTCTGCCAGATCTGTCTCGCCATCTGCCGACTGCTGGTGTGCCGGTGGTGTGCCGTTACTCACCGGTTTCTCTCTCTTGCCGGTGGTGTTTGTTTTTCCGACCGGCCACTGTTCTGCCATGTATAATTTTTCTCTCTCTTCCAATGGCTTCTTCTTTGGTCAGATGGTTATCTAGGTTTTCTGTTCGTTTTACTCAATTGCCCGACACGTCTTTTTGTTGTCTTCTGATGGCCTTTATATACTCTTCCATGAGATCCTAATAGGGTTTACTTGCGGCGAATTTACTGTCTTGCCCTTTTCATGTGGCTTTTACGTTCTTGCCCCTCCATGTGGCTTTTACCTTCTTACACACTTAAATCTAATTGACAACAATTACAACCTATACAAGGCTGTGGGAACAACAACACTACTTAGAACTAAATTACATGCATATAACAAATGGAATCAATGATCAGTAGGATATTTAAGCTATTTTCTCAATTTCTTTATGTGAATGAGTCCATCCAACAAGAGGAAAAGCCTTATTAGCTAGATATGAAGTGTTGGTGTCATGTTTTAAGTAGTGAATCATTATATCCATGTAAGAAAAGTTAAGTAGAATGAATGACTCCTTTATTTGATAAAACATCACAAGTTTTGAATACCTTAGGTATATTGCTATGCATGTCACAATGAATTTAATGTTTTATGTAGACATGAATATTAATCACATAATCATTTTATGTGAATGACTACTTGCAAGAAAATTAGAAGCCTTATTATAAAGGAATCAAGTGATGGCCTCAGGTTTCAAGCTATGAATGATTTTGTCTTGGTAAAGAAATCTAATTGAGAGTGATAACACTTTTATTCGATGGACTTTAATGGATTTAGACTACCTATAAGAGAAGTAATATTGTTAAGTAATCAAGAGATAGTTCATTTTCCAACAAATAAATGATTTTCTTAGAAGAAAGAAAGTTGATTAAGACTAATAGCTTCTATACTGAAGTGACATAATTGGATATAGATTACCCAACACATAACATTGTGCATTTAGCAATAAAATTGGAGATTGATGTAGACATTTAAGTTAATCTCTTTATTTATTTGAGTGAATAATATCTTGAAACATAAGGAGTAGCTTTACCAACTTGAAGTGAAATGCATTGTCATCTTTTAGCAATTAAATATTCAATCAATGTAATAAAAGCTAATCAAGACCAATGACTCCTTAAAATAAAATTAGAAGCCTTATTACCTAGAAATGAGGTGTCAATCTCATTGTTCTAGAATGAACCATTTTATTTAGTTAAAAAAAAAAAAGCTAATGAAGAAGGATGACTTTTTTTTGGTTTTATGGAATTCAATTGATTCAAACTCCTTATGGTGTATTTATATGAATGTTATAGTGAAATTAATATTTTATGTAGAAATTGAGTTAATTGTTTGATATTTTGTGTGAATCTTTCCTTTTAACAAAAAGTGAAGTTGTAGTGCATGCTCCAATGAGTTTAATGTTCTTGGATGTCATGGGTGTTAATTGCATGATTATTTTATGTGAATTATTCCTTATAACATAAGATGAAGTTGTATTATTGAGAAATCATAAGAGAGACTCAAGTTTCAAATAATAAATAATTTCCTCCCAATAAGCAAAGCTAATTAAAAGCATTAGCTTCATTATTGAATCGAACTCAATGAATTTAAATCGGCTAAAAGAGAAGTCCTATTATAATGTAATTAAGAGACAAGTTTTGAGTAATGAACAAAAATTTCTCATAGTAAAGAAGGCTAATCAAGAGTAAAGTTTCTCTATTGGATGGACTTTAATGCATTCAGACTATGTAAAACTAAATAACATTCATATGACAATGGAATCAATGATGAAAGAAACATTTAAGTTAATTTCATGATTTCATTTTGTGAATAGCGCCATGCAATGAAGGGAAAAGTCTTATTAGTTAGAAAAGAAGTATTGGTTTCTTATTTTGGACAATGAATCATATTATTCATGTAAGAAAAGTTATCAAAATGAATGACTCCTTTGTTTGATGAAAGAAAATGGATTTAAATCACCCATGGTGTATTGATGTGCATGTCATAATAAATTTAATGTTTTATGTAGACATGAATGTTAATTGCATGATCATTTTGTGTGAATTACTGCTTGTAGGAAAATGAGAAGCCTTATCACTAAGGAGTCAAGTGACATCCTCAAGTTTGAAGAAATTAATGATTATCTTTTGGTAATGAAATCTAATTAAGCGTAATAGCTTCTTTAATTAATGGACTTGAATGGATTCAAACCACCTAAAGGAGAAGTCCTATCATTAGGTAATAAAGAGACAACCTATGCTTTAAGTAATAAACAATTATCTCATAAGGACGAAAGTTGAACAAGAGTAATAGATTTCTTACTAGATGGACTTTATCAAATAAACATTATCCAAGACATAATAATATGCATCTTGCAATGAAATTAGTGATTGATATAGACATGTAAGTTAATTTCATTATTTCTTTGAGTAAATGAAAATTTGAAGTGGAAGGAGAAGCATTATTAACTAGAATTGAAGTGTTTTATCATCTTTCAGCAATTAGCCATTCAAACCATATAAGAAAAGCTAATCAAGATGAATGACTCCTTAGAACAAACGGAGAAACCTTATCACCTAGAAATGAAGTGTCAATCACATCTTTATGGAGTGAACCATTCTATACTATTAAGAAAAGCTAATAAAGATGAATGACTCATTCGTTTCATGGAATTTAATGGATTTAAACTACTTTAGGTGTATTTAAATGAATGTTGCGATGAAATTAATGTTTTGTGTAGTAATGGATGTTAATTATTTGATTATTTTGTGTGAATCTTTCCCTTTAAACAAAGGTGAAGTTGTATTGTTGAGGAATCAAAACACAATCTCAAGTTTCAAACAATGAACAATTTTCTCCCAATTAAGAAAGCTAATCAAGAGTAATAGCTCTCTTATTTAATTAACTTCAAAGGATTTGAACTACCCAATGTAGAAGTCTTATTGTGAAGTAATCGAGAGATAGGTTTTAAGCAATGAAAGTCTTATTGTGAAGTAATCAAGAAATAGGTTTTAAGTAATGAATAACTCTTTCATAGTGGAAAAGGCTAATCAAGAGTAAAAGCTTCTTAATTGGATGGACTTCAACACATTCACACTATCCAAAACTAAATAAAATGCATATTGCAATGGAGTCAATCATTAGTAGGACATTAAAGTTAATTTCTCAATTTCTTTGATAGACTTCAATGCATTCATAATAAAGAAGGTAAATCAAGTGTAAAAGCTTCCTTATTAGATGGACTTCAATCCATTCAAACTATCCAAAATTGAATAATATGCATGTCGTAATATAATCTATGATTAGTGATACACATAAGTTAAATTCATAATTTCTTTATGTGAATAACTCCATGCAATGAGAAGCAACTACCTTATGAGCTAGAAATGAAGTGTTAATCTCATGTTTTAGGTAATGAAACATTATATCCAAGTAAGAAAAGTTAATTAAAATGAATGAATCATTTAATTGATTGAATTTAATGGATTCAAACCACCCAAAGTGTATTTACATGCAGGTTGCAATGAAATTAATGCTCTATCTAGATATGAATGTCAATTGCATACTTATTTTTTATGGTTGATACCATGCAATGAAAGGAGAAGCATTACTAGCATAAAATTCGGCAATGACCTCAACTCTTAAGTAATGAACAATCTCCCTAAAGTTAATCAAGAGTAAAAGTTCCTTTATTTGACAAATTTGAATGGATTCAAACTACCTAAAAAGGAACTCCCATTATCAAGTAATCAAGATGTGGTCTCATGTTTCAAGTAATGAATGATCCTCTCATATTAAAGAAAGTTAACCATGATTGATAGTGAATTACTTGATTAACCAAAATAACTTATAAAAATATCAATTAACAAAATTCCAATTAAAGGTTATTTTGCAATTATGATATCAATTAAACTTAAATACACTAATATGAATTTGGTGGGGTAAAACTCTAACTTTATAGTAATTAAAGTAAACTACTTGATTAGCCAAAATAACTCATAGAAATATCAATTAACAAAATTCCAATTCTAAGTTCATGTGCAACTATGATATTAATTAAACTTAAATACACTAATATGAATTTTAAGGGTTAAAATTCTAACTTTATGACAGTTGAAGTAAATTACTTGATTAACCAAAATAACTTATAGAAATATTAACTAACAAAATTCCAATTCAAGGTTTATCTGTAACTATGATATTTAATGCTTTCAATTATCCACAATGTTGCTTCAAATCTACAATAACTATTAACCTTAGATAACAACAATATCTATTACTCAAATTCTCTACATAAGCCCTAACCATTGTACCCTTAGAACAAACTCTCTAGAGTTATATACTAGTAACATTAAGAATTAGGAAAATAAGTTAATTAAAGCAATAATCTCACAAGCTCAAATTTTTTAACTTGTGTTGAGTTATTCATAACAATAAAAAAAAAAATTTGTCCCTAATCTCTTATTGTTAACTGCAACTAGAGTGATTAGGAATACGATAAATACAAATCATAATCCTTAACTTTAACAATTGGCCATTGTTTAATCAACTTAGGAGGCCTAGTTGAATGAATTAAAATAATAATCATTTAACAATATAATCAGAATAACTCAAACAATTCAAATAGAAAAGAAAATAACTTAACAAAATAATCTATTCCATCAAAATGTCAAATGTTTTGAAATCTCCTATAAATGTTGAAACTTTCTAGTTACAAATATTTAAAAGAAACCAAATTCTAGCTAAAGCTATGCTTGTTGACCTCCTTGTGTGTCCATCTTATCTTCTTTGATTTTTAGTAGTTAAATAGTCCTATTTCGAACATAGAAAATGTACATAGCTGATACAAGAAAACCTTAAGACTCTCCAATAAAATCTCCTAAATTTTCAAGGTTACAATAAACTTGTTTCCATAATTGTGATATAATTCATGTAATACTATCCAAGATGCTTCTTGAGTAGATATAGTCTAAATTAGGATCTACATTCTTCATCAAAGTTTTCTTCCTTTTCTTAAGCTTTCCAACACATCCAATCTAGCCCAAAACAAAGGTCCATAGAACAAGTTATAAGTTAAAACTAAGACTAACTTAGTTCAGTCTATAACAGATTTTATAATGACTTATCAACTATTTTTGGACCATAAGACAAATATTTTGGGCTTGGGTATATTCATAATAATTGTAGGCTCTTGAAAAGCACCTAATTTGGATTTTTTAAGCTTAACCATTATAGTGCACATGCTAATTATATTCAACTTTCAACCAACATACATACCTAATGTAAAAATATAGCAATGCCAAATAAAATAACAATAGCATACTCATTTCTTTCATGTTTATTCATAATCATACTCAATTAGTTAATGCAAGTCTCGCAACTAAAATGATGAATTCATGTGTAGTTCATTCATCAAACAATCCTCTTTACTACCACAAACCAGGTAGCAAAGTAGGATATCCCTTGTTAAAGCATAAAAGAAAAACTAATATTTTTCTTTAAGACATTTTAAAAAATAAGGAAATGTATGTTGTTCCCACAGCCTTGTATGAGTTGTAATTGTTGTCAACTAGGTTTAAGTGTGCAAGAAAGTAAAGACACATGGAAGGGCAAGAAGGTAAAAGCTACATGGAGGGGCAAGAACGTAAAAGCCATACGGAAGGGCAAGACAATAAATTTGCCGCAAGTAAGCCCTAGGGTTTCGTGGAGGAGTATATAAAGGTCATCGGAAGACAACAAAAACAGACGTATCGGCTATTGAGAAAAACAGACAGAAAACCTATGCACACCACCGGCAAGAGAGAGAAACCCGTGAGAAAGGCACACCACCGGCACACCAGCAGTCAGCAGCTGAGCAGATCGGCACACCAGCAGTCGGCAGTTGAGCAGATCGGCACACCACCGGCACACTAGCGACAGCTTGATCTGGCTGGACGGTGAGAAATTTGGCTGGACGGCGGTGAGATAGATCTGGTCGATGGTGATAGATCTAGTAGACTGTGACAAATCTGGCAGAAAGAGATCCAGTTGATGGTGATAGATTCGATAGACTGTGACAGATCCAGCAGAAAGAGATCCGATCGACGGTGACAGATCTGGCAGATGGTGAGACAGATCCAGTTGACGGTAATAGATCCAGCAGACGGTGATAGATCTGGCATAAAGAGATCCAGTCGATGGTGAGAGATTTGGCAGAATAGGGGCTGGATGGAAAAACAGAAATGTGAGGCGAGCTATGAGACAAGGAGATGGGTGAGACCGTAAGATGGTGAAAGCAGGAACTGTGTGAGATAACCTAGAGAAGGAATTCGGTGAAGCATCGGAAAGAACTCAACATATTTCTAGATTTCTTCAAGAGAGGTTAGAGAGCGTTGCGGTGAACTTCTAAGCGGCAATGGAGCAGCCTTTCAATTCAATAGAGGCAAGACAAGCTAGAAGAAGGGTAGATACAGTAAGTGACACTCTTTGTATTGTATTTGCTTAGTATCTACAATAGTGAAAGGAGCAAAGGATTGAGACATCCATTGTAACTGGAATTCTCAAGTATAGTGGATGGTCTCGGTAAGGGAGAGTCCCTACCACCGTGGATGTACGTCACATTGACGGAACCATGTAAATCTCGTGTGTCCTTAATTTACTTTACATTCTGTGTTTTGAATTGAGTTGTGAACATAGCTAAAGTATCAGCCAACCTATAACCTAACGAAGGTCTAAATAAGAACATCCAAATTGTCTATTAGGCAAGGTGTCTGAAAGGTGACTTTGGGGACTATTATGATTAGTAGGTAGCAATAGATCTACCTTAGTCGAGTCTGAGAAAGAGTTCGCTTTTAAGGAGAGGTTGAAGTTGTTCACTTACCTGCGAATTGCGAATTGTGGTGATACTGATTCACCCCCCTCTCAGTATCACAAACTAGTAGATCCTAGGGAGAAGTCGAGAACTTCAATTGGTATCAGAGCCAAGTTCTCCAGTTTGAAGTTTAACAGCTTGGTTTACTAGTTTGAAGGGATCTAGAAGTTTGACTTGTTCAGCATACTGAGAAATAGAAGCCGGTACTAGCATTAGCACCACTTACAGCAAGAAGGTTCCAATCTTCAACGGAACCAACTATCATATGTGGAGAGCAAGAATGCAAGTGGTATTTGCAACCATAGGCATGAACGTGGTAAAATGCGTACAGGAGGGTTTTGTGGCTCTAGAAGAAGGTAAAGACCTAACCCCAGAGGAGTTAAGGCAATTTGAGATAAATGGGAAGGCCTCAAATGTCATCATTTCAACATTGACAGATGCTGAGTATGCTAAAGTTATGGACTGCAAATCTGCCAAGGAGATATGGGACAGATTACAGACAGTCTATGAAGATAATGGCAGAATGAAGGAGGCTAAGCTTCAAGTGTTCAAGGAGAGATATGAATCTCTCAAAATACAGAAGAATGAGACAGTTTAAGAGTTCTTCACCAGGGTTATTGACGTTGTAAACGACCTGAGAAGTCATAGGAAGAACAAGAAGGACTCATCGATTGAGAAAATTCTAAGAATTCTGCCTGAGAGGTTTGCCTCAAAGGTGGCAGCCATAGAGGAGAGTAGATATCTCAATTCTATGTCTCTGCATGATCTTCAGTGCAATCTCATTGCATATGAGATGAGAATAAAATCAACTAAGAGCTCCTCAACATTAAAGGTGTCAAAGGAGGCAGCTTTCAAAGCTATGAAACACTTGAAGATAAAAGAAAAGGAAGAATCATCCCATGAGGATAATGATGATGATGAGGAAGAAAGTGAAGGTCAAGTATTGGCTTACTTCAGAAGGAAATTCAAAAAGGGATCTAAGAAGGGAAAAGGACAGTTGTCCTTGAGATGTTATCGTTGTGGGCAAACTGGACACTTTGCTTCTTAGAGCAAAGTGAAACTTGATGATGAAGATGAGGATGGTGATGATAAGCAAAATTCAAGATGGAAAAGATCATCATTCAAATCAAAGAAGTCCAGTAAGAAGATTGCCAACCCACAGAGGAAGACAAGAGGCTCACTTAAGAGTTATGTGAGTCAGACAAAAGAAGCTGATGAGGAGGAAGATGAAGACTCATCAGATGAGTATGTCTTTATGGCATTAGCACAAGGTGGTAGCTCAACCTTTGAAGAGGAAGAGGAAGAGGAAGTTGATGAAGAAGAGCCAAATCTTGAAGCTGAGCTGGAAGCAGCTTCAAAGGAGATAATCAGAAGGGGTAGAACCATAAGAAGGTTGGAGACCCATATAAAACAAGTTGAAGCAAAGTTTGAGCAAGCTGAAAGTCAAAACGATGCAATAAGGGCTGAGCATATTAACTTGAAGAGAAGATTGGAGGAACAGATCAAAATATGTGAAGACCTTACAGTAGAGCTTGGCTCAAGGGCTTCAAAAATTGAAGAAAGGGAGAAAGAGTTGCTGAGACTTTAGTAACAACTCAAAAGTAGCAAAGAGAACTTGCAAAAACTTGAAATGATAGGAAAAATAAGTTCTGAAAAAGGAGAGAAGAATGTAGAGAAAGTGTAATAATCTGAGGCTGCATTGGCTAAAGAAAATAAGAATGTGCCACAGAAGTTGAAAGAGAAGGTTGTGACTCAGAAGAAGATAACTAAGAATAAAGAAGATCTGAAGAAGCAACTTAGGGTGGCAAACAAGAAGGAAGAAAAGAAAGTCAGGCAGCAGAGGGCTACGGTTGAACAGAAGAAGGAGAAGAAGATGACTGAAATGGAAGTCACATAAGCAAAGAAGCCAGCTACTTTGCCTGCACAGCAAGTGATGAACAGAAGAAGACAAGCAGTGATCAGACCTAAGAAGAGGCAGTTTCAAGGTCATTGCCTTTATTGTGGAGTTTGGGGTCATAAAGCGAGTAACTACTGGTGGAGAAGGCCAGTATATGTCTCCAACTTGAGAAGATACAATGCTGCATACAGGGGGAGACAATACAGAATTTAGAAGAGAACACCTGTCGTGAGTTCTTGCACATACTGTAAAAGGCAAGGACATGCTGACAAGGATTGTTAGTGGAAGCCCAAACTAGTGGTTTCAAAGAACAAGTTTGCTATATTGGCAGACTTGGAACAGTGTGAAAGGTGTGGGCAGGATGGCCATAATGCCAAGAGATGCATGACACTTCTCCCTGAGCAAGAGAAGGCACTTAATGGCACAGTGAAAACAAGCGGTGCAGTGAAAGCTGAGAAAAAGGAGAAAGCTATCTTCCAGCCAGTTCAAAAGAAGGAATATAAAGCTAAAAGGGAGGTGGCTAACATAGCTGAAATTGCACTCAAAACTGACTGCAAGGATAAGCAGTGGATCCTTGATGGTGGATGCACTTCGCACATGATGGGTGACAAGAGTAAATTATCAAAGCTAAATAAATCAAGAGAAGGCAGAGTCAAGTTTGGCAATGATGATTCACTCAACATCAATGGTCAGGGGCCAGTAAAGATTGGAAGAGGAAAGCTGAAAGATGTTCTGCATGTTGAAGGACTCAAATATAATTTAGCATCTGTCAGTCAACTATGTAATGAAGACCATAAGGTAATATTCACAAAACCAGGTTACCAAGTAAAGAGTAAAGAAGGCAATACTATTGCAGCCGAGAAGAAAACAGCTAGAAATTTATATGTGATTGATGAAGACAAGACAAGCAGTTGTTTACTCACCAAAGAAGAAGAAAATCAACTCTGGCATAGGAGGCTAGGACACTTATCACAGAAGAACATGAGGAAGCTGACCACTACTCATGCAATCAGAGATATTCCCAACCTCAAGAGAGAGAGAGAGTATGTTTGCTCAGCATGCTTTAAAGGAAAATATGTCAAAAAGCAGTATAAGACCAAAGAGTTCAGTTCTGAAGCAGTGCTTGACATTGTGCATACTGATTTGTGTGGGCCGATGAGAACAAAAGGGTTGAAAGGTGAGAGGTACTTCATCTTGTTTGTTAATGATTATTCCAGAAGGACCTGTATCATGCACCTCAAACACAAGTCAGAAGTTCTGAATTGCTTGAAGAGATACAGAAGATTGGCTAAAAATGAGAGTGGAAGGAAGATCAAAGTATTGAGGTCAAATCAAGGCACTGAATTCACAAATGAAACTTTTAAAGATTACCTTGAGAAGCATGGTATTCACCATCAGATGGCAGTAGTGAGAACACCTCAACAGAATGGGGTGGTAGAGAGGAAAAACAGAGCTGTGGTTAAAATGGCAAGAACTCTACTGCTGGAATCCAAGCTTCACACAAGATTTTGGACAGAAGCAACATTTATAGCCGTGCACCTATTGAACAGAGTTGTACTAAGGCCCAATACTGATAAGACTCCATATGAGCTATGGAGTGGGAAGAAGACAATAGCCAAGTATTTCAGAGTCTTTGGCAACCCATGTTTTGTGAAGAACAAGGAGCAAAACTTGGGAAAATTCAACACTAGGTCTAATGAAGGCATCTTTGTGGGATACTCAGCAAAGACAAAAGGTTGTAGAGTTTTCCTGCATAAACTGGGAAAAGTGATCACTTCCAGTGATGTGAGAATAGATGAGAACTGGAAAACAATGTAGAATGGAGAAGCTGAGGACAATGAAGAAGATGACTTCAATGTAGATGAAGAATTAGACCAACCTGAAGAAAAGGAACAAGAAATAAGTTTAGACTCAGAGAAGAGTGAGTCTGAAGATGAAGAAAGAGATCCTCTTACAACTAAAACGGTGCAAGGAAGAAGGACAAAGAAAACATGGACCAGTGCTCATCAAGGAGATCAAATCATCGGTGACCCATCAGCAGGAGTTACAACAAAACGAAGAATGGTGGGAACTACTGCTCTACTCTCACAAGATGAACCTAAATCTATTGAAGAGGCTATTCAAGACTAAGCCTGGGTGAAAGCTATCAATAAGGAGCTGGATCAAATTGAGAAGAATGATACATTGGAGCTAGTTACAAGACCCACTAATAAGGATGTCATAGGAACAAAGTGGGTGTTTAGGAATAAACACACTGAAGATGGCAAGGTGGTGAGGAACAAGGCCAGGCTGGTTTGCAAAGGCTACACACAGATAGAAGGGGTAGATGTTGATGAAACTTTTGCACCAGTAGCAAGATTAGAGACTATCAGAATGTTCTTAACTTTGGCAGCATACAAGAGGTATAAAGTCTATCAGATGGATGTAAAATCCACCTTTCTGAATCGACTCCTGAAAGAAGAAGTGTATATTGAACAACCCAATGGAGTACAAATCAGTGAGGATTAGACACATGTGTGTAAGCTAAAGAAAGCCTTGTATGGTCTTGAGTAAGCTCCAAGAGCATGGTACAGTAGGCTGGATGCGTACTTGAGAACGTTGAACTTTAGAAGAGGAACGGTTGATAATAACCTGTATGTGTTCAACTCAGAGAAAGGTCAGCTAATAACCATAGTATATATGGATGACATCATCTCTGGAGGGAATCACTCTGAACTATGCCAAGATTTTGCACAGAAGATGAGTGAGGAATTTGAGATGTCTTTGATTGGAGAAATGACGTACTTTCTTGAATTATAGATAAAGCAGTGTGAAGAAAGTATCTTTATTTCTCAGACAAAATATGCCAAAAAGATGCTAAAAAGGCTTGGCATGGAGGATAGCAAATCTGTCAGTACCCCTATGATAGTGGGCTACAAGTTAACAAAAGATCAGGAAGAAAGGAGTACAAGCCCTACAGAGTACAAAAAGATGATAGGGAGCCTTCTGTACCTTACGGCATCAAGGCCTGATCTTATGCACGTTGTATGCGCTGCCAGCAGATTCCAAGCTGATCCTAAGGAGTCTCATGTGTTGGCAGTGAAAAGAATCTTAAGGTACCTCAAAGGAACACTGGAAATGGGCTTGTGGTATCTAGCCATGGATTCTATTAAACTACAAGCATACACTGATGCAGATTGGACAAGAAGTATAGATGATAGAAAATCAACCAGCGGCTACAGCTTCTACTTGGGTTCAAAGTGTGTTGCATGGTTAAGTGGAAAGCAAGACAGTGTTGCTTTGAGCATAGCTGAGGCTGAGTATATGGCTGCTTGTGTAGCATGTACACAGGTGATATGGATGCTAAGACAATTGGTAGACTTGGGTGTTGAAGTGAAGTTACCAGTGAGTGTACTTTGTGATAATCAAAGTGCTATTGATCTCAGCAAGAATCTGGTTCAACATTCGAGGAGCAAACATATTGACATCCGGTATCATTTCATCAAAGATCAAGTGAAACAGGGTACAATTCAGTTGGAGTATGTTGGCACTAAAGATGAAATTTCAGATATTTTAACTAAACCTCTGTCCACAGAGCTGTTTGAAAAGCACAGATTGAGTCTATCTGTGCAAATACCTCCTCAAGCCTGAAGTTCAAGTAAATCCTCCATCTTCACTTTGTGAGTTTTTCAAATTTGTAATTGGTTGGCAAAGAGGGAGAGAAGCAACAGTGCAGGGGGAGCTGTTAAGAAAGGGGGAGTTGAAACTGCTGTATAGTAGCTTTTGTCATAAGTGTTGCCAACAATAGGGGGAGTTAAAACTGCTGTATAGTGGATTTTGTCATGAGTATTGCCAACAATTACAAAGGGGGAGATTGTTGTTCCCACAGCCTTGTATGGGTTGTAATTGTTGTCAACTAGGTTTAAGTGTGCAAGAAAGTAAAGACACATGGAAGGGCAAGAAGGTAAAAGCCACATGGAAGGGCAAGAACGTAAAAGCCACATGGAGAGGTAAGAATGTAAAAGCTATATTGAAGGGCAAGACAGTAAATTCGTCGCAAGTAAGCCCTAGGGTTTCATAGAGGAGTATATAAAGACCATCAGAAAACAACAAAAATAGATGTATCGGCTATTGAGAAAAACAGACAGAAAACCTACGCACACCACCAACAAGAGAGAGAAACCCGTGAGAAAGGCACACCACTGGTACACACACAGTCAGCAGCTGGGCAAATCGGCACACCACCGGCACACCAGCAGTCGGCAGCTGAGCAAATCGGCACACCACTGGCACACCAGCAGTTGGCAGCTGAGCAGATCGGCACACCAGTGACGGCTTGATCTGGCTGGACGGTGAGAGATCCGGCTGGACGGCGGTGAGACAGATGTGGTCGACGGTGACATATCCGGTAGACGGTGAGATAGATCCGGTCGACGGTGACAGATCTGGCAGACTGTGACAGATCCGGTAGAAAGAGATCCGATCGACGGTGAGAGATCCGGTAGAAGGTGACAGATCTGGCAGACGTTGAGACAGATCCAGTCGACGGTGATAGATCCAGCAGATGGTGACAGATCTGGCAGAAAGAGATCCGGTCGACGGTGAGAGATCCGGCAGAACAGGAGCTGGAAGGAAAAACAGAAACATGAGGTGAGCCGTGAGACAAGAAGACGGGTGAGACCATAAGACGGTGAAAGTAGGAGCTATGTGAGACAACCTAGAGAAGGAATTCGGTGAAGCATCGGAAAAAACTCAACATATTTCTAGATTTCTTCAAGAGAGGTTAGAGAGACGGGTGAGACCGTAAGACGGTGAAAGCAGGAGCTGTATGAGACAACCTAAAGAAAGAATTCGGCGAAGTATCGGAAAGAACTCAACATATTTCCAGATTTCTTCAAGAGAGGTTAGAGAGCGTTGCAGTGAACTTCTAAGCGGCAGTGGAGCAGCCTTTCAATTCAATAGAGGCAAGACAAGCTAGAAGAAGGGTAGACACAGTAAGTGACACTCTATGTATTGTACTTACTTAGTATCTATAATAGTGAAAGGAGCAGATGATTAAGACATCCATTGTAACTACAATTCTCAAGTATAGTGGATGGTCTCGGTAAGGGAGAGTCCCTACCACCGTGGGTGTAGGTCACGTTGACGGAACCACGTAAATCTCATGTGTCCTTAATTTGCTTTACATTCTGTGTTTTGAATTGAGTTGTGGACATAGCTAAAGTATCAGCCAACCCATAACCTAACGAAGACCTAAATAAGAACATCTGAATTGTCTATTAGGCAAGGTGTCTGAAAGGTGACTTTGGAGACCATTGTGATTAGTAGGTAGCAATAGATCTACCTTAGTCGAGTCTGAGAAAGAGTTCACTTTTAAGAGAAGGTTGAAGTTGTTCACTTACCTGCGAATTGCGAATTGTGGTGATACTGATTCACCCCTCCTCTCAGTATCACAAACTAGTAGATCTTAGGGAGAAGTCAGGAACTTCAATGTACATCAAGGTGCTTTGTGTACTTAAGTTTAAGTGATTGTTTGAGGTCAATGCCAACACTTTTGGTGACATATCCATAGTAACTAGGTAGGTTCAATAGTGGAGTAAAATTAAAATTTTGCATTTTTGTGATCTTTTTTTAATTATTTTTTTTTTTAAAAAAACACCTTATTTACTTAAACCCAAGTTAGGATTAGCTTAAGAGGAACAATTTCAAGACAAACAACACACTACTCAATCATGCTTTATTATGAAACACACATAACTTCTCAACAAGCATTATTTCAATTAAGTATTACAAAGTCAAGCACACTTATCACTATTTTGCCAAACATTGCCAACATTCTAAGCCAAGCAATAAATTATAAAAATAATCCAATTTCATACTTTTGAAACATAAACATATGATCACTATGTTGCAAAAACTAAAAAAAATGAAATCAAAATCCTACCTAAACCTCTCCTCCCACTTAAAACTTACATTATCCTTAATGTAAGGCTAAATGTAATAGAAAAATATTTGAAACATAAAAAAATAAAAAAGAAAGAGTACAAAAATCAAATTTAAAGTATGGTTAGGTTGCCTTCTAAGTAATGCCTTTGTTTAATATCATTAGCTTAACAATAAGTTATCTTAGTCAATAGACGAGATTCACTAACTCCATCACCCCAATATTCTACACCTAAAAGCCTTCATAAAAAGTTTTAAGCTTATGACTATTCATCTTGAAAACTTGAGCCTATGACTGTTCATGTTAAAAACCTTGATCATCTATAAGCTCCTTATCTTAATTGCACCATGCCCAAAAAGATCAGTAATAACAAAAGGACCAACCTACCAAGATCTTCACTTATTTGGAAATAGTTTAAGCTTTGAATGGTAGAGGAGGACATTTTATCTAATAGCAAAGTTCTTCCTTGACATCCTTTGATCATGAAATGCCTTTGTCTTTTCTTAATCTTCTGGTGCAATTGTAATTTGATTATAATATGAAAAAACATTGGGAAAGCAATAATGAGTATGACCATCTAGTGGTAGAGTTTAATTTCTTGTAATCAATACACACTTTCCACCCCGTTTGTACATATGTATGTACCAAACTCATTGTTATTATTATTTATAACCATTATGACACCATATTTCTTTAAGACCACCTACACCAGTCTCACCCTTTTGCTATTCAAGATTGGATATATGATAGCAACATCAAAGAGGCTCGAAATATTCTTCTTCAGTACCTCTATTATTGTAGTGTTCAATTAATGTTGAGCTTCTTTAGTTAATTTGGCTCCTTCTTAACAATATGCGGTGCATACACATGGCTGGACTTATCCCCTTGATATCTATAGTTGTCCAATCAATCATTGTCGTATGCTCACTTAGCACTCAAATCAATTTCTCTTCTTGTACATGCATCAGAATCCTTGTGGTAAAAACTTGTAGGTTTTCATTATGTTCCAAAAACACATGCTTCAAATGAGTTGGTAATGGTTTCAGTTCTGACATAGGAGCCTACAAAATAAAAGGTAAAAATTTCTTGTGAGCAATTAGTGACATAATGGAAGAAACTACATACCTATTTGGAATCATTGATAATGAATGCAATTCAACCAAATGTTAAGTTTGGTAATGGTATTTAGTTGATGAAATTCAAGTTCTAGAACCCTTGTTTATTGATTTTTAGTTTATGTTTAAAGCTAGATTTTAATTTTGTTGTTAGATAATCCTTTCTTCATTTGATTTATCTAGATAATATATGAACATTTCAAATTTGTACTTAAGCTTTCTCCTCATGGGATTGATACTTGGATTCACATCCACTTAATTTCTTAAGCATTTCATACACTTATGGTAAATTTGAGTGAAAACCAAAGATTCAGCATAAAAATTTTGCCTAAAAAATTTGCATTGTACCCTTACACCTAAACTAAACATTATCCTTAATGTTTAGAGCTATAAACCAAAGTAGTTAGAAAAACAAATGTGGGGAAATCATAGACTAACAACATCTAAACATCATACTGACTAAGAGAAAAAGATAGAAATTACCAAGTAAACGTGGTTTGCGTCTCACCAAGCACTTTAATCAGTGTATAGACAAGACTATGCATGTAAGATTACATTGTCAAGAAACATGCACTTAATGCACTTATCCTTAAGCATGGTTATGGCTCCTTCCATGTAAGGTTTCATAAGATGTTTATTGACCTTGAATGTCTTTTGAGTTCTCTAGCTCACTAACTTTGCAACACCATAAGGAAATATTAGGACCTCTTAAAATGGTCCACTTCATCTTGATCTAAGCTTTTTTGAGAATCAATTTAAATATTGCATTAAATATTAATACTTTCATTACAAGATAAAGAGGCTTACAAATTAAAGCTTGGTCATGATAGAGTTTTATACATGCTTTGTAAATTTTTACATTCTTATAAGCTTCATTCCTTATCTTTTTAAGGTCATTTAATTGTAATAACCATCCCTCCTCAACTATGTCCATATCCATGTTTAATGCCTTTGTAGCCTAGTAAGCTTCATTCTTTAACTTAATAGGGACTCAACCCAATATGTGTCATGCATGCTATGTAATACACCCATAATACATCATTTAGTTTCAATGCCCAATCTCTCTTAGAAGGGCACACATTTTTTTCTAAGATTGGCTTAATTTGATATTTACTTACATTTACCTTGCCTAAGATTTAAGCCTTTTTCAACACATCATCAAACAATTTATTACAAATATGGCTTCCTTCACCATTGATAATAACCATAAGAATCCCAAACCTACTAAAAATCAAATGTTTCAAGAATTTAACAATAGAATTAGCATCATTAGTTTGAGTGGGCATAACCTCAATCCATTTAAACATATATCAACAGTAACTAATATATATACATACCCCATAAAGGGAGGAAAAGGACCTATGAAATTTATTCCCACACATAAAAAAGCTTAACTACCAAATTCCTAATCAAGGGCATTTCATTACTTTTACTAATGCCTCCACTTATCACAATGCAAGCAATAATAATGAGCATCCTTAAGGAGAGTAGGCTAGAAAAAACCTAATTGTAGCACCTTACAAGTTGTCTTCAAACCACCAAAAGGGCCATTGTAACGCAACTCTTGAGGCACACATTTTTAAATAATTTGGACTACATATTGCTTGAATAGAAATGAGTCATCCCAATAATAATGCTTGTATGCAGATAAAAACCCTTTTTTTCTTGATAAGAGATTTGACCCAAAACATGCCATAAGTAATATAATTAATCATATCAACACACCATAGTTTCTTAGCTATAAAAAGTAACTATTTATTTAGAAAGGTTTCACCAATAGGTTTAACCCCTTTGTGGTCATGTGTGTTAAAGGAGGAAATCAATCTAAAAAAGTTGTCAGTTACAATAGTTTCATAACCATTTTTATCCCTAATTTCTAGGTTAAATTCTTGCAAAAGCAAAATCCATCTAATCAACCTTTACTTAGCATTGAGTTTAATTGATAAATATTTTAGTGCAACACAATTGGAATGCATAATCACCTTAAATCCTTCTAAATAAGACCTAAATTGATCTATTGCAAAAACAACTAATAAGTCTTTTTCAATGGTTGAATAATTCAATTAGGCATTATTGAGTGTTCTATTGGCATAATAGATAACATGCAGCAATTTCTCCACTCTCTGTGGCATAATTAGATGCATCACAAATTATCTAAAAGGGACATGCTTAATCTGATGCCATAATGATAG
This sequence comes from Rhizophora apiculata, assembly GCA_037832385.1. Classification (NCBI taxonomy): domain Eukaryota; kingdom Viridiplantae; phylum Streptophyta; class Magnoliopsida; order Malpighiales; family Rhizophoraceae; genus Rhizophora; species Rhizophora apiculata. Next base: position 739,286 of record CM075434.1, on the reverse strand, counting down.
GCCTGGAGGTCACCTTATGTTGTTCCCACAGCCTTGTATAAGTTGTAATTGTTGTCAATTAGGTTTAAGTATGGCAAGAACGTAAAAGCCATATGAAAAGGGTAAGACAGTAAATTCGCCGCAAGTAAACCCTATTGGGATTTCATAGAGGAGTATATAAAGGCCATCGGAAGATAACAAAAAAAGACGTATCGGCTATTGAGAAAAACAGATAGAAAACTTACGCATACCACCGGTAAGAGAGAGAAACCCGTGAGAAAGGCACACCACCGGCACACCAGCAGTCGGCAGTTGAGCATATTGGCACACTACTGGTACACTAGCGATTGGCAACTGAGCAGGTCAGCCACCACTGGCAGACAGGAGACAGATCTGGACGACAGTGACAGATCCAGCAGACGGTGTGACAGATTCGGCAGACGGTAAGACAAATCCGGTAGGCCGTGAGAGAGATCCGGCTGGGACAGAGGAGATTCGGCGAGAGCAGAAGGAGATCCGGCTGGGACGGTGACAGATATGGCTGGGACAGGAAAGAGATCCGGGGACAGCAGAAGGAGATCCGGCTGGGACAGTGACAGATCCAGCTGGGACAGAGAAAGATCCGGTGACGGCGTGAGAGAGATCTGGCTGGGACAGAGCAGATCCAGCGACGGTGTGAGAGAGATCCGATTGGGACAGAGGAGATCTAGCGACAGCAGAAGGAGGTCCGGCTGGGACAGTGACAGATCCGGTTGGGACAGGAAGGAGATCCGGCGACAGCAGAAGGAGATCCGGCTGGGACAGTGACAGATCCGGCTGGGATAGAGAGAGATCCGGCTGGGACAGAGGAGATCCGGCGACGGCATGAGAGATATCCGGCTGGGACAGAGGAGATCCGGCGATGCCGTGAGAGAGATCCGGCTGGGACAAAGGAGATTCGGCGACGGCGTGAGAGATCCAGCAAAACAGGGGTCCGGTCGACGTGACAAATCTGGCAGAACAGGGGTCTGGTCAACGGTAATAGATCCGGCAGAACAGGGGCTGGACAAAAAAAAAAAAAAACGTGAGGTGAGCAGAGAGACAAGGAGACAGGTGAGACTGTGAGACGGTGAAAGCAGGAGCTATGTGAGACAACCTAAAGAAGGAATTCAGTGAAATATTGGAAAGAACTCAACGTATTTCCAGATTTCTTCAAGAGAGGTTAAAGAACGTTGCGGTGAACTTCTAAGCGGCAGTGGAGCAACCTTTCAATTCAACAAAGGCAAGACAAGTTAGAAGAAGGGTAGACACAGTAAGTGACACTCTTTGTATTGTACTTGCTTAGTATTTGCAATAGTGAAAAGAGCAGAGAATTAAGACATCCATTGTAACTGGAATTCTCAAGTATAGTGGATGGTCTCAGTAAGGGAGAGTCCCTACCACTGTGGATGTACGTCACATTGACGGAAACCACGTAAATCTCGTGTGTCCTTAATTTACTTTACACTCTGTGTTTTGAATTGAGTTGTGAATGCAGCTAAAGTATCAGCCAACCCATAACCTAACGAAGGCCTAAACAAGAACATCTAAATTGTCTATTAGGCAAGGTGTTTGAAAGGTGACTTTAGGGACCATTGTGATTAGTAGGTAGAAATAGATCTACCTTAGTCGAGTTTGAGAAAGAGTTCACTTTTAAGAAGAGGTTGAAGTTGTTCACTTACCTGCGAATTGTGAATTGTGGTGATATTGATTCACCCCCCTCTCAGTATCACAAACTAGTAGATCCTAGGGAGAAGTCAGGAATTTCAATTGGTATTAGAGCACAGGTTCACCAGTTTGAAGTTTAACAGCTTGGTGTACTAGTTTGAAGGGATCTAGAAGTTTGATTTGTTCAGCATACTGAGAAATGGAAGCTGGTACCAGCACTAGCACCACTTACAGCAAGAAGGTTCCAATCTTCAACGAAACTAACTATCATATGTGGAGAGCAAGAATGCAAGTGGTATTTGCAACCATGGGCATGAACGTGGTGAAATGCATACAGGAGGGTTTTGTGGCTCCGGAAGAAGGAAAAGACCTAATCCCAAAGGAGTTAAGGCAGTTTGAGATAAATGGGAAGGCCTCAAATGTCATCATTTCAGCATTGACAGATGTTGAGTATGCTAAAGTTATGGACTGCAAATCTACCAAGGAGATATGGGATAGATTGTAGAAAGTCTATAAAGGTGATGGCAGAATGAAGGAAGCTAAGCTTCAAGTGTTCAAGGAGAGACATGAATCTCTCAGAATGTAGAAGAATGAGACAGTTCAAGAGTTCTTCACCAGGGTTATTGACGTTGTAAATGATCTGAGAAGTCATGGGAAGAACAAGAAGGACTCATCGATTGTTAAGAAAATTCTGAGAATTCTGCCTAAGAGGTTTGTTTCAAAGGTGGCAGCCATAGAGGAGAGTAGAGATCTTAATTCTATGTCTCTGCATGATCTTTAGTGCAATCTCATTGCATATGAGATGAGAATAAAGTCAATTGAGAGCTCCTCAACGTCAAAGGTATCAAAGGAGGCGGCTTTCAAAGCTATGAAACACTTGAAGATAAAACAAAAGGAAGAATCATCCAGTAAGGATAATGATGATGATGATGAGGAAGAAAGTGAAGGTAAAGTATTGGCTTATTTCACAAGGAAATTCAAAAAGGGGTCTAAGAAAAGAAAAGGACAGTTGTCCTTAAGATATTATCGTTGTGGGCAGACTGGACACTTTGCTTCTCAGTGCAAAGTGAAACTTGATGATGAAAATGAGGATGGTGATGATGAGCAAAATTCAAGATGGAAAAGATCATCATTCAAATCAAAGAAGTCCAATAAGAAGATTGCCAACCCACAGGGGAAGACGAGAGGCTTATTTAAGAGTTATGTGAGTCAGACAAAAGAAGCTGATGAGGAGGAAGATGAAGACTCATCAGATGAGTATGTCTTTATGGCATCAGCACAAAGTGGTAGCTCAACCTCTGAAGAGGAAGAGGAAGTTGATGAAGAAAAGCCAGATCTTGAAGCTGAGCTGGAAGCAGCTTCAAAGGAGATAATCAGAAGGGGTAGAACCATAAGAAGGTTAGAGGCCCATATAAAACAAGTTGAAGCAAAATCTGAGGAAGCTGAAAGTCAAAACGGTAAAGTAAGGGCTGAGCATATTGACTTGAAAAGAAGATTTGAGGAACAAATCAAAATATGTGAAGACCTTACAGTAGAGCTTGGCTCAAGGGCTTCAAAAATTGAAGAAATGGAGAAAGAGTTGCTGAGACTTCAGCAATAACTCAAAAGTAGCAAAGAGAACTTGTAAAAGCTTGAAATGATAGGAGAAACAAGTTTTGGAAAAGGAAAGAAGAATGTAGAGAACGTGCAGCAATCTAAGGCTGCATTGGCTAAAGAAAATGAGAATATGCCACAGAAGTTGAAAGAGAAGGTTGTGACTCAGAAGAAGATAGCTGAGAATAAAGAAGATTTGAAGAAGCAACCTAGGGTGACAAACAAGAAGGAAGAAAAGAAAGTCAGGCAGCAGAGGGCTACGGTTGAACAGAAGAAGGAGAAGAAGGTGACTGAAATGGAAGTCACACAAGCAAAGAAGCCAGCTACTTTGCCTACATAACAAGCGATGAACAGAAGAAGACAAGCAGTGATCAGACCCAAGAAGAGGTAGTTTCAAAGTCATTGCCTTTATTGTGGAGTTTGGGGTCATAAAGCGAGTAACTGCTAGTGGAAAAGGCCAGTATATGTCTCCAACTTGAGAAGATACGATGCTGCATACAGGGGGAGACAATACAGAATTCAGAAGAGAACACCTGTCGTGAGTTCTTACACATACTGTAAAAGGCAAGGACATGCTAATCAGGATTGTTGGTGGAAGCCCAAACTAGTGGTTTCAAAGAACAAGTTTGCTATATTGGCAGACTTGGAACAGTGTGAAAGGTGCGGGCAGGATGGCCATAATGCCAAGAGATGCATGACACTTCTCCCTGAGCAAGAGAAGGCACTCAATGGCACAGTGTAAATAAGCGGTGCAGTCAAAGCTAAGAAAAAGGAGAAAGCTATCTTCCAACCAATTCAAAAGAAGGAATATAAAGCTAAAAGGGAGGTGGCTAATATAGCTGAAATCACACTCAAAGCTGACTGCAAGGATAAACAGTGGATCCTTGATAGTGGATGCACTTCACACATGACGGGTGACAAGAGTAAATTATCAAAGTTAAACAAATCAAGAGAAGGCAGAGTCAAGTTTGACAATGATGATTCACTCAACATCAATGGTTAGGGGTCAGTAAAAATTGGAAGAGGAAAGCTGAAAGATGTTCTACACATTGAAGAACTCAGATATAATTTAACATCTGTCAGTCAACTATGTAACGAAGACCATAAGGTAATATTCACAAAAACAGGTTGCCAGGTAAAAAGTAAAGAAGGCAATACTGTTGCAGCTAGGAAAAGAACAGCTGGAAATTTATATGTGATTGATGAAGACAAGACAAGCAGCTGTTTACTCACCAAAGAAGAAGAAAATCAACTCTAGTATAGGAGGCTAGGACACCTGTCACAGAAGAACATGAGGAAGCTGACCATTACTCATGCAATCAGAGATATTCCCGACCTTAAGAGAGAGAGAGAGTATGTTTGCTCAGCATGCTCTAAAGGAAAACATGTCAGAGAGTAGTATAAGACCAAAGAGTTCAGTTCTGAATCAGTGCTTGACATTGTGCATACTGATTTGTGTGGGCCAATGAGAACAAAAGGGTTGAAAGGTGAGAGGTACTTCGTCTTGTTTGTTGATGATTATTCTAGAAGGACCTGCATCATGCACCTCAAATACAAGTCAGAAGTTTTGAATTACTTCAAGAGATACAGAAGATTGGCTGAAAATGAGAGTGGAAAGAAGATCAAAGTATTGAGGTCAGATCAAGGCACTGAATTCACAAATGGAGCTTTTAAAGATTACCTTAAGAAGCATGGAATTCACCATCAGATGGCAGCAGCAAGAACACCTCAACAGAACGGGGTGGTAGAGAGGAAGAACAGAGCTGTGGTTGAAATGGCAAGAACTTTACTGCTGGAATCCAAGTTTCACACAAGATTTTGGACAGAAGCAACATTTACAGCCGTGCACCTACTGAACAGAGTTCTACTAAGGCCCAATACTGATAAGACTCCATATGAGCTATGGAGTGGGAAGAAGACAACAGCCAAGTATCTCAAAGTCTTTGACAGCCCATGTTTTGTGAAGAACAAGGAGCAAAACTTGGGAAAATTTAATGCTAGGTCTGATGAAGGCATCTTTGTGGGATACTTAGCAAAGACAAAAGGTTACAGAGTTTTCCTGCATAAGCTGGGAAAAGTGATCACTTCCAGTGATGTAAGAATAGATGAGAACTGGAAAACAATGCAGAATGGAGAAGCTGAGGACAATGAAGAAGATGACTTCAATGTAGATGAAGAATTAGACCAATCTAAAGAAAAGGAACAAGAAGTAAGTTTAGACTCGGAGAAGAATGAGTCTGAAGATGAAGAAAGAGATCCTCTTGCAACTAAGACGGTGCAAGGAAGAAGGACAAAGAAAACATGGACCAGTGCTCATCAAGGAGATCAGATCATAGGTGACCCATCAGCAGGAGTTACAACAAGAAGAAGAATGGTGGGAGCTACTGCTCTACTCTCACAAGTTAAATCTAAATCTGTTGAAGAGGCCATTGAAGACTAAGCTTGGGTCAAAGCTATCAATGAGGAGCTGGATCAAATTGAGAAGAATGATACATGGGAGCTGGTTCCAAGACCCACTAATAAGAATGTCATAGGAACAAAGTGGGTGTTTAGGAATAAACACAATGAAGATGGCAAGGTGGTGAGGAACAAGGCCAGGCTGGTTTGCAAAGGCTACACTCAAATAGAAGGGGTAGATGTTGATGAAACTTTTGCACCAGTAGCAAGGTTAGAAACTATCAGAATGTTCTTAGCTTTGGCAGCACACAAGAGGTATAAAGTCTATCAGATGGATGTGAAATCTGCTTTTCTGAATGGGCTCCTGAAAGAAGAAGTGTATATTGAACAACCCAATGGAGTACAAATCAGTGAGGATGAGACACAAGTGTGCAAGCTGAAGAAAGCCTTGTATGGTCTTAAGCAAGCTCCAAGAGCATGGTACAGTAGGCTGGATGCGTACTTGAGAAGGTTGAACTTCAGAAGAGGAACAGTTGATAATAAGCTGTATGTGTTCAACTCAGAGAAAGGTCAGCTGATAACCATAGTATATGTGGATGACATCATCTTTGGAGGGGATCACTCTGAACTATGCCAAGATTTTGCATAGAAGATGAGTGAGGAATTTGAGATGTCATTGATTGGAGAAATGACATACTTTCTTGGATTATAGATAAAGCAGTGTGAAGAAGGTATCTTTATTTCTCAAATGAAATATGCCAAAGAGATGCTGAAAAGGTTTGGCATGGAGGATAGCAGATCTGTCAGTACCCCTATGACAGTGGGCTGCAAGTTAACAAAAGATCATGAGGGAAGGAGTATAAGCCCTACAGAGTACAGGAAGATGATAGGGAGCCTTCTGTACCTTATGGCATTAAGGCCAGATCTTATGCAAGCTGTGTGCACTGCCAGCAGATTCCAAGCTAATCCTAAAGAGTCTCATGTGTTGGCAATGAAAAGAATCCTAATGTACCTCAAAGGAACACCGGAAATGGGCTTGTGGTATCCAGCCATGGATTCTGTTAAACTACAAGCATACACTGATGCAAACTGGGCAGGAAGTATAGATGATTGAAAATCAACCAGCAGCTGCAACTTCTACTTGGGTTCAAAGTGTGTTGCATGGTTAAGTAGAAAGCAAAACAGTGTTGCTTTGAGCACAGCTGAGGCTGAGTATATGGCTACTTGTGCAGCATGTATACTGGTGATATGGATGCTAAGATAATTTGCAGACTTGGGTGTTGAAGTGAAATTACTAGTGAGTGTACTTTGTGATAATCAAAGTGCTATTGATCTCAGTAAGAATCTAGTTCAACATTCGAGGAGCAAGCATATTGACATCCGGTATCACTTCATCAAAGATCAAGTGGAACAGGGTATAATTCAGTTGGAGTATGTTGGCATTAAAGATCAAATTTTAGATATTCTAACTAAATCTCTGTCCATAGAGCTGTTTGAAAAGCACAGATTGAGTCTATCTGTGCAAATGCCTCCTCAAGCCTGAAGTTCAGGTAAATCCTCCATCTTCATTTTGCGAGTTTTTCAAATTTGTAATTGGTTGGCAAAGGGGGAGAGAAGTAATAGTGCAGGGGGAGCTGTTAAGAAAGGGGGAGTGCATATTTAGGGGGAGTGGTTTTTGTCACAAGTATTGCCAACAATTACAAAGGGGGAGATTGTTGTTCCCACAGCCTTGTATAAGTTGTAATTGTTGTCAATTAAGTTTAAGTGTGGCAAGAACGTAAAAGCCACATTAAAAGGGTAAGACAGTAAATTCACTGCAAGTAAGCTCTATCGGGATTTCATGGAGGAGTATATAAAGGTCATCGGAAGACAACCAAAAAAGACGTATCGGTTATTGAGAAAAACAGACAAAAAACCTACGCACACCACCGGCAAGAGAGAGAAACCCGTGAGAAAGGCACACCAGCAGTCGGCAGTTGAGCAGATTGGCACACTACCGGTACACCAGCGGTCAGCAACTGAGCAGGTCAGCACACCACCGGCAGATGGTGAGACAGATCCGGACAACAGTGACAGATCTGGCAAACGGTGAGACATATCTGGCAGGCTATGAGAGAGATTCAGCTAGGACAGAGGAGATCCAACAACAGCAGAAGGAGATCCGACTGGGACGGTGACAGATCCGGCTGGGACAGGAAGGAAATCCGGCTGGGACGGTGACAGATCCGGCTAGGATAGAGAGAGATCCGGCAATGGCATGAGAGAGATCTGGCTGGGATAGAGGAGATCCGGCGACAGCGTGAGAGAGATCCGGCTGGGACAGAGGAGATCCGGCGACGGCGTGAGAGAGATCTGGCTGGGACAGAGGAGATCCGGCGACGGCATGAGAGAGATCCGGCTGGGACATAGGAGATCCGGCGACGCCGTGAGAGAGATCCGGCTGGGACATAGGAGATCCGGTGACGGCGTGAGAGATCCGGCAAAATAGGGGTCCGGTTGACGTGACAGATCCGGTAGAATAGGGGTCTGGTCGACGGTGACAGATTTGGCAGAACAGGGGCTGGACAAAAACGTGAGGCAAGCTGTGAGACAAGGAGACGGGTGAGACTGTGAGACGGTGAAAGCAGGAGTTATGTGAGACAACATAGAGAAGGAATTCGGCGAATTATCGAAAAGAACTCAACGTATTTCCAGATTTCTTCAAGAGAGGTTAAAGAGCGTTGCGGTGAACTTCTAAGTGGCAGTGGAGCAACCTTTCAATTCAACAGAGGCAAGACAAGTTAGAAGAAGGGTAGACACAGTAAGTGGCACTCTTTGTATTGTACTTGCTTAGTATTTGCAATAATGAAAGGAGTAGAGAATTAAGACATCCATTGTAACTGGAATTCTCAAGTATAGTGGATGGTCTCAGTAAGGGAGTCTCCCTACCACCGTGGATGTACGTCACATTGACGAAACCACGTAAATCTCGTGTGTCTTTAATTTGTTTTACACTCTGTGTTTTGAATTGAGTTGTGAACGCAGCTAAAGTATCAGCCAACCCATAACCTAACGAAGGCCTAAATAAGAACATCCGAATTGTCTATTAGGCAAGGTGTTTGAAAGGTGACTTTGGGGACTATTGTGATTAGTAGGTAGCAATAGATCTACCTTAGTCGAGTCTGAGAAAGAGTTCGCTTTTAAGAAGAGATTGAAGTTGTTCACTTACCTGTGAATTGCAAATTGTGGTGATACTGATTCACCCCCCCTCTCAGTATCACAAACTAGTAGATCCTAAGGAGAAATCGGGAACTTCACCTTAACTAAACTAAAAGCATTCAAAAAAGTATCATCAAAAGCAAATGGAACATCATTAAATAGTAAGTTAAATAAAGGGTGACTGATTTTGGAAAAGTCCTTAATAAACTACCTATAGAACCTAGCATGTCCTAAAAATCTCTTGGCACCATTCATTAAAGTGGGAGGTGGTAGATTAACAATTAAATCAGTCTTTGCTTTATCTATCTCAATATCCTTATAGGATATGACATGACCAATGCTTAGCCATAAAGTGACTCTCTCCTTAGCTTAATGTTAGGTTACATTCTATACATCTTCTCAACACTAAAGTCAAGTAATCTAGGCATGCATCAAAAGAAGTACCAAAAATTAAGAAGTCATCCGTAAAGACCTTTATGAAGCATTTCACCATGTCTAAAAATATGGACATCATAAATCTTTCAAAGATGTTAGGGCATTGCAAAGCCTAAAAAGCATCCTCCTAAAAGTAAATGTCCTAAATGGATGTGTGAAAGTTGTCTTCTCTTAGTCTTTTAAAGCAATTAGAAATTGATAGTAACCTAAAAGACCATCGAGAAAAAAATAAAAATCAAGTCCATTTAGTCTTTGTAACATATGATCATTAAAAGGAAGGGGATATTATCATTTTTAGTATCTACATTTACCTTCTTGTAGTGTATGAACATTTCTACCCTATAGTTGCCCTAGTAGTAACCAAGCCATTCTACTCATTTATGGCAACAATGATGCCAAATTTCTTGGGTATAACATGCATAAGGCTAGCACACTTGCTATCTAAAATAAGGATAAATCACTCCTGCATCTAGAATTTTTAGTATTTGTTTCCTTACTACCTCCTGAATATTTGGGCTAAGTCTTCTTTAGGCTTCCCTACTTGGTTTGGAATTTTCCTAGAGAAGGATCTTATGTCACACACATTGTAAGTCTAATGCATATAATGTTAGAAATGGTCCAGCCCATTGCTTTCCTAACCTCACTAAGTATCTAGACTAAGCTCCCATTTTAAGAATGGATTAAATTGGAAGCAATAATGATCAAATATGTATCATCATCTCCTCAAAAAGGTATATTTAAGGTGTGTGGGTAACTCCTTCAATTCTAACTTAGGTCAAGGGCTTTCCTCTCCTTTCTAAGGACTATTTAAGTTCTCTTAAGGAATATTTTGGCTACCCTATCCAAAACATCATGCTACTCTTGAATTTCACTCAATTTCGTTTTCCACTTTTTCCTAAGTTATTGCAACTTCTAAATTATCTTCCATCATGTTATGTAGATCAATCTCATGAACCAATAAGTCCAAATAATAAATATAAGCACATTCATTACTAGGTAAACACAATAAAAAGATAAGAGAATTAAATAATATAAATTCAATAGTCTCTCTTAAGATTGTCATTGTTAACATCTGATTATAGGCATTAATTATTATCTTGGTGACTGTTATGACTGGGTGGTGAACAAGAATAATCACCTCTTTATCCTTATATGGGGTATTTTCCATGTTCAAGACCATAAAATCAATTAGGACAATGAGCATATCTAGTTGAATCAATAAGTCTTCAACTATGCTACTTAGATACTTCATAGAATGGCAAGTTATAAAGTTATTGTGGTAGGTTTCAACTCCCCCAACCCTAGTAGCAAGAAAACACAATACCACATGAGTTTTATGCTTACTCCTATGTCTCAAATTGCCTTAGTAATCTTGTTGTCTCCTAAAGTGATGATAATAATAACACTTCCAAGTTACTTCATCTTGGGAGGTAACTTATGTTGTAAGATAGCATTTGTTGCTTTTAAGATAATTACTATCTCATTCTTCCCGTATCACCTATTATGGGTATTTAACTCCTTGAAAATTTTTGCATATGAAGGGATATTCTTCATAACATCCAAATGAGGTAAATTAATATTCACTTTTGAAAACATATCAAAAGTTTCAAAAAATTACTTATCCTTCTAACTTTCTTTCAAGCAATTTTAGAAAGAAATTGGTAACTTGTATGGTTTGACTACTTTAGGGAAATTTGGGGCAATAAATGGTTCTCTTTTTCCTTCATTTAGTGCCACTTAGGTGGCTATTTGACTTTATTTTGCACATTTTTGGGATAACCTTCTTCAATTAACTTAGTTTATGTCTCCTCTTTAAGCTCTAAACTTGAATTTCCTACATCATGTTGCATATCATCAATATCTTTATTAGCTAAATTTTATTCAATAACTTACCACTTCTAAGGATTGTCATAGAGTTTGCTTGCTCTAGTTTGCTAGTTAACTTCCCTTTTTGGTTTCCTTCCAATGCTTCTATACGTTGCTTAACTTTCATCATTGCCTTTTTCATGGATGCTTCTAAAGAATTTAAACCTTTGGCCATTGATCTATTGATTTTTAATGTTAAGTTGCATGAAAGGATTCAAACTCTCTTCTCAGGTTGGTTTTCTTAATTAATTGAAAGGGACAACTAAGGTATGAAATTATGGAGGATTTTAGTTTGGAATATATGTAAGGTTAAGGTTGTTTTTCCATGAGAAATTTAGGTGATTTCTCCTTCAAAGGTTATAGGTGTTTGAGAATGGGTCATTTCTCAACCTAGTTTTATACAACTCCATTAAATTACCTTGCTTTTGCTTATCACTTGCATATGAATCATATGAAAAGCATACATTAGCTTCATGTCCCAAAATAGCACAAACCCTATATACCTATTGATTGGCTGAATTTTTTGTAGTGAGAATTTTGATTTGTTTAGTCAACTCTACTAATTTCATAGCCATTTCATTATGTGGCCTCAATTCATATGTGGTAACTCTTAATTTTTTTACCACTTTTTTGTTGGGAGTTAGCTCCTAATGTTTCATAAGTTCATATGTCTCCTTAGTCATCTTTTCCTCCCATATCTCCACTAATAGCATTGTTAACTAGGGTTTGACACTATTGTGTTAAACCATCATAAAAAAATTGATATCAAAGTTCTAATGAGAAGTGATAATGCATACACTAAGTAGGAAACATCTTAAATCTCTCACAATTCTGATGGAATAGTTCTCTATACATTTGAATGAAAGTAGCTATTTTAGTCTCCAATTCTATAATTTTCTTACAGGAATAGAACTTCCTAACAAATTTATTATGAACCATATCCCATGTGGTCAAAGAACCAAGTGCCAATGTTCTCAACCAAGCCTTAGTCTTGTCCTTTATAATATATGGAAAGCACCTCATTTTAAGCTAGTCTTTTATTAACCCTTGCAATAGAAATGTTTGCATAGTAGCATAAAAATTGCTAATGAATATAAGAGGATCTTCACTTACCATTCCATAAAAGGATGGTAGCATAATATAGTGGATATTACTGACTTTTAATTTCTAGTTGCTTCCTCTAATAGAATGCAAGAGGATGAAGTCCTTACTAAAAGACTAACATATTCTTTCATGGTCCATTGTCTTTTGGCTATCATGATTGGATGTTGAATTTCTCCTTGCACAACCCTTACCTCATCTTCATCCCTAATCTCAAACTCATGCCTCCCTTTTGTTAGTTTCCTTGCATGACCACTAATCCAAGGGTTATTCTCCAAATTAGGTATAAGCACTCCTCCTAGAGATTTCCTACCTTAAATGCACCTAAAAAACAAAATTAAAAGAAAATTCAGCAGCCTAATGATTAAATTAAGATTAAATTGAAGGAAGTCTAACAAGCATGAAAAAATTGAAAAAAAAAAAGCGTAAAATTGAGAAAAAAAAGAAAAAAAAAAGAAATTTAAAATTTAAAAGAAAAGTTGAACTACGATGTTCCATAATCAAAATACACATAACAATTAAGAAAACCAAGAAAACAAGAAAGAAAATCAAATTACAACTATCCAAGAATGGTGCCAAGAACATAATGATTAAAAAATTTCTATTTAACAACTATACAAATCAATTGTAAGACAATGCCAAATACACCTTAAAGTTTTTGTAACACTTGAAACTTCTCGCACACATTATCACATCATCTTGTGCAGGTTTATATGTTTAATATGCATATATCTGCTCATGTTGCTTACATTTCTTTATTCATGATATCATTACAATGTGCATTTCTATTGTTGTGATGTGTGTGTACTAGTGCCCAACTAGAAACTTTAATTGATCTTAGAATGAAATTAGAAAAGACAAGTGTCAAGCATGCGAATGCCCACCTCATTTCATGCTTGCCACAAGTGTCCCTTAATGTGGCAATCATACAAATGTTAACCCTACTCCCTTTCACCTTGAAATATATGTAAACTTATGGAACACTTAAAGAGTAATTTATTCAAATCAAGCTTAAAGAGAAAGTGGTTGGCCGAAACTTGCAAGGTGAGTTTCTTTATCTTTCAAGCTTTCTCCTACTTTAGTCATGCATTGAAGAATAGATTAACAATATAAGATTTTGTCTAGAATAATTAAATGAAAGAGAATAGTAAAAACCCTAACTAAATATTATGCGATTAAGAACTAGGCATTCTTGGTAAGCTAGATTGGGCACCCATATTTTAACAAACTTGGCAATAAGTTTGAATGAAGCTTAGCTATGAAATAATGTTCACAGTAGTCTTAAAGGATGTGATGAGTAACTCAAATGGAATTATACTTGAGATTGTGTTAATTAGGCTACCTTCTTAAATAATTGAACTAAACAATGTAATTAGGAACTGATTATATACCTATCAAGGTTGTTTGTTTTAGATTGATATGATTTGACTTAACAAATAAATAATTTCACTTTGATATTAATGATCAAAATATGTCATAGTCTCACTAAAGATATATATATATATATATATATCATTTAGCTAGGATTAAGGTAAGTAGAATCTCAATTGTCATTACTAGTTAAATATGTGACAATGTGTATTAAGTGGTAGTTGATGGTTACTAAAGTATGTTCTAATGATTGGATACTTAACTAATAATGCATTGAATAAATTTATCCATCACAATGTGGACTAAACAAGATATATCCATTGTAGTGTGGATAAAGTGAAGGCCAATGATCTTAGGGTATACCTAACAACAAAAAAGAATTTTATGCTTGAAAAGAGGATCTTATGACCATCATCATTCTCAAAGCTTATCATGCATGATTCTATTTACTAAGCTAGAAACTCACCAACTCATAATGATAAGTGATGGATCTAGAGTATGCAATGTAGCCTAACACATAAGGAGCAAGAATCATAGCCATTGATGTCAGAGTCATTCTATTAATTGCAATCCTTGAAATAGAATATATAGCCAATGACTCTCACACATTTTATGATGTGTACATATGGAGGGCCTTATAAATAATGCAAATTATAAGGGTAGATGGTAAGTGGGGAAAATGGTAATGGCTAAGGGTTTCATCACTTTTGTGATCTTTTATGATGAGAAGTGACAGAAAATGTATCTTATTGCAAATGCTTTTCATGAGTTCAAAGTTCAAATTGAATGCATGGTATCCAGATTGAGTACATATGATTAAGTAATAGTGGTATCACTTGAATAAGAATCTCAATTCAAGGAAATCTAGGTAAAGTGAGTTCTATTGGTAAAATGTAACTTGTGCTCAGATTCATACAAGAAGCTAAGATCTCAATTGAGGACATCAATATCATTCTCAATGTGGATTATGAAACAAAATTTATTTTCTTGCATAGAATTCTAGCAATTGAATTTGAGCTAGAAACCAAACCAAAATTTCAACTTATACTAGAAAATAAAGTGAGTGAACTTAATAAAACTTAATTAATTAATTTTTCTTTCAAATTGAATCCAATTCTTAATCTACTACAATGAATATGTTGAATTAAACTTATTAGAATGAAGGATTTGAATAAACAACACTCTAATTAATCAAACATAGGTACTAAGCTTTTTATCCTTGCAAGCATTATCACAACTCTTCAACATTGTCTAAAAACAAATGAAAATTAAAATTAGGGAATAATCTCACTAAAATTAGATAAGATTGTTGATGTTTAGTTAGCAATCCAAATTACATGTAATAAATCAATGCCTTGATGTGAAGCTAAAGATTTATCTAATATTTTAAAGAGCGAGAAATTGAAGTAAGTTCATCAAAGCATAGTCCAACTAATGAATTAAACTAAAACTCTTGTCTATTTGGGCTATTTTAATTTGAAGTTGATGTACCTATCAAATTAATCCTAAAATCTAGTCTAGTTTACTCATGAAATTGGAGAAACAACATAAAAAAACTAAACTTGTGAATTTAATAATTAAAACAGAATCCTAAATTAGTTGAAATAATAATCCAACATTCATCAACACATAAAGGGAGCTTACCAATTACCTAAGAGTTGGTGTAACTACTCATACTTAACTAAACAAAACATAACAATGGTGGATGACATAAATAAATTGAATTTGTAGACCCCCTTTTGAAAGCATTACCTACACTTCTACAATGTAGTTAATTTCCTTCAACAAGCAGAATCTTTTCATCTCTTTCCTATAATTTGTTTGTCACAATTTGTTTTGCCAATGGACTCATTTTCTCCTCCAATGCTTTTAGGAACAACAACCTATAACTCCTAAAAGTTTCATGGCATGGCGGCTCACAACCTCTTTAAAACTTCAAAAGTACTCCCCTTCTTAACCTATGCAAATGAGATATATATATATATATATATCTATGAGAAGAAGCCCCAATGAAAATAAAATCATCCCAAATTGATGTGAACCTTGTTAGATGTAGCTAAGAAACCCATAATCCAATAATGTATGAAACCTAAGAAAAGTGATGTGGCCCACATTCAAGACCAAGAACCAACCTATGTCTCTCATCTTTGACTTTATCATTTCCCATGTACCACACGTTTCCCATGTATAATCTTGGAATAGTAACAGCCACAAGCATTAGAAATATTGTGCTTTTATTAGCTTCTAATTACTAGATTTGACTTAAGTCTTTTAGTCTCCTTTTGCTTTGTCTATAAGGCCATCAAGTTTCTATAAAAAGAGGAGATGAATGAATGAATAAATAAAATTTGTCTAAGTACAATCTCCTTGAAAACCTAGAAGAGTTTTCACTCCTTCCTTCAAGAGTTGGAACATTTCTAAAGTCTACATCCTTGAAGTGTTGCAGCCATCAATCTAGAAGAATTATTGCATTTTCTTCTTCCTTGGAGGCCTATTAGAGCAACCATTGAAGTTCTATGCATTTACAATTTTCTACTTTTCACCCCAATTTCTATATGTGTAACTCACTCTCTTGATCCTACTATTTGAGTAGTCAAACTTGGACTAAATTAGAAAGCCAAACTAGATTTATAAGATTTGAGGCATAACTCACTCTCACTCTCTTGTATTAGTAAACTTTCTCATCATGTGCAAAGGATAATAACAATTATAAAAGCATGGTAAACAAGACCATTAACCTTAGTCATGTTACTTATATCATGGAGAATCAAATTAATACAATGGGTTGCATAAGGAGACAAAATTAATGTCTTGAATTTGCACTCTAATAATTTGTTAGCAACTATATAATGGGACACATTGTTAGTTACCTTATGGACAACATTTTCAGTACAAACAAACAACATAACTTCTCTTAAAAATTTGTACTGTTTGAACTATCTTTGTTAATTTTGAAGCATCAATTGACTTCAAAAAGAAGTACCATTGAGATAATAAACTAGGAAATTTATCAAAGTTCTATGGCTTCGATCTACCAACCCCTCAATCATTAATGTAAAGTTGGTCTTACTCCATATGACATGATAACTTTCCACAAATTTTTCTTTTTTATTTTTTCAACATTCTTGGTCAACAAACAACCACAATTATCATGAAAAGATGGTGCCTTATAACCTAGTCCCATATAGCGATGGCATTAATAATTGGTTGATAGTAAATTGAATTTACAACATTAAAAGGTATGGAAGCATCTATCATCCATCTAAATACAACAATATCATACCTTTCTATCGCATCTTTATTTTACAATATACTCTTCAAAATTGGTTAAGCACTAAGGCCTATCCTTGACATAAAAAAGGACTAAATTTCTCCTAACTTATCAACTTATTTTCTCCTTATCTTGTATTAGCTTTTCGTTTCCTTTATAGTTAGAATGAGAAGATGGAATTGAAGGTCATTGAACTTCTTGAATATCAACATCAAGATTTTGATATTGCTACTCTTCGTAGGCCCTATATCTTAGGTTAAAACGATTTAACTCATCCAATGTTTCTTGTGCTTTCCTTTTCTTTGAAGAATAATCCTCACAATTTTGCTTTATTTGATGTCAAACATTATGCCGTACCTTCCAACAATAATCTACTTCCCCTTTCATTCCTATTAAATGTCACTTAACTTGGTTTATACCTTACTTAACTAGAGTAATACCTCCCCCTAAAAAAAATTTTTGTGTAATACAAACACATCAATTTTTTCCTTCCACTACGTACTCTTTTATCAACCTCCTTATAATGTCCCTATGCTAGATTAGTTTTCTTTCTAATATTGCATCTTGTAGTTCTTGCATCAAATAGTTTTAGCAGGACCAACATTTGATGGAGTGAAAGCTTTAGTAGAGGGTAAGATGTTATCATCTCTAATTAAAGACATCTAGCAATAAAGAATAAAAACATAAATATTAATAAACCTCATAAGACTAGCACAAGGCCCTAGCCAAGAACTATGAATAGTGCTTAACTTGATTAATACCTTGCCTCAAAAAGATCTTTGTGCAGTACAAACACAACAATTTTTTCCTTCGACTACTTGCTCTTTCATAATCTTTCTTATAATGGTCCTATGCTAAATCAATTTTCAAATTAATATTCTTCTTATAGTTCTTGTAGGAGATGCACTTTCAGAAGAACCAACATTCAATGGAGTTAAAGCTCTAGAAGTAGGCGAGGTTTGATCATCTCCTATTGAAAACATCAGATAACAAGAATACAAACATAAACTATAATAAATTTCAAAAAACTAGCAAAAGGCCTAAGAATAATGAAAGATAAAGAAGGAATTATCAAGTATTTCAAATCAATTACATTGATGCCAAGCTAAGCAATAAAAATGTAATGAATTGTTCAAAAAAACAAGAAAAACAAGCTTGATAACTGAAGTTCCTGACTTCTCCTTAGAATCTACTAGTTTGTGATACTAAGAGGGGGGTGAATCAGTATCACCACAATTCGCAATTTGCAAGTAAGTGAACAACTCAACCTCTTTTTAAAAGCAAACTCTTTCTCAGACTCAACTAAGGTAGATCCATTGCTACCTACTAATCACAATAGTCCCCAAAGTCACCTTTCAGACATCTTGCCTAATAGACAATTCAGATGTTCTTATTTAGGCCTTCGTTAGGTTATGGGTTGGCTGATACTTTAACTGCGTTCACAACTCAATTCAAAACACAAAATGTAAAGCAAATTAAGGACACACGAGATTTACGTGGTTCCATCAACGTAACATACATCCACGATGGTAGGGACTCTCCTTTACCCAAACCATCCACTATACTTGAGAATTCCAATTACAATGGATGTCTTAATCCTTTGCTCCTTTCACTATTGCAAATACTAAGCAAGTACAATACAAAGGGTGTCACTTACTGTGTTTACCCTTCTTCTAACTTGTCTTGCCTCTGTTGAATTGAAAGGCTACTCCACTGCCGCTTAGAAGTTCACAGCAATGCTCTCTAACCTCTCTTGAAGAAATCTAGAAATATGTTGAGTTCTTTTTGATGCTTCGCCAAATTCTTTCTCTAGGTTGTCTCACACAACTCCTACTTTCACCGTCTCACAGTTTCACTGTCTCCTTGTCTCACGACTCGCCTCACATTTCTGTTTTTCTGTTCAGCCCCTGTTCTGCCAGATCTCTCACCGTCGACTAGATCTCTTTCACTATTGGTTTCTGTTTTTCTATCCAGCCCCTGTTCTGCCGGATCTCTCACCGTGGACTGGATCTCCTCACTGTCCCAGCCAGATCTCTCTGGTCTCACGTCGTCACCGATGTACTCAACTACCGACTGCTAGTGTACCGGTGGTGTGCAGATCTACTCAATTGCTGACTGCTAGTGTGCCAGTGGTGTGCCGATCTGCTCAACTGCCAACTGCTGGTGTGCCGGTGGTGTTAGTTTTTCCGTCCAGCTACTATTCTGCCATGTATAATTGTTTTTTTCTCTATTCCAATGGTTTCTCTCTTTGGTTAGCTGGTTGTCTAGGTTTTTTGTTCATTTTTCTCAATAGCCGATACGTCTCTTTTTGTTGTCTTCCAATGGCCTTTATATACTCCTCAATGAAACCCTGATAGGGCATACTTACGGTGAATTTACTATCTTGCCCTTCCATGTGGCTTTTACGTTCTTACCCCTCTATGTGGCTTTTACCTTCTTGCCCTTCCATGTGGCTTTACTTTCTTGTACACTTAAATCTAGTTGACAACAATTACAACCCATGCAAGACTGTGGGAACAACAATCTCCCCTTTTGTAATTGTTGGCAACACTCATAACAAAAGCCACTATGCAGTAGTTTCAACTCCTCCTAAATATGCACTCCCCCTTTTTTAACAGCTCCCCCTACACTATTACTTCTCTCTCCCTTTACCAACCAATTACAAATTTCAAAAACTCGTAAAGTGGAGATGGAGGATTCACTTGAACTTCAGGCTTGAGGAGGCATTTGCACAGATAGACTCAATCTGTGCTTTTCAAACAGCTCTGTGGACAGAGGTTTAGTTAGAATATCTGAAATTTGATCTTTAGTGCCAACATACTCCAACTGAATTGTGCCCTGTTCCACTTGATCTTTGATGAAGTGATACCGGATGTCAATATGCTTGCTCCTCGAATGTTGAATCGAATTCTTGCTGAGATCAATAGCACTTTGATTATCACAAAGTACACTCACTGGTAACTTCACTTCAACACCCAAGTCTACCAATTGTCTTAGCATCCATATCACCTGTGTACATGCTGCACAAGCAACCATGTACTCAGCCTCAGCTGTGCTCAAAGCAACACTGTTTTGCTTTCTACTTAACTATGCAACACACTTTGAACCTAAGTAGAAGCTGCAGCTGCTGGTTGATTTTCTATCACTTATACTTCCTGCCCAGTCTGCATCAGTGTATGCTTGTAGTTAACAGAATCCATGGCTGGATACCACAAGCCCATTTCCAGTGTTCCTTTGAGGTACCTTAAGATTCTTTTCACTGCCAACACATGAGACTCCTTAGGATCAGCTTAGAATCTGCTGGCAGCGCACACAGCTTGCATAAGATCAGGCCTTGATGCCGTAAGGTACAAAAGGCTCCCTATCATCTTCTTGTACTCTGTAGGGCTTGTACTCCTTCCCTTCTGATCTTTTGTTAACTTGCAGCCCACTGTCATAGGGGTACTGACAGATTTACTATCCTCCATGCCAAACCTTTTCAGCATCTCTTTAGCATATTTCGTCTGAGAAATAAAGATACCTTCTTCACACTGCTTTATCTGTAATCCAAGAAAGTACGTCATTTCTCCAATCAAAGACATCTCAAATTCCTTACTCATCTTCTATGCAAAATCTTGGCATAACTCAGAGTGATCCCCTCCAAAGATGATGTCATCTACATATACTATGGTTATCAGCTAGCCTTTCTCTAAGTTAAATACATACAGGTTATTATCAACTGTTCCTCTTCTAAATTTCAACCTTCTCAAGTACACATTCAGCCTACTGTACCATGCTCTTAGAGCTTACTTGAGACCATACAAGGCTTTCTTCAGCTTGCATACATGTGTCTCTTCCTCACTGATTTGTACTCCATCGGGTTGTTCAATATACACTTCTTCTTTCAGGAGCCCATTCAGAAAGGTAGATTTCACATCCATCTGATAGACTTTATACCTCTTGTGTGTTGCCAAAGCTAAGAACATTATGATAGTCTCTAACCTTGCTACTGGTGCAAAAGTTTCATCAACATTTACCCCTTCTATTTGAGTGTATTCTTTGTAAACCAGCCTGGCCTTGTTCCTCACCACCTTGCCATCTTCATTGTGTTTATTCCTAAACACCCACTTTGTTCCTATGACATTCTTATTAGTGGGTCTTGGAACCAGCTCCCATGTATCATTCTTCTCAATTTGATCCAACTCCTTATTGATAGCTTTGACCCAGGCTTTGTCTTGAATAGCCGCTTCAACAGATTTAGGTTCAACTTGTGATAGTAGAGCAGTAGCTCCCACAATTCTTCTTCTTGCTGTAACTCTTGGTGATGGGTCACCTATGATCTGATCTCCTTGATGAGCACTAGTCCATGTTTTCTTTATCCTTCTTCCTTGCACCTTCTTAGTTGCAAGAGGATCTCTTTCTTCATCTTTAGACTCACTCTTTTCAGAGTCTGAACTTACTTCTTGTTCCTTTTCTTCAGGTTGGTCTAATTCTTCATCTACATTAAAGTCATCTTCTTCATTGTCCTCAGCTTCTTCATTTTGCATTGTTTTCCAGTTCTCATCTATTCTCACATCACTGGAAGTGATCACTTTTCCCAGCTTATGCAGGAAAACTCTGTAACCTTTTGTCTTTGTTGAGTATCCCATAAAGATGCCTTCATCAGACCTAGCGTTGAATTTTCCCAAGTTTTACTCCTTGTTCTTCACAAAACATAGGCTGCCAAAGACTCTGAGATACTTGGCTGTTGTCTTCTTCCCACTCCATAGTTCATATGGAGTCTTATCAGTATTGGGCCTTAGTAGAACTCTATTCAGTAGGTGCATGACTATAAATGTTGCTTCTGTCCAAAATCTTATGTGAAGCTTGGATTCCAGCATTAAAGTTCTTGCCATTTCAACCACAGCTTTATTCTTCCTCTTTACCACCCTATTTTGTTGAGGTGTTCTTGCTGCTGCCATCTGATGGTGAATTCCATGCTTCTCAAGGTAATCTTCAAAAGCTTCATTTGTAAATTCAGTGCCTTGATCTGACCTCAATACTTTGATCTTCTTTCCTCTCTCATTTTTAGCCAATCTTCTGTATCTCTTGAATAATCATCAACAAACAAGACGAAGTACCTCTCACCTTTCAACCCTTCTATTCTCATCGGCCCACACAAATCAATATGCACAATGTCAAGCACTGCTTCAGAACTGAACTCTTTGGTCTTATCCTTGCAATCAGCTTTGAGTGCAATTTCAGCTATATTAACCACCTTCCTTTTAGCTTTATACTCCTTCTTTTGAATTGGCTGGAAGATAGCTTTCTCCTTTTTCTCAACTTTGACTGCAACACTTGTTTCCACTGTGCCATTAAGTGCCTTCTCTTACTCAGGGAGAAGTGTCATGCATCTCTTGGCATTATGGCCATCCTGCCTGCACCTTTCACACTATTTCAAGTCTGCCAATATAGCAAACTTGTTCTTTGAAACCACTGGTTTGGGTTTTCACCAACAATCCTTGTCAACGTGTCCTTGCCTTTTACAGTATGTGCAAGAAATCACGACATGTGTTCTCTTCTGAATTCTATATTGTCTTCCCCTGTATGCAACATCGTATCTTCTTAAGTTGGAAACATATACTAGCCTTCTCCACCAACAGTTACTCGCCTTATGACCCCAAACTCCACAATAAAGGCAATGACCTTGAAACTGCCTCTTCTTGGGTCTAATCACAGCTTATCTTCTTCTATTCATTACTTGCTGTGTAGGCAAAGTAGCTGGCTTCTTTGCTTGTGTGACTTTCATTTTAGTCACCTTCTTCTCCTTCTTCTGTTTAGTCGTAGCCCTCTGCTGGCTGACTTTCTTTTCTTCCTTCTTGTTTGTACCCTAGGTTGCTTCTTCCAATCTTCTTTATGATCAGCTATCTTCTTCTGAGTCACAACCTTCTCTTTCAACTTCTATGGCACATTTTTATTTTCTTTAGCCAATGCAGTCTCAGATTGCTGCACTTTCTCTACATTCTTCTCTCCTTTTTCAAAACTTGTTTCTCCTATCATTTCAAGTTTCTGCAAGTTCTCTTTGCTACTTTTAAGTTGTAGCTGAAGTCTCAGCAACTCTTTCTCCATTTCTTCGATTTTTGAAGCCCTTGAGCCAAGCTCTACTGTAAGGTCTTCACATATTTTGATCTATTCCTCAAATCTTCTCTTTAAGTCAATATGCTCAGCCCTTATTTCATCGTTTTGACTTTCAGTTTCCTCAGAAATTGCTTCAACTTGTTTTATATGGGCCTCCAACCTTCTTATGATTTTGCCCCTTCTAATTATCTCCTTTGAAGCTACTTCCAGCTCAGCTTCAAGATCTGGCTCTTCTTCATCAACTTCCTCTTCCTCTTCAGAGGTTGAGCTACCACCTTGTGCTGATGCCATAAAGACATACTCATCTGATGAGTCTTCATCTTCCTCCTCATCATCTTCTTTTGTCTGACTCACATAACTCTTGAGTGAGCCTCTTGTCTTCCTCTGTGGGTTGGCAATCTTCTTCCTGGACTTCTTTGATTTGAATGATGATCTTCTCCATCTTGAATTCTGCTCATCATCACCATCCTCATCTTCATCATCAAGTTTCACTTTACATTGAGCAGCAAAGTGTCTAGTCTGCCAACAACAATAACATCTCAAGGACAACTGTCCTTTTCCCTTCTTAGACTCCTTTTTGAATTTCCTTGTGAAGTAAGCCAATACTTCACCTTCACTTTCTTCCTCATCATCATCATCATCATCCTTATCGGATGATTCTTCCTCTTCCTTTATCTTCAAGTGTTTCATAGCTTTGAAAGCTGCCTCCTTTGATACCTTTAACGTTGAGGAGCTCTCCATTGACTTTATTCTCATCTCATATGCAATGAGATTGCATTGAAGATCATGCAAAGATATAGAATTGAGATCTCTACTCTCCTCTATGGCTACCACCTTTGAGGCAAACCTCTCAAGCATAATTCTCAAAATTTTCTTCACAATCGATGAGTCCTTCTTGTTCTTCCCATGACTTCTTAGGTCATTTACAGCGTCAATAACCCTGGTGAAGAACTCTTGAACTGTCTCATTCTTCTGCATTCTGAGAGATTCATATCTCTCCTTGAACACTTGAAGCTTAGCCTCCTTCATTCTGCCATTACCTCTATAGACTTTCTGCAATCTGTCCCATATCTCCTTGGCAAATTTGCAGTCCATAACTTTAGCATACTCAACATCTATCAATGCTGAAATGATGACATTTGAGGCCTTCCCATTTATCTCAAACTGCCCTAACTCCTCTGGGGTTAGGTCTTCACCTTCTTCCGAAGCCACAAAACCCTCCTGTAAGTATTTCACCACGTTTATACCCATGGTTGCAAATACCACTTGCATTCTTGCTCTCCACATATAATAGTTGGTTCCGTTGAAGATTGGAACCTTCTTGCTGTAAGTGGTGCTAGTGCTGATACTGGCTTCCATTTCTCAGTATGCTGAACAAGACAAACTTCTAAATCCCTTCAAACTAGTACACCAAGCTATTAAGCTTCAAACTGGTGAACCTGTGCTCTGATACCAATTGAAGTTCCTAACTTCTCCCTAGGATCTACTAGTTTATGATACTAAGAGGGGGTGAATCAGTATTACCACAATTCGCAATTCGCAGGTAAGTGAACAACTTCAACCTTTTCTTAAAAGTGAACTCTTTCTCAAACTTGACTAAGGTAGATCTATTGCTACCTATTAATCACAATAGTCCCCAAAGTCACCTTTCAGACACCTTGCCTAATAGACAATTCGGATGTTCTTGTTTAGGCCTTCGTTAGGTTATGGGTTGGCTGATACTTTAATTGCGTTCACAATTCAATTCAAAACACATAATGTAAAGCAAATTAAGGACACACGAGATTTACGTGGTTTCGTCAACGTGACATACATCCATGGTGGTAGGGACTCTCCCTTACCGAGACCATCCACTATACTTGAGAATTCCAGTTACAATGGATGTCTTAATCCTCTACTCCTTTCACTATTGCAAATACTAAGCAAGTATAATACAAAAAGTGTCACTTACTGTGTCTACCCTTCTTCTAGCTTGTCTTGGCTCTGTTGAATTGAAAGGCTGCTCCACTGCCGCTTAAAAGTTCACCGCAATGCTCTCTAACTTCTCTTGAAGAAATCTAGAAATATGTTGAGTTCTTTCTGATACTTTGCCGAATTCTTTCTCTAAGTTGTCTCACACAGCTCCTGCTTTCTCCATCTCACGGTCTCATCCATCTCCTTGTCTCACGGCTTGCCTCACGTTTCTATTTTTCCATCCAGCCCCTGTTCTGCCGAATCTCTCACTGTCGACTGGATCTCTTTCACTATTGGTTTTTGTTTTTCTATCCAACCCCTGTTCTGCCGGATCTCTCACCGTCGACCGGATCTCCTCACTGTTCTAGCTGGATCTTTCTACCATCTTAGCCGGATCTCTCTGGTCTCACGCTGTCACCGATCTGCTCAACTGCCGACTACTGGTGTGCTGGTGGTGTGCAGATCTGCTCAACTGCTGACTGCTGGTGTGCCGGTGGTGTGCCGATCTGCTCAGTTGCCGACCGTTGGTGTGCCGGTGGTGTGCCGATCTGCTCAACTGTCGACTACTAGTGTGCCGGTGGTGTCAGTTTTTCCGTCCAGCCGCTGTTCTACCGTGTATAATTTTTTTTTTCTCTCTTCCAACGGCTTCTCTCTTTGGTCGGCTGGTTGTCTAGGTTTTTTGTCCGTTTTTCTCAATAGTCGATACATCTCTTTTTATTATCTTCCAATGGCCTTTATATACTCCTCCATGAAACCCTGATAAGGCTTACTTGCGGCAAATTTACTGTCTTACCCTTCCATGTAACTTTACTTTCTTGCACACTTAAACCTAGTTGACAACAATTACAACCCACATAAGGCTGTGGGAACAACAATAACCATCATGTTAATCAAGTACCCTACATTTCCTTATTAAAATTCTAGAAAAAGTTGATTAAGTTTTTCCTGTAGTTCTTGTGAAAGATGCACTTTCAGAAGAAAGAACATTAGGCAAGGTGTTATCATTTCTTGTTGAAGACATCAAACAACAAGAACACAAAAATAAATAATAATAAATTTCATAAGACTAGCAAGAGGCCCTAGCCAACCACTAAGAATAATGGAAGAGGAAAAAAGAATTATCAAATATTTCTGATTAATTGTGTTGGTGTCATTCTAGGCAATAAAAATGTGGTGAATTGTTTAAAAAAGAAAAAAAAAAACATGGTTGATACTTATCATGATAATCAAGTATCCTACATTTCCTTGTTAAGATCCTAGAAAAGGCTAATTAAGTTTTTCCCTTTTGTTTGAATTTACCCTTATGCTATATGTTTCTATAAAACTACTATAAATTGCTTCTAAGGGCCAAAAAGAGTTAGCTAGATCTTTGGGTGTTGGCATAATATCCATAAGCACACTTATAGCAATATAAAGTCATGTATGTAGTTCATATGCCCTCAATTAGTGGACCAAAGGAAAGATGTGAAACACAAGAAGCCAAACTGTAGGTATTTTAAAATAATGAAAAGATATTAATCCTTATGATTAAATAACTTAAGTCAACCAAACATCTAGCTTTTTAATTAGCTTAAATGAAATTGTTTGATCCTTTGGATCCAAAGTTTGCAAATTGATCAAAGGAGAAAAATTATCCTATGTCCAAACTAATAGAGATAGGGAATTGATAGTATCATACTCAAAATTTTGGGAGAACATAAATATTAAGGAGAAAAACCAAAAAATTCCATAATGTAAATAAAGACAAAACCAAGTGACAACCTACTTTAATGAAAAGTTTTTTCTGAATAGCTTGAAAGAAAAACAATAAAGATAAAGGAAACTAAAAAATAGTTATCCAACCTTTTAGTCATATAGGAAAAAAAAAAAAAAAAGGAACACATTCAATTCTCCACATATATGATACTTTTTCATGGACTTGATTGACATTTTGGCAATACACTATTTTTTCTAACTTTAATTCTCATATGAGCTTTGAAAAGTTTACCGAGACACGTTGGCAAAACAAATGGGTTTCACAATAAATAGTTTTCATTTTTGTAAAATATTATTTGAATAATGATTAGAAAGACAAAAATCTTTAGAAGATAATAGAAAAGTACAAAAAATAATAAAAAAAAACATAAAAGAACATCAAATAGATAAATGAAGTAGATGAAATATGCATTTAACTTGAAACAATTAACTAAGCTTTGCTTGGACTCATAGGTTTTGAAGAAATGGGAAGATTATGCAAGACTACCTCTAATTGTACAACTCATAACTTATTAACATTTTGAATGGGCCAAGGAAAAAGAAAAACAACTATTTTTTGATTAATTTTACCATAGCACTAAAGGCTTATTTTTTTGGAATATTTCAAAACAAAAGGAAAGTAAGCACCAGGAAAATAAATAAGGTCTAATATAGCTAACAGGTTCATGAGTTTGGTACTCTAATGACAAGAGGTAATTATTTCTATCATTGAATGAATGCATTATGGTTTTCTCATTCTTGCCTTATTCTCATTCGATCACTTAACAAGATTCCTTAGATGATAATACCAATTGGTTTTGGGTAAGTTAAGGACTGTCTTAAGAACTACTGATTGGAGACTTAAGTCATGCTTAGGATGAGATTGAGGGGCAGATTTGCTACTTAGGTTAGTAAACTCTAGTGTTTAGGCTAGTTAGATTGCATGATAATTGTGTGATAATAGGTTTTCCATTAGTCATAGTTAGTTGAATCTAGGCAATCATCTAGAGATTTTAGGGAGTACAGAGTCGCCTAGTGTGAGATCTCGGCTAGGACTAGGGCTAACCAACTAGACATACATTTCTATATCCTTAAAAATCGAGGATAGGTCATTAAAGTTTAAAAATTACTAAAGTTAGTCTCATATTATATAGTCAAAAAAATACATTGGTTCATTGGGAGACGATTAGGGTCTTGCCACTAATTACAAGCCTTTAGGCCACTCTAAGAATTAATTTTACCAATGCGACAGTTGAATTTGTCAATCTTCCTTTTGTAGGATGTAATATATATTTTATCTCATCTTTCTCAAACTTATAGATATTCTTTTGGCCTGAGTGTTGAGCATTAATGTCAAATTACCAAGACCATCCAAACAAAAGGTGGCGAGTATCCATGTCTACAAGATCACAACAAACCTTATCTATATACTGGCCAATTGACAAAGGCACCTTACATTATTTTATTACTTGGATTTTTCTCACTATTTTAATCCACCTAATGGTGTATGGTCTCAAGTGCCTCTCTACTACTAGTTGCAATTTCTTAATAACTTTTATCCCAATAGTATTTTCTTGACTTCCACTATTAACAATCAAATAAACAAAGTATAGCCGATTGTGCATTTAGTACAAAATAACTTATTTCATTGAGTATCATCTTCCTGCTTAGGAGCTAACATCAACTTTCTCACCATATACATAACTCTATCATCCTTATACTTGCACTCCTCACCATTTAAGTAGTAATAGACTTCACCATCTTTAACTCTAACTGCTTCCTCTTATTTTACTATATTCATTTTCTTCTGGCATGGGCAATCACCAAAACAATGGCCTACCTTGTTGCACTTCAAATACTTTCTAAGTATAGGCTTTTTGTATGGATCAACATTATGAATTGTAGCTTTCTCAACATACGGCTATTTGCTTGCAGTTTTGTCAAGTATAGTTTTTTTTGGTTGGCCTAAGGCTTTTTATTTTTCTTTTTTCGCAAAAAATTTGTTAGAATCAATATAAAATTGATGAGAAGATTTAGTCTTGTTCTTTTCTTATAACATTATCTTAGCTTTCAATGTCATATTCCTAGCCTCAAATACGTCTATCAGCATTTAAACTCCAATTTTATCTTAGATGGCTATACTCTATCCATCAAGGTGTCTCAAGACTTGCTAGCTTTATGATTCCATCAAGTTGTTGCACTTAGACAATCTGAAAACTTATGCTAAGTATTTATAAACTAATTGGTTGCCTCGCTTGCAATGTTGATATTTTGAAATAAGTTCTGCTCATAATCTTGAGGAAGAAACACTTCCCTTATGAGTTGTTTCATTTTATACCAACCTCTAACTAGAGCTTTCCCTTCTCTTCTCTTCTAGTCTTTTGTTTGTTCCCACCAAGTAGAGACTCCTCCTTTTAGCCGACAAACTACCAATTTAACTTTTTGTTCTTCAGGTATTTCTATATTATCAAAGAATCTTTCTACTTAGGCTAACCAATTTAAAAAACTTTTAATATTTAATTCACCATTAAAAATAAGGATATCTAGTTTTAGTTGAAATTTATCTAACATTCAAGCTACCAATGTAACTTTTTGTTATTTAGGTATCTCCATATAATCAAAAAAATTTTCTACTTTGACTAACCAATCCCTAAAACTTTTAATATTTAATTTAATATTAAAGATAAGAATATCTACTTTTAATTGAAATTCATCTAACATTCAAGTTACCAATCTAACATTTCAATCTTTAGGTATTTTTGTATACTCAAAGAATCTTTCTACTTTAACTAACCAATCTAAAAACTTTTCAATATTTAATTCACTATTAAAGATATGGATACCTACTTTTAGTTGAAATTCATCTAATGTTTGAAGATGTTATAGTCGTCATTATTCATACCTACCATAATTTGGGTACTCACCAAAACCACCATCATCATCACTAGAGTCCGCAACATAAGCCTGATGCATATGTTGATTCATTTATTTATCAAAATCCATAATATAAGTTTGATGTTGCATCCCCTACATCCCCTAATCTTCATTAGCAAGATGGTTGTTATTCCCTCTATTTCACACTGCCATTAGAATAGGTGAGACCTACTCTGGTATCACTTAATGTAGTGCTTAGTGAAATTAAGGCTAATACTCAATTAATCTCAAAAAACAATAATTTTCAAAGAAAATGTTAGAGATAAAATTGATATTTTTATTAAAATATTTATTCATTAGAATAATTTAACCTTTGAATTTATATATTTTATAAATAAATCATCTAATTAACTAAAAAAAATTATAAAATACTTAAATAATTCATATATTTTTTAAATAATTTAATTAAAATTTTTTAATTATACTATAATACTATAAAATATATAAATAAATTATAAAATAATAATTATAATATAATTTATAAGATAATAATAATTAATTTTCATGATGTGTCATATGTTATTAATAGTTTTATATGCTAACAAAAAACTAATGAAATATCTTTCAAGTAAAGCTTGCTAACAAATAATAAATTTTCAAGGTAACTAGGAATATATTCATGTCTAGAAATCTAGGCAAAGATTTGTTTCACGATATAATAAATAATACTGATAGTGTCATATTCTAAGTCGGTCTTAAAGTCTTCATTAAGAGTCCGTTAAGCAATGAGTGATACAGAGTAGCAGTCCTTACATCACATAAAATATCATTTGCCCTAGACTTTGCTAAGGTTATAGAGACTTGTTTGGGTTGATGCTAGAGGCAGGCTAATAAATTTTACCATCATGGCCATGTATTTTACATGTTTATTTTTTTATTATATAATTACAATTTACAATGCGAATCACAAAAGTACACAAACAATTAGTATAGTATAATGTAAATCAGCGTTTCAGATGTGGCAAATTTTTCCCATGAGCAACTTACAAGTTCAAGTTCTTAACAGTAGACATCATCCTGGGGCCGGCTAAGATGGTTGTTGCAATTTAATTCGTTTGGTGGCTGTATTATGACTTCCCCACCTAACTATCTTAAGCAGTTCATATATTTTTAGTGACTTATAAAACAAGAGAAACCGAAAAGAGCAAACGTATGCCATTGGTAGATCTCTGATCTGCATACAATCCACACTTGTTTTTATGGTGTCGGGTATACTGTCATTGTGAGCAGGTAGATATCAGGCGTAATATATATATTATGATAAGGGTCCCAAATTAATTGAGTTCGTTGAGAGAATTCAAGTCTTGCAGGCTTATAAAATTTGGCACAGCCTGACACCTCTAAAATATCCTCGTGCAGCCGGCGACCGCCACAGGCAAAACAAGAAGTCATGTACGTAGTTTGTCTTAATCACGAGAAATTATACGGTAAATTAGCATGTCACACAATGTGAGTTAGCATGTAAAATTAAGCCGCTGTCTTTCTTTTATTAAAAAAAAAATATATTTTAAATATTTTGCTTATTTTGTGCTAAGATTTAGATTCTTATTGTGTAGAAAAAAGGTTTCTTATTTGCGTAAACTCTTGCAGTGAGTGTTTAACATAATTGGTTAAGAATTAAATAATGAACTTAAATTACACACTAATTAAATAACACCATTTGCCAACTAATTTTCAAAAATAATAACATTAATAAAGTTTATGCAACATAATTTATAAATCAAATTAACTAATTAAAAATATTTTTTTAATTTATCACTATTATTTTTATTATTTTTATAATAAAACAAAAAAAAAATACTTCATAAATATATATTTATTATTGTATTTTTATATTAAGGAAAGAGTCACGTGTAAAAATTTTTCCCAATATACTTACCACTTAAATATTATTAAATTTAAATTAATATTAACCAATTATACCAAAACAACGCCAACCACCCACACGCAGGCAATGAAGAAGCAACTTAAAGGAATCCCAACAAAAGCAACGAAGAGATTGGGTTTCCTTTTGATGCTCCACTTTCAATCCCTTAGAAAAGTTACATTTGGGATACAAAATTGGCAAGTTGGTTTATATTCCACGGCAGGCAAGAAAGCAATGAACCGAAAGAAGTTTCGTTCATGCATCAAAAATTAGGCAAGAAAGCAATGAACCGAAAGAAGTTTCGTTCATGCA
This sequence comes from Rhizophora apiculata, assembly GCA_037832385.1. NCBI lineage: Eukaryota > Viridiplantae > Streptophyta > Magnoliopsida > Malpighiales > Rhizophoraceae > Rhizophora > Rhizophora apiculata. Next base: position 707,493 of record CM075434.1, on the reverse strand, counting down.
TCAAAAATTTGAAACGGCAAAACAAAGAATGTTGCTATAACACTAGGATTTTCCAATTGTCTTTGCTGTTTTCACTGTTTCATCCATGAATGATATCATTGTATCAACACTGTATCAGGTCCGTCCAGTTTTGATAGCGTGCAACTAGCTAGAAACTATCAGACAATCAGACACTTAATGAAAAAGGGGTAGCTCATTATCTAGAATGATCTGTCGCGCTGTAGTACAAATGTGGGACTTGAAAGAACAAGTGATTTGAAGATAAACGACGGTTGGGTAGTTATAGTTGACTGTAGAAACCTTTCCGTGTGGTTTCTTTAAGATGTTGGAAGATTGGTCCTCCTGTTTCTTGTCTATATCCCTACCATTCCTTACGTGACCCTCTCTCCTGTTTGCTTTTCCTGTGATTCTATTGGGGATGTTTCCCTGTTGGTTTAATCTTAAAAATTAGACAGTATTTAAACCAGTAAAATTTGGAAAGCCAATTAAAAAATATAGAAAAAAATCATTACAATTTGTAATTAAAGTGATTTTTATTCTAAATATCAAAATTATCATTTAATTCAAAATTTTTATTTAAATTTAATTTATATTTAAAATTAAATTATAAAATTTTATTTAATTTTTAATTTAATCATTAAATTAAAAATTTTCACATTAAATGATATTGTCTATTTTTTTAATTTTTTAAAAGGGAAAACAAAAAGTAATACTTTTGTCAGTAAATAAATTTATTCAATAAAGACATGATTAAAGTGACAAAAAATAAAGTTACGATATTAACAGTTGAAAATTTGAGGTATGTGACATTCTATGGAAAAATAAACAAGATATTAATATTAGCCAGTGAGACTCAAAGTTTTTAAAACCAGACTAAAGTGACCTATTTAACTAAAAAATTAAGAATTAGATGATCCAGTTCAAGTTCCAAAAGTAGATTTTTAAAAGCTAAGTGAAAAATTGATCAATGAATTGGTTTGATCATGAAGCAATATGAATTCTTTATTTTTTTTTTCAATTTTAGTAGCTGGTTAACAAGCTATGTGGTGCATCCAGAATCAACGTAGCTTACTTTATTCAGCAACAATTGATTGGCTCGGAGAAACCTCGAGCTTTGGCCCTCTCCGATAGAGATACGTGAATTAGTTGGAGTCGATAGTATACATACAAACTAAATTATTAACGACAGTTTAAAATTTTTTTAAATTACAATCAAATCAACGTAAGAATAAACTCAAGTGAGGGATGCAACCAAAAGAGATATCATTGATTTAAGTCAACAAATCATTGATTTAAGCCGGTATAGATATCAAAAGATTAAATACTTTATTTATAATTTCTTTAAATATCATGCTACGTCAACATATATACTATTTTGTTTTTTTTTTTTTAAGCTACTAACACTAAATTATACAACATAAAATATAATAAATTTTTGTATAAATTATATGTTAAAAATATTAAATATTTTAAGAAGTTGCTGTCCTGTGCTGACCAAATTTAAGAAGTTGACAACCTAACCTTATCTTTATACCCAGAGTAGATCCATTCAAACAGCCATTACGGTGACAAGCGAAAGCAACCAACAATCCCACAAACCCAAATCAAACAAGGGAAATCCCAAAAACATAATAAGAGGAAGAAAGTTCAGGATGGAACACCATCCGGCTTGATTGAAACCTGTTATTATTATTATTTTTTCACTCGGATGATCTTAAAGCTTCTGCTACATAAGGCTTTAACTAAGCCTTTGATTGCCGACACTATTCTTCACAATTATGACAAGCCACCGACATTACATTTTGGAATGTCCCTATGAATACGGTATCAAACGAACTCTATGGCACACAATAGCAATTGAGCAGTAGTAAGGATTGTCTTCGGCAAGTAGAGAAGGAAGGAAGGATATGGCAGCCCAAATTTCAGGAGTTCAAACATCTAGTATCAATCGTCCAACTGCTGATTACCATCCCTCGTTTTGGGGGGATTTTTTCCTCTCTCACGTTTCTGACTCTAAGGTAATTAAATCATGCATGCCTCCTTTTCCATGCTTAACTAACTAGAAATTTTTATTGAATTGAAGTAAGAAGAAATTAATAAAATATTAAATTCTTAACCTTTATATCCTTTTCTTTAATTTTATATTTTTTAAATTTTGTTTTAAATTAATCCTTTTTTATAGCAAATAGTTACATCCTTAATAATTTTCATTTAATTGAGGTAAGATTCTAATAGTTTTAGTTACTTTTCTTCTAAAAATAACTAATTTTGAATTGAATTTAAAAAGTATCAAATTTAATTAAAAATGTAAAAAATTTAAAACCTATTATAATAATTTTATAAAAGTTTAGGACCAACTTGACATACATACCACTAAACATTTGGTATAGTAAGTTTAATATATGCTTGCCAATTTCTTCTGCAGACAATAAACACCTCAATTCGCCAACACCATGAAATACTCAAGGAGGAAGTGAGAAAGGTGCTAAGAGATTCCACTCAGCCTTCCCAAAGTTTGCGCTTGATTGATTTAGTCCAACGCTTAGGTGTTACTTACCATTTCCAGAAAGAGATAGAAGTTGCATTGGAAAAGCTAGTTGGTAGTGGCAGACATGATGAGGCCTTACTACCAGAAACCTTCAGTCCATGTTGACCCTTTTAAGCTCTCAACTAACAGATCAAGTAAGGCATGCCCTTAACTGTCCTATACACAAATGCCTACCAAGGTTGGATGCAAGGCACTACATTGCTGTATACTCTGAAGATGAGTCACACGATGAAACCCCATTGAAGTTTGCAAAATTAGACTTTAACATTGCACAAAAAGTACATCAGGAAGAGCTAAATATTATCAGAGTAAGTTCAAAATTTTCCCACTATAGCACTCCAGTTTTTGGCTTGTTATTTTTCTGAGCAGAGTTCTGAGTCAAAGTGACATGTGTCCCAGGTGGTGGAAAATTTTGGATGTCACAACAAAGTTTCCATATGCACGGGATAGAGTTGTGGAGTGCTATTTTTGGATAATAGGAATCTATTTTGAGCCCCAGTATTCCTTTGGCATAAAAATCCTAACAAAAATTATTGGCACATTATTTATTCTAGATGATACGATGATAATTATGGCACGAGAAAAGAACTTGAGCTCTTTACTGATGTCATACAAAGGTTATCTTCCTCCGTCCAATTCAATAATGATTTAGTCGTAACTGTGCCCTTCCAATTTTAGTAAACTCCAATAAAATTTGGAATTGGTTAAGTTTTAATTGAGCTAGCTTAGGTTAGGTTAGGTAATCTTTTTATTGGTTGGTTGAGTTTAAGGTCTGTAATTGGTATTGATGAGGTTAAGGGATTAACAACTATATAATCATTAGTCCACTTGGCCATTGTAATTTGACTTTTCTACTTTGCTAATGCAAATTCCAAAATAGAGTTAATCGAGACCCATGCTAGCTAGCTTTGTTTTTATTATTTTTAATAAGCGATAATAAGGAAGCTGTAGCATGTCCATGTGGCTAGCTTGGACTTTGATTGACATCTGTCTATTCTCAGATGGGACATTAAGGCTGCAGATGTGCTTCCAGAGATTATGAAAATGGTTTATGATTTAGTTCTTGATGTCTACAAGGAACTAAAAGACACAACAGAAAAGGAAGGAATGTTGTATGCTGTAGAATATGCCAAAGGAGGAGTTTGTGTTTGACTTGTTAAATTTGCTTTTCATTTTGTAATGAATTTAGAGTGCTTAAGCCTTAACAATTGATATAACCTTGTATTTTTTTTATTATTTCTTTTTTTTTAAATACCTGTGTGTCTCACAAGTGAAGAAAGTGGTCCAATGCTACATGGTTGAAGCAAAGTGGCGGGATTCAAACTATGTTCCAACAATGGAGGAATATTTGGAGATCTCACTTGTAAGTACTTGCTACCCAATGCTTTTAACCACATCTTTTGTTGGCATGTGGCCAATTGCTACAAAGGAGGCCTTTGAGTGGGTGTCCAATTTCCCAAAGATGGTTAGAGCTTCATCAATTGTTTGTAGATTCATGAATGACATAGTCTCACATAAGGTAATTAATCAATTTGTGAATAGTAATCTTAATTATGGTATCAATCTAAAATTCCAAATTGTCACGAATTTGTAGTTTTAGCAAAAGAGACATCATGTTGCTTCCGGAATCTAATGTTACATGAAGCAATATGGTGTGTCGAAAAAAGATGCCATAAAAATTTTTCACCGAGAGATTGCATATGCATTAAAAGATATGAATGAAGAGTGCTTGGCTCCAACTCCAGTTCCAATGGCTCTTTTGCAACGTATCTTAAATCTCACATGAGTAATGGATGTTATTTACAAGGACGGTGATGGCTACACAAACTCCTATATCATTAGAGATTGCCTTGCCTCATTGCTCAAGGATCCTTTACCCTTTTAAGTTCTAGTTACCTTATGTTGATGTTAATTTAAATGAAGACTTTATTATGATAAAAGTTAGTCTAGTTGAGTCTAATTTGACCTTAACTGATTGGATAGATTTAGGTGTTTATAATTATATAAAAACATATTATCTATATTATTATGTGTACTTATCAATTATTGTATATGGTCATTTTATCATATTAATAACATTACAGTATTTTTATAATTTTCTATCAATGGTATTAAAATTATTGTGCCCTATTAGTGGTATTAAAGTTAGTTCAATTCAAGAGGTAGTATCAGAGTAGGCATTCTTGATTCAGATCATGAGAAAACATATAAGACTCACAAGAATTGTCATAGAATTTGCTAAAGTCATCACAAAAGTTGTCGAAGTTACAAAAGTCAGAAAATGCTACTCATCATTATCAGAGATTTGCCGCCAACCTCTACATTCCTGGAGAAACTCCAAATGTCATAGATATACAAAATTCTAAAACTTCACCACTATATTTCACTAGTATTTGTGTTGTCATCGCTCATTGTTGTCGCCTTAAACTTGATGATTTCTACTCATAGGTAGCTACTCTACCTCTTCAACTTACCAACACACTGTTATCTCATCAAAAAAGCTTGCTTCTCCTTCCTGTCATTTATCAAACTTGAGGGGTCTAATTGAAGAATACAAAAGTGTGGGGTCTAATTAGAAATAATAAAAGTTAAGGAATCAAATTGTAAATAACAAAAATTTTAGGATAAATTACAAAAAACAAATGTTTGGGAGCTAGATCGAAAAAAAAATCATGAATTTCAATATGAATAGCATGATTGTTATTTCTGTTCCCATTTTAAATGGAAAAAATTACAACCAATGTGTGTATAGATGAAAGTTTTGCTCGATTACAACAAATTGTTGAGTATTGTGGAAAATGAAGTTATAGAACTCATAATAGATACCATAGAAGCACAAAGTGCTACTCACCAAGAGTTACAATTGAACGATAAAAGTCACTCTATTTCATTCATCAAAGGGTGAATGATGAAATTTTTGAGAAGATTGTAAGAGCAACCTCATTGAAGTAGGGATTAGATATCTTAATGATGTCTGAAGTTCCCGACTTCTCCCTAGGATCTACTAGTTCATGATACTGAGAGGGGGGGTGAATCAGTATCACCACAATTCGCAATTCGCAGGTAAGTGAACAACTTCAACCTCTTCTTAAAAGAAAACTCTTTCTCAGACTCGACTAAGGTAGATCTATTGCTACCTACTAATCACAATAGTCCCCAAAGTCACCTTTCAGACACCTTGCCTAGCAGACAATACGGATGTTCTTATTTAGGTCTTCGTTAGGTTATGAGTTGGCTGATACTTCAGCTGCATTCACAAGTCAATTTAAAACATAGAATGTAAAGCAAATTAAGGACACACGAGATTTACGTGGTTCCGTCAACGTGACGTACATCCACGGTGGTAGGGACTCTCCCTTACCGAGACTATCCACTATACTTGAGAATTCAGGTTACAATGGATGTCTTTGATTCTCTGCTCCTTTCACTATTGCAATTACTAAGCAAGTACAATACAAAAAGTGTCACTTACTGTGTCTACCTTTCTTCTAACTTGTCTTGCCTCTGTTGAATTGAAAGGCTGCTCCACTGCTGCTAGAAGTTCACCACAACGCTTTTTAACCTCTCTTGAAGAAGTCTGGAAATACGTTGAGTTCAATGCTTCGCTGAATTCCTTCTCTACGTTGTATCACACAACTCCTACTTTTACCGTTTCACGGTCTCACCCGTCTCCTTGCCCCACAATCTCACTGTCTCACGGCTCGCCTGTCCGTTTCTCTCTCTCTTGCTGTCTAATCGGATTTCTCTCTCTTCTCGACGGATTTCTCTCTCTTCTCGCCGGATTTCTCTCTCTTCTTGCCGGATTTGTCTCACCGTCTGCCGGATTTGTCACCGTCGACCGGATCCCAGTTCTGCCGGATCTCTCACCGTCGACTGGATCTCCTTCTGCCGGATCTCTCACCGTCCCAGCCGGCTCTCTCTCACGCCGTCGCCGGATCTCCTCTGTCCCAGCCGGATCTCCTTCTGCTGTCGCCGGATCTCCTCTGTCCCTGCCGGATCTCCTTCTGCTGTCGCCGGATCTCCTCTGTCCCTGCCGGATCTCCTTCTGCTGCCGCCGGATCTCCTCTGTTCCGGTTGTCTCCTCTTTCTCTCTCGACGGTTGTTCTTTGTTGCCGTCGATATCTCTCTCTTCTATGGCCGTCTGATTTCTTCTTCCGCCGGTCTGCTTTTCTTCGTCCTGCTGTCCAGCCCCGTCTAGCCGTAATCGGTTTTCTCTCCCGTCGGATTTCTCTTCTTTTTCTGTCAAGCTTACTGTTCACGACGGCTACTGTTCACAATGCTACTGTTCACTCGATTTGTCCGTCGGCTGCACTATTTACTCTTTTCATCCTTGCCGGTGGTGTTCTTGCGTGTAGGGTTTGGTATTCTCTTTGATTAGTCGGTTGTTTAGGTTTTGCTGAATGCTCAATATTGCCGACTCGCCCTGTTCTTTGTCTTCCAAGACCATTATATACTCTACTCCATGAAACCCTAATAGGGTTTACGCGGCAATTTTACGTTCTTGCCCTTCCGTATGGTTTTACCTTTTTGTCCTTCCATGTGGGTTTACTTTCTTGCACACGTAAACCTAGTTGACAACAATTACAACCTATACAAGGCTGTGGGAACAACAATCTCCCCCTTTGTAATTGTTGGCAACACTTATAATAAAAACCACTATGCAGCAGTTTCAACTTCCCCTAAATATGCACTCTCCTTTCTTAACAACTCCCCCTGCACTGTTGCTTCTCTCCCCCTTTGCCAACCAATTACATATTTGAAAAACTCGCAAAGTGAAGATGGAGGATTTACTTGAACTTCAGGCTTGAGGAGGCATTTGCACAGATAGACTCCATCTGTGCTTTTCAAACAACTCTATGGACAGAGGTTTAGTTAGAATATTTGAAATTTGATCTCTAGTGCCAACATACTCCAACTGAATTATACCCTGTTCCACTTGATCTTTAATGAAGTGATATCGGATGTCAATATGCTTGCTTCTCGAATGTTGAACTGGATTCTTGCTGAGATAAATAGCACTTTGATTATCACAAAGTATACTCACTGGTAATTTCATTTCAACACCCAAGTCTGCCAATTGTCTTAGCATCCATATCACCTGTGTACATGCTGCACAAGCAGCCATATACTCAGCCTCAGCTGTGCTCAAAGCAACACTGTTTTGCTTTCTACTTAACCATGCAACACACTTTGAACCCAAGTAGAAGCTGCAGCCGCTGGTTGATTTTCTATCATCTATACTTCCTGCCCAGTCTGCATCAGTGTATGCTTGTAGTTTAACAGGATCCATGGTTGGATACCACAAGCCCATTTCCAATGTTCCTTTGAGGTACCTTAGGATTCTTTTCACTGCCAACACATGAGACTCTTTAGGATCAGCTTGGAATCTGCTGGCAGTACACACAGCTTGCATAAGATCAGGCCTTGATGCCGTAAGGTACAGAAGGCTCCCTATCATCTTCCTGTACTCTGTAGGGCTTGTACTCCTTCCTTCCTGATCTTTTGTTAACTTGCAGCCCACTGTCATAGGGGTACTGACAGATCTGCTATCTTTCATGCCAAACCTTTTCAGCATCTCTTTGGCATATTTCGTCTGAGAAATAAAGATACCTTTTTCACACTGCTTTATCTGTAATCCAAGAAAGTACGTCATTTCTCCAATCAATGACGTCTCAAATTCCTCACTCATCTTCTGTGCAAAATCTTGGCATAGTTCAGAGTGATCCCCACCGAAGATGATGTCATCTACATATACTATGATTATCAGCTGGTCTTTCTCTGAATTGAACACATATAGGTTGTTATCAACCGTTTCTCTTCTGAAATTCAACCTTCTCAAGTATGCATCCAGCCTACTGTACCATGCTCTTGGAGCTTGCTTAAGACCATACAAGGCTTTCTTCAGCTTGCACACTTGTGTCTCATCCTCACTGATTTGTACTCCATCGGGTTGTTCAATATACACTTCTTCTTTTAGGAGCCCATTCAGAAAGGCAGATTTCACATCCATCTGATAGACTTTATACCTCTTGTGTGCTGCTAAAGCTAAGAACATTCTGATAGTTTCTAACCTTGCTACTGGTGCAAAAGTTTCATCAACATCTACCCCTTCTATCTGAGTGTAGCCTTTGCAAACCAGCCTGGCCTTGTTCCCCACTACCTTGCCATCTTCATTGTGTTTATTCCTAAACACCCACTTTGTTCCTATGACATTCTTATTAGTGGGTCTCGGAACCAGCTCCCATGTATCATTCTCATGTATCATTCTTTTCAATTTGATCCAGCTCCTCATTGATAGCTTTGACCCAGGCTTGGTCTTGAATAGCCTCTTCAACAGATTTAGGTTCAACTTGTGAGAGTAGAGCAGTAGCTCCCACCATTCTTCTTCTTGTTGTAACTCCTGCTGATGGGTCACCTATGATCTGATCTCCTCGATGAGCACTGGTCCATGTTTTCTTTGTCCTTCTTCCTTGCACCATCTTAGTTGTAAGAGGATCTCTTTCTTCCTGTTCAGACTCACTTTTCTCCGAGTCTAAACTTACTTCTTGTTCCTTTTCTTCAGGTTGGTCTGATTCTTCATCTACATTGAAGTCATCTTCTTCATTGTCCTCAGCTTCTCCATTCTGCATTGTTTTCCAGTTCTCATCTATTCTCACATCACTGGTAGTGATTACTTTTCCCAGCTTATGTAGGAAAACTCTGTAACCTTTTGTCTTTGCTGAGTATCCCACAAAGATGCCTTCATCAGACCTAGCGTTGAATTTTCCCAAGTTTTGCTCCTTGTTCTTCACAAAACATGGGCTGCCAAAGACTCTGAGATACTTGGCTGTTGTCTTCTTCCCACTCCATAGCTCATATGGAGTCGTATCAGTATTGGGCTTTAGTAGAACTCTGTTCAGTAGGTGCACTGCTGTAAATGTTGCTTCTGTCCAAAATCTTGTGTGAAGCTTGGATTCTAGTAGTAGAGTTCTTGCCATTTCAACCACAGCTCTATTCTTCCTCTCTACCACCCCGTTCTGTTGAGGTGTTCTTGCTGCTGCCATCTGATGGTGAATTCCATGCTTCTCAAGGTAATCTTCAAAAGCTCCATTTGTGAATTCAGTGCCTTGATCTGACCTCAATACTTTGATCTTCTTTCCACTCTCATTTTCAGCCAATCTTCTGTATCTCTTGAAGCATTTCAGAACTTCTGACTTGTGTTTGAGGTGCATGATGCAGGTCTTTCTGGAATAATCATCGACAAACAAGACGAAGTACCTCTCACTATTCAACCCTTTTGTTCTCATCGGCCCACACAAATCAGTATGCACAATGTCAAGCACTGCTTCAGAACTGAACTCTATGGTCTTATACTGCTTTCTAACATGTTTTCCTTTAGAGCATGCTGAGCAAACATACTTTCTCTCTCTCCTGAGGTCGGGAATATCTCTGATTGCATGAGTAGTGGTCAGCTTCCTCATGTTCTTTTGTGATAAGTGTCCCAGCCTCCTATGTCAGAGTTGATTTTCTTCTTCTTTGGTGAGTAGACAGCTACTTGTCTTGTTCTCGTCAATCACATATAAATTTCCAGATGTTCTCTTCCCGGCTGCAATAGTATTGCCTTCTTTACTCTTTACCTAACAATCTGTTTTTGTGAATATTACCTTATGATCTTCGTTGCATAACTGACTGACAGATGCTAAATTGTATTTGAGTCCTTCAACGTGCAGAACATCTTTCAGCTTTCCTCTTCCAATTTTTACTGACCCCCGACCATTGATGTTGAGTGAATCATCATTGCCAAACTTGACTCTGCCTTCTCTTGATTTGCTCAGCTTTGATAATTTACTCTTATCTCCCGTTATGTGCGAAGTGCATCCACTATCAAGGATCCACTGCTTATCCTTGCAGTCAGCTTTGAGTGCAATTTCAGCTATATTAGCCACCTCCCTTTTAGCTTTATATTCCTTCTTTTGAACTGGTTGGAAGATAGCTTTCTCCTTTTTCTCACCTTTGACTGCACTGCTTGTTTTCACTGTGCCATTAAGTGCCTTCTCTTGCTCAGGGAGAAGTGTCATGCATCTCTTGGCATTATGGCCATCCTGCCCGCACCTTTCACACTGTTCCAAGTCTACCAATATAGCAAACTTGTTCTTTAAAACCACTGGTTTGGGCTTCCACCAACAATCCTTGTTAGCGTGTCCTTGCCTTTTACAGTATGTGCAAGAACTCACAACAGGTGTTCTCTTCTGAATTCTGTATTGTCTCCCCCTGTATGCAGCATCGTATCTTCTCAAGTTGGAGACATATACTGGCCTTCTCCACCAACAGTTACTCGCCTTATGACCCCAAACTCCACAATAAAGGCAATAACCTTGAAACTGTCTCTTCTTGGGTCTGATCACAGCTTGTCTTCTTCTGTTCATCACTTGCTGTGTAGGCAAAGTAGCTGGCTTCTTTACTTGTGTGACTTTCATTTCAGTCACCTTCTTCTGTTCAACCGTAGCCCTCTGCTGGCTGACTTTCTTTTCGTCCTTCTTGTTTGCCACCCTAGATTGCTTCTTCAGATCTTCTTTAGTCTCAGCTATCTTCTTCTGAGTCACAACCTTCTCTTTTAACTTCTACGGCACATTCTCATTTTCTTTAACCAATGCAGTCTCAGATTGCTGCACTTTCTCTACATTTTTCTCTCCTTTTCCAGAACTTGTTTCTCCTATCATTTTAAGCTTCTGCAAGTTCTCTTTGCTGCTTTTGAGTTGTTGCTGAAGTCTCAGCAACTCTTTCTCCATTTCTTCAATTTTTGAGCCCCTTGAGCTAAGCTCTACTGTAAGGTCTTCACATATTTTGATCTGTTCCTCAAATCTTCTCTTCAAATCAATATGCTCAGCCCTTATTTCACCGTTTTGACTTTCAGCTTCCTCAGACTTTGCTTCAACTTGTTTTATATGGGCCTCCAACCTTCTTATGGTTCTGCCCCTTCTGATTATCTCCTTTAAAGCTACTTCCAGCTCAGCTTCAAGATCTGGCTCTTCTTCATCAACTTCCTCTTCCTCTTCAGAGGTTGAGCTACCACTTTGTGCTGATGCCATAAAGACATACTCATCTGATGAGTTTTCATCTTCCTCCTCATCAGCTTCTTTTGTCTGACTCATATAACTCTTGAATGAGCCTCTCGTCTTCCTCTGTGGGTTGACAATCTTCTTATTGGACTTCTTTGATTTGAATGATGATCTTCTCCATCTTGAATTCTGCTCATCGTCACCATCCTCATCTTCATCATCAAGTTTCACTTTGCACCGAGAAGCAAAGTGTCCAGTTTTCCCACATCGATAACATCTCAAGGACAACTGTCCTTTTCCCTTCTTAGACCCCCTTCTGAGTTTCCTTGTGAAGTAAGCCAATACTTCACCTTCACTTTCTCCCTCATCATCATCATTATCCTCATTGGATGATTCTTCTTTTTCTTTTATCTTCAAGTGTTTCATAGCTTTGAAAGCTGCCTCCTTTGATACACTTGACGTTGAGGAGCTCTCAGTCGACTTTATTCTCATCTCATATGCAATGAGATTGCACTGAAGATCATGCAGAGATATAGAGTTGAGATCTCTACTCTCCTCTATGGCTGCCACCTTTGAAGCAAACCTCTCAGGCAAAATTCTCAGAATTTTTCTTCACAATCGATGAGTCCTTCTTGCTCTTTCCATGACTTCTCAAGTCATTTACAGCGTCAATAACCCTGGTGAAGAACTCTTGAACTGTCTCATTCTTCTGCATTCTGAGAGATTCATATCTCTCCTTGAACACTTGAAGCTTAGCCTCCTTCATTCTACCATCACCTTCATAGACTTTCTGCAACCTGTCCCATATCTCCTTGGCAGATTTGCAGTCCATAACTTTAGCATACTCAGCATCTGTTAATGCTGAAATAATGACATTTGAGGCCTTCCCATTTATCTCGAATTGCTTTAACTCCTCTAGGGTTAGGTCTTTACCTTCTTCCGGAGCCACAAAACCCTCCTGTACGCATTTCACCACGTTCATGCCCATGGTTGCAAATACCACTTGCATTCTTGCTCTCCACATATGATAGTTGGTTCCGTTGAAGATTGGAACCTTCTTGTTGTAAGTGGTGCTGGTGCTGGTACCGGCTTCCATTTCTCAGTATGCTGAACAAGTCAAACTTTTAGATCCCTTCAAAGTAGTACACCAAGCTGTTAAGCTTCAAACTGGTGAACATATGCTCTGATACCAATTGAAGTTCCCGACTTCTCCCTAGGATCTACTAGTTCATGATACTGAGAGGGGGGGTGAATCAGTATCACCACAATTCGCAATTCGCAGGTAAGTGAACAACTTCAACCTCTTCTTAAAAGCAAACTCTTTCTCAGACTCGACTAAGGTAGATCTATTGCTACCTACTAATCACAATAGTCCCCAAAGTCACCTTTCAGACACCTTGCCTAGCAAACAATACGGATGTTCTTATTTAGGTCTTCGTTAGGTTATGAGTTGGCTGATACTTCAGCTGCATTCACAAGTCAATTCAAAACATAGAATGTAAAGCAAATTAAGGACACACGAGATTTACGTGGTTCCGTCAACGTGACGTACATCCACGGTGGTAGGGACTCTCCCTTACCGAGACTATCCACTATACTTGAGAATTCAGGTTACAATGGATGTCTTTGATTCTCTGCTCCTTTCACTATTGCAATTACTAAGCAAGTACAATACAAAGAGTGTCACTTACTGTGTCTACCCTTCTTCTAACTTGTCTTGCCTCTATTGAATTGAAAGGCTGCTCCACTGCTGCTAGAAGTTCACCACAATGCTTTTTAACCTCTCTTGAAGAAGTCTGGAAATACGTTGAGTTCAATGCTTCACCGAATTCCTTCTCTACGTTGTATCACACAACTCCTGCTTTTACCGTCTCACGGTCTCACCCGTCTCCTTGCCCCACAATCTCACTGTCTCACGACTCGCCTGTCCGTTTCTCTCTCTCTTGCTGTCTAGTCGGATTTCTCTCTCTTCTCGACGGATTTCTCTCTCTTCTCGCCGGATTTCTCTCTCTTCCTGCCAGATTTGTCTCACCGTCTGCCGGATTTGTCACCGTCGACCAGATCCCAGTTCTGCCGGATCTCTCACCGTCGATTGGATCTCCTTCTGCCGGATCTCTCACCGTCCCAGCCGGCTCTCTCTCACGCCGTCGCCGGATCTCCTCTGTCCCAGCCGAATCTCCTTCTGCTGTCGCCGGATCTCCTCTGTCCCTGCCGGATCTCCTTCTGCTGTCGCCGGATCTCCTCTGTCCCTGCCGGATCTCCTTCTGCTGTCGCCGGATCTCCTTCTACTGTCGCCGGATCTGCTGTCGCCGGATCTCCTCTGTTCCAGTTGTCTCCTCTTTCTCTCTCGACGGTTGTTCTTTGTTGCCGTCGGTATCTCTCTCTTCTATGGCCGTCTGATTTCTTCTTCCGCCGGTCTGCTTTTCTTCGTCCTGCTGTCCAGCCCCGTCTAGCCGTAATCGGTTTTCTCTCCCGTCGGGTTTCTCTTCTTTTTCTGTCAAGCTTACTGTTCATGACGGCTACTGTTCACAACGCTACTGTTCACTCGATTCGTCCGTCGGCTGCACTGTTTACTCTTTTCATCCTTGCCGGTGGTGTTCTTGCGTGTAGGGTTTGGTATTCTCTTTGATTAGTCGGTTGTTTAGGTTTTGCTGAATGCTCAATATTGCCGACTTGCCCTATTCTTTGTCTTCCAAGACCATTATATACTCTACTCCATGAAACCCTAATAGGGTTTACACGGTGATTTTACGTTCTTGCCCTTCCGTATGGTTTTACCTTTTTGCCCTTCCATGTGGGTTTACTTTCTTGCACACGTAAACCTAGTTGACAACAATTACAACCTATACAAGGCTGTGGGAACAACAATGTCATTCCAAGGTGTAGGCAAAGTTAAAAAGGTGAAACTTCAAGCCTTCTGATGTCAATTTAAGTTTTTGTAAATGGAAGCTTCAAAACCAATTTTAATTTGTATAAATAGAGTTTTTGCCTTAACAAATCAAATGAAAATCTACAGAGAGCAGCTGAATGATTAGGAGAAAGTTGAAAAGATCTAATGAACACTCACATCATAGTATGAGTAGATTGTGATTATTATAAAAAAACACATGATTTGTCCTAAATGTCAATTGATATACTAATAGACACGTTGCAAGCTCATAAACAATGAAAAAATAAAAAGTGCACTAAAAAGCTAGTAAAGCAAGTACTTTAAAGTTAGGCTCCTACCAAAAGTAATCAAAGTGATCAATCAAAATAGAAGCAAGGTTCTTTTTATGGTAAAGGACAAGGTGTGGTAGTAATTACTACAATAATAAAGGTCAAGGAGGTCACTATAACAACTATAAAGATGGTGACAATCAATATAATGGCTGAAGGAGATCAAACCAAACGTACAAAGGTCGAAGTCGAGGTCAAGGAAGAGGGCATGTTAAAGGAAGGTATGATAAGTCTCATATTTAGTGTTATTCATGTCACAAGTATAACCATTATGCTAGCAACTACAGGTCTTAAGAGCATAATTAAATAGCTCATTCTACATAAAAGTGAGATTTAAATGATGGAAACAAAGAACTGACAATGGTTATTACAAGTTTTGAAACGCCATACTATACCTTGTTCCTTAATACCAAGGGTACCAATTATATATGTAGAAAGAAAGAGTTCTTTGTTGATCTTGATGAGTCAATCTGCTCCATAGTCAAGTTTATTGATGATAGTATTTTTCCAGTGATAGGAAAAGGACAAATTCTTATCAAGTTGAAGAATAGGGATTATAATTACATCTGAGATGTATTTTATGTACTAGACATGAAAAGCAATCTACTGAGTTGGGCCAATTGCTTGAAAATGGGTATAATATACAATTGTGTGATAACTGTCTCTCGATTCTTGATGGGAGAGGTACATTCATTATTAAATCCCCTTTAACAAAAAACTTGATGTTTTAAATTGGTATTACCACTGATGTTTATACTTGTTTTAATGTCATTATCAAAGATAAGTTTTGGTTGTGGCATCTTTATTTTAGTCATTTGAATTTTTGCAATTTAAAGTTGCTTACACAAAGAAATATGGTGACAAGTTTACCTAGAATACATCATCCTAATTAGATTTGTTAAGTATGTATTCTTGCAAAATAAAGTAGACTACCCTTTGTGACAAGGAATTGACATGCAAGACAACCTCTTCAACTTATCCACTCTAATGTTTATAACTCAATGAGTGTTTCATCATATGGTAACAATAGATATTTTCTTACCTTCATTGATAATTTTACAAGAAAGATATGAGTTTATTGTATGCAAAGAGAGTTTAAGGTTGAAGTTCCCAACTTCACCCTAGGATCTACTAGTCTGTGATACTGAGAGGGGGGTGAATCAGTATCACACCCCTTAAAAAAAACTCTGATAATTTAAGCCAAAATGAACTCTTTCCCAGATTTAACTAAGGTAGATCTATTGTTACCTACTGATCACAATAGTCTCCAAAGTTACCTTTCAGACACTTTACCTATTAGATGAATCGGTTGTTCTTGACTAAATCTTCTTTTAGGTTATAGGTTTGATAATTCTTTAGCTGTATTCACAATTCAATTCAAAACACAAAATGTAAATTCAAAGTAAGGACACGAGAGATTTACGTGGTTCCATAAATATGACGTACTCTACGGTGGTAGGGATTCATCCTCTACCGAGACAATCCACTATACTTGAGAACACTAGTGTGGTATCCCCTATGATTACAATGGATGTCTTAATCTTCTACTCCTTTCACTATTACAAATATAAAGCAATCATAATACAAAGAGTGTCACTTACTGTGTCTACCCTTCTTCTAACTTGTGTTACCTCTATTTGATTTGAATAGATTGCTTCACTACCACTTGGAAGATCACCAAAACACTCTCTAACCTCTCTTGAAGAAATCTAAAAATTTGTTAAGTTCTCTCAAATGCTTCACCGAATTTCTTCTCTAGGTTGTCTCACCCAACTCCTAGTCTCACCGTCTTACGATCTCACCCATCTTCTGGTCTCACTGTCTCACCATCTCACGGTCTCACCCGTTTTCTGGTCTCACAGTCTCACCTAGTCTGGTCTCACCTGTTTTCTAGTCTCATCGATTCTGGGTCTCACGGTGTGTTCTGATGTCACACGTTTCACCCTTTTCTGGTCTCACCAATTCTGGTCTTTTGGCGTGTTCTGGTGTCACCCATTTCACCCTTTTCTAGTCTTACCAATTCTGGTCTTCCAGTGTGTTCTGGTGTCACCCATTTCACCCTTTTCTGGTCTCACCAATTCTGGTCTTCCAGTGTGTTCTGGTGTCACCCGTTTCACCCTTTTCTGGTCTCACCAATTCTAGTCTTTCGGTGTGTTCTAGTGTCACCCATTTCACCCTTTTCTGGTCTCACCAATTCTGGTCTTTCGGTGTGTTCTGGTGTCACCCATTTCACCCTTTTCTGGTCTTACCAATTCTGGTCTTTCGGTATGTTTTGGTGTCACCTGTTTCACCCTTTTCTGGTCTCACCAATTCTAGTCTTTCAGTGTGTTCTGGTGTCACCCTTTTCACCCTTTTCTGGTCTCACGCCTCACTTGGTCTCATGTCTCACCTGGTCTCACGCCTCATCTGGTCTCACGGTGTTTCACACTTTTTTCGTCTCCCACATTTCTGGTCTGTTTTTCACCGTTGCACGTTTCTGGTCTGTTTTTCACCATCGCACATTTCTGGTTTGCTCTCACCATCGCACATTTCTGGTCTGCTTTCACCATCGCACGTTTCTGGTCTACTCACACCGTCGCATGTTTCCAGGTCTGGTCTCACCCATTTCATGCTTTGCTGGTCTCACGTCTTTGATTTCCTCTCTTATAGTGGTTTCACCAATTCTGGTCTACTCTCACCGATTCTGATCTACTCTGTTTTACTATTTTTCGGGTGGTTTTTCCAAAAGAGATAAGTCTTGGTTTATATACTCCCTTCTATGAAAGCCTTAGTAGGGCTTACTGTAGTTGCGGCAGATTTCCTTTCTTGCCCCTCTATGTGGCTTCATATTACTGTTCCATTCAAAATTCAGCATTATCCTCCTTCTTAATTTATTTTTCTTACCCTTTTCTTTCTATTAAAAACTCATCCCTTGAATGCTTGAATGAGCCACTTCTGCTTGCACACTTAAATTTGGTTGATAACAATTACAACCTATACAAGGCTGTGGGAACAACAATCTCCCCCTTTGTAATTGTTGGCAACACTCACAACAAAAGCCATTATGCAGTAATCCAGAAGCAGATGGATTACAACTCCCCCTAAATATGCACTCCCCCTTCATTAATAGCTCCCCATGCACTGTTGCTTCTCTCCCCCTTTGCCAACCGATTACAAATTTGAAAAACCCATAAAGTAGAGATGGAGGATTCACCTGAACTTCAGGCTTGAGGAGGCATTTGCACAGACAGACTCATTCTGTACTTTTCAAACAGCTCTATAGATAGAAATTTAGTTAAAATATCTGAGATTTGATCTTTAGTGTCGACATACTCCAACTGAATCGTGCCCTCTTCCACTTGATCCTTAATAAAGTGATACTGGATGTTAATATGCTTGCTCCTTGAATGTTGAACTGAATTCTTGCTGAGATCAATTGCACTTTGATTATCACAAAGTACACTCACTGGTAACTTCACTTCAACACCTAAATCTACCAATTGTCTTTGCATCCACATCACCTGAGTACATGCTGCATAAGCAGCCATGTACTCAGCCTCAGCTATGCTCAAAGCAACACTGTTTTGCTTTTTACTTAACCATACAACATACTTTGAACCCAAGTAGAAACTGCAGCCACTGGTTGATTTTCTGTCATCTGTACTTCCTGCCCAGTCTGCATCAATGTATGCTCGGAGTTTTACAGAATCCATGGTAGGATACCACAAACCCATTTCTAGTGTTTCTTTGAGGTATCTTAGAATTCTTTTCACTGCCAACACATGAGATTCCTTAGGATTAGCTTGGAATCTACTGGCGATGCACACAGTTTACATAAGATAAGGCCTTGATGCTATAAGGTACAGAAGGCTCCTTATCATCTTCCTGTATCCTGTGGGGCTTGTACTTCTTCCTTCCTGATCTTTTGTTAACTTGCAGCCCATTGTCATAGGAATGTTGACAAGTCTGCTATCCTTCATGCCAAACTTTTTCAACATCTCTTTGGCATATTTTGTCTGAGAAATAAAAATATCTTTTTCACACTGTTTTATCTGTAATCCAAGAAAGTAAGTCATTTCTCCAATCAATGACATCTTAAATTCCTCACTCATCTTCTAAGCAAATTCTTGGCATAACTTAGAGTGATCCCCTCCAAAGATGATGTCATCTACATATACTATGGTTATCAGTTGACCTTTCTCTGAGTTGAACACATATAAGTTATTATCAACTGTTCCTCTTCTAAAGTTCAACCTTCTCAAATACGCATCTAGCCTGTTGTACCATACTCTTGGGGCTTGTTTAAGGCCATACAAGGCTTTCTTCAGCTTGCACACGTGTGTCTCATCCTCACTGATTTGTACTCCATCAGGTTGTTCAATATATACTTCTTCTTTCAAGAGCCCATTCAAAAAGGCTAATTTCACATCCATTTGGTAAACTTTATACCTCTTATGTGCTACCAAAGCTAAGAACATTCTAATAGTTTCCAACCTTGCTATTGGTACAAAAGTTTCATCAACATCTACTCCTTCTATCTGAGTGTAGCCTTTGTAAACCAGCCTAGCCTTGTTCCTCACCACCTTGTCATCTTCATTGTGTTTATTTCTAAACACTCATTTTGTTCCTATGACATTCTTATTAGTGGGTCTTGGAACCAGCTCCCATGTTTTATTCTTCTCGATTTGATCCAGCTCCTTATTGATAGCTTTGACCCAGGCTTTGTCTTGTGCAGCCGCTTCAACAAATTTACGTTCAACTTGTGAGAGTAAAGTAGTAGCTCCCACAATTCTTCTTCTTATTGTAACTCCTGCTGATGGGTCACCTATGATCTGATTTCCTTGATGAGCACTGGTCCACGTTTTCTTTGTCTTTCTCTCTTGCACAGTTTTAGTTGCAAGAGAATCTCTTTCTTGATCTTTAAACTCACTCTTCTCTGAGTCTGAACTTACATCTTTTCCCTCTTCTTCATGTTGGTTTGATTCTTCATCTATCTTAAAGTCATCTTCTTCATTGTCCTCATCTTTTCCATTATGCATTGTTTTCTAGTTTTCATCTATTCTCACATCACTGGAAGTGACCACTTTTCCCAGTTTATGCAAAAAAACTCTGTAACCTTTTGTCTTTGCTGAGTATCCCACAAAGATGCCTTCATCTAACCTAGCGTGGAATTTTCCCAAGTTTTGCTCCTTGTTCTTCACAAAACATGGGCTGCCAAAGATTCTAAGATACTTGGTTGTTGTCTTCTTCCCACTCTATAGCTCATATGGAGTTTTATCAGTATTGGGTCTTAGTAAAACTCTGTTTAGTAGGTGCACGACTGTAAATGTTGCTTCTATCCAAAATCTTGTGTGAAGCTTGGATTCCAGCAGTAGAGTTCTTGCCATTTCAACCACAGCTCTATTTTTCCTCTCTATCACCCCGTTCTGTTGAGGTGTTCTTATTGTTGCCATCTGATGGTGAATTCCATGCTTCTCAAGGTAATCTTCAAAAGTTTCATTTGTGAATTCAGTGCCTTGATCTGACCTCAATACTTTGATCTTCTTTCCACTCTCATTTTCAGCCAATCTTCTGTATCTCTTGAAGTATTTCAAGACTTCTAACTTGTGTTTGAGGTACATGATGTAGGTCCTTCTGGAATAATCATCAACAAATAAGATGAAGTACCTTTCACCATTCAACCCTTTTGTTCTCATCAGCCCATACAAATCAATATGTACAATGTCAAGTACTGCTTCAGAACTGAACTCTTTGGTCTTATACTACTTTCTGACATGTTTTCCTTTAGAGCATGTTGAGCAGGCATACTCCCTCTCTCTCTTGAGGTCTAGAATGTCTCTAATTGCATGAGTAGTGGTTAGCTTCCTCATGTTCTTCTGTGTTAAGTGTCCCAGCCTCCTATGCCAGAGTTAATTTTCTTCTTCTTTTGTAAGTAAATAGCTACTTGTCTTATCCTCATCAATCACATATAAATTTCTAGTTGTTCTCTTTCCAGCTGCAATAGTATTGCCTTCTTTACTCTTTACTTGGCAACCTATTTTTGTGAATATCACTTTATGGTCTTCATTGCATAGTTGGCTGACAGATGCTAGATTATATCTGAGTCCTTCAATGTGCAAAACATCTTTCAACTTTTTTTTTCCAATATTTACTGACCCTTGACCACTGATGTTGAGTGAATCATCATTACCAAACTTGACTATACCTTCTCTTCACTTGTTCAGTTTTGATAATTTACTCTTGTCTCCTGTCATGTGTGAAGTGCATCCACTATCAAGGATCCACTGCTTATCCTTGTAGTCAGCCTTTAGTGCAATTTTAGCGATATTATCCTCCTCCCTTTTAGCTCTATATTCCTTCTTTTGAACTGGCTTGAAGATAGCTTTCTCCTTTTTCTCAGCTTTGATTGTACTAGTTGGTTTTACTGTGCCATTGAGTGCCTTCTCTTACTCAGGGAGAAGTGTCATGTATCTCTTGACATTATGGTCATCCTACCTATACCTTTCACACTATTGCAAGTCTGCCAATATAGCAAATTTGTTCTTTGAAACCACTGGTTTGGGCTTCCACCAACAAACCTTGTTAGTGTGTCCTTGCTTTTTACAGTATGTGCAAGAACTCACGACAAGTGTTCTCCTCTGAATTTGGTATTGTCTCCCCCTGTATGGAGCATTGGATCTTCTCAAGTTGGAGACATATACTAGTCTTCTCCACCAGCATTTACTTGCCTTATGACCCCAAACTTCACAATAAAGACAGTAACCTTAAAACTGCCTCTTCTTGGGTTTAATCACAACTTGTTTTTTTTTGTTCACTACTTGCTGTGTAGGCAAGGTTTCTAGCTTCTTTACTTGTGTGGCTTTCATTTCAATCACCTTCTTCTCCTTCTTTTATTCAGCCGTAGCCCTTTATTGGCTGACTTTCTTTTTTTCATTTTTGTTTGCAACCCTAGGTTGCTTCTTTAAATCTTCTTTATTTTTAGCCTTCACTGTTCCTGGCTGATCAGTCTTTTCTTTTTGAAACTTAACCTTCTCTTTCAACTTCTGTGGCAAAGTCTCATTATCTTTAGGTAATGTAGCCTCAGATTGTTGCACTTTCTCTTCATTCTTCTTTTCTCTTGCAGAGCTTGTTTCTCCTACCACTTCAAGCTTTTACAAGTTCTCTTCACTCTTTTTGAGTTGTTGCTGAAGTCTCAGCAACTCTATCTTCATTTCTTCAATTGTTGAAGTCCTTGAGCCAAGCTCCAAAGTAAGGTCTTCACATATTTTGATCTGTTCTTCAAATCTTCTCTTCAAATCAATATATTCAGCCCTTATTTCATCCTTTTGACTTTCTGCTTCCTCAATCTTTGCTTCAACTTGTTTTATATGGGCCCTCCAACCTTCTTATGGTTCTACCCCTTCTGATTATCTCCTTTGAAGCTACTTTTAACTCAGCTTCAAGATATGGTTCTTCTTCATCAATCTCCACTACCTCCTCAGAGGTTGAACTACCATATCAAGCTGATGCCATAAAAGCATGCTCATCTGATGAGTCTACATCTTCCTCCTCATCAGCTTCTTTTGTCTGGCTCACATAACTCTTGAATGAGCCTCTCTTCTTCTTCTGTGGGTTAACAGTCTTCTTACTGGACTTCTTTGACTTAGATGATGGTCTTCTCCATTTTGAATTCTACTCATCATCACCATCCTCATCTTCATCATCAAGTTTCACTTTGCACTGAGAAGCAAAGTGTCCAGTCTGGCCACAACGATAACATCTCAAGGACAACTGTCCTTTTCCCTTCTTAGACCCCTTTTTGAATTTCCTTGTGAAGTAAGCCAACACTTCACCTTCACTTTCTTCCTCATCATCATCATTATCCTCACTGGATGATTCTTCCTCTTCTCTTATCTTCAAGTGTCTCATAACTTTGAAAGTTGCCTCCTTTGATAGCTTTGATGTTAAGGAGCTTTCAGTTGACTTTATTCTCATCTCATATGTAATGAGATTGCACTGGAGATCATGCAGTGACATAGAATTGAGATCTCTACTCTCCTCCATGGCTGTCACCTTTGAGGCAAACCTGTCAGGCAGAATTCTCAGAATTTTCTTTACAATGATGTGTCCTTCTTGTTTTTCCCATGACTTCTAAGGTCATTTACAGCATCAATAACCCTGGTGAAGAACTCTTGAACTGTCTCATTCTTCTGCATTCTGAGGGATTCATATCTCTCTTTGAAAACTTGAAGCTTGGTCTCCTTCATTCTGCCATCACCTTTGTAGACCTTCTGCAATCTATCCCATATCCCCTTAGCAGATTTGCAGTCCATAACTTTAGCATATTCAGCATCTGTCAATGCTAAAATGATGACATTTGAGGCCTTTCCATTGATCTCAAACTATCTTAATTCCCCTGGGGTTGGATCTTTACTTTCTTTTGGAGGCTCAAAACCCTTCTGTACAGATTTCACCATGTTCATACCCATGGTTGCAAATACCACCTACATTCTCACTCTCCATATATGGTAGTTGGTTCTATTAAAGATTGGAACCTTCTTGGTGTAAGTAGTGCTGGTGCTGGTGCTGGTACTAGCATCCATTTCTCAGTATGCTGAACAAGTTAAAACTTCTGAAACCCTTCAAATTAGTACACCAAGCTGTTAAGCTTCAAACTGGTGAACCAGGCTCTGATACCAATTGAAGTTCCCAACTTCACCCTAGGATCTACTAGTCTATGATACTGAGAGGGGGGTGAATTAGTATCACACCCCTTAAAAAAATTCTGATAATTTAAGCCAAAATGAACTCTTTCCCAGATTCAACTAAGGTAGATCTATTGTTACCTACTAATCACAATAGTCCCCAAAGTTACCTTTCAGACACCTTGCCTATTAGACAAATCGGTTGTTCTTGACTAGGTCTTCTTTTAGGTTATGGGTTTGATGATTCTTTAGCTGTATTCACAACTCAATTCAAAACACAGAATGTAAATTCAAAGCAAGGACACGAGAGATTTATGTGGTTCTGTCAATGTGACGTACTCCACGGTAGTAGGGATTCTTCCTCTACCGAGACAATCCACTATACTTGAGAACACCAATGTGGTATCCCTTATGATTACAATGGATGTCTTAATCTTCTACTCCTTTTACTATTACAAATACAAAGCAATCACAATACAAAGAGTGTCACTTACTGTGTCTACCCTTCTTCTAACTTGTGTTGCCTCTGTTTGATTTAAGTAGGCTGCTTCACTACCGTTTGGAAGATCACCAAAATACTCTCTAACCTCTCCTGAAGAAATCTAAAAATTCATTGAGTTTTCTCAAATGCTTCACCGAATTTCTTCTCTATGTTGTCTCACCCAACTCCTAGTCTCACCGTCTCACCCGTCTTCTGGTCTCACCGTCTCATGGTCTCACCCGTTTTCTGGTCTCACCGTCTCACCTAGTCTGGTATCACCCGTTTTTGGTTTCACCGATTCTGGGTCTCATGGTGTATTTTGATGTCACACGTTTCACCCTTTTATGGTCTCACCGATTCTGGTCTTCCGGTGTGTTCTAGTGTCACCCGTTTCACCCTTTTCTAGTCTCACCAATTCTGGTCTTCCGGTGTGTTCTGATCTCACCCGTTTCACCCTTTTCTGGTCTCACTAATTCTAGTCTTTCAATGTATTCTGGTGTCACCCGTTTCACCCTTTTCTGGTCTCACCAATTCTGGTATTTCGATGTGTTATGGTGTCACCCGTTTCACCATTTTTTGGTCTCACCAATTCTAGTATTTCGGTGTGTTCTGGTGTCACCCTTTTCTGCTCTCACGCCTCACCTAGTCTCACGTCTCACCTGGTCTCACGTCTCACCTAGTCTCATGCCTCACTTGGTCTTATGCCTCACCTGGTCTCACAATGTTTCACCCTTTTCTCGTCTCCCACGTTTCTAGTCTGCTTTTCACCGTCACACGTTTCTGGTCTGCTCTCACCGTCGCATGTTTCTAGTCTGCTTTCATCGTCGCATGTTTTTGGTTTGCTCACACTGTTGCACGTTTTCAGGTCTGGTCTCACCTGTTTCATGCTTTGCTGGTCTCACATCTTTGATTTCCTCTCTTACGGTGGTTCCACCAATCTAGTAGAGAAGAAAAGGGCAAGAAAAATTAATTAAGAAGGAGGATAATGACTAACTGAATTTTGATGGAATAAAGTATATAAAGTCACGTCGAGGGGCAGAAAAGGAAAATCTGCCGTAAGCTACAATAAGCCCTACTAGGTTTCATAGAAGGGAGTATATGAAACAAGACTTATCTCTTTTTTGGAAAAAATCACGCCCGGAAAAATTGTGACAATAGAGCAGATTTAGATCGGTGAGGAGCACACCTAGATTGACTGGTTGGCTCGTGTGTTAAAGCAACAGTCACCCACTGCCCTAACCTACGCGTTAATGTTTTACGCGAACAGGCCAAGGGGATCTTGCGTCTCAAACCTGAGATTTGTGAGATATCATCGCCAGCAAAGTTCGACTGTAAACGGTCATCAGGCATCGAGTTGAATTCTCCCAGACCTCTTGCATTTAACAGGTAGTTCTCGCACCAATTTCTGTGCCAGAATCAGTGTGATTGCAGAGATCCAAACATACACACCTGCGACGATGAATACTAAAGTCCATGCGCTCTATTTCACACAACTTAGAATATACATGCTGAACGCGGTGAGTGTTTGTGAGAGCCAGAAAAGAGACTCTCTAAGTCCTTAGGATTTATATAAAACCTGTGCTGCCTTACCCTATGAAATAAGGTGAACCAGCAGCCTAGATAGAATCGATGGGGGAAGGACTTAGAAAAAGGGTTGTAAACATTGGTTGAGACTCAAGGCGTGTACGGAGGCAGCGAATTTATACACGATTCATTAGCTTGTATGGCATGAGGCCCTAGTGTCGAGACGAGACGGTGTAGACGCATACGAGGTTCGATGTAGGTACGTAGCGACTCTAGGTGAACTGTTGGCGCCTGGTAGGAGTGCCAATTGAGGTAAGAAAGAGGGTGACAGACAGAACACGCCCAATGAGATATTCACTCGAAGGAAAATATCCAGTATTCACTCTGTGTTTAAGACTCCCTCAAAACACTTACTGGTTAGAATACGGGTGTAATCACCATATTTATCTTACAGGGGCACACTCCGAAACTATTACCAGAAATTGGGTGATGACCTCTTTCTACTAGAATAAAAGGAGTGAAAACAACTGGGTTGACACATCCCCTTGGGAAATGCTTGGGGAATACAGCCACTTCTTTGCTGAATACTAGCTATGAGCACTAAGACTAGAACTCTAGTGAGTAAATTGACCATTTTTGGTAAAAGCGAAAGCAGGGAGTAAGAAAACCGGGTTAAGTGAGATCAAGCGAAACCCATAACAATAGAAGACACTATTGGGGACACCACATAAAGGTAGCCTTGATTGTCTTTAAACCACGACGTTAATAGCCGTATCGATTGAGGTACAGGAAGATAGGAACGGAGTAGATAAGTATGTGTGAAGACTGAAACACAAGAGTTTTAGCGAAAAACACGCGAGGAGGACACACGATTGGTGAAGGGTCAAGCTATGAAGGATGAGTAACTATCCAATCCCGGGGTAATAGGAAGACAGCAATCTGGATGAGAAGATCGCGTGATAAATTTAAGGGTTGAAAACGGGTAGTGACAACTCGTATAAGTTAACACACCGCATACGCACGATATGACCAAGAATCTGGTGAAAAATAAGACCAAGAAATCGGGTGATAACACTCACGAACATAGGAGTAGACGGGTGTCAGCACGACGCGCAAACGGTGCTGAAGACCGCACATAGTGAGAGTTATAAAACTGGTGAGGACGAGAAGACGGGTGGAATTGACGGTGAGGAAACTAGAAAAGAGGAATAAAAGGTTTATTTTCATCTCACTCGTAATTTATTGGGGGGTGAGACAACATAAGAGAACGTATATGTATTCCGGAGAAAAGGCTAAGGAAGTTCCGCCATTTTTGAGAAATAACTCCGTCATTTTAGGCAAGTGCACACATATTAAATTTAGATTTATCTTTCAGGAGAGGTATTATTGAGTGAGGTATTTTTATTGTGTTAACTTGCGTTCTGAACCTCAAAACTGAGTTCTGCTAGTTAATAAACAGTATGAATGCACAGACACATGTTATACCTTTTATTAATTGACAAAACGATATGAAGGCACACAACAAGTTAGATAGAAAGGGGCTAGAACAACAGGTAATTAGTTGTGACACATTAAAGCTTTGCTTAATTGGTGTAGTGATTGCTAGGCATAAGGTGTTGGGTTTTCTGTATATTTTACTTGTAAGTAACTCTATGTAAAGGTTCCATATAAGAAGAGAGGATTAGAAAGGAAGACATATAAAAACTATCCATTGTAGATCCATAATGATCGATTAGGGAGTTGAAGACAAAATCTGTGTGCTATGTAACTACATAACCAAGGATTTAGGTAATGTTCCAGTCCTATAAGTTAAATGTGGCTTAGTTAGTACCTAACAGTAGAAGTAGGGTCATTGGTGAGGGAGGAAAGAAATGTGACTCACCTAATCTTGCTGAATGGGAGATACGAAGTTTTATCGAATACTCTTACATTTGGATAACTTGAAGGAACCAGAGGCAAATACTCTCAAAAGAATATGCTCCTCCACGAGTTATGTGCGCTCATTTTGGGAGAAGGATGAAACTTTCAAGAAACTTTACACAAATTCTGCTCCTGTATTCTATATAAGATAGGAGCGTTTGTCTGCATACAATAGCGTTGGTAGCTACAAAATGAAATTGCCATTAGGAAAAACAAACCCCAACATTAGACCTCTTTTACCTAAAAGAAAGTAAAAAAAGACATGACTAAGAGATGCAAAGAACAAGCCAAGAAACAAAATTGCCAACAAAATCTTACTTAGATTGGGGAGAACGCGAATTTTTGATTATACCTAAAAAGTAGGATCAAGGCCCTAGATAATTTATGTTGCGTGTTAAAGGTATAAACATTTGATGGTAGGGGTACTATGAATTTGGTGTGTAGAATTTAGTTGTTCAATGGGTTTTACACATTGTAGAAACACCAATTGTCCATTATGATATGAGAGTGAAATTTAGAAACATACAGTAGGGGTGAAACTACAAGAATTATGAAGAGTATGAATATTCAAGGTACATTGTGGAGGAAAAGAGATTCAATTAACATATGGGAGTTTTTTGTGCTTTTAAATTACTCAACCGTAAATTATTTTTCATGTAGATCTATATATATAATGCTTATAATAAATGGTGGAGAGGTATGTGTAAATAATCAACGTACTAAATATTCACAGCCAGACCTCGTTCAGTATCAAGGAGTATAAGTAGACTAAGTAGATCCAGGGTGAAGGACTTAAGTGGCTGTTACGGAGATACTTTTCAATTTTTAAAAAATCTATTTGTTTAAATTGGTAATTGCATTTTCAAAGAAGCAACATATTGCTAGTTGTTTCAACACAACACGTCAAACTATGTTGAAGTAGAGTATCGTAGTTGCAGTTGGTCAAAAATACTTGTCAAGACTATGTTCGGTTTCATAATTTTGCTAAGATGAAGAATTATCATGTCTCTAGATGAACGTTTATGACAATAAATATTATTGTTGGCTGTATTGGATAGAGATTATGGTTTGCTTTAGAGCAAGGATCTAAAGCATTGTATGGTAATCAATTTGATATGATTTATCAGGGCATTAGTAAATATTTATTTAGGCTCTGAGTTCAAAAGATTACAATATGATTTATATACTTAGAAACACGATCAGGATATTTTAAGATTAGGATGCTTGAAAGTATACCGCTATCTTTACGTATTGTCATACTTCTGTCGGATGCTGAGGCTCTTTGAATGATAACAATACTACACGAAAGGTATCCAAAGGACTTCGTATATATCTTATAGACTTCTCATAGGTGAGTTATATATACTTCTGATATCAACCCGGCTCTTCAATTAGCAACCATAACCGCAACTCAGGACATGAAGAATTGAGGCTAGGGAGATTGAGTGAGAGAATAAGTGGAAAATGGTTTGATAGGGTTTTAAGTCTGAAATAATATTTTGCAAACAGTCCATTTATGGGATATGGAACTAATGGTGAAAATCTGTACAGAAAGTGGTTTTGAGCCTCCAAAAGAACACAGTAAAGAAGATCCAACCCCAGGGAGAATTTAAGCACTAAGATTTTTCGAGAATCATCAATTAGAAAAGGTTCCGTCTGAGATATTTTGTCAATGAACTGAGACTTAGATAGATATTTTTAAGAGCATGGTTAATTGTAACAGAATTTGCATTAAGAGAAAAATGCACTATTGTTTATATAATATAGATTTATGTGATCTGTACTGGTCTATTCAATGTAATTATAGAATTCAAGTTGTTTTGAAATCAAATCTGTCTAAGTGGGATAAAAAATTTTGAGGATAAAGATTTGGGACAAAAAATATTGAATAAAATTTCCGCTATTCTAATGCACGAAAGGTGATGGCAAGATGAAGGAGAGCCAAATGACTTCAAGTTTTCAATATAAGAAGAGGTTATTAGATAGTTAAGAAATCCCTTACAATCAGATACCGCCCATTTTTAGACATAGAAAGTGTGCAAACGAACACACACTAAAAAGAGTTACACACGTATAGAAATATTACATTACAGCTCATAAATCACAGGAATTGGGAGGTTCATATTTTAATATGGTAGAATAGGTTCTTTTACTTTATGGAAAGTTTTTTATAGTGAATTTAAAAGAATTATGAGATAGTATCCAAACTGCGTTATAATGTAAAGTGGTATCTGTCTTCATGTGAGATGATAAATAGCACATCAAAGAAAGAGAGGTTTATAAAGTAACAATCTATCATTATTATGAACTTGTAAATGAAGTAATAGTTTATTAGGATGGTATAAATACATATTAAATTTCCTTAGTCTAACTTCATGTAATGTTCCGCAAGACACCTTTGAACATGATATCATGACAACAGAATTGTAGAAAATGAAAATTAATCTTAATTGATCTTTGCCTCAAAGTGAATGATCACCTATAGTCATTCATTTGGAGATAAAGGGAAGAATAGAGATTGCTATAATTGTTCATATTACTTAAGCGAACCATAAACAAAATGCATTTAGTACTTCTATAGGTCACA
Organism: Rhizophora apiculata; assembly: GCA_037832385.1. Taxonomy (NCBI): domain Eukaryota; kingdom Viridiplantae; phylum Streptophyta; class Magnoliopsida; order Malpighiales; family Rhizophoraceae; genus Rhizophora; species Rhizophora apiculata. The sequence continues at coordinate 677,513 of CM075434.1, read as the reverse complement.
GTTTAAACGCTAATTACATTCATTTATGTCTATTTTATATATAGGATAAAATATCTCACTATTCGAGACGTATGAATATTATATCAAAAGAGAGAGAGAATCCCAAACCAAATTGAAACATATTGCCTTTTCCTACTAATTAAAACATGAAAACAAAAGACTTAAAATCTACATTTGTAAGAGAGGAAGAAAAGAGACACGAACTAGTCAATAACACGTTTATGTTTGAGAATCTCTCTCAACTTGAATGAAATAACAGCCAGAAAAGGAAGACCGTAAGCACATTATATGGCAATCTACACCCAACCACAGTCCCATCTTTGTAATTGAACATCATATGATTTTTTTAAAAATTAAGACAAAAGAAAAAGTTTGCGAGATAGGAAAAAAAAAAAAAAGGTATCGTAAAACCTTTAATGACCATGGATGCATGGACACATTAAACACATTTGTTATTTTATACATTGTGACACATGATCAACTGTAATTAAATATTTCAATATTTTAATTATAATTTTTGTAAATTTAATAATTTATAACAATTAAGTGCAATTAAAATAGTTTATTCCAAACAATTTTAATTGTTACCTAAATAGTTGTGTTCTTAAAAATAATTTTGTAAATTATTATATAAATATTTGCTTTAAAATAATTTATAACCACAATATAAACAATTATTTCTCTCTAATTTTTTTTTAAAGAAAGCATTGTCTTCTACTTTTAATTTTAAGAAATAAAAAAAAAAAACAAATTTAAGAATAATCCTGTGAATCACAAATTTCAAAAAAAATTTAATTTTAAAAATATATTTTATTTATATATTATATATATATATATATAATCTCTATAATTTAGATTATAAATAAATTCACAATTTTTAACTTAATTTGAGCAAAAGAGGGGTCATGTTGCTTCACGAAGCAATATGGTTTATAGGAAGAAAATGAGATTAAATTTCTTCGCCAAGGGATTGCATATTTATGGAAAGATATAAACGAAGAGTGCTTGGCTGTAATGGGATTCCGTTCTCATTCCTCAAGAAACCTCTGCCTCATTTCCCTTATCCTGGAAAGGGGATGCTTGTTGTGATTGTGGTTTCCACGAATATTTTTCGAAGTTACTCACTGACACCCTTTTCTTCTCTTCGCTTTATGATTGTATGATTATGTCCACAAAAGTGGGGAACATTAGATTCTCATTTCAATCAATCGTCCGCATGACACCATATAAACAATTGTTCAGTCCATAATCACCAAATTAAATGCATAAAATTACAATTAAAAATATTAGTTAATAATTTTATTAAAAAAATTTCTTAAACTCTAATTTAAAATTTTAAATATTTTTAATGTATTTGTTAACTAAAATTTATAATCATTATAATATATATATATATATATATATGGACTCAGTATATATATAATCAAAAATTAGAATCATATTTTTCCACGTTAACCAAGGTCCCATTTTGGTTGAATTTCCCATCTCCTTTTATCCAATATTTGGTCAGAAAAATAATTATTTACCAATTTTGAAATTACACCATAAACTTAGAAAAAAAAAAAAAAAAAGGAAAAACGATAAGATGGTAGGTGGTAGGTTTCGGCGAATTTTCAATGTAAAATGGTAATTTGGGAATTTATTGGTTTGTGGACTAAGGTAAAGAAGAGCTGCTTTTGTACGAGTTCATGTCCAACGGAGATCTTCGACGTTGGCTTCACGAGCTGCCGGCCTTGGAACCCAACGTGGAGGACTGAAGCACTGACACATGGGAGCACCATATCTACGTCTACTCTCCTGAAGACAAAACCAACTGGCTCACGCGCCACCGTATGGCTGTCGGGGTGGCCCGTGGCCTCGCCTACCTTCACCATACGGGCTAAAAAAACGGACATCTCGTCTCCTCCAACATACTCCTTTCGGATTCCCTCGAGCCGCGCGTGGCGGATTTTGGTCTCCAAAATATCGGGTGCTCCGCGGCGACTCGGTTGAATTTGATGTGCTTTGTTTTGGAATCGTGTTAATAGAGATATTGACGGGTAAGCAAGGGAGCGAAGAGATGGTGGGATGGGTTCGGAGGCTGGTGAGGGAAGGACGGGGCATCGACGCGCTTGACTGGAGGCTGAGGCTCGGCGGCGATTCGGTGAGTGAAATGGTTGAGTGCCTCCGAGTTGGGTACCTTTTTACCGCTGAGTTGCCCCAGAAGAAGCCCAATATGCAGCAGGTTTTGGGTTTGCTCATGGACTTGCATCCGGAATAGTTGACCCGAGCTGACAATACCCCAACCCTATTCAGACTCGCGCCGCCGGTAAAGTTTGGTGATCTTTTCTCAAAATTTGCTTATTCCACTTTGCTTCTTCGTTTTATTTTTATTTTTATTTTTTCGTCTTTTTTTCTCATGTTTGCTTTATTCCTTTCAATTTTTGTTTCTATGTGTCTTTTCTCTTCCTTTGATATTGATTTTCCTTTTAATTTTTGAAAATTAAAAGATACCTCATGCACTGTATTTTTTCAAGATATAGCTGCTTTGGGCAGTCCTTACATAAAGCCCAACGGAAGAATCAAATGAAATGAGTCTACTTTATGAAGCCCACAATGTTTATCTACTTGATGAGTGCTCCCGCTCAAGTCAAATGAAATCATAAAATAATAACAGGCAAGTTAATATCTAACTAGTTAAAAGTAATTAGAAAATGATAAAAAGTCACGATTTAACTTATTATCTTTGGTTCTTAGGTATGTAATCATGCCTCGATTGCTTAATTTTGCTTTCAAAGATTTTGCCTTTTCGGTTGTTGCCCACGGAAAAAAGATATTTTCTCTTACTTTTTGATTTCAATAATAAAATTTTTACTAATTTTAATTTTATAAAAATTTTCTCATTCTAATTTGAGAAAAAAAATCAATAATATGATATTATATATATTTTTGGAAAACTTTTTACCATTCTATAAAAATATATTACTGATATGGGATCAACCGACATCATGTTGAACCATAGCTTAAGCCTAAGTTCACAAACTAGTTTGACGCACAAATCGAGCCCAAGGCCAAAGCTCCACCTAGGGCTTAGGTCCCCATCTTAAGCTCTACCAAGAGCTACCTAATAAAGTTTTGCATCCCAAAATAAGTAAATGTAAAATCTTATAAAGTAGAATTAGACCTTAAAGTGTGGCATTGCCTTGTCCTTGTCAGTGAAAATCTAATGTAAAGGGCATGCTTCTATTAAACAAGGGAACCCTTTAATACAGACTAATCAATGAGAAAATAGCAAAACAAATGAAGAAGCAAATATTAAGGAAACAAAAATAACGAACTAGAAAAGGAAGAAGAAGAAGAAGAATAAAGGTAAGAATGAAGAAGGATAAAGATGGGGTAGGGAGAGGAATTGAGAAATGAGCCTTATGGATGGGTAGGTGGGTATGAGTATGGGAGAATCAAAAATTGAGGCATGTAAGATTGTGAGCAAATTAGTTTTCATTGACAGTAATAAAGAGTATAATAGTGGCATCAAGGATGACTTTTATAGAAAATAAACATAATATTTTCTAACTAAAAAAACAAACAGTTGTTCAATAAGCAATTACATCCAAGTCAAATCAAATCATAATCATCCGTTATATTTTAGTCCAAATATTGCTTAAAAAAGCCTATGCACTTGTTGATTCTTAAAAATGTAGCAAACTTGACACAAAAAGGCTACAAAGTGCATTTTTTTGGATACTTTACAAAGTGAAGAGCATATAGACTTTATAACCTTGTAAATGGCAAAGTGATTATAAGCAAGAATGTCACCTTTAATGAGGAGGATAGATAAAGATGGCATAAGAGTGAAGAAAGTGGAATCAGGTTTGACACAAAGGAAGAAACTGAGAATAAAGCTGCTTTGATTGATGAGCAACAACAAATTCAAACTCTACTAGTTTTACCATCTACTTTGGGTACCTCAGGGCGAGATTGGTGGCAAAGGGGTATTCACAATAGTATGGAATTGATTATAAAGATATATTTTCACTTGTAATGAGGTTTGAAATGGTAAGGACTTTTTTGGTTGTAGTTGCTTAATTAAATTGGTCAATTTAGCAATTTGATGTAAAGCTTGTATTTCTAAATAGAGAATTGGAAGAGGAGGTCTATGCCTTATAGCCTAAAGGGTTTGAAATTCAAGGGAAGGAGGAGTATGTATATAAATTGAGAAAGGCTTTATATCGATTAAAACAAGCTCCTCGAGCTTGGTATGGGAATATTGATTCTTATTTTCTACAAAATGGATTTAAAAGAAGCAAAAGTGAAACTACTCTATACACTAAAAGGGAAGTTAATGATTTTCTTTATGTCTATGAAGTTCTCGACTTTTCCTAAGATCTACTAGTTTGTGGTACTAAGAGGGGGGTGAATCAGGATCACCACAATTTGCAATTCGTAGGTAAGTGAATAACTTCAACCTCTTCTTAAAAGTGAACTCTTTCTCAGATTCAACTAAAGTAGATCTATTACTACCTACTAATCACAATAGTCTCCAAAATCACCTTTCAGACACCTTGTCTAATAGACAATTCGGATGTTCTTGTCTAGGTCTTCGTTAGGTTATGGGTTGGCTAATACTTTACCTGCGTTCACAACTCAATTCAAAACATAGAATGTAAAGCAAATTAAGGACACACAAGATTTACGTACATTCACGGTGGTAGGGACTCTCCCTTACTGAGACCATCCACTATACTTAAGAATTCTAGTTACAATGGATGTCTTAATTCTCTACTCCTTTCACTATTGCAAATACTAAGCAAGTACAATACAAAGAGTGTCACTTACTGTGTCTACCCTTCTTCTAACTTGTCTTGCCTCTGTTAAATTGAAAGGTTGCTCCACTGCCGCTTAGAAATTCACCGCAACGCTCTCTAACCTCTCTTGAAGAAATCTGGAAATACGTTGAGTTCTTTCCGATACTTCGCCGAATTCCTTCTCTAAGTTGTCTCACACAGCTTCTGCTTTCACCATCTAATGGTCTCATCCATCTCCTTGTCTCACGGCTTGCCTCACGGTTTCTATTTTTCGTCCAGCCCCTGTTCTGCCGAATCTGTCACTGTCAACCGGACCCCTGTTCTGCCGGATCTCTCACCGTCGACCGGACCCCTGTTTTGCTGAATCTCTCACTGTCGACTGGATCTCCTTCTGTAGGATCTCTCACCGTCCCAGCCGGCTCTCTCTCACCGTCCCAGCCGGCTCTCTCTCATGCTGTCACTGGATCTCCTCTGTCCCAGCCGGATCTCTCTCACGGCGTCGCTGGATCTCCTCTGTCCCAGCTGGATCTCTCTCACGCCATCGCCGGATCTCCTCTGTCCCAGCTGGATCTCCTTCTATTGTCACCGGATCTCCTTCCTGTCCCAGTCGAATCTGTCACTGTCCCAACTGGATCTCCTTCTGCTGTCGCTAGATCTCCTTCCTGTCCCAATCGGATCTGTCACCGTCCCAGCCAAATCTCTTTCTGCTGTCACCGGATCTCCTCCGTCCCAGCCGGATCTCTCTCACGGCCTGCCGGATCTGTCTCACCGTCTGCCGGATTTGTCACACCGTCTGCCGGATCTGTCACTATCGTCCGGATCTGTCTCACCGTCTGCCGGTGGTGTGCCGACCTGCTCAGTTGCCGACCGCTGGTGTATCGGTAGTGTGCCAATCTGCTCAACTGCCAACTGCTGGTGTGCCAGTAGTGTGCCTTTCTCACGGGTTTCTCTCTGTTACCGGTGCTGTGCATAGGTTTTCTATTTATTTTTCTCAATAGCTGATATGTCTTTTTGTTATCTTCCGATGACCTTTATATACTCCTCTATGAAATCTCAATAGGACTTATTTGTGGCGAATTTACTGTCTTACCCTTTTCATGTGATTTTTACGTTCTTACTACACTTAAACCTAATTGACAACAATTACAACCTATACAAGGCTGTGGGAACAACAATCTCCCCCTTTGTAATTGTTGGCAACACTCATGACAAAAGCCATTATGCAGCAGTTTTAACTCCCCCTAAATATGCACTCCCCCTTTCTTAACAGCTATTGTCTTACCCTTTTCATATGACTTTTACGTTCTTACTACACTTAAACCTAATTGACAACAATTACAACCTATATAAGGCTGTGGGAACAACAATCTCCCCTTTTGTAATTGTTGGCAACACTCATGACAAAAGCCATTATGCAGCAGTTTCAACTTCCCCTAAATATGCACTCCCCCTTTCTTAAAAACTCCCCCTGCATTGTTGCTTTTCTCCCTCTTTGCCAACTAATTACAAATTTGAAAAACTCGCAAAGTAAAGATGGAAGATTTACCTAAACTTCAGGCTTGAGGAGGCATTTGCACAGATAGACTCAATTTGTGCTTTTCAAACAGTTCTGTGGACAGAGGTTTAGTTAGAATATATGAAATTTGATCTTTAGTGCCAACATACTCCAACTGAATTGTACCCTGTTCCACTTGATCTTTGATGAAGTGATACCGGATGTCAATATGCTTGCTCCTCGAATGTTGAAATGGATTTTTGCTGAGATCAATAGCACTTTGATTATCACAAAATACACTCACTGGTAATTTCACTTCAACACCCAAGTCTGCCAATTGTCTTAGCATCCATATCACCTGTGTACATGCTGCACAAGTAGCCATATACTCAGCTTCAGCTGTGCTCAAAGTAACACTATTTTGCTTTCTATTTAACCATACAACATACTTTGAACCTAAGTAAAAGCTACAGCCGCTAGTTGATTTTCTATCATCTATACTTCCTGCCCAATCTGCATCAGTGTATGCTTGTAGTTTAACAGAATCCATGGTTGGATACCACAAGCCCATTTCTAGTGTTCCTTTGAGGTACCTTAGGATTCTTTTCACTGCCAATACATGAGACTCTTTAAGATCAGTTTGGAATCTACTGGCAGTGCACACAATTTGCATAAGATTAGGCCTTGATGCCGTAAGGTACAGAAGGCTCCTTATCATCTTCCTGTACTCTGTAGGGCTTGTACTCCTTCCCTCCCGATCTTTTGTTAACTTACAGCCCACTGTCATAGGGGTACTGACAGATCTGCTATCCTCCATGCCAAACCTTTTCAGTATCTCTTTAGCATATTTCGTCTGAGAAATAAAGATACCTTCTTCACACTGCTTTATCTGTAATCCAAGAAAGTACGTCATTTCTCCAATCAATGACATCTCAAATTCCTCACTCATCTTCTGTGCAAAATCTTGGCATAGTTCAGAGTGATCCCCTCCAAAGATGATGTCATCTACATATTTTGATCTATTCCTCAAATCTTCTTTTCAAGTCAAAATGCTCAGCCCTTATTTCACCGTTTTGACTTTCAGTTTCTTCAGACTTTGCTTCAACTTATTTTATATGGGCCTCTAACCTTCTTATGGTTCTACCCCTTCTGATTATCTCCTTTGAAGCTGCTTCTAGCTCAGCTTCAAGATCTGGCTCTTCTTCATCAACTTCCTCTTCCTCTTCAGAGGTTGAGCTACCACATTGTGCTGATGCCATAAAGATATACTCATCTGATGAGTCTTCATCTTCCTCCTCATTAGCTTTTTTTGTCTGACTCATATAACTCTTGAATGAGCCTCTCGTCTTCCTCTGTGGGTTGGCAATCTTCTTATTGGACTTCTTTGATTTGAATGATGATTTTCTCCATCTTGAATTCTGCTCATCATCACCATCCTCATCTTCATCATCAAGTTTCACTTTGCACTGAGAAGCAAAGTGTCTAGTCTGCCCACAACGATAACATCTCAAGGACAACTGTCCTTTTCCTTTCTTAGACCCCTTTTTGAATTTTCTTGTGAAATAAGCAAATACTTCACCTTCACTTTCTTCCTCATCATCATCATTATCCTCACTGGATGATTCTTCCTTTTCTTTTATCTTTAAGTGTTTCATAGCTTTGAAAGCTGCCTCCTTTGATACCTTTGACGTTGAGGAGCTCTCAGTCGACTTTATTCTCATCTCATATGCAATGAGATTGCACTGAAGATCATGCAGAGACATAGAGTTGAGATCTCTACTCTCCTCTATGGCTGCCACCTTTGAAGCAAATCTCTCAGGCAAAATTCTCATAATTTTCTTCACAATCAATGAGTCCTTCTTGTTCTTCCCATGACTTCTCAGATCGTTTACAGCGTCAATAACCTTGGTGAAGAACTCTTGAACTGTCTCATTCTTCTGCATTCTAAGAGATTCATATCTCTCCTTGAACACTTAAAGTTTAGCTTCCTTCATTCTGCTATCACTTTCATAGACTTTCTGCAATCTGTCCTATATCTCCTTGGTAGATTTGCAGTCCATAACTTTAGCATACTAAGCATCTGTCAATGCTGAAATGAAGACATTTGAGGCCTTCCCATTTATCTCAAACTGCCTTAACTCCTCTGGGGTTGGGTCTTTACCTTCTTTCGGAGCCACAAAACCCTCATGTACGCATTTCACCACGTTCATGTCCATGGTTGCAAATACCACTTGCATTCTTACTCTTTACATATGATAGTTGGTTCCGTTGAAAATTGGAACCTTCTTGCTGTAAGTGGTGCTAGTGCTGGTACTGGCTTCCATTTCTCCGTATGCTGAACAAGTCAAACTTCTAGATCCCTTCAAACTAGTACACCAAGCTATTAAGCTTCAAACTGGTGAACCTGTGCTCTGATACCAATTGAAGTTCCCGACTTCTCCCTAGGATCTACTAGTTTATGATACTGAGAGCGGGCTGAATCAGTATCACCACAATTTGCAATTCGCAGGTAAGTAAACAACTTCAACTTCTTCTTAAAAGAGAACTTTTTCTCAGACTCGATTAAGGTAGATTTATTGCTACCTACTAATCACAATAGTCCTTAAAGTCACCTTTTAGACACCTTGCCTAATAGACAATTCAGATGTTCTTGTTTAGGCCTTCGTTAGGTTATGGGTTGGCTGATACTTTAGCTGCGTTCACAACTCAATTCAAAACACAGAATGTAAAATAAATTAAGGACACACGAGATTTACGTGGTTCCGTCAATGTGATGTATATCCACGGTGGTAGGGACTCTCCCTTACCGAGACCATCCACTATACTTGAGAATTTCAGTTACAATGGATGTCTTAATTCTCTGCTCCTTTCACTATTGCAAATACTAAGCAAGTACAATACAAAGAGTGTCACTTACTGTGTCTACCCTTCTTCTAACTTGTCTTGCCTCTGTTGAATTGAAAGGCTGCTCCATTGCCGCTTAGAAGTTCACCGCAACGCTCTCTAACCTCTCTTGATGAAATCTGGAAATACGTTGAGTTCTTTCCGATACTTCACTGAATTCCTTCTTTGAGTTGTCTTACACAGCTCCTGCTTTCACCATCTAACGATCTCACCCGTCTCCTTGTCTCACAGCTCGCCTCACGATTTCTATTTTTCGTCCAGCCCTTATTCTGCCGGATCTATCACTGTCGACCGGACCCCTGTTCTGTCGGATCTCTCACCGTCGACTGGACCCCTGTTCTGCCGGATCTCTCACTGTCTTAGCCGGCTCTCTCTCACGCCGTCGCCGGATCTCCTCTGTCCCAGCTGGATCTCTCTCACGGCGTCGCCGAATCTCTTCTGTCCCAGCCGGATCTCTCTCACGGCGTCGTTGGATCTCCTTTTTCCCAGTTGGATCACTCTCACGCCGTCGCCGGATCTCCTCTGTCCCAGCCGGATCTCTCTCACGCCGTCGCCAGATCTCCTCTGTCCCAGCCAGATCTCTCTCACGCCATCGCCAGATCTCCTCTGTCCCAGCCGGATCTGTCACCGTCCCAGCCAGATCTCCTTCTGCTGTCGCCGGATCTGTCACCGTCCCAGCCAGATCTCCTTCTGCTGTCGCCGGATCTCCTTTGTCCCAGCCGGATCTCTCTCACAGCCTGCCAGATTTGTCACACCGTCTGCCGGATCTGTCACACCGTCTGCCGGATCTGTCACATCGTCTACCAAATCTGTCACACCGTCTGCCGGATTTGTCACACCGTCTGCTGGATCTGTCATTGTCGTCCAGATCTGTCTCACCATCTGCCGGTGGTGTGCCGACCTACTCAGTTGCTGACCGCTGGTGTACTGGTAGTGTGCCAATTTGCTCAACTGCCGACTGCTGGTGTGCCAGTGGTGTGCTTTTCTCATGGGTTTCTCTCGCTTGCCGGTGGTGTGCATAGGTTTTTTGCCTATTTTTCTCAATAGCCGATACGTCTTTTTGTTATCTTCCAATGACTTTTATATACTCCTTTATGAAATCCCAATAGGGTTTACTTGTGGCGAATTTACTGTTTTACCCTTTTCATGTGGTTTTTACGTTCTTACTACACTTAAACCTAATTGACAACAATTACAACCTATATAAGGCTGTGGGAACAACAATCTATTTAAATGTTAATGATATGATATATATGGAATCATTTATAGATCTTGTAAGCAAATTCTAATCAATAATGAAGAAGAAGTTTGAAATATCTAATCTTTGAATGCTTGACTATTTTCTTGGAATTAAAGTAAAGTAGGTTGAAGGTGGTGTTTTTATCTCTCAAAAGAAATCTATAATTGATTTCTTAAAGAGATTCAATATGTTAAATTACAAGAGTGCTTTTACACCTATGAATTTGAATGAGAAACTTTAGGCAAATGATGACTTAAAACTAGCAAATGAAGGCAATTCAAAAACTAGTTGGAGGATTAATCTATTTAAGACATTCCAAGTTTGATATTGCATATTTATTTAGGGTGATATCTAGGTTTATGCATAGCCCAATAAAGCATTATCTTGGAGTTGTTAAGAGAATCTTGCACTACATAGTTGGAACAACAAACATTGGGATCTAGTATGGTAGAGTTGTAGAATTCAAATTACATGGGCTTCATTGATAGTGATTGGGTAGGTTATGTGAAAGACAAGAAGAGTACTTCAACATTCACCTTTGACCTTGGGTCAAAAGCAATAATCTAAAGTTCAAAGAAGCAAACCATAACTGGCCTATCATCTTTAGAAGCAGAATATAAGGCTACAACAGCTTTAGCATGCCAAGCAATTTGGTTAAGAAGAATATTATCTAATTTAAACTAAGATTAGTTGAGACCTATAGAAATCAACTACAATAACAAATCAATTATTACCATGACTAAGAATCCTATGTACCATTAAAGGACTAAGCATATTGATATAAGGGCACATTTCATATGAGACTTGGTAGTATAAGAAACTATCACTTTAAAGCATTATAATACTAAGGAATAGGTGGCAGGCATTCTTTCAAAGTCACTGCCTAAAGACAAACATGAATATATGAGGTTATAGCTTTGAGTGTGTGAATTTGAATTAAGGGGGAGTGTTGAAAGTTGATTCAAATTTGGCTACTATTACCATTTATCTCTATCTCTTATTTTTTTCTCTACTATTACTATTTTATCTTTATTTTTTTTCTCTTTTATCATTAGAGTCATGCACATTTCTTGTTAATAGCCATATAACTATTAAAGTAGTTATATTTTATGAGTTTGTTTTGTTGTTTATATTACTTATAAATAGGTAAAGTTTATACAAGAATAAAGTGTGGCAATCTAAATATTTTCTGTCCACCATTGTTGAAAAGATTTATTTTTTTTTTTTAATGTGAGTTTGTGGTTTTCATGTATCTATTTTAATAAAGGAAGTGATGAACATACTTCTTGCTTCCACTTTTCTCTTTGTTTATCTAAGTGGATTCCAAACTATTAGATTGCATTTCTTGTAACTATTATATTCACCAATCTTACAGCAAAATTGACTTCAGTGAAATGGGTTATTAATATCATAAATTAAGGAACAAGTGAGAGCATGCTTGGCTGAAGCAAGATAGTTTAACAATGATTAAGTGCCAACACACGAAGAACATTGTTGCCTTTCTTGACCAAGGATTATGTCATTGGGTGATTCACAGGAAAGTCCGACTCTATGAGTCATCCCTTACCTTTATTAGGGATTTTAAAATGATCTCTTTTTATAATGAGAGCTCAACTCATCAAAGGGAGATTGAAACCTTAGGCCTTGATCAGAGAGAGAACCTAATCTCTAGGTTGACTATAAAATTTAGCTTGTGATTTTATTAGTTACTAAGTCCTTTAAATAGGACAAATTTAATAAAAATAAGAAACCTATAATTTCAGATCTAAATTCTGAAATTTAAAGATCAACCTAACCTAGAAGATATGTCTCCGGCAAACCAAATAACTTAAAAATAAAGTAGAAAAATAATAACTTAAGCTAAAAGTTAATTAACGTGTCTTTTATACACGCATCCAACAAATGAGTCCATAACATTACCTTCCCCCTAAAGAAAAATCTTATCCTTAAGCTTTAAGGTCGGATATGCATTACAAAATTGATCCAAGATTCCTAAGTTAAGTCGGTAACATCAGTTCTAGTCCAATGGACTCATAGCTCCCAATTACCATGATTTAGATGAGCTTGTAAAACAGCAGCAAGAGTTGGGATGACCCGACCTTTGTCAACCAGAGGCAGTGATGGCAAAAGAGTAGGTGACCTGCCCTTAAATGGTTTCAAAAGAGAGACATGGAAGACATCATGGAGCTTGGAGTTGGCTGGTAATTAGAGCTTATAAGCAACAGACTCGTGTAGTTCATCCAGTAACTCATCTACCACCAGGATAGGAAATTTATCTTTCATAGTTTTGGCATTTAGCTCTCTATAATCGATATAAAACTGCGAAGACCCATTGTGTTTCCTAACCAACAACACAGGTGAGGAGAAGGGAGATCTACTTGGCTGAATGATCCCTTGTCGCAACATTTGTGCACATTGCTTTTCTATCTCATCTTTCTGAAGGTGTATGGCCATACCACTATTGGACCTGAAGCGAGATCCAGGCAAATTCTATGATCACAATTGTGAATTGGGGGTAAACCAGTTGGTTTTTGAAATAAATCAGCAAACTTAGACAATAATTGTTTAAGTTGGGCATAGCAAGAATCCATTTGTTTGAGCGAATGAAGGTGGTGCTAGTTTGATGTTTGTAGCCCATGGAGCACAATTTATCTTCCATTAGCATTAAAGTTCATAGTGAGAGAAGCAAAATCCTAATGTATTAGTCCCAACGTTTAGAGCCATTTAATTCTTAGCACTAAATCAAAACCAGCCAAGGGAAGCACAAAAAAATCAGTAAAAAAGTTTTTATTATTAATTAAGATGGAAATCTTTCGACAAAGGCCACTACTATGCATATCCTCCCCGTTTGCCACTAACATAGTCATATAAGAATTTGGTTGGACTTGTAATCCAAGGTATTTGGCTACTGTTAAACTAATAAAATTATGGGTACTCCCTAAATCTACTAACCCGCGTAGTAGCAAGTCTTAGATAACAGCCCCAACTTGCATTGTAGTTGCCCCCTTTTGTCCTGTAATGGCATGAAGTGAAATCTCTGATTCCACCTTAGACTCAAGTGCTAATTCTTCCCTATTTTGTTCAGCCAACTCAAGGTAAAAAAGCTTCTTACACTGGTGTATTGCTGAATATAGCTCGTCACAATTATAATAAAGCCCTTGTGCCCTTTTTCTGTCATTTTAACCCTTGTCAGTTTCTTAATGAAAGGCAAGAAAGAACTTACAATTTTGTTGTCAATCTGCACTCTCAGACTAATGTTGTTTTTGACTACAAGTGTTGTTTGTATCGTGTTAGATGAAGGAATGCCTTGGTTGCCTTGCCACATCCCCTTCTTTTGTACAAGTTCTTGCAACACCTTCTATTTGGCTTTAAAGGCTTTGGCTATATTCATGGCATGGGCTTAATCAGGTGGTACGTGAAGCTTCACATCCAAGTGAATTGAATCAAACAATCCCGCAGTGAATAAACTTACATGTTGATCCATTCTGACGAATCAGCTTGCTTGTGCCAATCGCTCCTGAAATTGGCTCTGATAATCCTCAAGTGACCCTATTTGTTTAAGTTTGACCAACTCCCCTAAGGGGTTGCTACGTGTTGGAGGGCCAAATCAAAGCAAACAGTACTCTTTAAACCCATTTCAATTGATTGTGGGTTGCTTAAATTCCAATTGTTAGTACCATAATTGTGCCTTCCCAAGGAGATGGAACGCAGCTAGCCCCACCTTGTCTGCTTCTATTGTGCATTGATTAGTAAAGAACTTTTCATACTGATGTAACCAAATTAAGGGATCTTTTGCACCAGCATAAGTTGGGAAATCCAACTTTATGTATCGAGGCACCATTCCCCCACCGATTGCCACACTAGCCCCTATTGTTAGATTGCTTGCATTAATCGTAAGGGGTGTTTGCTCTTGTGGTGGGTTATGGCTTGCGGTTTTTGATTCCATATGCATACTTTTCAAGAGGCCTGTTATCATCTCTTTCAATTGCAATGAGAGTTTTTGCATCTGATTCCCTAGCCGTTACTCTACCTTAGCAACCCCTAGCATCACTCATGGCTTGTGCCTCTTTGAGGAGTGTGCGTAGCTTGTTCTCGATTTGAGAGTCGCCCATTGTGTTTAGGTCTGATACTAATTTGTTGCCTTCCTTGACCAAGGATCTTGTCATCGAGTGATTCACAGGAAAGTTTGACTCTATGAGTCGTCCTTTACCTTTATTAGGGTTTTTAGAATAACCTATTTTTATAATAAGAGGTTAGCTCATCAAAGGGACACTAAAACCTAAGGTCTCGTTTAGAGAGATAACCCAATCTCTAGGTTAACTATAAAATTTAACTTGTGATTTTATTAATCACTAAATCCTTTAAATAAGATAAATCTGTTAAAAATAAGAAATTTATAATTTTGAATTTAAATTCTGAAATTTAAAGAATAACTTAACCTAAGAGATAAGTTTCCAACAAACCAAATAATTTAAAATTAAAATAAAAATATAATAATTTAAATTAGAAATTATTTAACACGTCTTTTATATATGCATCCAACAAATGAGTCCATAATAAACACTTGTTAATTTCTACAAATATCTCCCTTCACCTCCGGGATTATGTCATATCAGGACGGATGAAATTGCTTTGATTGAGGTTTTCAATTGGGTCCTCATCAAACCCAAGATTTGGTATGTGGCACTGTTATTGGTAGGCTGAAAGATGATATTTTGTCCCATGAGGTACTGTCAGTTTGCCATCACTTAATCATCTAATCTATCTATATATCTGTCATTAATTTAAATCATATATGACGGCTGTTAGAGATTGTCACATGCATGTCAGCTCTATCATTTCATGCATATTCCTCAGTGCCATGCTAGTCGATCCCATTACTGTTTAATTAAGGATATGATGCTTGATTGTTCCCGTCGCCATTACCAAGGATAAATGATCAAGAATGGATGATCAGTCTAAGGGAATAAAAGCCTACTGTAGGTCCCGTTGGAAATTGTAATCAATAAAGTCCAAGTTCCCTTGCATGTTAATTGCTTCTGCGGCTTTGGAAGAATTGCATGTGATATAATGTAGCCTTGTTATTTACTGCGGCTTTGGAACAACAATTTTACACCCTACAGATATCACATTCTTTTCAATTAATGATTGGAGGAACATACACAGGACACGTCTATGGACGTGTTGCAGATTCACATGTAAATTTGAGAATTCTCTGCAACATTGCATGACTAACTTAATTGTGCTAAAGAAAACACATTTCTTTTAACACGCAAAACTGTAGACTCTTATCTTTTGTAACCACAACTCAAACAAGCAGGGGTTCCGTCTACAACAAGGCAATGTAATCTCTTAGGAGGTAAGAGTTTGCGTAGCTGTCCTTGTCTTTGTATATAGAATCAATTACCCGTGTGCGATTCAGATAACGATCTAGGAGAGGCATTGGTATCCCTTCATTTATATCTGCTTCTAAAGGATGCATTGGGTGTTGCTCTACATCCTTTGAGGCATCAAGTCTGCAACTTTCAAGGAGCTCATGAATTGGGCCCATGACACGGAGATAAGCATCCAAGCATCCCAGATCACAGTTCCTTTCCATCTAGACCAACAAAGGGACAAAAAGAATGCTAAGAAGCTTGACAAGTTTGATAAAAGTAACGAAATGATGACTATTGACACTTTGATAGTGAAAGTCGGAGCCAAAGCAAAGGCAAGTTGTTTGACATCATCAAGTTGGTAAACAAAGAAGGCAAAGGATGACGTTGCGGGAGGTAGAACAGAAGAAGTATCCATTTCCTGAATTTAATGTTCCCGACTTTCATCACTAGCTCTTAGAGATTAAGTTCTTAGAACTCCCACAGCCCAAGTGACCCAACAAGAATAACAGAGCCCAAGTTCCTTTTCTTTTTTTCTTTTTCTATATATTCCACGTGACATTCCATTACATAAATTTGGACATCGTTTGCTTTATGTCTATGTTGACTTCTATTTCCATTTCCGAGTGAACAACTAAAATCATGATAATTGAAGAGGAAATGTTGTTCATGGTCATGAGGAGATGATAGGATATCCAAAGGTAGACTAGGGAAAAGCTAAAGTCAGGATTTCCTGAAATTTGGGCTACCATATCCTTCCTTCCTTCTCTACTTCTTGAAGACAATCACTGCTGCTGCTCAATCGCCAATGTGTGCCGTAGAGTTCATTTGATACTGTATTTATTGGCCCATTTCAAATTGTCATGTCAGTGGCTTGCCTTAATTGTCGAGAATGAAGGGTTGCCTACTAACCCCCCTGAGCTCTTGATATTGGTGGTCATAGCAGTCAATATTAATGCCAATATCAAATCGAGGCATTGTAAAGGGCAATAATGTCATGGGCATTGGATCTATGACAAGTCGCATGATTTTTTCTCTTTTTTTTTTTTTGTCCTCTTTCTTCTTTCTTGAGCTGCTATATGTTATTACAACTACAATAATTTGCCTTGCAGAACGGAGGAGACAGGCAATTAAGATCCCTTGAAAAATCATACAAGTGATTTTTGGATTAAGATTATATGAGAGAAAAATGTTACAAGTGGTTGTTTATAAGGTCATAGGTGAAACTAAATGTATCTTAAAACTAGAAATAATTTGTTTGATACTATATTTGTACACTCATTTTAACAAAAAAAAAAAAAGAAAATATTAATATCAATTTTGCTTAAAGTTGGATTAAAATTAGAAATTAGAATCGTAATTTATCAAGTGATACAAACAAAATCTTTTACTAATTAATATTTTTCAAGGATTTATAAAAAATAAAAAAAATGAAGTCATTTAGTGAAATACAAATTAGATATTAAATTTGAAATAAACAAATTATATGCAAGCACATTTGAGTGACAATGTAGACAAAATATATACTCCCAACTTTTTGATCATATGTCATTCAATTTAAAAACTTAAAGCTATTGGGTGTATTAAGCCTTGGCAATCACATATTTCTTCTATTAGTACTCCAATTTTCACTACATGTTATAATTTCTACTCTTTCGGTATTTTTTTATACATGGTACAATGTGTTCTTGACTTTTTGGTACATATCTGTTAGTATTACCAAAGCTGCCTCTGCGGAGCACCTTGTGGCACGAGCAGCCTTTCGAACCAGTTAGCTGAAGCTTTTGGTATCGTGGTGAGATTGTTGTTGTAATCATCGAAATAGAGTCCAAATCAGTGTCACTGGAATTCCATTCCCAGTTATCAAGCAAAGACCAAACAAAGTAGCCACGTACATTGCAGTAGCCGTGCATGCAATGTTGGTTTAACTTTCTGGTCAGGCGGCAGAAATGTCTCTGGGCCAGCAATTGAAGGATTCATTAGGAACTCAAAGACACTTGCTAATTACCTTATGGCTGCAGAAAGTTTTGATAGGTAGTCTTTGTGATATTCTATCCTTTTCTGATCCTGTAATGCCTTGTCTAGAGGTATAAATGGTATATTTAGATCATCCATGCCTACAATGATGAAGTAGGTTATCTGATGATTCAGATTTTTGAGCTTGTTTTTGCTCATTTTGAAGCCTGGGACATACGTACCATTTTCTTTTATAATCACTTCTGGATTCCCATACATATCTTTCAAATAATTGACCAATTCATTAATGCCCCATGGTACTATGTGTAGCCAGTGGGAAGCTACCTATGAAGGAATTGCAAGTGAGTTGATTTCTGATATCAATACACATGACAAGATCCTATTGCCTAGTCTGTTGGTTAGTGACATACTCATTCTCCAATAGCAATGTTGTGCCGATGAGCTGCAATTGAGGACATTGTAAAGATCATTAGTCAATTGTTCTACCATGCATCTTTCTTCAGGAGTAAAATATGGTGCTTTTGGTGGCTTACAAGTGGTGATGACAGCAGGGTCAGAATATGCATCCTGCAAAACTAGTTTCCAAGTGTGAGTCCTATCGTTCTGGACTTACGATGTTGTGTAATGATTTACGCCAAAAAAATCTAAGGACCCCACTAAGAATTTTGAAATCTTTGGGGGGATTTTGGGTAGCCTTGCACCTACAACCTTTCTCATTGAAAGAGGATATTTACCAAAGAAAAGTGGGAACCTGGTTCACTTCAGGTCTGCCAATGAAAATCTATGCATGTTGAAGGTCATTGTGCCCCTGCTTTGCTGCAGCAAACTGACCTCAAAATCCTTGCAACTAACTTTCCCACCAAGTATGAGTCATGTCAGTTATGGTAGTTATGGCAATTAAAGAAACTTGCTCCAGAAGCTTTCTAGCAACTATTTCCAGCAACTTTTTGTTGTATTGATATATTTAATTCCAATTTGAAGTAATTTGAATTTAAACTAATATATGATCATGTAATCTTGTGTTTAAATTCAAATTATGAAATTTGAATTTGTAAAATCTTGTTTTTGTAAACTATCTGCTATATATTGAAGAAGAAGAAGCCGGAAAACAATGAGCTTTTTGCACATATCTCAGCTTTGTTGCCCCTGCCTTGATCCAACTCTCTGATCCTCCTTCTTTTCCTTCTGTTGCAAGCAACCACGAATCATCACAATCCATCCAACATTCTGATATCAAAGCAGGCAGCATCCGTGGGCCCTGAAAGCAAACAAGTGAGATGGAAAGAAAGGAGAACCAGTCAGTTGTTGTGTGAGGAACAAAACACTAGGAGAACCCTACACAAAACCCAAGTCATATTGTTGTAACATGGCTCCCTCTAGTTTTTTTCTAGTCCCACCTCTAAAGTACATTGGGAAAAACTATCCTTAATGGACAGCAATGATGAAAGCCTATCTAAGAGCATTTGATTTCTAGGAAGCCACTAAAAAAGGTATAGAGCTAACTCCTTGCTTGCCAATCTCTCTCTTGCACAACTCAAATTCCATAGTGAGCAAAGAACCAAACAATACAAGGTACTGACTTATATCCATTCAGCTATATCTAAGACCATCTTTAATAGAATCATGACCTGTGAAATAGCCAAAGATGCATAGGACAAGTTAAAGGAGGAGTTTTAGGTAGTGAGAAAACCAAAAACATGCAACTCCTTAACCTCAGAAGAGAATTAGAACTTCTGAGGATGAAAGAAATAGACACCATTAAGGAGTAAGGTGATAAGCTTCTTAAGCTAGTCAATCAAATTAGAGTCTTGGAAGAGGGCCTCCCAAATAGAAACATTGTGCAAAGGTCTTAGTGAGCATTCCAAAGAGGTTTGAGGCAAAAGATCTCAACTCCATGAATCTTCTAGAATTGACTAATTCTCTTCTAGGTCAAGAGCAAAGAAGGCTCTTAAGGCAAGAAGAGCATATTGAAAGAGTTTTTTTTTTTTTTCCATGAAACAACACCATAAGTCTCAAACCAAGAGGAAGCAGCAAGGTAAGTATGAGAAAAGGGTGGAGGATCACCTTAAGTCTGAAGGCAGAAAATAATATCCGCCATGTGATTATTATAAAAAGACTAATCACATGTCTAGATATTGTTGGAAGAGGCCTGATCTAATGTGCAAAATCTGCAACAAGAAAGGGCATGCTAAGAGGGAAGCAACAACAACAATAAGCACAAAAACCTTAATAGGCACAAGTAACTAATGAGGACCAAATGTTGGAGGAGTAGTTATTTGTTGCAGTAGCCAACTCCATCAACATAAGTAGCAGCACATGACTTGTTGATAGTGGTTGTACAAACCACATGTCACCTGATTTACAACTTTTCAAAAGGCTTGATAGGTCTTCTACAACCAAGGTGAAAATTGGCGATGGTGACATGATTCTAGTAAAAGGAAAAGGCTATGCTGCCATCCACACAAATGCAAGTATCAAGTTCATACCTAATGTTTTATATGTGCTTAAAGTCAATTATAACTTGCTTAATGTAAGGTAGCTATTAAAGGGAGGATATAGCTTAGTCTTTAAAGATAAGGCTTGCCTCATTTCAAATGCCAAAGGTATATTCCTGATCAAGGTACTATGCAAGGTAAAACCTTTCAGTTGGAAGCAAGTAAGGTATAACACCTTACATTACCTGCAAAAACATAAGACATTGTGCTTGGCATAAAAGGCTAGGCCACATTAACTTTGCTAGTGTGAAAAGGATGTAAAGAAAAGAACTAGTGCATGGTTTGCCTAAGGTAGCAAAACTCAAGTCTATTTTTGAGACTTGTCAACTTGGTAAATAAACCAAGCTACCATTCTCATCTAAAACATCATTTAAAGCAAATGAGAAGTTGTAGCTTCTTCACAATGATCTTTGTGGTCCTATGGATCATGAATCCATAAAAGGCAGTAGGTACTAAGCCATCTTCATAGATGACTTGACTAGGTTCACTTGGATCTTCTTTCCCAAGCAAAAGTCTAAAGTGCCTATTGTCTTCAATCAATTTAAGGCTTGGATTAAGAAGTAATCTAGCTTCTAATTCAAGGCCATCATGTTAGTCAATGGCTCAGAATATACATATGAGTTATTTAAGTAGATTTGTAGGGATGAGAGAATTTAGCAATAGCTTACAACACCTTACTCACCCCAACAAAATTGGGTAAGTGAGAGGAAAAATAAATCCATTATAGTCATGACCAAATGCTTGCTAATAGAGAAGGGTCTTCCTAGATCTTTTTGGTTAGAGGCAACAACTACCTTAGTGTACTTGTTGAATATGCAACACACCAAGGCCCATACTAATTCCACACCTTATGAGTGTTAGTTTGGCATCAAGCCATATCTGACACACCTTAAGGTGTTTGGAAGCTTATGTTATGCTTAGGTACCTCAAATAAAGAGAGGCAAGTTAGATCCAAGTACTTCAATGGTTGTATTTGTTGGTTACACAAATACAACACATATTTATAGGGTTTATGACCCTATCTCCAACAAAATCTCTATACAAAGTCATAGTAAGTAGAGACTTAAGTTTTGATGAAACCTTGAGATGGAACTAGGGAAAGGTAGCTATTAAGGCTTATAGGAGCTTAACCTTAAGTTCTAATCAGCCTATGCAACCTATACACCAAGAGTCTAACTCCTCAAAAGAAGACAATGTTGACAACTCACCTATTAGGGGCACTAGATCTCTCACTAATATAGATGAGAGATGCATTATAGCTCTTAAAGAACCAACAAGCAATGATGGAGCATCAGAACTTCTAGGTTGGAAAGCTATAATGCAAAAGGAGTTTCAAGCATTGGGGAAAAGCCACACTTGGATTCTAGTGCCAAGCCCACATGATAGAAAAGTCATAGGAGCTAAATGGATTTATAAAGTGAAGTTGAATGTAGATGGATGCTTGCATAAACTCAATACCAGATTAGTTGCTAAGGGTTTCTCACAGCAAGCAAAAGTTAACTACATAGATGCCTTTGAACCTATGGCAAGGATAGACACCATTAATCTTCTCTTAGTTGTTGTAGCTCACAACTAGTGGGGGATGCACCAAATGGATGTCAAGTTTACCTTTCTAAATGGTTTGTTGCAAGAAGAAATCTTTCTTGAACATCCACTTAGTTTCATTCTTCCTAGAGAAGAAGTTAAAATATACTTACTAAAGAAAGCTCTAAAGCAAGCTCTTAGAGCTTAGTCTAGTAAGATATACATATACCTACTCAAGCTTAGCTTCACAAGGAGTGTGTTTAAAGCAACTCTCTAAGTTAAAATAAAAATTGTTTTTTATATCTCCCACTATATTGATAATCTCATGATTATTGGTGACAACAATATGCTTGTTCATCAAGTTAAAGCAGAATTGAAGAAACAATTTGAAATGATAAATTTAGAAAAGATGAAGTATTTCTTAGGTTTATAGATCCATCAATCTCAAAAGGGCATTTTTGTTTCTTAAATTAAATATGCAAGGCATATTCAATAGAAATTTCATATGCAACATTGTAAGCTAGCAATAACTCCATTAGCTTAAGGAATTAAGTTGCAGAAAGAGGACAACTTACCGAAGATTAATGCAAGGGAATTCAAAAGTCTCATGAGATATCTCTTATAACTTTTAGCCTCTAAACCAAATATCATGTTCTTTATGAGCATGTTATCCAGGTTCATGCAAAACCCCTTCAATCTGCACTACAAAGTAGTAAAAAGGGTGTTGAGGTACATCAAAGGCTCTATTAATTTTAGAATCAAGTTCAAAAGCATGACAAACACTAAGCTAAAAGGTTATACAAATAATGATTGAGCTGGATCAAGTGAGGATATGAGAAGCACTTCAAGATATGCTTTCACCCTTAGTTCAACTATTTTCTCTTGGAGCACAAGGAAACAAACTACCATGGCTCAATCCACAGTTAAAGTAGAATACATAGTTGCTACCTCAACTGTGAATCAAGCCTTATGGATCAAGAAGATCATGGCAGACTTGAAGCCGGAGAAAAAAGAGGCCACCATAATTCACTGTGACAATCAAGTAGCCATTACTATATTAAAGAAACTAATAATGCATGTTAAAACTAAACATTTCAACAAAACGCTTCATTTTGCGAGGGAAATACATGAGAATAAAGAAGTGGAACTAAATTTTTGTCCTTCCAAAGATCAGCTTGCTATATCTTAACCAAAGGATTGCAAAAAGATAGATTTACTGAATTGAAGATGCACCAAAACTCTCGCCTCAAAGAGGTAATGCAAAGAAGTAGCACAAAATAAGAGTAAAGGTCGTCATGCCCTTGCTTTGTTGTAGCAAACTGACCTCAAAACCTTTACAACTAACTTTCTTACCAAGTATCAGTTATGATAGTTAAAGCAACTTACTCCAAAAGCTTTATAACAAGCATTTCTAGCAACTTTTAATTGTATTGATATAATTAATCCAAATTTAAAGTATTTTGAATTTAAATTAATATATAATCATGCAACCTTGTATTTAAATTTAAATTATGAAATTTTAATTTCTAAAATCTTGTTTTTGTAAACCATCTAGTGTATATTAAAGAAGAAGCTTAAAGACAATGAGCTTTTTGCACATATCCCAATTTTGTTGTCCCTACCTTGATCCATCTCTCTGATCCTCCTTTTTTTTCCATTTGTTGCAAGCAACCACAATTCATTCACAATCAATCCAACATATGTCCTTTTGAAATGGCATGAATCCAAGGCATTTACATTTTACCATCCAATTGGAAATTCCATTGCTCTACTTGCTACATCTTTGTCCTCATTAACATCAAAGAATGGTTCACACCACTTGAAATTCAAGGCTATTCCAATATGACTTCCTTGTTTTTCCTAAAAGACCCAACAAATTGGTAGATGGCCAACATCTTGTGATATGCTTATTCAATTTTATGGTTGGATCAAGATGTTTGCTGGTAAAAGACTACGTTTGAGCAAGGAAGTACCTTATAATTTGATTAATAATAGTTATATGCAACTATGTGCAAGAAGAGGATGTGGTGAGTTGCAATGTAAGGTTCACTAGATGAATTTCTAGTCTTACAAAGTATATGGCCAAGAATAAGCACCTTCCAAGAGCTTGGATTGCAATATCTTAGCCTTAGATTGCAAAACCGTGGGGTTCATTAAAGGTGATTGTTGTTCCCACAGCCTTGTATTGTATGGGTTGTAATTGTTGTCAACTAGGTTTACGAGTGTAAGAAAGTAAACCCACATGGAAGGGCAAAAAGGTAAAACCACACGGAAGGGCAAGAATGTAAAATTGCCGCGTAAACCCTATTAGGGTTTCATGGAGTAGAGTATAATGGTCTTGGAAGACAAAGAATAGTGTGTGTCGGCAATATTGAGCATTCAGCAAAACTTAGACAACCGACCAACTAAAGAGAATACAAAACCCTACATGGAAGAACACCACCAGCAAGGACAAAGAGAGTAAACAGTGCAGCCGACGGACGAATCGAGTGAACAGTAGCATCATGAACAGTAACCTCGTGAACAGTAATCTTGACAGAAGAAGAAGAGAAACCCGACGGGAGAGAAAACCAGTTACGGCTAGACGGGACTGGACGGCAGGACGAAGAAAAGCAGACCGGCGGAAGAAGAAACCAGACGGCTATAGAAGAGAGAGATACTGACGGCAACAAAGAACAACCGTCGAGAGAGAAAGAGGAGACAACCGGAACAGAGGAGATCCGACGACAACAGAAGGAGATCCGGTGACAACAGAAGGAGATCCGGCAACAGCAGAAGGAGATCCGGCTGGGACAGAGGAGATCCGGCGATGGCGTGAGAGAGAGCCGGCTGGGATGGTGAGAGATCCGGCAGAAGGAGTTCCGGTCGACGGTGAGAGATCCGGCAGAACTGGGATCCGGTCGACGGTGACAAATCCGGCAGACGGTGAGACAAATCTGGCAGGAAGAGAGAGAAATCCGGCGGTAAGAGAGAGAAATCCAGCGAGAAGAGAGAGAAATCTGGCTGGACAGCAAGAGAGAGAGAAACAGACAGATGAGCTGTGGAACAGTGAGATCGTGAGATAAGGAGACGGGTGAGACCGTAAAACGGTGAAAGTAGGAATTGTGTGAGACATCGTAGAGAAGGAATTCGGCGAAGCATTGAACTCAACGTATTTTCAGACTTCTTCAAGAGAGGTTAGAGAGCGTTGTGGTGAACTTCTAAGCAGCAGTGGAGCAGCCTTTCAATTCAACAGAGGTAAGACAAGTTAGAAGAAGGGTAGACACAGTAAGTGACACTCTTTGTATTGTGCTTGCTTAGTATTTGCAATAGTAAAAGGAGCAGAGAATTAAGACATCCATTGTAACTGGAATTCTCAAGTATAGTGGATAGTCTTGGTAAGGGAGAGTCCCTACCACTGTGGATGTACGTCACATTGACGGAACCACGTAAATCTCGTGTGTCCTTAATTTGCTTTATATTCTGTGTTTTGAATTGAGTTGTGAACGCAGCTAAAGTATCAGCCAACCCATAACCTAACGAAGACCTAAACAAGAATATCCGTATTGTCTGCTAGGCAAGGTGTCTAAAAGGTGACTTTGGGGACTATTGTGATTAGTAGGTAGCAATAGATCTACCTTAGTCGAGTCTGAGAAAGAGTTTGCTTTTAAGAAGAGGTTGAAGTTATTCACTTACCTGTGAATTGCGAATTGTGGTGATACTGATTCACCCCCCCTCTTAGTATCATGAACTAGTAGATTCTAGGGAGAAGTTGGGAACTTCAGTGATCTACTGCTTCACTCTATCACCAGATGCTTGGAAGTAGATGAATGCATAATGCTCAAAGTCCTCTTTGTAAGTGATTCATTTGTTTTCTTAAAGTTATATTTTCATAGCTAAAAGCATCCCATTCAATTCCAATATACTTACACTGTTTCTTGCTAAACCAACCTTCATATTTATCTTAAACCATTTGTGGAAGATCCTAATGGTATAAAGTTACATTAGTCTAGATTCCTTATTAGAAACAACAGCTTATGCTTCAACAATATAGCCTTTTCTTTTAAGAAATTTTTTTCCCTTGTCACACAAAGATACTGAACTACAAGGCATGGATCACTGAGTAACCTTTATCCAATAGAGCATTTATGATGTTGTTGTAGTAATTTATCCTTTCTTAATTTGGCTCCCCAAATCCATTTGTTAAAAGATAATGATCAAAACTCTTGGCAATTTAAAAAAATATTTGGCAAAAGAATATGATTAAAGTTCTTTAAAATTGACTTACTCAAAAAAATTATTGGACAAGATATAGAAAATTTGTATGCATGCATCCCTAATTCCTTCATCATGCCTATATGTCAACATGTGTCATCTAAAATGTCCTTACTGAGACAATCTAGTTCAATAGCCCTTCTCCAATTTATAAACATTTTTGTCCTACAAACAATGCATATGTGATTTGTTGTCTATTTTCTTATGCTTTTAGCATGAGTGGAACTTTTTATGCATAAATATGTGGCATATATTATACATATGATTTGAGACGAAGCTTTATATTTTTGTTTGGTGAGGAAATTATAGATTGAATTACCTTTAGACTTTTCAATAATAACCTATTGTAACACAAAAAGAAAAGGCTATCAAACCCAAAATCCCTAGCTTGTTTACTAGGCTACTAGACATTTTACGCTTTACGATGAAATGCCATCTGCTTGCATTGCTCATCATACATGTACACAATGTGCCTTTCAACTACAATTTAAGTTATTCTCCACTCAAGTCTTAGTTCATTCATATTCCTTGCAGCCATCTTAACTTGTGCTTAGGCTTTATTGGACCAAGTATTTTCCTATGTCATTTATCAAATGGCTAATTTTTGGCCTATAGTTTTCATTGATATGACTTGAATTCTTGAGCCAACATTTTTGCTTTATAGACCCTCACACTATCAAATAAATAAGCTACAACAATGGTTCAAAATCACTACTTTTGAGCTAAAAACCTTTGTATAAAGTTTAATGCAACGGTTTTGTATCTGCTAAATTTGCAAGCGCTGTAATAGATTTAACATAGTGATTTTCATTGCATATAACAACACATATGAAACTTCTGTCTAAAGGTAGCTTTAGCAACAATTTTTATAATCTTTATGTAATGGTTTTTTAGTAAAATATGTAACCATTTTTGGGTAGAATATACAATAGCTTTTTTTGTAAAATACACAACAATTTTTTTAATAAAATATGCAACAATTTTTTTCGTAAAATATGCAACAATTTTTTTAATAGAATGCACAATAGTTTTTGGGTAAAATACACAACACTTTATATATATATATATATATATATAGAATATGCAGTGGTCATTTTAATAAAATATGTAGTGATTTTGTTATAGAATACTCGAGGTTTTTTTTATTAAAATACATAGCAATTTTTTTGTAGAATACACAACAATTTTTAAATAAAATATGCAATGATTTTTTTATTATAATAACTAGCTTTTTTTAGTGAAATACACATCAATTTTTTCATATCATACATAGTTATTTTTGATATAATCAGCAATGATTCCATTTAGAATATGCATCACATAAATGTATAAACATTGTTACAAATATAATTAAAATAAATAGTACAAACAACAAGTAATATCTAACAAATCTCACATAATGTCAATGCACAATCAAAAGTTTTAGATGGTTATGTACCCAAATTGTGAAGTTCTCAGCCTTAAGGGGGAGCATCATTATACAAAAGATAAACATTAGTTTTGATTTAAACTTAGAAACATTTAAAATAAAGTAAAAAAATAAAAATAAGTAAAAAGGATAAATAAATTACATAGTAGTAAAGATTAAGATTGAGAAAGATTAAGATTAAGAAGAAAAAAGGAGGAATACTTGAATATGTGGGTTTATAATTTGACCCCTTAAACATCATAACCTAATACAAAGAAAGGGACTCATTTATTGCTAACTTTAGAGGCATAGTTAAATGCCTACATACTATGATACAATACTTGACAAGAAAAGGGCATTAAAACACTCATCAATTCTAGCTTCAAGCTTGAACATATGCCATATGGACAATCAAGTCAATCACGCAATGCCATGTGAAGAGTCAAGTCAGTCACATAAGTACTATAGAAATAAAAGAACAATAGGTATCATACAAATGCGTTGCATCAATGAAAAAGAAACATAACAAGCTTTATAAAGGCATTAAGATGACCAAACTGAGAAAGAGATATAATCAACACCTGTAGCCTACTTCCTTGTCATACTAAGCCATAACTTAAATAAAATTTTTGTTCAAAGCAATTATGGCCTTGGCTTCAATGATACTTGACTTGCACAAAGCACATTGAAGTCAACAAAGTTAGCATTACCATGCACCCATTAGGATACCTTGGCAACTCTAGTACTACTGGGAATGATGTTAAAGGAAGCAACTCTTCCACCCCTCTAGTCCTTACTTGATGGGCCATCGACAGTCTTTTAGGTGGCTGAATTGCAAAGACAAGTAATGCTTAATTTTCTATTTCATATTCTAATAAGGATAAATTGCTCCATGCTATTTGAACATTTTACCAGTGATGGAGTGGATAGTGGTCATAAGGCTCTCAGTAATTCCAAACCTGACGTGGATAACCTACCAACAGTCAAATATCAAATTAACCAAAACTAAAACAACTAAATCCTACTCCAACATAGACAAGTATTTTTAACCATGAGACCAACGTAACCATTACCAAGAATTAGCTTGGCCAAGGCAGCAAGGCAGTTGGTAGTGTAGCTAGCGTTAGAAACAATGTCAATATCCAACTTATACTCCTTCTCATTAACACCCACAACAAATATGGGTGCATCTTTGTTTAAGGCCAAGATAATAGCCTTCTTTGCACCACCCTAAACAAATAACACAATCAAGGTTTACAACTTTAGAGTCTCAAACTTTAAACAATCATAAGCCCTCAAATCCAAAATCAACCGCCAACACAATAACCCATAAGGAATGCAATGTTTTAAATCTTTTGGAATCCCCCTTAGGTCATTAGCATGTCCCTATCACCACAACTCTCACTTATAACATAAAAAGAAAAAAAAAAAATCTAATCTGCATGATTCTGAGACCATGCTCCTAATCCTCACAATCTCAAGTTCAAGTTCATGCTTACCTAATAAAGCTTTCCATTCCAAAATAAATAAATGTAAAATCTTACAAATTAGAATTAGACCACAAAGTGTGTTGCCGCCTTGTCCTTGTCAGTGAAAAAAAAAATGCAAAGGGCATACTTTTGTTCGACAAAGGAACCTTATAATATAGACCAATCAATGAGAAAATTACAAAATAAACAAAGAAGCAAATGTCAAGGAAACAAAAACAACTAACCATAAAAGGAAGAAGAAGAAGGAGAAGAAGTATAAAGGAAAGAATGGAGGAAGATTAAGATGTGGCAAGTGGAGGAATCAAGAAATGAGCCTTATGGGTGGGTAGGTGGGCATGGATATGGGAGAATCAAAAATTGAGGTGTGTGAGACTATGAGTAAATTAGTTTTCTTTGTAAGTAATAAAGAGTAAAGTAGTGGCATTAAGGGTGACTTTTGTGGAAAAACAAAAACATAATATTTTCTAATATAAAAACAAATAGTTTTCAATAAGCAATTCCATCTAAGTTGAATCAAATCAAAATCATCCTTTATATTCTAATCCAAATACTGCTTAAAAAAGCCAAGTTTAAGAACTTAACATCTAGGGTTTGTTTATTACAAATAGAAAATAGAAACATAATAAAAAAAAAATGAAAGAAAATTGACAAATTCTTTGAAATATGAGATCCAAAACAAGCTATCTATAAACTTGAATGAATTACCAAATAAAAAGTATAACAAAATAAAAAAAGACAAGATAAAAAGGTCACAAAGAGAATCTACTTATACATGATAGAGATTGTGCTTTACCCATAGAATATGGAGTCTTCAACTAACAAAAGATGGATAAGCAGAATTTGGGTTTGAGATAGAAAAGAGAAGTGGAAAATTTCACTTTAAATTTGATAATTTCCAATCCTCTCTAGTTATGAATAATTTAAAGGGTAGTAGAATCGAGTCAACACAATGCGTTTCCTTTGTCTTCAGGACAACAACTTATCTAGTTTACATTTATTTAATTTTCAAAAGGAATAGGTAGTGATTCAAGAGTGCTATTGTATCCCTTTATTATCCCTTTTTTATTAAAAAAAAAAAAAGGAGTTCAAAATAAATACCTTATCTCTTTTTTTTTTTTGACAAAAAAAAAAAAGATTAGGTAACAATTCAAGATTGCTACCTTATTCCCTTTTTAGAAAAAAAATACATAGTGATTCAAGATCGTTATCTTATCCCTTTATTTTCAAAAGAAATAGGCTATAGTTCAAAATTGTTGTTGTATCTCTTTATTTTTAAAATGAAAAAGTTAAGGTAACAGTTTTAGATTACTACCTCATCCCTTTTTTTTAAACAAAAAAAAAAGTAATAATGCCTTATCCCTTTATTTTCAAAAAGGAATAGGTATTAGTTCAAGATCGTTGTCTTATCCCTTTATTTTTCAAAAGGAATAGGTAGCAGTTCAAGACTGTTGCCTTATCCCTTTATTTCATTTTGAAAAAAACAAAAAAGATTAGGCTAGGCCAATGTTTTATTCCTTTCTTAGAGAAAAAATAGGCAGTAGTTCAAAATTACTATTTAAACATTTTAACCCTTACCTTTTCTTAAGGAAATGCAACAATTTTAAACCCTTATTGTATAACTGTTACCTAAAGTAAACCATTGCCACACATTATCAAAATATATTTGGCTGCATAAAAATTGTTGCCACAGTCCATTTATCTAATAATTTGGCTGTAGCAAAATAATTCACATCTTAATTTGCTAACTCATTGCAAAATGACAATTGTCCCATAAACCATTCAATGTTGTACTTTTTATCTGCCAAAATTGGTTCATGCACACTAGTGCACTTGCCTTCTAGTTGAAAGCAACATAGACAAATTTATGGCATTGAAAGTAACTTTAAATAGTGGATATCCCAACCTTACACTCCTTGCATGACAAGCAATAACACAAATTACATGAAATTTAGTTAGAGCAAAATATTTTTAGATGGAGGGGTTCAATAAAGATATTTTTCGTACATTTTATTTTCTTATTATAAGATTTAAGAAAAAATTAATTTACCTAGTATTAGGAATAAAAAAAAAATTATTTCTGTCACTTAACTATTTTGCTTTCATAAAGATCCTATTTCCTTTTACCCAGCCATGTGACCAACCTCGAGGGCTCAACCTTTAAAGGTGGTTCAATAAAATGGTCAACAATTTGTAGATAAACTCAATTCACAAATATAGTCATGAACTCAAGCTGTACAATTTTTTTAGGTCCATATGTAGAGTTGTCACCTATCCACATAAAGATTTCTTAGGAAGACATTAGAGGATGATAGAGTTAAGTGAGCTAGGTTTCATCTCCAGAATGTTGTAGCATGTTCACAACTATTTTGTAGACACTTGGTCTTGTCAATTTTGACAAGGCCTTGGGACTCTTGATTGGTTCTTTTCCTTTAGAAATTTGACACATTTGGGGAGAATTTTCCAAAGTGCAAAGAAGAAGAAGATGAAGAAGAGGAAGAAACAAGATTTCACAAAACATCCTTATTTGGAGTCTATGAGGGTTGAGAAGATATCACAAACATGCTCTTTTGATGGCAAGCATATTTGCCTACAAATGTACTTACCTCCAAGGTATATGAATAAATCCTAGGTTTGGAAATCATAACATTAATGTAAATGATACATGAATTTGATATCATGCATGGATAAGGACTCACAGATATATGATACTATGTATGTTGACCCAAGTATACATCAACTCCTAGAATGATTAAGAGACAAGGTACTGGATAGGCATTATTGTAAAATACAACAATTATAAATATTTTACTAAACTTTGTATCTTTTAAAGATATAACTTGAAAAGTTATTATGTAATTCTATCTTACTAAATAATACAACACAACTAATATTCAATACAAGTGCTAAAATATAAAAATAGTATGCTTATAAGAAAGAAAAAAATTAATAAGTATATTTTTTGAAAATTTTAAAAGTATTTTTATATGTGTCTAATATATTTGTAATGTCTTAATTCAAAATATTTGATACAAATGTATAGATATTTTTATTAACATATTTTCATATGTGTGAAATGTGTTTAAAATGTGTCAGATGAATATCATAATAGATTATGTATCCAAGAGGAACACTCTTCTTCTTTTTACATGAATAGGTTGTTCATTATGAAATGATTCCATCATGATTTTATGTTGTGTGCATGATCAGTAAGTTAAAGTCTCTATACCCTATCACAATTATAAATGTAGTTCATTTGCTCTAAAGTTAAACTTTTGTTAAATTTAATTATTGCAAAGTCTTTTTATATACTTTTTGCTTGATGAGAAAATTATGGGATATGGAATGGAAATCTTCATGCTATCACCAAATTAATAGTCTTTTATACTAACAAAAAACTAATTAAATAATCAAGCAAGGTACCAAATTTTTAAGGCCACTAGGAATATATTCATGTCTAGAAATTTAGGCAAAGATTTGTCTTATGATATAATAAATAACATTAATAGTTTTATTTTCTAAGTCGATCTTAAAGTCTTCATTAACAATCTGTAAGGCAACAAGCTATACAAAGCAATAATCCTTACATCTCATTAAAGATCATTTCCCCTATGCTTTACTAAGGTTACATTGACTTGTTTGGGTTAATGATAGATCAGGCTAATATATTTCACCATCATGGCCATTTAGTCTATGTATTTATTATTTTATTATATATATTTTTTAATCTACGTATTTACGATTACTTCATTTGGTTGTTGTGTTATGACTTGCTCACCTTACTTTATTAATTAGTTCATATATTTATAGTAACTTATAAAACAAGAAAAACCAAAAAGAGCAAACATATGCCATTGGTAGATGTCTAATCTACACATAATCGACACTTGTTTTTTCAGTTTCAAGTATATTGTAATTATGATATACATATAAAGTAATATTTTTGTTCACTTTGATTATGCATAATTTTTTAAAATTAAAAGTTGTAACCAGACTAAAAAAATTAGTTTACATTTGTTCAATTAATCAATTATAAAGTTTGGTTTGATTAATTGGAATTTCAATTTGATTTGGTTGTATTTTATTGGTTAAATGAATTTTTCTAATTTTTCAAACACTCTTAATTGATGTCAGCAAGTGTGATGGCTGTAACAATTATTTTTGCACGAGTGTATTTGGTGGATGGTGATTGTGCTCGAAAAAGCTAAATATTGACATATACAATGATGATTGTTTAACAATTAAGGTAATTATATTTCAATATCATTAAAATTGTTTGATGTTGATTGATTGTTAAAATTTTTATTTGATTATAATTAAATTCAAACTAATAGATTTATAAAATTTTACTTTAATTATATTTAAATTTCTATAATTTGTGCTATTTTCTAACATGAGCAATGGATGATATTTACAAGGATGATGATGGCTATACAAACTCCTATATTGTTTGTGTTGCCTCATTACTCAAGAATCCTTTACCCCTTTGAGTTCTAGTTACCTTAGCCATGAGTGGAAACAAACTAAAAAAGCAATTACAAACTAATCATAAATAAATTGTAGATCTTTATATGGTGAAAGGGTTTACTTTGTGTTCCATCTTTTCTAGCAAAATTACAAGAATTATGTATCAATGTATGCATTGTACTATCTTTATTTGGATCATAAAGTTTTGTGGGTGATATTATGATCTTTGTGAGTAAAAATAAGTTTATTAGCATGTTTCTTTCATATCTATCTAGCTTTGCTTGTGCAGGACCTTTGAACATGAATACAATTGTGGAAATGAAAATCAATCTAGCATGGTTATTTAATTTTACCTATTATTTCAAAAATAAGAAATGCAAATATTTACATCAAGAACAAAACAAAATATTATCTTATAGAATATCAAATTGATTGCATGTTATTTTGATAGATAAAATAGTTTCATCTATTATTTCTAAAGTGAACATTTTAAGCCACAAATGAAGATACTTTTCTAGCAAAAGCTCACAATGTCTTTGATATGTAATCATAAATGTTTACTAATTTGAAAATGTAACTTTATCTAGCATGTGTTATTTAATTTTACTTATTATTTCTGGAGTGGGAAATATAATATCTTTGTAAAAAATAATGTAACTTTTTGACATGGAACCCAAAGTGCCCTTTTATGCCCCTATGTCTCCCAACTGATCCATGTAATTGGATCATATTCTTAAAAGAGACAAAAGAAAAGTAGCAAGATAAAGAAATAAGTTATCTAAAACCTTTAAATTGGAAGAGACTAAATTTATATTTAAATTAACCCTAAGGGATATTATGCATTAATGCCTTGTGTGCATGGCACATAAGGACACTTGTTATTTAAACATGTGACACATAGTAAATTATTAAATTGATCAATATTTTTATCATAATTTTTACAAATAATAATTATAACAATTAAGTACTGGTTAAAATAGTTTATTCAAAACAATTTTATAATTATTGTTTAAATAGTTGTGTCCTAAAAATAATTTTGTAACTATTACAAAAATAGTTGTCTCAAAATAATTTATAACCACAATATAAATAGGTGTGTCCCTCCAGTTGTTTTAAAATGAAATCATTGTCTCTAGTTTTATGATAGGAAATAATGAAGGTGAGCTTAAGAATAATTCTCTAAATCACAAACTCAAAAAAAAAAAAACTGATTTTAAAAGTATATTTTAATTTATTTTGAAAAGAAAAACTATATAATCTCTATTACAAATCAACAAAAATAATTTTTATTTTATAAAAAGTAATATTTATATATAATTTAAATTTATTAAATAATTTTCTGATTGTATGATTTTCAATTACAAGATTTTCAATAACATCCTTTGTTGGCATAGGGCCAATTGCTACAATGAGGCATGTGAGTGGACGTCCAATTTCCCTATGATGGTTAGAGCTTTATCAATTGTTTGTAAATTCATAAATGACAATTTTACATGAGGTGATTAATTTGAATATCAGTTACGATATTATTGATTAAATTTTTTAGTATTACACAAAATAAACATTTTTACACTTAAATTTTTGAATTGTAATTTGGGTTATAGAATAAATTCACAAATTTTAACTTAATTAATTATAGTTGCAATTTTGAAGTTTGGGCAAAAGAGGGGCCATGTTGCTTTTGCCCTCAAACGTTTCATGAAGCAATATGGTTTATCGGAAGGGATTGCATATTTATGGAAAGATATCAATGAAGAGTACATGGCTCTAATGGGATTCCGTTGTCTTGTTTCTCAATAAACCTCTGCCTCATTTCCCTTTTCCCGGTGAGGAGACGATTGTGTGGTTGTGGTTCCACGAATATTTTTCAAAGTTAATCGCTGACACCCTTTTCTTCTCTTCTCCGAATGATTGTACGATTATGTCCACAAAAGGGGGGAACATTGTATTCTCATCTCAATCAATCTTACCATGACATCATATAAATATCCGTCCAATCAATAATTAGATGAGTCCTTAGTGATAACGGTGTTTACAATTTTATTTAACAAATTAAACCATAAAAATTAAAATTAAATTAAAAATTTTAGTTAATATTTTTATTAATAAATTTTTAAAATTTTAATTTAAATAATTTTAAAAATACTTGTATGCATTTATTAACTAAAATTTATAATTATATATATATATATATAATAATAAATAAGAGATTATTAAGAATATAATACTACTTTATTTTTATTTTAATAGTTGTCATAAAAATATTTTTTAAATAATATTAGAATAAAAATATAATTATAAAATAATATTTTAATTTAGTTTAATAAACACAATTTTTTAAAATTAAAAATTATAGTTAAATTAAAAAAATTAATTTATAACAATTCAATTAACTAATTATAAAATTTAATTTGATTAACTGAAAATTCAATTTAATTTACTTGAATTTTATTGATTAAATGAATTTTTTGAAATTTATAAACACTCTAAATTGATGTTGGCAAATATGATAGTTGTAACAATTATTTTTACAATAGTGTATATCGTGAATAGTAGTCATGCTAAAAAAAGATGAATATTTTAATTAATTAACAAAAATATATTGAATTGAACTAAATGTATAATTAGTTGAATTGATTTTATAAGTAGTTAAGTGAGATAATGATGAGTTGAACCAACTATTTATACAATTAGTTTCAATTTTTGTGTAGCAAAATGAAAAAAATTGAATAAAAAATCATGTACAAAAACAATGTCATTTTTCCTAACCTAGTAACTCAACTATTTTGTCTTTTATATCATCCTAGGAGCCTTTGATGTTAAAATTAATTAAGCTAATTGGTTTTTAGTTTAGAGTCTTTTTATTTGTTTAAAAATAACTTGTTTATATAAGATATTTTTCAAAAAATTTTTATTTTTGAAAATAATTTTACTATTTAGCAAAAAATCTAAGAATATTTTTTAATATTTTTTTAAAATATAATTTTAAAGTATTTATTATATTTATTTATTTATTTTTAATATAATTTACTTTAATTTTATATTATATAAATTTATTTTATTATTTTTTATTTTAAGTAAATCTCACTAATTATATAATATAAAATTATTAATAAATTATATTCATAAAAATAAATTAAAATTAAAATCTTCATTTAAATAATTACTTGATGAGATATTAGACATATTTAATATCATACAAGTGATTTTTAAAGTAATATCATATGAGTGAAAATTATTACAAGTATTATGTGAAAAAATATGAAGAATTGAATGGTGTTGGATGTACATGGAATTCCATGTAATGAGATATATTGATTACATATTGCAAATTTCCTAATATTTTGTGCATAAGCGCACTCTTTATTTAGATATATGACACATACTAGTTTATTAAATTAATCAAAAATTTTTATTTTTGTAAATAATAATTATAACTATTAACTGTCAATTAAATAATCTTTCTAAATTAATTTTATAATTATTATATAAATAGTTGTGTTATAAAATAATTTAATTATATTCCAAAACAATTTATAATTGCAACATAAACCACTGTAACTCTCCAATTACTTTAAAATGAAATCATTGTCTCTATTTTTATATTAAGAAATAAAAAAAGTCAAATTTAAGAATAATTTTACAAATTATAAATTTTTAAAAAATTAATTTTTGACATATATTTTATTATATTTTTTTAGAAAATTACATAATTTCTATTACAAATAACTAAAAATAAATTTTATTTTATAAAAAATAATATTTATATATAATTTAAAGTAATTAAATATTTTAGATGATGTAATTTCCCGTTAGAAGACTTTCAACCACATCTTTTGTTAGCATGGAGCCAATTGTTGCAATGGGGGCATGTGAGTGGGCATCTAATTTCTCTAAGATGGTTAGAGTTTCATCAATCCTTTGCAGATTCATGAATGATAGTCTTACATAAGGTAATTAATTTGAGTATCGGTTGCAATATTAATGATCAAAATTTAAAGTGTTGCATAAAATAGATATTTGCTACTTATTTTTTAAATTGTAATGTGAGTTACGAAATAAATTCACAATTTCTAACCTAATTAATTATGGTTGCGAATTTGAAGTTTGAGCGAAAGAGGGGCCATGTTGCTTCTGCCATCAAACGTTTCATGAAGCAACGTGGTTTATCGAAAGAAGATGAGATTAAATTTCTTCGCCAAGGGATTGCATATTTATGGAAAGATACAAATGAAGAGTGCTGCTTGCTTTTAATGGGATTCCGTTGTCTCAATTCTCAAGAAACCTCTGCCTCGTTATCCCTGAGAAGAGACGATTCTGTGATTGGGGGTCTACGAATCACTGACACCCTTTTTCTTCTCTTATCCTAATAAGCCACAAAAGGGGAAACATTGTATTCTCATCTCAATCAATAATTCAATAAATAATTGCTATAAAGATGTTTACAATTTTTTTATTAAATTAAATCATAAAAATTAAAATTAAAATTAAAATTTTAATTTATAATTTTATTGAAATATTTTTTAAAATTTTAATATAAATATTTAAAAAATATTTTTGTACATTTATTAATAAAAATTTATAATCTCTCTCACACATATGTATGATAAATAAATTATTATTAAAAATATAATAATATTTTATTATTTATTAGCAATATAATTATGAATAAAATAGAATACAACTGAAATTTTTATAATTTTTTTATTAAAAATATTTAAAGTTAATGATTAAAAATAATTTTAATAAAAATATATTATATATATATATATATATAATTTAATTACTGTTGTAAATATAAATTTGTTATCAAATATTAGTTGTATCTGCTCAAGCACCTGCTACACCGTATTTGGTTTTCAAACATTGCATTTAGGAAATACCCCACAGCTTATTCCACGGAGTGGGCCTAAAAATATGGTCTTAAACGAACTCCACACACTGGCAAGTAGAGAAGGAAGGAAGACTATGGCAGACCAAATTTCAGGAGGTTCTGCTTTACTCCAAAATCAAACATCTAGTGTCAATCGCCCAACTGCTGATTACCATCCTTCGATTTGGGGGGATTATTTCCTCTCTCACGCTTCCGACTCTAAGGTAACTAAACCATGCAAGCCTCTTTTTCCATGCTTAATTAACTAGAAATTATTGTTGAATCGATGCAGGGAGAAATAAAATATTAGTAACTTACATACCGCTAAACATGTGGTATGTTACGTGTAATATATACTGGCCAATTTCTTCTGCAGACAATAAGCACCTCAATTCGCCAACACCATGAAATGCTCAAAGAGGAAGTCAGAAAGATACTAAGAGATTCCAATCAGCCTTCCCAAAGTTTGCGCTTGATTGATTCAATCCAACGCTTAGGCATTACTTACCATTTCCAGAAAGAGATAGAAGTTGCATTGGAAAAGCTGGTTAGTAGT
This sequence comes from Rhizophora apiculata, assembly GCA_037832385.1. NCBI lineage: Eukaryota > Viridiplantae > Streptophyta > Magnoliopsida > Malpighiales > Rhizophoraceae > Rhizophora > Rhizophora apiculata. Next base: position 638,674 of record CM075434.1, on the reverse strand, counting down.
GGCAGCCATGACGAGGATGATCTCTGCCCTTCGGTTTCGATTGCTCAGACAACAAGGGATCAAAGTGTCATGCGGTAACATCATGCTCCTGATTAACATATAGGGTATCTATAGCAATGAACATATATCTATAACAAACGTTGAATGTATTTGGCTTTTGTGAATGATACAGAGGCATTTGAAAAATTCAATTTAAGGAATGCTTAATTCATGACGTCCAAGGAAACCTAAGTTAGTATGAAGCTGAGTATCTTGGAATTCGCGGAGAAGACGTCTTGGATGAAGCAATAGACTTCACTACCAGAAACCTTCAGTCCATGTTGACCCATTTAAGCTCTCAACTAAGGGATCAAGTAAAGCATGCCCTTAACCGTCCTAAACACAAACGCCTACCAAGGTTGGATGCAAGGCACTATATTGCTGTATACTCTGAAGATGAGTCACATGATGAAACCCTATTGAAGTTTGCAAAATTAGACTTCAACATTGTACAAAAAGTACATCAGGAAGAGCTAAAGCGCATCACAGAGTAAGTTCAAAATTCTCCCATTATAGCCCTCTAGTTTATGGCTTGTAATTTTTCTGAGTGGAGTTATAAGTCAAAGTGACTTGCGTCCCAGGTGGTGGAAAACTTTGGATGTCGCAACAAAGTTTCCTTATGCGCGGGACAGAGTTGTGGAGTGCTAATTTTGGATGATGGGAATCTGTTTTGGGCCCCAGTATTTCTTTGGCAGAAAAATCCTAACAAAAATTATTGGCACAGCATCTATTCTAGATGATACGTATGATAATTATGCGCAGGACATACCTATGATATGTATGTAATGCCTCTCACCACCACACTAAGAGGCACAACACAATGATGATATTTTATACTCCCACATTCCATCGAGAGTTTTGAATAATTGGGCAACCTATTCATGGCTAGGTTCATTATAAGTAAGAGAACATAAGAAAAAGCATGCTGCTCTCATCTTTGTTCATCAAAAGCTAGGAGAGCCCTTTTAGAACTTTGTGTCCATGCTCAATATGACAATGTTGGCATGCAGGAAAAGGTTGTGCAGCTACAAGAGAATTTGAAATGGGCATTGATGGTAATTTTAAACATGCTTTTATTTCCCATGTATAACTAACAAAAAAAAATCTAGTGGACTTAAGTGCCACTCAAGACCAATTGCCTTCACCCTTGATTAAAGGTGTTTGTATTTTAAGCCTTTAAACATAGCACTCATTGTTGGCAACATGAAAAATATTTCCTTTTCTAAGCAAAAAGTTAAAAGTTTTTTTTTTTTGGGGTTTTCTTGAGTAAAAGCAAAATGTTTCATTCACCTTTAGAAATCAATACAAAAGCATTAAAGCATAAACATAATAGTGTTGCCAAGTTTTACCTACAATCTAAATGTTTTTTGAACCAAAATTTTTATCAAATAAAAAATGAAAAAATTTAGAATTTAATTAGTTCAACTAATTGAATCAAATTACTTTGTAATGTAAAACAAAATGGTTCATAATTTCACCAAAAAAAAGGGACATAATATATAAGGTACATGTATTTTTTTTTTAAAGCAAAAAAAAAACCTTTACTATATATTAGCAAATTACAAGTTGTTTATATTTATATTGTTGTTGTACAAACAAGAAAGAGATGATATATAATACTAGATCAAGCTAGTAAAATAAGTGAATTTGTCATTAAGGTTAACATGTTAGAAGAAGCAAGACAACTATATTAAAGCTTTTTCTTAAAAAAAGAAAAAACTTAATATTACTCTATTGAAAAAATTATTGAGAATCAAATCAATAATTGAGGTGCACTATTAAATAAAATTTATTGTAAAGAAGATGGTGTAAGTTATTAGTGAGTTGTTATCATTTCACTTGGGCTGTATTGGGCAAGAATAAAAGCATCAAAAGAAGAGCTTTAGGGCATTTCATCTTGGCCACCTAGCACTCTATGAATGTCCCATTTGGTTAAAAGTAACTCATTGTTAAATCAAATGAACCAAAAAGACTAGGAACCATTCAATTGCCCACACTTTGATCAACTAATTTAAATATTTTTTATTGGTTCAATTTTCATCCATTTTCTAATGGATGATCAAATTTCCAAATAAATCAATTTTTAATTTTTTAGTTTAATCGACTAATTTGATTTAATTTCCTAAACACTACTATACATTTAATGAAAAGACTAGCATAATTCCCTCTTCTTGTTTAAGGCTACTACTTGATCAAGCAAGTACCTCATTATAATGAAAAGGTAGACTATTGAGAATTTTTCTTTTGAAGAATAACATTACATGTGAGTATTACATTTGAATATCCCCATAATTAGCTTGAAAAACATATGTAGGAAGTGATTTAAACTCATCTTATGACCATTATGTAGCAATGGAAATTTCTATATAAGGTGGAGCTTCTTTACTTGTAATGAAGAATTATAAATAAGATCAAAATGTACTTATGGGATAACATGACTTAGTATAAAATAAAATAAGAAAGTCTTATATCATCATACCCGTATTTAAGAAGTTATTTGAGTATATTAATATGAGATTACTATCTCACCATTGTGGATTAGTTTTATCCCATCAAGCTTTCTTAGTTAGAATATTCATCACATATGCTAAGTTTAATCCCAAAATATCTTTAATATAAAAGCCAATAATGTTAGCCCAAATCTATTTGTTCTTGTCTTCTCTCTTTTTTGCTTCTATCATTGTCGTTATTACCAACCATGGTTATAGTTGCCATAATTGCTATCATCATTGCTGCCATCACTTTCATTGCCATCATCACCATGACCACTAATGTATTTATTGTCCCTGCAGTCATTGCCACTACTAGCACCACTATCACTTTCATCCTTGTCACCGCTATTATGGCCACCATTATAATAAATTTTGAATGGGAGAATTTTGCAAATTTCTTATGAATATAAAGGTATAAATGCTCATGCATAAATTAGGTCTTCTCCTTAATTTCTTTGATATAAAAGATTATGTTTAAATCAAAAGATATAATAGAAAAAAAATCAAGAACTCTCCTGGTTAAAAAAAATTATCCCCATAATTTAAGAGCTACAAATGCTTATGTGTATTAAGGAGATAAATGCTTATATGGAAATTGAATCGAACTAAGAGTCCAAATATTTAAAATTTCTTACTATGTGTAAGGGTTAAATTTGTTATGATTATGTTATTATATATAGTAGGAAAATCAATCCATAATTTTTTTAATGATGGTTGTATATAGCAATATAAATTATTTAATAAAAAATTATTTAAATATGCTTTTGTTATTAATTACCTACTATCTATAAACATGTTGATACCAATTATAATGTTAGGATTAATATGATTGGTTTATATTCATTTAAAGACTAATCCAGAAGCTAATATGCCAAATATATAGTTAAATACATTTTTTTCTACATTTAATGAGAACCTGTATAGAGATAAGAACTAAAGGGAAAAGCCACGAACCACTTCACGCCAACAATTCTTTATAGGCCTTCATTTGTGGATGCACTAGTGAGTTGTCCTAGCAAAGACTTTCAATTATAGCCAATAAGACACATTTTTGCTAAGCCCAATTAGGTAGGATGTTGGCATTCACTTCTACCATGATTTGGTCTCTTTCGACTTACTAGCAAGATCCCAAGTATAATAATTCATTTTGTTTCAACTTGCATCTAACTAAAAGTATGTTGATATTTTTCAACAATACTTATCACAAACTAAGGGTTTGTTTGGTTTACTTGTTATTGATTATTGTTGTCAATAGATTTTACTAATTATTGTTGTTGATAACTATTACTAATTATATTTGCTGATGAATAAAATGAAATTATAATATTTGGTTAAAAAATGTTCTAAATTATTATTAAATATGAAAATGATTAATTAGTACAATTATTTATGTTTCAAGGGGGATGAACTAATGTTAAAAAAAATTAAAATTAAAGGTTTTTTTTTTTTCACATTTCTTTTTGTTCTAATTTCTAAGCTTTATGCCTCCACCATGCTAAGTGGACTTATTCCTTTCTAAGAAAACAAAACATAAATCCAGTTGACAATAACAAAACTATAACCAATAATCTTTTAGCCTTTGTTGTTTCCAATACGGTTGAGCTTCAGGTACATGTGAGCAAAAACCCCATATGAGACTTTTTTTGTGAATCTTCCATGTCACTTCATTTTAACTACTGCCAAAATAATGTGCTATAATCCACATAAGTGGATGTGCACCCATATTCATTTGGAACAAAGCAAATTGGTGCTTTCTTATCCTTTTATGACAACTTATCAACCTTAGTGTGGTTAGAATGAAATGTCCAAATTCGTCAAGTCGACCAACTTAAACTGTTACTAATTATACTTGCTTCTTACGCTCTTGCCAGTTGAATGCAGTTTTAAAATTAGTTAAACTATCACTAATAGTTTGGTATCAATGTGAGTGACAAACATGTCCAAACTAGTCCACTTACATTTATATGTGTGAACTTACTATTAATTTGGCGATTTTGTTGCTCTCTTTTAGGCAAAATCACTTCTTGATGGCAATCCATAATCCAATACATTGAATTGCGATTTGATTGGCATAGGCACTAATGTAAACATAATAAGTAGGCAGACATTTCCTTGTAATTGATAGTCTTTAAAGTAGGGACCTACATTATTAAGGATGATAAGTTGTCTAGTGTCTTGCTCTTTGTCTCTAAATTAAAATGTACCTTAATTACTTTTTGATAATTGTTGTCTTTAAAATGAAGCTTTGAATTAAGTTCAAGTAGAGGTCCAAAATTTTAGGCTTGTTGCATTGTTCTTTATGGTTGCTCTCATAATAAAAGCTATTTTTCTAGGCTGCCTTGCATGTTCAGGTGGTGCCCAGCATGGCCCATAGGCCACATAGGAGGCCAGAGCTTTACAATGGAATAAGGATAAAAGATATGGACAAGGCTGAGTTGTTTGGTTGTTAAGAAAGTGAAAGACAAGACATGATCTGTACTTGATTCTTTGGACTCCCTGTCCTCTTCTAAATAAACAGAATAGCATAGTAGATCATATCAACAAACCAATTTTCATCAAGAGCAATTATTATGAAGACTTTAAAGAAGATATTATTCAGTGTTGATTACTCTAATCTTAGAGTATTTAGTTGTTCTACTTATGCTCATGAGAAAGAAAACAAGTTTGTGCCAAGGGCAAAGAAAAGCATATTCATGTGTTATGCAAAAGGCCATAAAAGATATAGATTGTGATGTACTCACCTTAATTCACTTAAATTTATTATCGGAGTCTTGTATGCTCCTTAAAGCAATGGAATCCAAATTTAGAAATTAAGATGAAAGAACCCAGTACTTATCATAGAAAATGTACATTAAAAAGGTTTCAAAAAGATTTGATATGCAAAATTGTAAGTACGTGAGCCCTCTATTAATAATTCATTTCAAATTATTTGTACCATAGTCACCTTAAATAGAAGAGGCAATGGGGCAAATGGTTTGAGTTTCATATAGTAGTGCAAGTGGTAGCATCATGTATGCTACAATTTGTACCTGTCCTTATACTTCACTCATTGTCAGCATTGTATTTAAATTCATAAAAAATCCTTAGGAGGTACTAAAATGGATCCAAAGACATTTTAGAAGAACCACAAATGTCAATTTGGTTTACAATAAGAACAATGGCACTAACATTAATATAGTTTGATATGTTGATTTTAAAGATGTTAGAGATCTTGATAACAAAAGGAGTTTAACAAGTTGTTTTCACTCTTTTAGATTATGTGATTAATTAAAAGAGAATTTTATAATTTATAATTGTCTTGTCTCCAACGTGAGCTAAATACATAGTAGTTACAAAAGCAAAGAAAGAGTTACTATAGTTGTAAGGTCTCATTGACGACCAAAGTTTCTAATAGGGCCCTATTGTTGCATATTGTGACAATCAAAATACTATATATTTGACTAAAAATTAAATGTATCATCAAAAGAAAACAAATATTAAATATCATTTGTTCTTGAGATCAATTTATCGGGTTATCCCTCACTCTTAAACCACCAGCATCTCTAGACCAAGAATCATCAATTTGAAATTAAAAAAATTTAAGGTTTAATTAGTTCAACTAGTTGAATTAAATTAGTTTGTAATATAAAACAAAATGGTTCATAATTTCACAAAAAGAAAAACACATAATATATAAGTTACATGGATTTTTTTAGCAAAAAAAGAAACTTTGTCATGTATTAGCAAATTACAAGTTATTTATATTTACATTGTTATTGTACTTGCAAGAAAGATATAATATAGAATACTAGATCAAGCTAGTAGGATAAGTGATTTTATCATTGAGATTAACATATTAAAGGATGCAAGACAATTTTATTAAAGCTTTCTCTTAAAAAAATAAAAAATCTAGATATTGCTATATTGAAAAACTTAGTAAGAATTGAATTAATAATTGAGGTGTACCATTGAATAAAATTTATTGTAAAGAAGGTGGTGTAAACTATTAGTGAATTGTTATCATTTCACTTGAGTTGTCTAGAGCAAGAATAAAAGCATCAAAGGCAAAGTTTTGGGCTTTTTATCTTGGCCACTTGGCACTCTGTGAATGCCATATGTGGTTAAAAGTAACTCACTATTAAATCAAATGAACCAAAAAGACTAGGAACCATTCAATGGTTCAAACTAACTTTTACATTTTGGAAATGGAGGGTGAGACACAAAGCAGCCATTCACCTCTTATTTTCAGTCAACCGTTCCTTAAAACGGCACAAACAAAAATTTATGTGCACTCTGAGGTGCTATTAATGGAATTTGGCGACTTAATTATTCAATTTAACATTCTTGAAGCCATGAAACACCCATCGGAAGATCATTCATTATTCCATATCGAGCTCATTAAGGATTTGGTGGTGGAAGTGCAACTCGAGCTTGAGAAGGAATTCCCAGAGATAGCTCATTGTGATGACTCTCTAACTTGTGACATAACCCTTTTTAGGGGACAAGTAGCCCAAGAAGGTGCTGAATTTGAACAAAAGAAAGAAGTGCCACTCAGCCCAAAACAACATGAAAGAAGTGGCAGAAACAAAGTTGATCAATATAACTTGGAAAGTGCACTCTCTCCCTCTCCTCCAGTTCCTTGTCATAGTGCACAGCTTAGGAATGATGTATGCAACATCTTTGATTCTTGCACACTTAGAGGAGTCCTTGAGAGGATAGAACAAGTGGCAAATTTGGTAGAACAGCAAGGAATGGACAACTTAGAACCAAGAATAACAGAGAAGGCTCAATTAGAACCAATTGAGAGCAAGTCGATCAGAATTCTTCCATCCATTGTACAACCTCCTGAGCTCGATTTAAAGCCTCTTCTAGAGCATCTAAGGTATGCATTCCTAGCTGAGAACTTCTAGTGATTATTGCTAGGTGCCTTGATGAGTTGCAGGATGCTCAGTTGCTTAAAGTTTTACGGGAGCACAAGAAGGCTGTTGGCTGGACACTTAAGGGACATTACAAGGATTAGTCCAGCAATTTGTGTGCATAGAATTTTCCTTGAAGAAGGAGCCAAACTTGTAAGGTAACCACAACAAAGACTTAACCCACTTATTCTTGATGTTGTGAAGAAAGAAGTGTCCAAATTGCTTTGAGTTGGAATTATTTATCCAATCTCGGATAGTGATTGGGTGAGTCTAGTCCAAGTGGTGCCTAAGAAATTTAGAGTTGTAGTAGTCAAGACTGATAATAATGAATTGTTGCCAACTCATGCACAAAATTCTTGGCGAGTGTGTATAGACTACCGACAACTTAATCACACAACATGGAAGGATCACTATCCTTTACCTTTTATTGATCAAATTCTTGAAAGATTGTCCAGGAAATCTCACTTCTATTTTTTGGATGGCTTTATGGGATACTTTTAGATTCACATCGCCCTTGAGGATCAAGAGAAGACTACTTTCACATGTCCTCTTGGCACTTATGCCTACCCGAGGATGTCATTCGGGTTGTGTAATGCTCCAGGCACTTTTCAACGTTGTATGGTAAGTATTTTCTCTAATTTTTTAAAGGAAGGCAGGGAAGTTTTTATGGATGACTTTACCATTTATGGCTCCTCTTTGGATGAATGTTTAGAAAGATTATCTTGAGTTCTTAAGAGGTGCACAGAAACTAACTTGGTCCTTAATTATGAAAAATGTCACTTCATGGTTTAACAAGGAATTGTGTTAGGATATGTAGTTTCTAAGGATGGTATTAAGGTTGATTTGGCAAAAGTTAAAGTTATTTCTCATTTATCTTACTGCACGTATGTGTGGGAAGTTTGATCTTTTCTTGGTCATACAGGGTTTTATCAGAGATTTATAAGAAATTTTACCAAGATAGCCCTTCCATTGACCAACCTTCTGAAGGCAAACATGGAGTACAAGTTTGACAAGGATTGTTGTGAAGCTTTTGACCAACTCAAGCATGCCTTGACCACTGCACCAATTGTGCAAGCCCCAGATTGATCTCAACCATTCGAGTTAATGTGTGATGCATCCAACAATGTAGTGGGAGCTGTGTTGGCACAGAGATTTAATGGGTAGCCATGAGTCATCATTATGCATCTTGCATACTCAATGCCACTCAATCCAACTATACCATAACAGAGAAAAAGCTTTTGGCTATTTTTTTTGCTCTTGACAAGTTTAGATCTTATTTACTTGATTTTAAAGTTATAGTTCTCTTTGATCATGCAACACTTAAATACCTCTTGAAAAAGCTCAACATAAAGCCACAACTGATCTGATGGATGTTATTACTCTAAGAGTTTAATATTGAGGTTAAGGATAGAAGCAGAGTTAACAATCTAGTGGCTGATCATCTTAACTAAATTGAAGGGAATCTAGAACCCCTTCCCATTCAAGATGACTTCCTAAATGAGCACCTTTTGCAAATCCATGGTAGGTCCTAACATTAACACATTCCTTGGTATGTTGACTTAGTTAACTTCCTAGTTGCTGGGGTGATTCCCTCATATTTTTCCAAGCATTGAGTAGACAAGCTTCAAAGTGAGTCCAAATATTATGTTTGGAATGATCCTTTGGAAATTTTGTAGTGATAACATCATTAGGAGATGTGTGCTTGAGCATAAGAATGAGTCTACCTTGAGGTTCTGTCATTTTAAAGCATATGGCAGCCATTTTGGTTCTTTTAGAATAGTTAGGAAAGTGATAAATTTAGGTCTTCATTGTCCAACTCTATTTCACGATACCCATGTTTTTTGTAAAACATGTGACCGATGTCAATGAATTGGGAATTTATCATGTAGGCAAGAAATGACCCAACAACCATTGCTGTTTTGTGAAGTTTTTGATGTTTAGGGTATAGACTTTATAAGACCATTCCCAATTTCGTTCGGATATATTTACATTCTTTTGGTGGTTGATTATATTTCTAAGTGGGAAAAAGCTAGGGCTACCCGAACTGATGATGCCAAAGTAGTAGCAAGCTTTGACCATTCACAGATTATTTGTAAGTTTGGAGTTCTATGAGCTATCATCTTAGATCAGATCCCATTTTTGTAATCGACAAGTAAAAGCCTTGTTGAAAAAATATGGCATAGTCCACAAGATCTCTACCCTGTATCACCCATAGATAAATGACCAAGCTGGGTCTCCAATCAAGAAATCAAGAGCATACTTAAAAAATGGTTCAACCAAATTGGAAGGATTGGAGTGCACAGTTAGAGGAAGCATTATGGGCATATCACACTGCCTACAAAACCCCAATATGTCCCTATACCAAATAGTCTATGGGAAGGCATGTCACTTGCCGGTGGAAATTGAACATAAAGCATATTGGGCGGTTAAGCATTGCAACTTGGATCTAGTCTAAGTGGAAGCTGAAAGGAAGCTACAACTTCAAGAGCTTGAGGAGATCCAAATGGAGGCTTACAAAAATGCTCAGATTTACAAGGAAAGGACAAAGCGGCTACATGACCAAATGATTCACCATAAGACATTTAAGCTTGGGCAACAAGTTCTTCTTTACAACTCAAGGCTTAAGTTCATGCTGGGTAAGTTATGTTCTCATTGGGAAGGACCTTTTCTGGTTACTCATGTGTATCCTTAGGGTATACTATGTAGGTGGAAGAATTAGCATTAAAGAAAAGGTTCACAGTGAATGGCCATAGGCTCAAGCACTTCCATAAAGAACCACTAGGAAAGGAATTATGTTTGTTGGATGCACACTACCTAGCACCTTGATAAGCTTTTTAATCCCATAATTTTCTTTTAGCATAGGTGTTTGCTTGCATTAAATAAGAATAGTTGCATTGTAGTTTCATTTATGCTTATGAATAAAATTTCTTGGATAGTTGCCATAGTAGCTGATGACTTAGGCCAATGAAAAACTATTAAACAACAAATGACGTACTTATATTCCATGACATTAATTGGTTTGAGTGAGTTTCATCATGGATGAGCATGTTAAGAGCTAGATTTTAGGTTGCTTGGCCATATTGATAGATGGAAACTAGGTGAGGATATTTAAGCCTAATTGAATGGATTATATCACATGCCATTCTCATCATTCTTTCATGAGTGTCCACTCCTAGGAACTTTGCACACTAGAACTTGCTCTCATTCTTTATCAAAATCACATGACATTTGTATGCATGAAAATTATAAAGGCATCTTTTTCTTCTTGAGTTTAGCCCAAATAAGTTGCCCCTGATAAATTATGACCATTGCTAGTCCTATTAAGCCTTAAACTTGTTTGTTCGTAACCATTATATGTTCACGATTGACACCCCTAAACATTGCAAAAAGAGTTTTTGATTTAAGTGTGGGGGACTCCCTTTTATATGCTTAAGGACAAGCATGATTTAAGTGTGGGGGAGGGATTACAATTGTGTAGGGCACATAAAATGTAAAAATTAAAAAAAAAAAAAGAGCATTCATTTGAAAAAAAAAAAAAACAAAACAAGAATCAGAAGAATCCAACTAAAAATCATCATTTGGGTATGTTATTGGTAGGAAAGGAAAAGGAAAATTAGAATGATTGGAAGAGTTGAGTAAGAAGAGTGTTTTGTTTGATATTGTTTGCATTGTGGGAAACCTTCACCTTTAGGTTAAGAGCTCTTCCTTAAATGATCTTTTATCTCTCTCCTTTATTGTCCCTACCTTGGAATGACATTGCAGCTCATTCATCCCTCATTCTTACCTACCTAATGCATTACAACCCATTACCCCATTGCAACCTATGAAAGACCTCTTGATATTTGTATTACACCTGTATTAAGTGGTGGAAATTTAGAATGATTGCAAGCATAGGTTGTGTGGGTTGTCTATGGAGGGTGTTTTGAATGCAAATAGATCACTAAATCCTTGAGAGAATTGAGAGAATCCATGAGGACCTATCACTTAGCCAATGTTTCTCATATGATGGTAACTTGTATGTGATTTTCATGGTGTGGATGAATGAGAATCATGATGTGTGGTGTGGTTCAAGTTTGGTTATTTGTTTTTTGATGAGTTATTCTTGGACCTAGGAAGTCATTTGAAGTGGGAAATGTCTAAGAAAGGGTTGCATCATGCATAGACATAGAATTTATGGGATAAGAAGTTAAGGAACCCTTTGGAGTTATTTTTATTTTTACTTTGCCAAGGACATGCAAACATTTAAGTGTGGGGGAGTGATAACAACCAAGTTTTGCATAATATTTTGCCTCATACTTAATATTTTATATATATTTGATAGTTTAGATGATATAATTTGATTGGCTTCTCACTTAGTTGTCCATATGCCTAATTATCAAAAAAATCTAGCAAAATTCAGTTTTTGTGCAGTTTATATACTTTGATTATTTTTTATGTTACAGAAGGTTTCTTTTAATGAAGCCAATTTTTATGGATAGCTAAGAGACTGAGCTATGACTTCCACTAAGAAAGGACGTGCAAATTCTGAACCAATTGGATAAGGAAAAATATTGAACTTTGATCATGAGAGGGGCACTGGATAGAGTAGATCAACCATGCACTGCTTAGTTTTTTGGTCATATCTTATAAACAGGAAGGAGTTTAGCTGCCAAATTTGAGTCCTTGGAAAGCTAACTCAAAGAGCTATAGCTCTTGTGTAGGAAACAGAAAAAGATAAGGCTATCTGAGTGGAGTTATGCAAGGGTGAAAGCAAGCCTCCATGGAGGTAGAAACTAGGCTGATTTGTAAGTTTTGGGCCATGATACTCCACCATCCGAATTTAAAGCCTGGAATCATGTCCAAACCACTTAGGATTAATGTCCAAGTTGAGGAATAATCCATTCTAGAAGGTAGGAAGATGAAGAGGCAAGCATGAACAGCCAAAGGAGAATTAAAATGCAAGCAAGATGAAGAGGCAAGCATGAATGTCCTAGGGAGCATTAAGTATAAGGAAGATAAAGAGGGGTGAACGAACACAAAAAGAGGATGGTCACAGGCTGAAAGGAGGGGGGAGAGGACAGAAGAAAATGGTTGACTCTTCTCATTTTTGCATTTCTCTTTCCTTTGTTCCATGATTGTGTAAATTATTTTAACTCTAGGGTTCTTGAACTCATGTAGCTAGAGATCATGTTCTATCATTAAATGAATGCATTCTGGTTTTTCATTCTAGTCTTATTCTCATTCGGTCACTTAACAGGATTCCTTAAGTAATAACACCTATTGGTTTTGGGTGAGTTGAGGAGTGTCTTGAGAGCTACTGATCAAAGACTTGAGTCATGCTTAAAATGAGATTGAGGGGAAGATTTGCTACTTAGGTTAGTAAACTATGGTGCTTAGGCTAGTTAGATTGCATGATAATTGCACAATAGCGAGTTTTTCATGAGTCATAATTAGTTGAATTTAGGTGATCATCTAGAGATTTTAGGGAGTGTAGAGTTGTCTAGTACAAGATCTCGACTAGGACTAGGGCTAACCAACTAGACATGCATTCCTATATCCTTAGGAATTAAGGATAGATTATTTAGATTCAAGAATTATTAGAGTTCGTCTCATATTATATAGTAAAAAAAAATACATTGGTTCATTGGGAGATGACTAGAGTCTTGCCACTAACTACAAGCTTTCAGGTCACCCTAAGAATTAATTTGACCGATGCAATAGTCAAATTTGTCACTTCTGCAATAGTCTTTTAAAAAAAAAAAAATCCCTTATCACCCAAAGAAACCAAACTACAAGGCATGGATCATTGAGTAACCTTCTTCTAGTAAAGCATCTGTGAGGCTATTGTAGTAATTTATCCATCTGTTAAAAGATTATGCTCAACATTCTTGGCAATTTAAAAAGGTACTTAGCAAAAGAATATGATTAAAGTTCTTTAAAATTGACATGCTCAGAAAAATTTTTGGCCAAGATACGGAGAATCTGTATGCATCCATCCCCAATTCCTTTATCAAGCCTTTATCATCCTATAAAAATATTTGGGTTTCATTCCTTGTTTTGTTAGATACAACTAAAACAAGTCCTTATTGTCTTATAATGTTTTTTAATCTTTTCTAATTATGTTTTACTTGGGATCCTTTGCCCTTCTTTAGTGCTTCAAGTTGGTGACACATCATAATTATCCTCATCTCCTTATCCTTATCATATGTATTAGTGTACGAATTGGTTTAATTGAGAATTGCCAACCAAATTGATTTGCACAATCTTTGGTCACTAGTCAAAATCGGTGCACAAGTTGATCAATTTTTTTCAAATAGTTTGCTAATCATCCTTTTTGGAAAATGAACCTCAAAGTAAAGTTGCCCTACACAAGCAAGGAACATGAAGCACCAACTTGAAAGTCTTTTAACCATTTAATATGTGATTAGGCTTCACCCATCACTTTGAATTTTTAGGTTGATTGCCATTTTAATACGGTATCAAAGCCTTGTCAAAAGGGCATGAGTTCAAAACATGCTCTCATTTTTTTGTGATAGTGCCTTGTTCACACTTTTAGCCCAATGAACTTGGATGTGATGGAATCAATAATAGCAATTACTGCATTTTTTTGAAGCCACATATAAGATCCAAGGACATCTATAAGTTCACTTACCTTAAACCTATGATATTGATCAACAACTACATTTGCATTGCTGAAGCCCAATATCCTCCCTATCAAAACACATTGACTCAAGTATGATCATTAATCAACCTCCATTGCTTTGACCATTTGATTGTTTTGTTTTCCATAACGGTTTTCGGCCATAAATTGAATTTCCATCAAGTATGATGATCCTTACTAAGCTGCCTTATGAAGGTATCCCATATACTAGGTCCCTTGTTTCCTTCATTGAGAGCTCCGTCAAACTATAACACAAATAATCACCTAATCACAATAAATTACTTTATCCTGTCCTGCTAATCAATCCAAGCAAATGCATGAGATATATGTAAGTTATAATTCTTCTATCATATCTCACTTAGTTAACAATACTTAAATGATGTAAAATATTGGAAATTCTAACACTAACTATGACTAGATGCTTGAGACAAAAAATGAGGATTTATGCTATGACTAGATACCTTGGATTATTAATAATACACAAATCATAATTTATACCCAAAAATGAGGATAAATAAATTCTCATACGAAGAGAAAGAGAAAGAGAAAGTGGGGTTAACAAGCCAATACCAAGGAAAAAAGGTGACGTATTATTCTAGATGTGATAGGAAAGAGGAACTTTGCTTCTTTTAAAATAGGAGGTGAACATAACTTTCCCGTTCTCTCAATAATAATGTAAACTACTATAGTTTGGTTATGGACTTTAATAGTTAAGAGAGTTACAACATGTGCATTTAAAGCGGTATTCCCCATTAAAACTAATGATTAATAGAAGATTTAATGACATAATTCAATGATATGAAATTGTAAAGACATCAAAATTAGTTTTAGATATAATGAACATTAATTTCTTCACCACTACCATCTAAAATGAGTCTACCGCATAATATTCTCATGTTACAGAGATAAATATATTAAATAGATTTCTTTCATAGCATAATAAGCAAATCACTCGATTAAAAGAGGATTATCACCTCATCTTATGTCTCTCTTACAAATCAGAAGTTCTACAGAAAATTGAGATAAAGGTGGGAATTCAATGTTTACTCAGTAGATTTATATTAATTGTAAGTTTATATTCTCCTTAATTAATTCTAATTTTTTTGGACTCTCCTTTTATGTTTTGTCAGAATCACCGTTGAAATAGATGTTGTAACCAACTTGAGTGACATCCATACACATGCTAATATATTAACTTTGGGTTAAATTACAATCCTCTTAAAATTTTTGTATTTATAAGTGAATGAGAGACTCGATTGTTCTTTTACTGTGAGTTGCTAATTGTTCATGTTCTTTCTTTATTATTATTATTTTTTTAATTTTCTTTTAGTATCGTTGCTGTTGCTCAATATTCTCCTCCAATCACAGGAACTATACCTAATTTACCACTCCTCCAACACTAACCTTATCGAAAGTAATATAACCTACAAAGAGCCTAATAAAAGGTAAACAACATTTAAAGGTTACATATAATGCTGTTTGATTTATATTCTTGCGATACTTTTTTTTTCAATTTTATTTTTTATAAAAAAAATGCCATGGATTTAAATGAATTAAATCCTTAATTATTGATAATAGATTTTGAACAAGAGAATTTTGCAAATTTCTTATGAATATAAAGATATAAATCCTCACGTGGAAAAGCTTAAGTTTAAATTAAAAAATATAATAGAAAAAAATCAAGCATTCTCCCCAAGAAAAAAATTGTCATTGTAATTTAAGAGTTAGGAATGCTTATGTATATTAAGGAAATAAATACTTATATGAAAATTTAATTCAACTAGGAGTACAAATGTTTAAAATTTCTTATTATGTGTAAGGTTAAATCTATTATGATTCTATTACTATATATAATCATGATATCTAGAAAATCAAACTGTAATTTTTTTTCATTGTGGTTAAATATGGTAGTATAAATTATTTAATCTAAAAATAATTTAAATATGCTTTTGTTATTACTTATATACTATCCATAAACATTTTCATACCAATTGTAACATTAGATTAATATGATTGATTTATATTCATCTAAAGACTAATTGAGAAGCTAATATACTAAATATATAGTTAAATACATTTTTTTTTTTCTACATTCAAAGAGAACCTATTTTGTATTGATATTTAATGTTAAAACTTAAATGACATTTGCAGCATAGCAAACAACCAATTGGAGAGTCAAGACAATGAGAAATATTTCTATTTTTGGTCATGATGGAGGCATAAAGCTTAAAGATAAGAACTAAAAGGAAAAGCCACAAACCACTTCACCCCAACAGGGCCCTGCCAAGTGGTTTCTTTCACGATGCACATGAGATACTTGCATTTGTCATTACTCATCCAACAACTCTTTACAGGCCTTCAATTGTGGATGCACTAGTGAGCTATCCTAGCAAAGACTTTAAATTATAGCCAATAAGACACATTTTTGCTAAGCCTAATTAGGTAACATGTTGGCATTCACTATTACCATGATTTGGTCTATTTCAACATACTATCAAGATCACAAGTATATTAATTCATTTTGTTGCAACTTGCATCCAACTAAAAGTATGTTGATATTTGTCTACAATACTTATCAAGAACTAAGGGTCTATTTGATTTAACAGTTACAAATTATTGTTGTGAATAGATGTTACTAACTATTATTATTGATAACTATTACTAATTATAATTGCTGATGAATAAAATGAAATTATAGTATTTAGTTAAAAAAAAAGTATTCTACATTGTTATTAAATATTATAATGATTAATTAGTACAATTTTTATATTTTGAGGGGGATGAACTATTGTTAAAAAAATTAAAATTAAAGTTTGTTTCTTTCATATTTCCTTTTGTTCTAATCTCTAAGTTTTATGCCTCCATCATGCTAAGTGGACTTATTCCCTTTTGAGAAAACAAAAAATAAATCTAGTTGGCAATAATAAAACTATAACTAATAATCTTTTAATCTTTGTTGTATCAATATATTTGAGCTTTGGGTACATGTGTGCGGAAACCCCACATGAGACTCTTTTGTGAATCTTCCATGTCACTTCATTTTAACTACTACCAAAATAAAGTGTTATAGTCCTTGCAAGTGGATGTGCACACATATTCATTTGGAACAAAGCAAATTGGTGTGTTTTATTGTGCCATTTGTTGAGGTGTTTGTCAAACTACTTGAACTCACACTGCAAGCTGTTGGAAATTTTTGTATGCTTAGTGTTGTTAGGATGAAATGTCCAAATTTGTCAAACTAACCAACTCAAATTGTTACCAATTATACCTGCTTCATACTCTCTTGCCAATCAAATGCAATTTTAAAATTAGTCAAACTATCACTAATAGTTTGGTATAAATGTGAGTGACAAACAGGTCCAAACCACTCCACCTCCATTTATATCTGTGAACTTACAATTAATTTGGTGATTTTGTTGCTCTCTTTTAGGCAGAATCACTTCTTGAGGGCAATCCATAGTCTAATACGTTGAATTGCCATTTGATTGGTATAGGCACTAATGTAAATATAATAAATAGGTAGACATTTCCTTGTAATTGACAGTCTTTAAAGTAGGGACTTACATTATTAAGGTTGATAAGTTGTCTAGTGTCTTGCTCTTTATCTCTAAATTAAGATGTACTTTAATTGCTTTTTGATAATTATTGTCTTTAAATTGAAGCTCTAAATTAAGCTCAGGTACTTTTTATTTTAATCTCTAAAGGGGTCCAAAATTTTAGGCTTGTTGCATTTTTCTTTTTGGTTGCTCTCATAATAAAAGCTATTTTTACATCTTTATCTATTGTCATGAATTCTATTTGTAGGGATATGTTTAGTCGTCCAGCCTCCTTAGAATGTAGGTGCATCTTTCAAGTTCAGTGTACCGTATACACATTCAAAAATTGAAGGAGATCCAAATCATTATAATGTTACTAGTTAAACTTGGCATGATTACATTTTAAATCCTCTCATCATATGTGAATTTTTTGGGCTGCCCTGCATGTCCAAGCAGTGCCTAACACAGCCCATAGGCCACATAGGAGGCAAGAGCTCTAAAATGGAATGAGGCCAGAAGATCTAGAAAAGGCTGAGATGTTTGGTTGTCAAGAAAGTGAAAGGCATGACATGATCTGTACTTGATTCTTAGGTCTCCCTATCCTCTTATAAATAAATAGAATAGCTTAGTGGATCATATCTACAAACTAGTTGCCATCAAGAGCAATTAATATGAAGACTTTCAAGGCAATAATATTTAGTGCTAATTACTCTAATCTTAAAGTACTTAGTTGTTCTGCTTATGCTTATGAGAAAGAAAACAAGTTTGTGCCAAGGCAAAAAAAGAGCATATTCTTGTGTTATGCAAAAGGCCACAAAAGATATAGATTATGTTGTACTTACCCTAATTTACTTAAATTTATTATCAGAGTCTTGTATGCTCCTCAAAGCGAAGAAGTCCAAATTTAGAAATCAAAATGCAAGAACCGATTACTTATCATAGAAAAAGTACATTAAAAATGTTTCAAAAAGATTTGATATGCAAAATTGCAAGTATTTGAGCCTTGAGCCCTCTATTAATAATTCATTTCAAATTATATGTACCATAGTCACCTCAAATAGAATAGGCAATGGGGCAAATGGTCTCACTTTCATATAGTAATGCAAGTGGTAGCATCATGTATGCTATGATTTGTACTTGTCCTTATATTTCACCCATTGTTAGCATTGTATTTAGATTCATAAAAAACCCTTAGGAGGTAATAAAATGAATCATAAGACATTTTAGAAGAACCATAAATATCAATTTGGTTTATAGTAAGAATAATGGCACTAATAACAATGTAGTTTGATATGTTGATTTTAAAGATGTTGGAGATCTTGAAAACAAAAGGAGCTTGACAAGATGTTTTCACTCTCTTTGCTTGTTTCATTAATTAAAAGAGAATTTTACAATTTATAATTTTCTTGTCTCCAACCCTAGTTAAATACATAGTAGTTAGAAAAGCAGTGAAAGAGTTGCTATGGTTGTAAGGTCTCATTGAAGACTAAAGTTTATAATAGGGCCCTCTTGTTGCATCTTTTGACAATTAAAATACTATATATTTGATTAAAAATTAAATGCATCATAAAAAGAAAACAAATGTTAAATATCATTTTGTTTTTTAGATCATATCAAAAGATATATTAATAATAAAAATTGGTACAATTGACAATTTTGTAAATAAACCTATATAATTTATTTCAACAGTCAAGTTTAAATATTATTTAAATTTGATCTCTATTTGTAACAAAAAATATATAAAAATAAATGATTGAAAAATGATTCTTATTGTTTTAATATAATTCAAGTTAAGGTGAAGATTTATTAATATATGTGCCTTGAATTAAGACCCTACAAAGCAAGCTTCTTCAAGTTGCAAAGACCAAGGCATGGATGTTATTACATCCAAATTAATGCCCAACGTTTCTTGAGGAAAAAAAAAGTGAGCATTAAGCTACCTTTAAGTTGCTAAAAATAAGGAAATTAATTTTTTTTATCATTTGTTGGTAATTTTGATGCTTGGAAGTTTCCAATTTCCTTACCATGTGTTGACAATTTTCTCCATTTTGAGCCATGATTTAAGATTATTGAGTATTGAGTGTTTGAATATAAACAATTAAGTAAATTTTTGTAATTGTAAATTTAAAGGGTATTATTATTTTTTTAATTATTATTTCACTTAAATGGTTAGTTTAGATTCAATAGTCTAATGAATTTATTATAACAAGACATACATTTTAACGAGGGTTAAGAAATTCTTACAAGGCAGAATATCTTAAAAAAAATAGGGCTCAAAAATTGTACGTCGAATAGCTAACGTAAGTATATTCTAAGGCTAATAGGATAACTCATTTTCTCTGGTTTTGTAGAAGACCATTAATTGTGAGTTATATAATTAGGGATGCACGTAGTATTTTTTTTTTTTTTTCTCTTTTAGTTTTTGTTATATCATGAATCATTCTAAATTTTTATTTATTGGTATGTTGCTCCTACCGACGCTAATAAGTGATTTGAAGTCATAAATGATATAAAAATATTTGAGAACTATATCGCACGTAACACCCATCCAAATCTTTTAGTACATTAAATATTTGGGAAGAAAATTACAAGAAAATGCGAGAGAATAAAGAATATCCAACAAATATTAAATGATCCATATCGAAACACGTTGCTGTATCTTTGTCATTTTGGCCACAAAAGGGCAGGAGAGATATCCATTAAACAAACAAAATAAATCTTTATGTGATTTCCGCTACAAATGGGAATTATTAAATGATCCGTCTCGAAACACGTTACCGTATCTTTTGATGCCACGGCTATTTTCTGTTTGTTGTTTATGCCAATAGGCAGAAGAAGAGGAGCCGATTATGTGATTTTGGGTCCATAAATATTTTTCAGTGTTACTCACTGACACCCTTTACTTCTCTTCTCCTAACAATTATACGATTATATGAAACCCGTTGTCTCATTGTACTCTCTTTTCAATCAATCATCGAATCATCGCATGATATCATATAAACAGCTGTTCAATCATTGGATGAATTATTGGTGACAGAGATGTTCACCAAATTCAACTATAAAAATTAAAATTAAAATAAAAAAATTTTATTATAATAATTTTTATCTATATATATATATAACAAATAAGTGAATATTAAGAATATAATAATATTTTTTTAATTTTTTATTTTAAAATTTTTTTAATATTATTAAAATAAAAAAAATATATAAAATAATATTTTAATTTAATTAATTATAATTTTTAAAATTAAATTAAAAATTTTAGTTAATAATTTTATTAAAAAAATTTTTAAAATTATCATTTAAATATTTTTTAAAAAAATTTTATATATTTGTTAACAAAAATATATATATATATATATATATCATGCATCAAAAATTTGCAACGGCAAAACAAACAATACTGTTGCTGTAGCATTAGACTTTTCCGATTGTCTTTGCTGTTTTCACTATGCTAGTCGATGATTAATTGTTAATAGAGGTTTGTCCAGTTTTGAGATTCAAAAAATAGGTTGAGTTTCGGCTATTATTTTTGGCAATTGGAACCAAATAGAATATTTTGGTTAGACAAGATAATCAGCTTAGATTTCAATTTTACAAAACCGAAACTTTTGGCTCTTGCTATCAAATATTAGTCGTACCTGTCCAAGGTCTTGCTACACCGATTAAAACTACTTGGTTTTCTTGGGCAATACCCCACAGCCTATTCCACGGAGTGGGCCTATAAATATGGTCTCAAACGAACCGTGCGCCACACACTAGCAAGTAGAGAAGGAAGGAAGACTATGGCAGACCAAATTTCAGGAGTTTCTGCTTTACTCCGAAATCAAACATCTAGTGTCAATCGCCCAACTGCTGATTACCATCCTACAATTTGGGGGGAGTATTTCCTCTCTCACGTTTCTGACTCAAAGGTAAATAAACCATGCAAGCCTCTTTTTCCATGCTTAACTAACTAGAAATTATTGTTGAATCAATGCAGGAAAAAATAAAATATTAGTAATGCTATTAGTAACTTATGTGCCGCTGAACATTTGGTACATTATGTATAATATATACTGACCAATTTCTTCTGCAAACAATAAGCACCTCAATTCGCCAACACCATGAAATGCTAAAGGAGGAAGTGAGAAAGATGCTAAGAGATTCCAATCAGCCTTGCAAAAGTTTGCGCTTGAATGATTCAATCCAACGCTTAGGCATTACTTACCATTTCCAGAAAGAGATAGAAGTTGCATTGGAAAAGCTGGTAGTGGCAGCCATGATGAGGATGATCTCCACACTGCCGCCCTTTGGTTTTGATTGCTCAGACAACTAGGGATCCAAGTGTCGTGTGGTAACATCGTGCTCCC
Organism: Rhizophora apiculata; assembly: GCA_037832385.1. Classification (NCBI taxonomy): domain Eukaryota; kingdom Viridiplantae; phylum Streptophyta; class Magnoliopsida; order Malpighiales; family Rhizophoraceae; genus Rhizophora; species Rhizophora apiculata. Next base: position 616,717 of record CM075434.1, on the reverse strand, counting down.
AATTAACATATAGGGTACCTATCGCAACGAACATATCTATAATAAACGTTGAATGTATTTGGTTTTTGTGAAAGATACAGAGGCATTTGAAAAATTCGAGGAAAAAGGAGGAAAGTCTAAGGAATGCTTAATTCATGACGTCCAAGTAAACCTAAGTTTGTATGAAGCTGCGTATCTTGAAATTGGCAGAAAAGACATCTTGGATGAAGCAATAGACTTCACTACCAGAAACCTTCAGTCCATGTTGACCCATTTAAGCTTTCAACTAACAGATCAAGTAAGGCATGCCCTTAACCGTCCTATACACAAATGCCTACCAAGGTTGGATGCGAGGTACTATACTGCTGTATACTCTGAAGATGAGTCACATGATGAAACCCTATTGAAGTTTGCAAAATTAGACATCAACATTGTACAAAAAGTACATCATGAAGAGCTAGAGAGCATCACAGAGCAAGTTCAAAATATTCTGACTATAGCACTCTAGTTATTTGGCTTGCTATTTTTGTGGCCGGAGTTCTGAGTCAAAGTGACTTGTGTCCCAGGTGGTGGAAAAATTTGGATGTCGCAACAAAGTTTCCTTATGCATGGGACAGAGTTGTGGAGTGTTATTTTTGGATAATGGGAATCTATTTTGAGCCCCAGTATTCCTTTGGCAGAAAGATCCTAACAAAAATTATTGGCACAGCATCTATTCTAGATTATAGGTATGATAATTATGGCACGAGGAAAGAACTCGAACTCCTTACTGAAGCCATTCGAAGGTTATCTTCCTCCGTACAATTCAATAATGATTTAGTCGTAACCGTGCCTTTCAAATTTTAGTAGACCCCAATAAAATTTGGAATTGGTTAAGTTTTAATTGAGCTAGCTTAGCTTGGGCAATCTATTTCTTTGGTTGGTTGAGTTAGGGTTTGCAATTGGTATTGACGAGGTTAAGGGGTTAACAATTGTATGATCATTTGGCCATCCAAATTTGACTTTTCTACTTTGCTAATACAAATTCCAAATTAGAGTTGATCGAGACACGTGCTAGCTAGCTTTGTTTTTATTATTTTTAATAAGTGATAATAAGGAAGCTGAAGCATGTCCATGTGGCCAATTTTGACATTAACAGACACCTGTCAATTTTCAGATGGGACATTAAGGCTCCTGATATGCTTCCAGAGAATATGAAAATAGTTTATGATTTAGTTTTTGATGTCTTCAAGGAACTGGAAGACACAATGGAAATAGAGGGAATGTTGTATGCTGTAGAATACGCTAAAGGAGAAGTATGTGTGCCACTTGTTAAATTTGCTTTTGAATTTTGTTACAAATTTGGAGTGCTTATGCTTTGACAATTGACATAACCTTTTATTTATTGGTTTATTTTTTTCAAAATACTTGTGTGTCTCCCAGTTGAAGAAAGTGGTCCAATGCTACATGGCTGAAGCAAAGTGGCGGGATTCGGACTATGTTCCAACAATGGAGGAATATTTGGAGATCTCTCTTGTAACTTCTTGCTACCCGATGTTTTCAACCACGTCTTTTGTTGTAATGGAGCCAATTGCACCAGGGAGGCCTTTGAGTGGGTGTCCAAATTCCCAAAGATGGTTAGAGCTTCATCGATTGTTTGCAGATCCATGGATGACATAGTCTCCAGCGAGGTAATTATTCAAATTCTGAATAGCAATCTTGATTATGGAATCAATCTAAAATTCCAAACTTAATTATGGTTGTGAATTTGCAGTTTGAGCAAAAGAGACACCATGTTGCTTCTGGAATCCAATGTTACGTGAAGCAAATGGCGTATCGGAAAAAGATGCCATAAAAATTTTTCGTCCAGAGATTGCATATTGGTGGAAAGATATAAATGAAGAGTGCTTGGCTCCAACTCCAGTTCCAATGGCTCTTTTGCAGTGTATCCTGAACTTCACACAAGCAATAGATGTTATTTACAAAGACAATGATGGCTACACAAACTCCTATAGCCTCAGAGATTGTGTTGCCTCATTGCTCAAGGATCCTCTTTCCCTTTAAGTGCTGGTTACCTTAGCAATGAGTGGGAACAAACTAAAATAAGATGTATAAACAAATCATAAATAGAGTGTCGCTCTTTTTATGGTGAAAGGGTTTACCTTGGGTTCCATCTTTTATGCCAAAATTGTAAGAATTATGTATCAATGTATGTGTCCTACCATATTTATTTGGATTACAAAGTTGTGTGGGTGATATTACAAACTTTGTGAATAAAAATAAGTTTATTAGCTTGTTTCTTTTGTATCTATCTAGCTTCCTTTGTGTAGGACCTTTAAACATGAATATCTACAAATGTGGAAATGAAAATAAGTAAAAATGTCAATATTTACACCAAGGACAAAACAGAATATTATTTTACAGAATATCAAATTAGTCACGTTTTATTTTAACTAATAAAATATTTTCACCCATTATTTTTGAAGTGAAAATTTTGAACCACAAATGAAGATTCCTTTCCACCATAAGCTCACAATGTGTTTGATTTGTAAACATAAATGTTTATTAATTTGGAAATGAAACTTAATCTAGCATGTGTTATTGGTCATAATTTATTTTGGGTGATATTATTTTGACTCATAAAATGAATTCACCCATTATTTCTAAAATAGGACATGAACATTTCAAGTAACAAATAAAGCTAGCAAAAGCCCACGATGTTTTTCTACTTTATGAGTGCCCCACCTCAAGTTAGATGGAATCATAAAATAACAATGGGCTAGGCTAATACCCAACTACTTAAAAGTAATTAGAGAATGATAAACGTCATGATTTTGCTTATTGTCTTTGGTTCTTGGGTACATTATTTTGCCTCGATTACTTAATATTATTCTTAAAGACTTTGCCTTTTAGGTTGCCTCCTATAGGGGAAAAAGATATCTTCTCTTACTTTGGATTTTCAATTACAAAATTTTTAGTAATTTTAATTTTTATAGAAATTTCCTCATTCCAATTTATGAAAAGGACCAATAATATGATATTGTACATAATTTTTAGCGAACCTTTTACCATTATATAAAAATATATTATTGATATAGCATCTACCCACAACATGTTGGACCATAGCCTAAGCCCAAGCTCACATACTAGTTTGACACACAAATTGAGCCCAAGGCTAAAAATCCACCTAAAGCTTGGGTCCTCATCTCGAGCTCTACCAAGAGCTTGACCATTAAACTAGAGAACTTCACTTTCTCATAGACCCTAGTAAAAGGAGTACTAATGACGTTAGCTCAAGATCTCTGAGTCTCACTCCCTTGGAATAAACAAGTACATTATAGGTTTTGTCATCAATCATGTTGACATTTAAAATTCACTCCTCAAGGCCACCAAAGACCTATGTGAAACCCATAGGTAAACTACTTTCTAATTTCTTATATTTCTCTCTTCACTTTGCATACTCTTGTACTTCTAAAACCAAAAAATTGGCTTGGTCAAAGTGTCAATGAGTCCATGTTGAGAAGTACATTTTATCTTAGTTTGCTCATCTCATAAGCCTCTTTCATCACTCTCAATGTGATAAGGAAAAAAAATAGTCCTCAACCTTTCTAATTTTTTTAACTTTTTATTTTTTCTCAATTCAATTTTAAATGTTGGTAATTCTTTTTAATGTTATGCAATTAAAGATAGAAAAGCAACTCAAATTTTATATCTCTTGGTCTATATATGAAAATATATACAAAACTACATGTTAGCTACCAAGATAACTCTCCAAATACCACAAATAATTTATCCCCACAAACAAGAATTTGTAAATGTATGAAAATATATACAAAAATGTGTATTAACAAAATAATTTCTATATGTTGATAGATAAATATAACATCTAATTTTACGTACTTGAGAGGACCACATTGAAAAGAATTAGTAACGTTTAAAACTGAATTGAGAAAAGAAAATGAAAGGTTTATGACTACAATAAAAAAATTGGAAGTGTTGAGGATTATTTGTTAGCTTATTCCTCACTCTTAAACCATTAGCATCTTTAGCCTAAGAATCATCAATTGGTACTATTTGTGGGAATGACACACTATGTGTCTTTGTTCTTTTATGATTGTAGTTCCTGGTTGAAATCATAAGATCTTTCCTTTAGCTTTCTTCTTTGGACACTTATGGAGCACTCAACTTGCCTCTCTTCCCTTCTCCTTCACCTACATAATCCCTTATAACACTAATACCACACCCTTGACTCAAAACAACACTCTAGCTTCTTCATTCTCTTTCACTTTAATTGGGACAATGAAAGCACATGGCACAAGAACAAAGGTACCTTTCACCAGTCAAGCACTATGCATCGTAATGGCTATTATTTTTGCATCTCTAGAGAACCATGTTGATGCCTTTGAAACTAGTCCCATTACATTCCTTGTAGCATAAGGAATCCTTATTCCACAAGCAACAAAAAATCCTTGGGGGTTGTCAAGGCATTAAGGTCATGTAGAGCCTATTATCAAAACTTCAAGAGGGAATGACCAACACCTTATGGGAGGAACAAGTGAATTAGGATCAAATTAATATCACAAGGGATGGGAGGTCAAAATCATGTAAAGCCCTTTAAAGAAGAGCAAGTAAAGACATCTTTCCAACAATAAGCCAAGGTCAACTAATGACTCTCTTATTGGACCCACAGAGATCCTAGTCCATGTCACCTTTGGCTTTTCATCATAATTGGCATGCATCTTATAGTTGTTGTCTTGTAATGTAGCATTAGGAGACCCCTTGATGAGGAGAAGTATAATCTTAGCAAGTTGTTCTCAACTCTAATCAAAACCTTTAATTAGCTTGGCAACTCAAGAAAATACAAAGGCAAATAGTGGCTCACTAAGGAACCTTGGAAAGGTTTGGAACTCCCCCTTGATAAAGATATCCATGATGTGTCTATGCAAAATAAGTTCAAACTTTCCACTTTAAATGCATATGATAGAATTACAAACCTGGTAGACCACTGAAGTAGGTTTTTGAAACTTATATCGCTTCATCCAACTTTAGATGCATTGATGTGTAATGCCTCTCACCACCATACTAAGAGGCAAAACACAATGATGATATTTTATACTCCCACATTCCATTGAGAGTTTTGAATAATTGGGCAATCTATTAATGGCTAGGTTCATTATAAGTAAGAGAACATAAGAAAAAGCATGTTGCTCTCATCTTTGTTCATCAAAAGCTAGGTGAGCTCTTTCAGGACTTTGTGTCCATGTTCAATATGACAATGTTGACATGTAAGAAAAGGTTGTGTAACTATAATAGAATTTGAAATGGGCATTGATGGTAATTTTAAACATGTTTTTATTTCCCATGTGTAACTAACGAAAAAAAAAATCTAATGGACTTAAGTGCCACTTAAGACCAATTACCTTCACCCTTGATTAAAGATGTTTGTATTTTAAGCCTTCAAACATAGCACTCATTGTTGACAACAAGAAAAATAGTTCTTTTTCTAAGCAAAAAGATTTTCTTTTTTCTTTTGAGTAAAAGCAAAATGTTTCATTCACCTTTAGAAATCAATGCAAAAGCATTGGAGCATAAACATAACAGTCTTGCCAAGTTTTACCTACAAACTAAATGTTTTTTAAACCAAAATATTTATCAAATTAAAAATGAAAAAAAATTAAGTTTAATTAGTTCAACTAGTTGAATTAAATTACTTTGTAATGTAAAACAAAATGGTTCATTTCACAAAAAAAATATATATATATATAATATATAAGATACATATATTTTTTTTTTTTTTGAGCAAAGAATGAAACTTTGCTATGTATTAACAAATTACAAGTTATTTATATTTATATTGTTATTGTACAACATGAAAGAGATGATATAGAATATTAGATCAAGCTAGTAAAATAAGTGAATTTGTCATTAAGGTTAACGTGTTAGAAGAAGCAAGACAACCATATTAAAGCTTTTTCTTAAAAAAAAAAAAAACCTAGATATTGCTATATTGAAAAAATTATTGAGAATCAAATTAATAATTGAGGTGCACCATTGAATAAAATTTATTGTAAAGAAGATTATGTAAGGTATTAGTGAGTTGTTATCATTTCACTTAGGCTATCTTGGGCAAGAATAAAAGTATCAAAATAAGAGCTTTAGGGCCTTTCATCTTGGCCACATGGCACTCTATGAATGTCCCATGTGATTAAAAGTAACTCATTGTCAAATTGAATGAACCAAAAAGACTAGGAACCATTCAATGGTCCACGATTTGATCAACTAATTTAAAGATTTTTTATTAGTTGATATAACTAAAAAATTAAAAATTAATTTATTTGGAAATTTAAACACTACTATACACTTGATGAAATGACTAGCATAATTCCCTTTTCTTATTTAGGGCTACTACTTGATCAAGCAAATGCTCTATTATAATTAAAAAGAAGATTATTTAGAATTTTTTTTTTTGAAAAATAACATTACATGTGCGTATTACATTTGAGTATCCCCATAATTATCTTGAAAAACATATGTAGCAAGTGATTTAAACTCATCTTATAATCATTATGTGGCAATGGAAATTTCTATATAAGGTGGTGCTTCTTTACTTATAATGAAAAATTATAAATAAGATCAAAATGTACTTATGGGATAGGATGACTTCGTATAAAATAAAATAGGAAAGTCTTATATCATCATGCCTATATTTAAGAAGTTATTTGGCCAGATTAATAAGAGATTACTAACTCACCATTGTGGATTAGTTTTATCCCATCAAGTTTTATTAGTTAGAATATTCATCACATATGCTAAGTTTAATCCCAAAATATCTTTAATATAAAAGCTAATAAAGTTAGCCTAAATCTATTGGTTTCCTAGGTGTTAAACAAAGAGATTAGGGCCTTGTTCCCTTTTGCTTCTTTAGTCATTAGTTACAAGATAAGAGTGTGAATACAAGGATTAAGGAAGTCTAGGTGAAATCACATGTTTGTGGTTTTCTTAGTAAGAGGATTAGTGGCCATCTCCAAGTAGTCAATGATTACCTCCAATTGTGGAGTTGGTAGGAGAGAGCAGCCAGGGAGGGGAAGGTTCAAGTTGCTAGTGTCCTCACCCCTCATAGCTATAAAGAGGGTTGATTTGATTGACAATAAAACATCTTATTAGGAATTGATGAGGACCAAGGAGCTTGAATGGTTCCAAGAGTCTAGATTGAAATGATTAGTTGACTATAATCATAACTTTAATATTTTCCACATTGTGTCATCTAATTAGCAATGATAGAATTTTATTGACCATGTTAATATTAAAGGTGCCTATGTGTCACAACCCAAGGAGCTTAGGTTAGCCATTTTCTCTCATTGTCAACATTAGATGGGAGATTCTATGCAGCCTTGCTTGAAGATGAATTAGTCATTTTTTCCTAAATTGGAGAGATTTGTGAACTATATTTTCAAGGGTCCTTTTTTATTTCGAAGGTCTAGGATGCAGTTTGGGAGTGTGATGGTAATAAGGCATTTGGTCTGGATGGTTTCAATTTCAAATTTATCAAATGACATTAAGAGTTGATCAAGTAGGATGTGATGAATTTCCTTGTAGATTTTTATGACTATGGACACCTACCTTGGTTCATCACCTCCTCTTTCATTGTTTTGATTCCCAAAGTGGTAGCAACTGAGGAGCTTTCTCAATTTCACTCAATTTCTTTGGTGGGTTGCATCTATAAACTTTTGGTAAAGGATTCAACTAACATATTCTAGTTGGTTATTGAGCAAGTTATTGGGGAGTTTCAATATGTTTTTGTTAAAAGTCAATACATATTAGAGCAACAAATGAGTCCATTGGAAAGTTCAAATGGATTCTTTGGTGTTTTCAATGTTGATTTGGGTTGGAAGTTAATTTTACTAAGTCTACAATTTTATGGGATTAGGGTGGTGTACAAAAAGACACAACATTAGGCCTCTTACTAGAAGTGTCAATTTGGTTTCCATATGCACGAGCTAGACATGTGAAGTGTTATTTTTGGATAATAAGAAATTACTATGAGCCCAATGTTCTTTTTGCAAAAAGATCGTATCAAAATGTATAGGAACATTATTTATTCTAGATGATACATATATGATAATTATGGCACACAGAAATAACTCGAGCATCTTATTGAAGCTATATAAAGGTTATTTTCCTGTCTCTAATTTAATAATGATTTAGCCACATTTGTGCCCTAAAAAATTTGAAATTATTTAGCTTTTAATCGACTTAGGCTAGGTGATGTACTTTATTTATTTATTTTTTTTTTCGTTAGTCAAATTCAGGGCTTACACTTAGGATTGATGAGGTAAAGGGTCGAACAACTCTATGATCACTGGTCCACTTGACTGACGGTAGTTCGAATTATCTACTTAAACCCAAATTCCGAAATAGAGTTGATCGAGACACATGCTAGACAGTTTTGTTTTTATTATTTTTAATATTAGTGATGCTAAGCATTGTCCACGCAGGCTCTTAGGAAGCTTTGATTTTATATCAATGCCAATATCAAATCGACGTCATTGTAATGGTAATGAATGTGTGATTGTGAGTCCACGAGTATTTTTCAATTTATTGATTTACTCATTGACAACCTTTTTTTGTCCTCTCCTAATGATTGTACGATTATGTCCACAAAAAGGGTGAACATTGAATTCTCATTTCAATCAATGATCCGATTGCACCATGGAAACAACTGTCCAATCAATAATTCGATAAGTTGTCGGTCATAGAGATGTTAGACAATTTTGTTTACCAAATTAAGCCATAAAAATTGAAATTAAATTAAAAAATTTTGTTAATAATTTTATTAAAAATTTTCTAAAATTCTAATATAAATATTTAAAAAATATTTTTGATATATTTGTAAAAAAGAAAATTATAATTATTATGTATATATAATAAATAATTATTAAAGATATAATTATATTTTATATTTTTTAAATAATTATCTTAAAAATATTTTTTAATATCATTATAATACAAATATACATATAAAATAATATTTTAATTTAATTTAATAAAATACAATTTTATAAATTTTAAAATTATAATTAAATTAGAAAAACTTAATTTACATTTATTTAATTAATTAATTATAAAATTTAATTTGATTAACTAAAATTTTAATTTAAATTAGTTGAATTTTATCAATTACATGAATTTTTTTGAAAAATTTGAACACTTTTATCAATTAAATAATAAATTAGATGTTTGTTGTATATCTTATGATAATTATGTTTACTTTTATTTTTTGTTAAAATAATTTTTTTAAGAATTAATATTAATAAACAATTTATTAATAACAAATTAATAAAATATGATATATTTTGATTTTGAATAAAAATTAAAAAATTACATGTTGATACAAAAAATGTTTAATTTATACAACAAAGATTTATAATAATAATTCTAATATTAAAATTACCACACAATTTTTTTACCATTCCTATTAGTTTTGTGTAATGAGTATGGTATAAAAAAACTAAAAAGTTAGATGTCAATGAGAATTAGAAATCAAAAGTTAGAAATATATATATTTATATTATAGTTTTTTAAAGGTGATTTTTTTAAAGAAATGATTTCAAAATTAAAAAAAAAATTAAGAATCATTTACCAAACATTAAAAATTAAGAAATTGCATTGATAACCCTAAAGTTATGGTTTTTTCCTCAATAAAATTGACACTTTGCCATTCACAATAAATGCTATGTGATCCTTAGTAGATGTTATGGACATTGTATAACCGTTTTATAGCCCAAATTCAAGTAAAACCTCAAAAAAGAAAAAAACTGATCTAATAGTGAGGCGTTAGCAAACAAAAGTATGTTTTCACATTCACATAAAATACATCATAAAAATTATTTTCTTCTTATAAATTATATTATAATTTTTATTTTATAATTTATATATTAAATTTATAATATTTTAGTCTAATTAAAATTTTTAATTAAATTACTTAAAAAAGATTTTTTTTTATTTTGATTTATGATTAAATATTTTAAAATATTTTCTTAATTAATCATTAAATATTTTCTCTTTTAAATTAAAAAATTTTACTAATTAGTTAATCATCTTAAAATTTTAATATTTAAGATACAAATATTCTAATAAATTAATAATAAAAGTACTCTTTTAAAACTTGTTATTTTCTCTCATAAATTTTAAAAATCCTCTTGAAAGTTTTATTATATATTTTTCTCATTTTTGTTTTAGGTTAATTGGTATCAGAATTTGAATTTGCCTTATTTAATATCATTATGATATCATCATATAATAAATAAGGTACATTATAAAAATTATTATTTTATTATTTTACAAATTATATTATAAATTTTATTTTATAATTTATATACTTATTTTATAATATTTTAATCTAATTAAAAATTTTAATTAAATTATTTAAAAAGGTTAATTTTTTATTTTGATTTATTATTAAATATTTTAAATTATTTTTTAGTTAATTATTAAATATTTTTTAATTTAAATTAAAATAACTTTTTTAGTTAGTTATTTATCTTAAAATTTTAATATTTTAGAATGTAAATATTTTAATAAATTATTAATAAAAATATTCTTTTAAGGATTGTTATTTGCCCGAAGTCAAATGGTATTAAAATTTGAATCTACCTTATTTGATATCATTATGTCATATTGGCGCAATAAATAAGATTGTTGGATTCAAAATTGAGTTAGTTGTTGCCACTGCAAAATCCAAATACAGGAAAGGTATTTTAGTGATTGTTGGCGACAGACGATATATTTGTTTCGTAGTTCAAACGGTTTACTCCGCCGTATAAGACTAACTTTGAATTGCCGCCTGCAGCACTTTCCAAATTATTGTGTCTACTTGTCTACACGCATGCACTGTGGGAGGCGTATGCGGCCCGGCCGCCTGCCTCTAATTCAACCCATGTGAAGCCATCAATTATTTGAGAATAAACAATTAAAATTTATATTATTAAAGTGCTTATTAAGACAAATTATGTCCATTTGGATAACATATTGCAGTCATTATTTTGATACTTAGATTATATGTTGACGGGGTATAAGTGTAAGTCACTTTAATATTTCTAAATAGTTATCTTAAAAATATTTTTTAATATCGTTATAATAAATATATATATATATATTAAATAATTTTTTATTTCAATTCAATTAAATATAATTTTATAAAATTAAAAATTATAACTAAATTGAAAAACATTAATAGCTTTTTCAATGCAACTTCTTGAAAAAAATTAGTAGCTTTTCCGATGCAACTTCTATCTCTTTTTTGGAAATGGTAAGCAACGCCAAAGCTTTGGATGGAATCAATCAAGCGCAAACTTTGGTTTCGATCAGAAAAGAAGGGATCAAAGTGTCATGCGATAACCTCATCCTCCCGATTAACATGTAAGTTACTTAGAGCAACTAACATATCTATAACAAATGTTGAATGTATTTGGATTTTGTGATTGATAGGCATTTGAAAAATTCAAGGACAAAGGAGGAAAGTTTAAGGAATGCTTAATTCATAACATCAAAGGAAACTTCAGTTTGTATGAAGCTGCGTATCTTGGAATTCGCGGAGAAGACATCTTGGACGAAGCGATAGACTTCACTACTAGAAACCTTCAGTCCATGTTGACCCATTTAAGCTCTCATCTAACAAATCGAGTAAAGCATGCCCTTAACCGACCTATCCACAAATGCCTACCAAGGTTGGATGCAAGGCACTATATTGATGCTTACTTTGAAGATGAGTCACATAATGAAACACTATTGAAGTTTGCAAAATTAGACTTCAATATTGTACAAAAAGTACATCAGGAAGAGTTAAAGATCATCAAAGAGTAAGTTCAAAATTTTCCCATTAGAAACAAATTGGACTTCAAATATTGCTCTCATTTTTCCAGTTTTTGGCCCATTATTTTTTCTGACTGGAGTAAAAATGACTTGTGTCCCAGGTGGTAGAAATATTTGGATGTCGCAACAAAGTTTCCATATACACGAGACAAGGTTGCCGAGTGCTATTTTTGGATTATGGGAATCTACTTTGAGCTCCAGTATCAATTTGGCAGAAAGATCATGACAAAAATTATAGCGACGATATCTATACTAGATGATACATGTGATAATTATAGTAAGGAAAGAACTTGAGCTTCTTACTGAAGCCATACAAGGGTTATCTTCCGTTATTTAATTCAATAATGATATAGTCGCAACTGTGCCCTTCAAATTTTACTAGACCCCAACAAAATTTGGAATTAGTAGGTTGAGTTCAGGGCTTGCAATTGGTATTGATGAGGTTAAGGGGCTAACAACTCTATGATCATTAGTCCACTTGTGGCCATCGTAATTTGAATTATCTACTTTGCTAATACAAATTCCAAATTAGAGTTGATCGAGACACACGCTAGCTTGCTTTGTTTTTATTATTTTTAATAAGTGATATTAAGGAGGCTGAAGCATGTCGACGTGGACCAACTTTGACATTAATAGACACCTGTCAATTTTCAGATGGGACATTAAGGCTGCCGATATGCTTCCAGAGAATATGAAAATGGTTTATTATTTAGTTCTTGATGTCTACAAGAAACTGGAAGACACAATGGAAAAAGAAGGAATGTTGTATGCTGTAGAATACGCTAAAGGAGAAGGATGTGTACCACTCGTTAAATTTGCTTTCCAAATTTGATCCGAATTTGGAGTGCTTATGCCTTGACAATTGACATAACCTTTTATTTATTGGTTTATTTTTTTCAAAATACTTGTGTGTCTCCCAGTTGAAGAAAGTGGTCCAATGCTACATGGCTGAAGCAAAGTGGCGGGATTCGGACTATGTTCCAACAATGGAGGAATATTTGGAGATCTCTCTAGTAACTTCTGCCTACCCGATGCTTTCAACATCGTCTTTTGTTGGCATGGGGCCAATTGCTACAAGGGAGGCCTTTGAGTGGGTGTCCAATTTCCCAAAAATGGTCAGAGCTTCATCCATTGTTTGCAGATTCATGGATGACATAGTCTCCAGCGAGGTAATTAATTAATTTTAGATTATGGAATCAATCTAAAATTCCAAACTTAATTATGGTTGCAAATTTGCAGGAGCAAAAGAGACATCATGTTGCTTCTGCAATCCAATGTTACATGAAGCAATATGGCATATTGGAAAAAGATGCCATAAAAATTTTTCGCCAAGACATATTCATGGAAAGATATAAATGAAGAGTGCTTGGCTCCAACTACAGTTCCAATGTCTCTTCTGCAATGTCTACTAGATGTTATTTACAAGGACGATGATGGCTACACAAGATCGTACTAAAGATTATTCTGAAAGATAGTTGACGGGTATATTCATTGAAAGACTTGTTCTTGCAATTTGATGTGAAGTCAAAGCTCACCAACCATAAACAATGGTAGCCACTACCCCCGTGCATGATTTGAAGAAGAGAAATTGACTACTAAAATTCATTATACATTTACTAAAAGTGTTACCAAATATTTTAGAAACAATATTACTTCTATTTTTGCCACTACCAAATGCATAATGTAAGAGAAATTAAAATAATGATCATTAAAGGAATTGTGTTAACATTGTGATGAGAAGAGGCATAAGGAGCATCATTGTAAGTAAGGAAAACTTTTGATAGGTGAACTAGTAGAGAAAGTTGTTGAGGTGTAGGATGATGATTCAAATTTAGATCATGATGATGGGAAAACTACATATAAGTTTGCAATATTTATGTTTCATGCCTTTGTTGGCTATTCTAATCTATAAACTAAGAAGATTAATAAGTCCCTTAAATAACAACCAATCACTATATTAGTTTATTCAAGTAGCATAAACAATTTCTTGGATGAAAAGATTATCAAGAAAACTTACATTTCTAATGGAGCACTATGATAAGTTTTATGTGAAGATTGCAAATGGTGGAAACTTAATATGTCAGAATAGATGTATGAGGGTAAAACTCTCGTAGCAAAATTATCTAGTTTATTCTAATATGCTTTTGTTAATGTTAGAGGATCATGAAATTGTTCTTGATATTGATTATTTGCAAATTTTGGGACTTTTTTTTTTTCAAATTTTCAAAGTTAATAATAAAATTTCCATTGAATAGGGCACGCAAAACTTACTGTTAAGGGAAAATCCAGTGGTAAAATCACCATAGTCAATAGACATCATGTTGAGAGAGCCTTATGTCAAGTAAGACTAAAGAAAATAACTAATTGAAATAAAATTTTTACTATTGAGGATGCCACCTACTTGTCTTTTATGTAGCCACTTCTACAATTTATTTTTATTTAGTCTTGAATACAAGTTTATTTTGAAAGGTGAGAGAATGATATGATTTCCTAATTAGTAAGATGATTATTTAATATGTTATTTAATATTTTTTACATTTTAATAAGAATTATTTAAAGAGTAAAATGAGAGATTTTTTTTTATTGAGTATATTTGTACTTAATTGTTAAGTTGATCTCACAAGCTTATAAATATATGTCGCAATATGACCTTTAAATTAAGCAATCAAATATAATTAAAAGTTCTTAACTTGTTAGAAACTAATTTTTTTAAAAAAATTATTAGAAACTAATTTTCTTGAAAAGATAGATATTTTTATTTTTTTCATTAATTTTTTTAATACTCATATAATAATAATCTATATTTTATATTAGTCAAATTTATATTATCCCTAATGTAAATTTGTCTAATAATTTATATCTCATATTAGTTAAATTTATATTATCCCTAATGCAAACTTACACCTTGCTTGAATAAAATTTTATCATGGAAGGAAAATGAGGGAAAGGAAAGTAAGAGGAAAGAAAAGTAGAGTGAAAAAATTTTTCTCCTTTCTAAGTTTAGGAAAGAGTGATATAAAAAAGGAAAATTAAAAATTTTTAATTGAAAAAGAGTAAAAACTCAAAGAAAGAAAATAATATATATTGTAATAATAATTTTATCTTTTAGGATCAAAATACTAGTTATTAATTTAAAATTCAAAAATAAAATGTATAAAACATGTGTGTAATATAATTTAAATAGTGATTTAAATAATTTTTTATAACTTGAATTTTTTATTTTTATTAATTAAGTTAGTCATCATCACTTACTTCTTTTATCCTCGTATTATTGTAATTATTAGAAGTAACTAGGGTTATTTTCCTTACAAAATATTTGAAGAAAACCAATTGTTTTTCCTCCAATTATTTGCCGTTCTATATAATCGCAGGAGCCAAAATCACTAGGATACTGCAACTTATTTGGGCATGGATCCTTTTGAGATTTGTTGAATATTCTTTATTCTCTTGTCCTTTTTTTGTAATTGTCCTCTCCAATCTTTAATCTTTAATCTATAGTTTTTCTCAAATACTGTCATGACATCATTTATCACACTTGAAATCAAATATGTGTCACTAAAAGGAATATCCATTAATTAAGAATTTATATGATTTAACACATCTAATTAAACAAAAAATCTACAACTACATGATCTATATAAAATATCTATTTTTATGACAAAAGCTTGCTGCGTGACATTATTTGTTTTTGGATCTCATTGTACGACTAGTGTCACTTTTCACAATTAATTGTTTTGGCTAAGGCTTTCAAGTTTCTATTATATGCGAAAGGACTTCATATTATGTGAATATAGCTTGAGCAAGAGATGAGTTTTTATTGAACCAAGATTCTGTTATTGTTTTGGGAAGAATTTTAGGATTCCATTGTCATGTGTAATTGCTTAAATGTGAAATAAATGAACGAAAGTGAAATTTTTTTTCTTTTTTCCTTTTTTATTGAATCAATTGACAAGATTGTTGTTGTGATTACATTTTTGGGTTTTTTCTTTTTTCCTTGTTTGGCGTTTTTCTTTGTTCATCTTCGCCACCATTGCCATTGTTTTCGTCCTCTTCTTCGTTCTTTCTTTTCCATTTAATTTTTATTTTTCAGCCCATATTCCTTCTTGCCTATGTAAGTATATTTGCTTCTTAATTTTACATTTTCTATGATGTGATATATATATTTTTAGATGATTGTAGGTTTTATATAGAACAGTTTTTCATGTTTGTCGACGCTGGATAGAATTGGTTCAACTGTGTCTCCTGACTCATCAATTGGACTTTGTTCCTCTTCTTCAATTTCTCTATTTCTTTGTAATAAAAATTATGTACCTTGATTGTTTGCAATGCCTTGATAGTTAGTTTGCTTCACTGGGTCATGGTGTTCATCAAGCATTAAGATGGCTGGGAATTTTGATATATAACCAATCTAACGGAATAATCAATCTTACTGGATTATTTGATTTTTTTTTTTTTTTCTGCTGATCCCATTCATAAAATTTGCAGTTTGAGCAATCATGGGAACACGTTGCTTCAGTGGTCAAATGCTATATGAAGCAACACGGTCTGCCAAGGCTGCAAGCAAAAATTGAGTTAGAGAAACTGTGAGAGGATTTGTGGAAAGAACCAAAAGAGGAGCTTCTCAAACCAAGCAGCATTCCACGGGTTGTTCTCAATGTTCTTCCCAACTTTGAACGTGTGCCATGCTGGTCGATCCCATTACTGTTTAATTAAGGATATGATACTTGATTGTTCCCGTTGCCATGACCAAGGATAAATGATCAAGAATGGATGATCAGTCCAAGGGAATAAAAGCCTACTGTAGGTCCCATTGGAAATTGTAATCAATAAAGCCCATGGCACGAGATAAGCATCCAAGCATCCCAGATCACAGTTCCTTTCCATCTAGACCAACAAAGGGACAAAAAGAACGCTAAGAAGCTTGACAAGTTCGATAAAAGTAAGGAAATGTTGACCATTGACACTTTGATAGTGAAAGTCGGAGCCAAAGCAAAGGCAAGTTGTTTGACATCATCAAGTTAGTAAACAAAGAAGGCAAGGATGACGTTGCGGGAGCTAGAAGAGAAGAAGTATCCATTCCCTGAATTTAATGTTCTTGACTTTCATCACTAGCTCTTAGAGATTAGTTCTTAAAACTCCCACAGCCCAAGTTCCTTTTTATATTTTTCTATATATTCCACATGATATTGTTTGCTTTTTGTCTATGTTGACTTCTATTTCTGAGTGAACAACTAAAATCATGATAATTGAAGAGGAAATGTTGTTCAGGGTTATGAGGAGATGGTAGGATATCCAAAAGTAGACCAGAGAACAACTAAAATCAGGATTTCTTGAAATTTGGGCTACCTTATACTTCCTTCCTTCTCCACTTCTTGAAGACAATCACTGCTACTACTCAATTGCCAATGTGTGTCATAAAGTTTATTTGATGCCGTATTTATTGGCCCATTTCATATTGGCCGCTGTCTTTGTGAGCACTGCAATAAATCTAAAGTAGTAATTTTCTATGCATATAATAGTATATATGAAACTATTGTTTAAAAACATTTTTAATAGTAGTTTTTTAGAAGATAGACATCAATTTTATTAAGAGAATAGGTAGCAGTTTTTTGAAAATAGATAACAAATTTTTTTTAAGAATAGATAGTTGTTTTTTTAAGAAAATAGATAATGATTTTTTAAAAATAAATAGTAATTTTTTTATGAACAATGGTTTTTTGAAAATAGATAATGATTTTTTTAGAATAAGCAACAATTTTTTTAAAAAAATAGGCAACGATTTTTTATACAAATAAATAGTGATTTTTGGAGTAAATAAATATTAGTTTTCTAACTATTTCGATATTTTAAAACTATTATGTTAGTGACAATTAATATTCATCTTTAGTTGGCATAGTATTTTACTAATTTTACTTTATAAGTGACCCAAGTATTCTCACTTTACAACTTTACTGCATGGTGATTTAAAAAAAAATCCCAATCTTGATTGTGGCCCCTAAAGGTATCATTTATAAGTCCCCGAATATTATCACTTTTATCAATTTCAATGTCAACATCATTTAATCCCAATCTTGATTGTGGCCCCTAAAGGTATCATTTATAAGTCCCTGAATATTATCACTTTTATCAATTTCAATTTCAACATCATTTATCGCCCTACTTGATTGTAACTCCTCACTATGGAAAATTTATCTTATAATCCCACATAAACCTCTAAATAACTAATTGTTCATAAACTACAACTCTAGAGTACTAATAATGACAACAATATTTTCTAGCAAGATATCTCATCTCTTTTAGCAAACATAGTAAAAGCCTTATCTAAAAAAACTTCAACCCCAGATAAGTATTTATTATTTAATCTATCAAAATTCATTCATCTTCTATCATCCATATTGATCAAGCAATCTTTCATAATAGAAAAAAGTAAAAGTAAGAAAAAAGGGGGAAAAAAAGAACAAGGGCAAAAAATGATCTTGTTCTCATTCATCGAGGGGACAAACAACATCAAAGTATTTTTTATTGATCTAAGCCCATTAAAAACTTCTCAAACAAACTAAGGAAATTAACCCTACAATAGAAATTTCCAAATATGAGAAAATTGTATAAACTTTCACATACAATGAATTTCTTCATGACTTTGCAATCAAATTCATCAAACAAGAAACCAACATTGGTCCACTGCTGAAATAATCTCTTGTGATTGTTATCGGTATCATACTTTTCTTTCCCACTCCAACAAGGTAGAGCTCAAAACTGAACGGTCGTGATTGAAGGTTAGTTAGGCGAGCTCTTTTGATGGCCACACAAATAAGGTTTAAGATCCATCAAATAACAACAATAGGAGATAATTAAATCAAATGCGAAAAAAATAAAAATTAAAAAATATATAGATGGACCTCATCAACAAAGTCCAAATCCACTTCTCATCACAAACAAAAACTTAATGACCCTTTTGCCTTATTGTATCATAAATTTCTTCTCTATCAATTAGCTCGATGAAATGATCCAATGGATTATGAGTCAAAACTCGTTGGATTTATGTCATAAGTATCACTTTACACCAGGAAAAAAAAGGAAGTTTTAACTTAAATTCACAAATTGTCATAAAAATATTTGATTTTAATTAACTCACTAGAGCGTGGAAGTAAAAGTGAAAGCTCAATGTTAGTGCCAATGCAAAATGGAAATGGTGGGGTCGATGAGTTTGTTAATATGGTGAAAGTGACAGCTCGAAGAGCATTAGCAAATCAATGCGACAATGGAAAGCATAACACTAAAAAGCTTGTCATCCCGATTGGAAATTGGTGGTGTTTATTTTGTGTTTTAATTCTGTGTGTGTGTGTGTGTGTGTGCGCCTATGTGTGTGTGTATATATATACATTTACTTATTTATTTTAAAAATTTATGAAAACTCAGTGGTAAAAGCTTAAGGCCATAGCCATCATCAGATAGGAGGGAGATATTTCCAGCAAGCATAAAACACAGATGAATGAAACCTGGTACAAATCTACAGTCTTTTCTGTCCAATCTAAAAACAAATTCAACAAAAGTATGTAGAAGAAGAAAAAGAAAAAGGAGGGTTGTACTTGATTGATTGTAGCTGAATGCCAGTTGACAAGCAACAATCTCTGTCAGTCTTGCTTTCTATATAAACCAATCGATGGAGAGAGAAAGAGTTAAGAGAGAGAGATGTATTGTGTAAGTCGGCAAGCCTTCCCCTAACCCTAAAAAGAAGGACATGGAATAATGGGGAGATAAAAATGACAACATTTTTTTCTTTAAGGGTATAAGGCAATGATTTAAAATCACTGCCTTAGTCCTTTTATCCTTAGATAGTTATTTAAAATTGCTACCTTAACTCCTTATACTTAGATAATAGTTTATAATTGTTGTCATATTTATTTTTCAAAACAAAAAGGTAACAGTTTATAATCGTTGTCTTAACCCCTTAAACTTAGATAGTAATCTAAAAATGTTACCTTAGCCCTTATACTTAGGTAGCAATTTAAAATTATTACCTTAACCCCTTATACTTAGCCAGTGGTTTATAAACACTGCAATATTTATTTTTCATAACAAAAAGGCAATAGTTTAAAACTATTGCCTTAACCCTTTATACTTAAGCAACAATTTTAAACTGTTACCTTAACTCTTTATGCTTAGGTAATGGTTTAGAACTACTGTCATATTTATTTTTAAATCAAAAAAGTAGTGATTCAAAACTGTTGCCTTAACACTACAAAAAAGGCAGCATCTTAGAACTGCTACCTTAGACCCTTTTTATTTTTTGAAAAAAAAAAAAGAAATTGCTGCCTTTTCTCTAGAAAACATAGTAGTTTTTAACCATTGCCTAAAGTTAACTATTACCACAATAATTTTATGTAGTGGTTATTTGCACTGTCATAAGGGTTTTACGCAATAGTTTATAACCACTATCATAACTCCTTTATTTGGTAGTGTTTATTAATATTACCAAAACTACCTCTACAAAGCACATTATGGCACGAGTAGCCTTTTAAACCAGTTAGCTAAAGTTTTTGGTATTGTGGTGGGATTGTTGTTGTAATCAATGAAATAGAGTCCAAAATGGTGTCACTAGAATTCCATTCCCAATTATCAAGCAAAGAACAAACAAAGTAACCACATACATTGCAGTTGCCATGCCTATCATATTGGTTAAACTTTTTGGTTAAGCAACAAAAATGTCACTAAGCCAACAATTGAAGGATTCATTAGGAACTCAAAGTCACTTGTTAATTTCCTTATGGCTGCAAAAAGGTTTGATAGGTAGTTTTTGTGACATTCTATATTTTTTTGATCCTCTAATGCCTTGTCTAGAGGTATAAATGGTATATTTAGATCATCCATGCCTACAATGATGAAGTAGGTTATCTGATGATTTGGATTTTTGAGCTTATTTTTGCTCATTTTGAAGCCTAGGACGTACATGCCATTTTTTGTTATAATTACTTTTAGATTTCCATACATATCTTTCAAATAATTGACAAATTTATGAATGCTCCATGGTACTATGTGTAGCTAGTGGAAAGCTAGCTATAAAGGAATTGTAAGTCAGTTGATTTCTAATATCAATACACAAGAAAATATTTGATTGTTTAGTCTGTTGGTTAGTGACATACTCATTCTTTAATAGCAATGTTGTGCCAATAAGCTACAATTGAGAACATTGTAAAGATCATTAGTCAATTGTTCTACCTTGCATCTTTCTTCAAGAGTTAAAGATGGTTCTTTTGGTGGCTTACAAGTGGTGATGTCAATAACGTCAAAATATGCACCTTGCAAAACAAGTTTCCAAGCATGAGTCCTATCGTTATGGAGTTACAATGTTGTGTAATGATTTATGCCAACAAAATCCAAGGATCCCACTAAGAATTTTGACATCTTTAGGGAGATTTTGGGTAGCCTTGCACCTACAACCTTTTTCATTGAAAGAGGATATCTACCAAAGAAAAGTGGATAAAGGAACCTAGTTCACTTCAAGTCTATTAATGAAAATGTATGCATATTAAAGGTCATTTTGCCCTACTTTGCTATAGCAAACTGACCTCAACATCTAACAACTAACTTTCCTGCCAAGTATCAGTTATGATAGTTAAAAAAATTTGCTCCATAAGCTTTTCAGCAAGCATTTCCAACAACTTTTTGATGTATTCATTATTTAATTCAAATTTGAAATATTTTGAATTTAAACCAATGTATAATCATGCAACCTTGTGTTTAAATTCAAATTATGAAATTTGAATTTGTAAAAACCTATTTTTGTAAACCATCTGGTATATATTGAAGAAGAAGCTGGAAAACAATGAGCTTTTTGCACCTATCCCAGCTTTGTTGTTCCTGCCTTGATCCAACTCTCTAATCCTCCTTCTTTTCTTTCTATTGCAAGCAACCATGAATCATCACAATCCATCCAACATTTTGATATCAAAGCAAGTAGCATCCGTGGGCTCTAAAAGCAAACAAGAAAGAAGATGAGAAAGAAGAAAAGAAAGGAGAACTAGTCAGTTGTTATGTGAGGAGCAAAACACTGAGAGAACCCTACACAAAACCCAAGTCATATTGTAGTAACATGGCTTCCTCTAGTTTTTCTCTACTCCCACCTCTAAAGTTCACTAGGGAAAACTATTCTCAATGGATAATAATATTGAAAGGCAAGTAGCATCCGTAGGCCTTAAAAGCAAACAAGAAAGAAGAAAAGAAAGGAGAACTAGTCAGTTGTTATGTGAAGAGCAAAACACTGAAAGAACCTTACACAAAACCCAAGTCATATTGTTGTAACATGGCTTCCTCTAGTTTTTCTCCACTCCCACCTCTAAAGTTCATTAAGGAAAACTATTCTCAATAGATAATAATATTAAGAACCTATCTAAGAGTGTTTGATTTATGGAAAGCCACTAAAAAGGTATAGAGCCAACTCCTTTGCTTACCAATCCCTTTCTTACACAACTTAAATTCCATAGTGAGAAAACAACCAAACAATACAAGGTACTAACTTATATCCATTCAACTATATCTGAGACAATCTTTAAAAGAATCATACCCTATGAAATAGCCAAAGATGCATAAGATACGTTAAAGGAGGAGTTTTTAGTAGTGAAAAAACCAAAAACTTGCAACTCTTTAACCTCAGAGGATAATTAAAACTTCTGAGAATGAAAGAAATAGACACCATCAAGGAGTATGGTGATAGGCTTCTTGAGTTGATCAATCAAATTAGGGTTTTAAGAGAGGACTTCCCTAATAGAAACATTATGCAAAAGGTCTTAGTGAGCATTCTAGAAAGCTTTGATGCAAAGATCTCCTCTCTAGAAGACTTAAGATCTCAACTTTATAAGTTTGCTAGAATTGATTAATTCTCTTCAAGGTTAGGAGCAAAGAAGGCTCTTAAGGAAAGAAGAGCATATTGAAGGAGTTTTTTTCCATGAAGGAATAACCTAAGTCTTAAACCAAGAAGAGGTAGCAAGGTAAGTAGGAAAAAAGGTTAAAGGATCACCCTAAGTTTGAAGGTAGAAAATAATATCCACCATGTGATTATTGTAAAAAGACTACTCACATGTCTAGATACTATTAGAAGAGGCCTGATCTAGTGTGCCAAATTTGTGGCAAGAAAGAGAATACTAAGAGGATCTATTGGCATAAAGGGAAGTAGCAACAACAATAAGCACAAAAACCTCAACAAGCACGTAACTAATAAGGAACAAATGTTAGACAAGCAGTTATTTGTTACAGCAGCCAACTCCATCAATAAGAGTAACAGCACATGACTTGTTGATAATGGTTATACAAATCACGTGTCACTTAATTTATAACTTTTCAAAAGGCTCGATATGTTTTTTACAACCAAGGTGAAAATTGGCAATGGTGACATGATTCCAATAAAAGGGAAAGGCTATGTTGCCATGCACATAAATGCAAGTATCAAGTTCACACCTAACGTTTTTTATGTGCCTAGAGTCAATTATAACTTGCTTAATGTAGGGTACTTATTAGAAAGAGGATATAACTTAGTCTTCATAGACAAGGCTTGCCTTATTTCAAATGCCAAAGGTATTTTCTTGATCAAGGTACTATTTAAGGCAAAACCTTTCAATTGGAAGCAAGTAAGGTACAACACCTTGCATTACCTACACAAACACAAGGCACTGTGCTTTGGCATAAAAAGCTAAGCCACATCAACTTTGCTAGTTTGAAAAGAATGTAAAGAAAAGGACTAGTGCATGGTTTGCTTGAGGTAGTAAAACTCAAGTCTAATTCTTAGACTTGTCAACTTGGTAAACAGACCGGGCTACCATTCTCATATGGTACATCATTTAGAGTAAATGAGAAGTTGTATCTTCTTCACAGTGATCTCTGTGGTCCTTTGGATCATGATCCATAAAAGCCAGTAGGTACTGAGTCATCTTTATAGATGACTTAACTAGGTTTACTTGGATTTTCTTTCTTAAGCAAAAGTTTGAAGTGCCAACAATCTTCAATCAATTTAAGGCTTCGATTAAGAAGTAATATGCCTTACAAGTTAAGGCCATCAAGTTAGACAATGGCTTAAAATCTACATTTGACTTAATTAAGTAGATTTGTAAGGATGTGAAAATTCAACAATAGCTTATAACACCTTACTCATCCTAGCAAAATGGGGTGAGTGAGAGAAATAATAGATCTATTGTAGTCATGACCAAGTGCTTGCTTATAAAGAAGGGTCTTCCTAAATCTTTTTGGTTAGAGGCAATAGCTATCTTAGTGTACTTGTTAAGTATGCAACCTACCAAGGCCCTTACTAATTCCACGCCTTATTAGTGTTGGTTTGGCATCAAGCCATCTCTAACACACCTTAAGGTGTTTGGAAGCTTATGTTCTGCTCATGTACCTTAAACAATGAAAGGCAACTAGATCCAAGTGCTTCAATAGTTGTATTTGTTGGTTATAGAAATACAACACATACTTATAGGGTTCATGACTTTATCTCCAACAAAGTCTCAGTAAGTAGAGACTTAAGTTTTGATGAAACCTTGAGATGCAACTAAGGAAAAGCAGCTATTAAGGCTTATAAGAGCTTAACCTTAAGTTCTAGTCAACCTATGCCACTTGTACACCAAGAGTCTAACTCTTGAGAAGAGGATAATGACAACTCACCTGTTAAAGGCACTAGATCTCTCACAAATATACATGAGAGATGTAATATAACTCTTAAAGAACCAACAAGTTATGGTAAAGCATTAGTACTTCTAGGTTGGAAGCTATAATGCAAAAGGAGTTTCAAGCTTTGGAGAAAAACAACACTTAGAGTCTAGTACTAAGGCCACATGATAGAAAAGTCATAGGAGCTAAATGGATTTATAAAGTAAAGCTAAATGTAGATGACAGGTTGCATAAGCTCAAGGCTAGATTGGTTGCTAAGGGTTTCTCACACCTTTGTACCTATGGCAAGGGAGGTGCACCAAATGGATGTCAAGTCTGCCTTTTTAAATAGTTTGTTGCAAGAACAAATCTTTTTTGAACATCCACCTAATTTCATTCTTCTAGGAAAATAAGGTAAAGTATACTTACTAAAGAAAGCTCTTTATGGGTTAAGGTAAGCTCCTAGAGCTTGGTATAATAAGATATACACATACTTGCTTAAGATTGGCTTTATAAAGAGTGTGTTTGAAGTAATTCTCTGTGTTAAAATAGAAGTTGCTCGTGTTCTTTACATCTGCTACTATGTTGATGATCTCATGATCATTGGCGACAATAATATGCTTGTTCATCAAGTTAAAACAAAACTAAAGAAACAATTTGAATGATAGATTTAGAGAAGATGAAGCTTGAGGAGGCATTTGCACAGATAGACTCAATCTGTGCTTTTCAAACAGTTCTGTGAATAGAGGTTTAGTTAGAATATCTAAAATTTAATCTTTAGTGCCAACATACTCCAACAGAATTGTACCCTGTTCCACTTGATCTTTGATGAAGTGATACCAGATGTCAATATACTTGCTTCTCGAATGTTGAATCGGATTCTTACTGAGATCAATAGCACTTTAATTATCACAAAGTACACTCACTGGTAACTTCACTTCAACACCCAAGTCTACCAATTGTCTTAGCATCCATATCACCTGTGTACATGCTGTATAAGCAGCCATATACTCAGCCTCAGCTGTACTCAAAGCAACATTGTTTTGCTTTCTACTTAACCATGCAACACACTTTAAACCTAAGTAAAAGCTGCAGCCGCTGGTTGATTTTCTATCATTTATACTTCCTGCCCAATTTGCATCAGTGTATACTTGTAGTTTAATAAAATCCATGGCTGGATACCACAAGCCCATTTCCAATGTTCCTTTAAGGTACCTTAGGATTCTTTTCACTGCCAACACATGAGACTCCTTAGGATCAGCTTGGAATCTGCTGGCAGCGCACACAGCTTGCATAAGATCAGGCCTTGATGCCGTAAGGTACAGAAGGTTCCCTATCATCTTCCTGTACTCTGTAAGGCTTGTACTCCTTCCCTCCTGATCTTTTGTTAAGTTGTAGCCCACTGTCATAGGGGTACTCATAGATCTGCTATCCTTCATGTCAAACTTTTTCAGCATCTCTTTGGCATATGTCGTTTGAGAAATAAAGATACCTTCTTCACACTGCTTTATCTGTAATCCAAGAAAGTACGCCATTTCTCCAATCAATGACATCTCAAATTCCTCACTCATCTTCTGTGCAAAATCTTGGCATAACTCAGAGTGATCCCCTCTAAAGATGATGTCATCTACATATATTATGGTTATTAGCTGCCCTTTCTCTGAGTTGAACACATACAGGTTATTATCAACTGTACCTCTTCTGAAGTTCAACCTTCTCAAGTACACATCCAACCTACTGTACCATGCTCTTGGAGCTTGCTTAAGACCATACAAGGCTTTCTTCAGCTTGCACACATGTGTCTCATCCTCTCTGATTTGTACTCCATCGGATTGTTCAATATACACTTCTTCTTTCAGGAGCCCATTTAGAAAAGCAGATTTCACATCCATCTGATAGACTTTATACCTCTTGTGTGCTGCCAAAGCTAAGAACATTCTGATAGTTTCTAACCTTGCTACTGGTGCAAAAGTTTCATCAACATCTACCCTTTCTATCTAAGTATAGCCTTTACAAACCAGCCTAGCCTTGTTCCTCACCACCTTGCCATCTTCATTGTGTTTATTCCTAAACACCCACTTTGTTCCTATGACATTCTTATTAGTGGGTCTTAAAACCAGCTCCCATGTATCATTCTTCTCAATTTGATCTAGCTCCTTATTGATAGCTTTGACAGGTTTTGTCTTGAATAGCCTCTTTAACAGATTTAGGTTTAACTTGTGAGAGTAGAGTAGTAGCTCCCACCATTCTTCTTGTTGTTGTAACTCCTGCTGATGGGTCACCTATGATCTGATCTCCTTGATGAGCACTGGTCCATGTTTTCTTTGTCTTTCTTCCTTGCACTGTCTCAATTGCAAGAGGATCTCTTTCTTCATCTTCAGACTCACTCTTCTCTGAGTCTAAACTTACTTCTTGTTTCTTTTCTTCAGGTTGGTCTGATTCTTCATCTACATTGAAGTCATCTTCTTTATTGTCCTTAACTTCTCCATTTTGCATTGTTTTCCAGTTCTCATATATTCTCACATCACTGGAAGTGATCACTTTTCCCAGCTTATGTAAGAAAACTCTATAACCTTTTGTCTTTGCTGAGTATCCCACAAAGATGCCTTCATCAGACCTAACGTTGAATTTTCCCAAGTTTTGCTCTTTGTTCTTCATAAAACTTAGGCTGCTAAAGACTCTGAGATACTTGGCTGTTGTCTTCTTCCCACTCCATAACTCATATGGAGTCTTATCAGTATTGGGCCTTAGTAGAACTCTGTTCAGTAGGTGCATGGCTATAAATGTTGCTTCTGTCCAAAATCTTGTGTGAAGCTTGGATTCCAGCAGTGGAGTTCTTGCCATTTCAACCACAGCTCTATTCTTTCTCTCTACCACCCTGTTCTGCTGAGGTGTTCTCGCTGCTGCCATCTAATGGTGAATACCATGCTTCTCAAGGTAATCTTCAAAAGTTTCATTTGTAAATTCAGTGCCTTGATCTGACCTCAATACTTTGATCTTCCTTCCACTCTCATTTTCAGCCAATCTTCTGTATCTCTTGAAGCAATTCAGAACTTCTGACTTGTATTTGAGGTGCATGATGCAGGTCTTTCTAGAATAATCATCAACAAACAAGACGAAGTACCTCTCACCATTCAACCCTTTTATTCTCATCGGCCCACACAAATCAGTATGCACAATGTCAAGCATTGCATCAAAACTGAACTCTTTGGTCTTATATTACTTTCTGACATGTTTTCCTTCAGAGCATGCTGAGCAAACATACTCTTTCTCTCTCCTAAGGTTGGTAATATCTCTGATTGCATGAGTAGTGGTTAGCTTCCTCATGTTCTTCTGTGATAAGTGTCCCAGCCTTATATGCCAGAGTTGATTTTCTTCTTCTTTGGTGAGTAAACAACTGCTTGTCTTGTCTTCATCAATCACATATAAATTTCCAGATGTTCTCTTCCCGGCTACAACAGTATTGCCTTCTTGACTCTTTATCTGGCAACTTGTTTTTGTGAATATTACCTTATGGTCTTCTTTGCATAGCTGACTAACATATGTTAAATTATATCTGAGTCCTTCAACGTGCAGAACATCTTTCAGGTTTCCTCTTCCAATTTTTACTGACCCATGACCATTGATGTTGAGTGAATCATCATTGCCAAACTTGACTCTGCCTTCTCTTGATTTGTTTAGTTTTGATAATTTACTCTTGTCACCCGTCATATGCGAAGTGCATCCATTATCAAGAATCCACTGCTTATGCTTGCAGTCAGCTTTGAGTGTAATTTCAGCTATGTTAGCTACCTCCCTTTTAGCTTTATATTCCTTCTTTTGAACTAGCTGGAAGATAGCTTTCTCCTTTTTCTTAGCTTTGACTGCACCGCTTGTTTTCACTATGCCATTGAGTGCCTTCTCTTACTCAGGGAGAAGTGTCATGCATCTCTTGGCATTATGGTCATCCTGCCCGTACCTTTCACACTGTTCCAAGTTTGCCAATATAGCAAACTTGTTCTTTGAAACCACTAGTTTGGGCTTCTATCAACAATCCTTATCAGCATGTCCTTGCCTTTTATAGTATCTACAAGAACTCACGACATGTGTTCTCTTCTGAATTCTGTATTGTCTCCCCCTGTATGCAGCATCGTATCTTCTCAAGTTGGAGACATATATTGGCCTTCTCCACTAGTAGTTACTCACCTTATGACCCCAAACTCCACAATAAAGGCAATGACCTTGAAACTGCCTCTTCTTAGGTCTGATCACTGCTTGTCTTCTTCTATTCATCACTTGCTGTGTTGGCAAAGTAGCTGGCTTCTTTACTTGTGTGACTTCCATTTCAGTCACCTTCTTCTCCTTCTTCTGTTCAGCTGTAGCCCTCTGCTGCCTGACTTTCTTTTCTTCCTTTTTGTTTGCCACCCTAGGTTGCTTCTTTAGATCTTCTTTATTCTCAGCTATCTTCTTCTGAGTCACAACCTTCTCTTTCAACTTCTATGGCACATTCTTATTTTCTTTAGCTAATGTAGCCTCAGATTGCTGCACTTTCTCTACATTCTTCTCTCTTTTTTTAGAACTTGTTTCTCCTATCATTTCAAGCTTCTGCAAGTTCTCTTTGCTACTTTTGAGTTATTGCTGAAGTCTCAGCAACTCTTTCTCCATTTCTTCAATTTTTAAAGCCCTTGAGCCAAGTTTTACTGTGAGGTCTTCACATATTTTGATCTATTCCTTAAATCTTCTCTTCAAGTCAATATGCTCAGCCCTTATTTCATCGTTTTGACTTTCAGCTTCCTCAGACTTTACTTCAACTTGTTTTATATGGGCCTCCAACCTTCTTAGGGTTCTGCCCTTTTGATTATCTCCTTTAAAGCTGCTTCTAGCTCAGCTTCAAGATCTGGCTCTTCTTCATTAACTTCCTCTTCCTCTTCAGAGGTTGAGCCACCACCTTGTGCTGATGCCATAAAGACATACTCATCTGATGAGTCTTCATCTTCCTCCTCATCAGCTTCTTTTGTTTGACTCACATAACTCTTGAATGAGCCTCTCGTCTTCCTCTGTGGGTTAGCAATCTTCTTACTGGACTTCTTTAATTTGAATGACGATCTTCTCCATCTTGAATTTTGCTCATCATCACCATCCTCATCTTCATCATCAAGTTTCACTTTGCACTGAGAAGCAAAGTGTCCAGTCTACCCACAACGATAACATCTTAAGGACAACTGTCCTTTTCCCTTCCTAAACCCCTTTTTGAATTTCCTTATGAAGTAAGCCAATATTTCACCTTTACTTTCTTCCTCATCATCATCATTATCCTTACTGGATGATTCTTCCTCTTCTTTTATCTTTAAGTGTTTCATAGCTTTGAAAGCTGCCTCCTTTGATACCTTTGATGTTGAGGAGCTCTCAGTTGACTTTATTCTCATCTCATATGCAATGAGATTGCACTGAAGATCATGTAGGGACATAGAATTGAGATCTCTACTCTCCTCTATGGCTGCCACCTTTGAGGCAAACCTCTCAGGTAGAATTCTCAGAATTTTCTTCACAATCGATGAGTCCTTCTTATTCTTCCCATGACTTCTCAGGTTGTTTACAGCGTCAATAACCCTGGCGAAGAACTCTTGAACTATCTCATTCTTCTGCATTCTAAAAGATTCGTATCTCTCCTTGAACACTTGAAGCTTAGCCTCCTTCATTCTGTTATCACCTTCATAGACTTTCTGCAATCTATCCCATATCTTCTTGACAGATTTGTAGTCCATAACTTTAGCATACTCAGCATCTGTCAATGCTGAAATGATGACATTTGAGGCCTTCCTATTTATCTCAAACTGCCTTAACTCCTCTGGAGTTGGGTCTTTACCTTCTTCTGGAGCCATAAAACTCTCTTGTATGCATTTCACCACGTTCATGCCCATGGTTGCAAATACCACTTGCATTCTTACTCTCCACATATGATAGTTGGTTCCGTTGAAGATTGGAACCTTCTTGTTGTAAGTGGTGCTAGTGCTGGTACTGGCTTCCATTTCTCAGTATGTTGAACAAGTCAAACTTCTAGATCCCTTCAAACTAGTACACCAAGCTGTTAAACTTCAAACTGGTGAACTTGTGCTCTGATACCAATTGAAGTTCCCGACTTCTCCCTAAGATCTACTAGTTTGTGATACTGAGAGGGAGGGTGAATCAGTATCACCACAATTCGCAATTCACAGGTAAGTGAACAACTTCAACCTCTTCTTAAAAGTGACCTCTTTCTCAGACTTGACTAAGGTAGATTTATTGCTACCTACTAATCATAATAGTCCCCAAAGTCACCTTTCAGACACCTTACCTAATAGACAATTTAGATGTTCTTATTTAGGCCCTTGTTAGGTTATGGGTTGGCTGATACTTTAGCTACGTTTACAACTCAATTCAAAACACAGAATGTAAAGTAAATTAAGGACACATGAGATTTACATGGTTCCGTCAACGTGACGTACATCCACGGTGGTAAGGACTCTTCCTTACTGAGACCATCCACTATACTTGAAAATTCCAATTATAATGGATGTCTTAATCCTCTGCTCCTTTCACTATTGCAAATACTAATCAAGTACAATACAAAGAGTGTCACTTATTGTGTCTACCTTCTTTTAACTTGTCTTGCCTTTGTTGAATTGAAAGGCTGCTCCACTACCGCTTAGAAGATCACCACAAATACTAACCTCTCTTGAAGAAATCTGGAAATACATTGAGTTCTTTCTGATGTGTCGCCGAATTCCTTTTCTAGGTTGTCTCACATAGCTCCTGCTTTCACCGTCTCACGGTCTCACCCATCTCCTTGTCTCACAGCTCGCCTCACATTTCTGGTTTGCCATCCCACGTCTCACGCACATTTCTGGTTTGCACCCTTTGCTGGTCTCACACCTTATGCATGTTTCTGGTCTCATACCGTCCAGCCGGATCTCTTCACCATTCAACTGGATCTCTTCACTATTCAGCCAGATCTCTCTCACCATTGGTTTTTGTTTTTCTGTCTAACCCCTATTTTGCCGGATCTCTCACTGTCGACCAGATCTCTCTCACCGTTGGTTTCTATTTTTCCGTCCAGCCCCTGTTCTGCCGGATCTCTCAATTGCTGACCGGTGGTGTGCCGATTTGCTCAGTTGCTGACCGCTGGTGTGCTGGTAGTGTGCCGATCTACTCAATTGCCGACCACTGGTGTGCCGGTGGTGTGCCGATCTACTCAACTGCCAACTACTGGTGTGCCGGTGGTGTGCTGATTTGCTCAACTGCCAACTACTGGTGTGCTGGTGGTGTGCCGATCTGCTCAACTGCCCACTGTTGGTGTGCTGGTGGTGTGCCGATTTGCTCAACTGCCAACTGCTGGTGTGCCGGTGGTGTGCCGTTCCTCACAGATTTCTCTTTCTTGTCGGTGATGTACCTAGGTTTTCTGTCCGTTTTTCTCAATAGCCGATACGTCTCTTTTTTTGTTGTCTTCCAATGGCCTTTATATACTCTTCCATGAAACCCTAATAGGGCTTACTTGCGGCAAATTTACTGTCTTGCCCTTCCATGTGGCTTTTACGTTCTTACTCCTCCATGTGGCTTTTACCTTCTTGCCCTTCCATGTGGCTTTACTTTCTTGCACACTTAAACCTAGTTGACAACAATTACAACCCACACAAGGTTGTGGGAACAACAGAGTTGAATGCTTAGTTCCTTGGACTTACACATATTTATAGGTAAAATCATCTAACTAATTAGGAAAATATTCTAACTTAAATAAGAAAACACTTAATAACTAACTAAAAAATTATTCTAAAATATCCAAATAATTTGTATGCATCCTAAATAAATTAACTATAAGTCTAATTATACTAAAATATTATAAAATAAGTAAATAAATTATAAAATAATAATTACAATATAATTTATAAGAAAATAAAGAATAGTCCCTGTGATGTGTTTTACATCATTATGACAGTAGAACTTATAAAATAGAGAATTCTTTGGTTTCAAGGGGAGATCTATGGTGTGTAGAGGCATCAAATGCTTAATGAAGTCTTTCACCTTAATCATGAGCATATATTCAACAAAAAAGTTTTAAGGACATGAGATAAGTGAAAACAATAGACAAAATAAAATGTGTTTCATCAGTTACAATTGATGATTGTAATTTCTTAGTTTTTCATTTGAATCTTTTGTTGTTTGTTGTGTCTACTTATCCTTTATCCTCATAATTGAAACTATATGATAAAATGGAGAACAAAACATGGAAACTATAGTCCTCTAACATAATCTTGAGCACCAATGGTTAAAGCACCACCATCTTTGTGTTGGTCAAGGCTTAGGGCCAATTGAAGAGATGGGCAAGGTGGATCTTGTTCAAGTCTAATTAAGCTAATGTGATTTAAAGAAGTCACTTATTCTCTTTGTTGGCAAATCCTAAACTTATGGCAATTAGTTCTGGTAACTCATAGCCCAACTTTTCCATTTCTCTAGCATACTCTTCCATGATATGTTGGTTCATATCAGTAAATTAGATACATAAGGTAAATGAAATGAACCAAAAATAAATCCTTTCAGTATGAAATGTATTAAAGTTCAAGAAAATTATTGATCATGAATGTAATGAGATGGTTAATTAGCAAACAAGAATGATAGTGTAATGAAGTAGTTTGAAAACAAGAAAATTTAAAGAAATAATCTTTAGTTCAATGGGGTACTTAGGCACAATAACTCTTATGACTTCTTCATCTTCAGGATCATGTGAAGCATAGACAAGCTTTTGCAAAATGAAATCAAAGATCTATTTCCAATCCATAACATTCTTAGTTAGCGCAAATTTATTGTACCCCCTTTGTCCATTCTAGCTTCTCCTAGACTGATCATAAAACTTTCTTATAATATTCATGATCTTCTTTAACTTTTCCAAAGACACCCATATTGATAACTTGGAAAAACCCCTATTTTGCAAGGTGCTTCCAATCTTTTTAACAAGGCCATCAAGTGTATCAAGGTCAACAATAGTGCCATGGTTTTGGGCTTTGTAGAGATCAATTAAGGGGATTGCTTCAGCTTGAATTGTTTTAGGTTGAATGAAAGCTAGATCAATAATTTGTACAAATTACAAAGAGATAGAAGAAGAGAATTTCAGGGTTTAGAGAGAAGTTGGGAGGAAGACAACCATGGTAAGGTTGAATTCTTGTAGAAAATTCTCTAACCTTTTATCATATATAAGGGTATTATGACCATTTCATGGGTTTTTGTTATGATTGCTAAGGTTTGTTAATTATAGTAACTTTGTTTTCAAAAATGTAATTGTGTTCTAAATATAGGATATAAAATATAATTTTCTCATATTTTTAACTCCAAAGTTGCCCACTAGGCAGAAAAATTTGTTTTTTAATTTTTAAATAACATTTTGGCTTGTTCTAATATACTTTTAAAGTTCAAGCCAAATAAAAAAAATAAAAAAATGCATATAAAAAATTTTACAAAAGTTTTCCAAATTTTGGTAGGTTTTGCACCTAAACAAATTTTTAAAAACTAATTGTAAAATTTTATAAAAATTTAGAACTAATTTTTAATATATAAATAATAAGGTTGTCTAAGCACCTTGATTGGAACAAATTTTTAATATATATATATATAATAAGACTATTTAAGTGCCTTGATTTAAAAAAAAAATAGATGTGAAAATAAAGCTATTGGAGTTCGATTGATTACTAATATTGGAATACATTTGTCACACCGTGTCTTTGCAGTTGTTGTAATTTGATGGATGGTCCTTTTTGCTTCTTTCCTTGTAATTATTTGGTTTAAATTGATAAATGTTATTAAGCATGTTTGCATGCCTTTGATACTTTGAACCCATTGAATTCCATCAAGTAAATTATTAATTGATCTTTAGCTTTCCTTATAGGTATTCAATGGTTTAATGTTTAAATAATGAGACTGTTTTTTCATTTTTTGATAACAAGACTTTTCTTTTCATTGTAATGACTCATTTACATAAAATGAGGGTAAAATTAACTTTTGTGTCTCAGCAAAACATTATATTCATTAGAACAAGCATGTTTGCAAACCTTTGGTACTTGGACCCCATTGAGTTCCATCAA
This sequence comes from Rhizophora apiculata, assembly GCA_037832385.1. Classification (NCBI taxonomy): domain Eukaryota; kingdom Viridiplantae; phylum Streptophyta; class Magnoliopsida; order Malpighiales; family Rhizophoraceae; genus Rhizophora; species Rhizophora apiculata. The sequence continues at coordinate 582,161 of CM075434.1, read as the reverse complement.
GTAAGTGAATCTTTGATCTTAATTAGCTTTCCCTTAAAGATATTGAAAGGCTTAACTCTTAAACAATGAGACCACCTTTTCATTTTTTGATTTTATTTCTTTATGTATTCTTTGTATCTTCTTTTGATTAAAAGGAGTTTTAAGTTTCTGATGTAAATACTTATAAGTAATTTCATTAGTTAGAGAACTAATGAATCTTTCATCCCTTTTAATCTTTTTCTAAATTGAATCAATTTCTCTATATTGAAGAATGGAAGTAAATTTAAAGCTAATAAGCTTTTTGTTGATATCCACATTTATGTGTCATTATCTATTTTCTTTATTAGGTATAACATGTGTTAGAAATGATTTCCTAATATGAAATCTTATGATAGATTTTTAATCATCAAAAAAGGAATTTTTAAACATATACCATCATTATAAATAATGACTTATGATAGCTTGTATTTAATAACATGCTTACTCTAATCAACAGTGTTTAATACTACTGTTGTTTTTGAAAAGTATTTTAAAGGTATTAGTCCTTCTTAATACAAATTTAGAGTATTAGAGCCAAACCTAGTGAAGTATTTATTATAAGTTGTAGTTGAAACATAAGCCATGTTTTCATTTTTAGATGATGTGAGCCATGGCTAGGTGTTAAGTGCTTTTGGTGTAAACCACCAATAGTGATTCTATGACACATATGGATAAACTTTGCTGAAGCTGACACTCTAATAATAAAAATAAAGAAATTATCATTAATGAAAATATAAATGATATTTATCTTCATAATTGGAAACTATTATCATCCTTATTGTCACATATATATATTGAGTGGTAGTTTTTTCCTTTTTTTTTTTTTAATCTAAATCTAATTATGTTATTAAAACAATTGGAGAAGTTTTACCCTTATCTTAAGGTTATAATGATTTTTTTTTTCTTGCTATCCCAAGAACTTATTAGTTCACACAAGAAGAAATATGAATTTCTCCATGTTGGCATGATTTAAGTAACATTGAAGCTAGCCACATGATTAGGTTTAAATAACTCTACCATAATTTATGTTAGAAATTAAAGACATAATAGGTTTCACGACTCCTTATTAGGAGTAATAGAATCTAGTCTAAGTGATGGACCCATTTATTTTTCTTGTTACCCAGCTTTACTCTTTCTCCAAAATCCTATTCTCATGCATGCTTTGTGCTTAGATGTTAAAACCAAGGAATTCAATATGATGCATTCCTCAAAAAAATTTAAAAACGTGGGAAGATTGTTTGCTGCATGTAGAGTTTGCATATAATATGAGTGTTCATTCTACTATTAGTTACTCTCCTTTTGAAATCATGTATGGTTTAAATCCTTTGACTCCTTTAGATTCGATGCTTTTATTTGTTGATGATATGCTAGCTTAGATGGTGAACACAAGGCCAAAATGGTGAAGAAGTTGCATAAGAAGGTGTGGCAACAAATTGCAAAATGAACATAACAATATGTGTCTTATGCCAACAAAGGGAGAAAGAAGGTTGTATTTAAACCTAGTGATTGAGTTTGGGTGCATTTGCACAATGAGAGTTTCTTGGCTTAGAGGCATTCAAAGTTTTAGCTTAGAGGAGATGGTCTATTTCAAGTGGTGGCACGAATTAATGACAATGCCTACAAGTTGGACCTTTTCATTGAGTACAATGTGAGTGCAACATTTGATGTTTATAATCTTTCTCCTTTTGATGCAAGTAATGATTTGAGTATGAATCCTTTAAGGAGAGGGGAAATGATGAGATCTATTGAGAAGTTAATGCATGGAGGGCTTCTGAGGATCCATGGAGCATTTAGGAAGGGCCAATAAAATGTTCAAGAGCTAAAATAATGAAAGAAGCACTTAGCAAGCTAATTGACGAAATTAGTTCAAAAAAAATGGTAATTTAAGCTTGAAGGGTGGAAAAACATATCATAATGTGGTCCAAGGCCTTATTAATTTGATTGGAGTACTTAATGAGTCAAGGTTACAATAAACTCCACTTTTAAATAAGAATTTATTACAAAATAGGGCAACTCCTAAAACAAATAGGAGTAGATTGTTGTTAGCTTATTTACGAAGTTTGTCATTATCTCTAGGGTATGGGTTATTAATTTTAGCCCATAAATAAGTTTGTTTGCATTGTTAAAAAGAAAAAGAAAATGAAAAAAAAAAGTGAGACTTTTCTTCTTCAATTCTTTCAAGACTTAAAAACTTATTAAAAACTAACACTTCTTATTGCATTCAACCTAACTTATCACTCCTAAATCCCTTCTTTTTCTATAGTGTGGTGTCCATATCCATCTTTATACCTTATGTTTGTGTTCCTATAAGATGATTACACAATCAAGATGGAGGAATAGGGTTGCCATCTTTACAATTCCTTTAACATGGTAAAGCTTCTTTCCTTTGCCTTTATAAAGCATCACCAAAAGCATTACAATTTCTTATACTTTGGCCTTGTCTAGGTAAGAATCAAGCCCCCTTCTAAGGAAGGGTTGGCTACTTTTGTTCTTATTGCCCTTAGTGATTGCTGTCTTCTAAACTTTGATGATTCTCTCTTAGGTATTATAGAAACTAGCTTATGTTTTGGTCCAATGTACTTCAATTATTTTCTAGATTTCACAGTTTCTTTGCATGAAAGGAATATTCTTGATGTTCTTACCTTGTAAATCAAGCTTCACAACAATTTATTCATTGAAGGATTGATTCCACTAAGCCTAATGTATAAGATACATTATAAGGTTGTGAAAACACCATTTAACACCAAAGCCCTTTGTCACGGAGCCCATAGTGAAATAGTTTTGTGGGAAACAGACATATGCAGAACTAACCTCTAAACACCTAGGTATATCAAATGGCATAAGGTAAATTTGATTGACACATAGAAACTTACAAATGTTTAGTTCTGTGGGAAACAGACATGCGTAGAGCTAACCTTTAAACACATAGGTATATCAAATGGCATGAAGTAAATATGCCTAACACCTAAAAACTTGTAAACGTTTCAGCCCCAAAGCCTCCTTTGGCAATTAATGTCAATAGGATTACTTAGCATGGAGATGGTAGCATTAGCATATCTTTTGCTAGACATTCCACAAGTTCTAGATCTGAATCTAGTAAGGATGAAGATCTAGAAACTAAAATCTCAAATTATTTGCAATGTAGCATTTTTGAGAGAGAGCCATCTAACACTTATGCTCGAATTGGCAGTACAAGAGGTGTAGATTTATGTGGATAGGTCCCTTAAGCCACTTATGTGTCACCATAACAGGAATCCCCAGAATCTTCTAGAGCCTTAACATCACAGTTCTAGTTTCTTTTAAGCCTAAGATATATCTTAAGCTCCATATTTTGGAAAAATATTGTCATTTTAAAAAAAGTTTTAAGAAAAAAATTTTATGGCCAGCATAATGTTGAAAAAGGAGAATGGTTTTTTAAAAATTTTCAAAATGAGAAAAAATTGGAAGTTTAGCAAGATTATTATAAGTGGATGACTAGAAACAAAAAGCATGTTTTATTCTTTAATTAGTTTAATGTGTACTACTTTCAAGGGGTATGAGTACTTGTGATCATCTTTCATAGAGGGAGATGAATTACACACTCAAATCTAATCATAACAATGTGAGTTATCGAATAGCTTAAAAATAGAGTTAGTTCATCCTATATCATGTGAAATTCAATTTAACCACAAAGGCTCTTTTATTTTTATGTCACAATTCAAAGTATGTAAAGAGCATGAAAATTTTTGAACAAAAGATATACAAAAGCTTATTAAACAAAATAATTATACAAATAAAATTTTACAAACAATTGCAACTAACTCTTAAATGTGGATGCCACTGTTTCAAGTTTTTCAATTTCAAAAGAAATTTCAAAATTTGCTGCCTCTACTGCAGAGTTTTTAACAAAACCTATTTTTAAACCCTTTCAAATTTCAAGTACATCAACAAATGAATTTCAAGAAGCTTTAAAGGAATCTAAACTTAGAGTATCAACAAGCAAAGAACTATAGACTTTGATTGCATTTAATGATGGCTCATCTCAAGCTTATGTGTTAGACACAGAATCACTAAAGGTATAACATCTCAAAGTAGAACCACTAAGAACATCTTCAAAGATGTAATATTTCAGACCCATGGCTCTTGACCTTGCTTTTGAAGAAAAACCACTTTTCTTCATACAAAATAAAGTTTTAATTCAATTTATGAGTCAAACATTGATGGATATTCTAAACATCAGATTCTAAATCTCCTTTAACAAATAACCATTGTGTTCAATGCATATAGAACCTATAGCCATACCTCTGACCATGCCATTGCTATGATCCTTGTTGTAGGATTCTTAAGATAGCTCAAAGGCTGGTTAGATCACATACTCACTTCAACTAACCATGATAGCATTTTTCAAGCTATCAAGAGAGATGTTCATGGTGAATCTCTCCTTGATAATAACCAATAAACAATCCCTAATGTTGTGGCAAGTCTTATCTTTGCCATAACAAAGCACTTTATCGGTGATCCATCTCACCTAAAGGATAAGAATGTTAAACTCTTATCCAATCTTAAATGCAAATATTTGCATAATTTCTGTTGGTACAAAATTATGTTTCTAATGTGTGTCATGCAGTAAGATGGTGTGAATCAAGTTTTCTAGAAAGAAAAGTTTTTGGTAGGATTACCAAGGCTACTCAGTGATAAGATAAGATCTTAACTGCAAGCTTAGTATAATGGTTAAATTCCTTATCATAAATTGGCTTATGGTGAATTGATAAGCTTTGTCTAGAAAGAAGGACTACAGATCTGTATAGATCTGAAGCTCCAAAAATAGATCAAGTGGGAACAAAAGTAGACTTAGAAGGAGTTAGGATCCTTTTGTGCCTAATTTGATGATAACCTCTATCATAAAGAAAAGAGCAAAAGAAAGCATAGGCCTAATACCAAATTAAAAAATCCTTTTTACTTAAAATCTATGCCTCATGAACACCAATAATCTTCTAAGCCCAAAACAACTTTTAGGCCTAAACCTAATAAGCCTAAACAAACAAAAGCCTAGACATCCAAATATGTTTGTTATAATTGTGGTAAGCTTGGTAACATGTTCAGATATTGTAAGCTTCATAAAAAAACTCCAAGCCTTTGAATTTCCTGATATTGTTCAAGCCTAACTATTGGCATTGTTGGTTGAAACCTCAGTAGCTAGTACTCTTGAACTATCTTCTATGGATGAAGCTAGTCTCTGAGTTAATGAACTTGAAGCCTCTTCTGAAATAAGGTTAGAAGAGAAAGTGGTAAGCATCCTAATGTGTGCTCAAGTGCAAATCCTTAAGGTACTTGATACGTTAGGAAATGATCAAGACAAAGCCCAATTTATAGAAAAGCTCTTAGAAAGCCCATCAACTTCAAAACCAAACCCATTACTTTGGTCCATCCAAGCTCCTTATAATCTTAAGGATGTTCTAAAAGGGTTTGACCAATTGCAAACCAAGCCTCATCTCAACCATGGACTGATCAGTACATAGCCATGGTGAGAGAGATTAAATGTCAGGTTAAAGAGTTGCCCTATCTCCATATAAACAATCCCAGCCTACCCAAAGTAGTTGAGATTAATATGTCTAAATTATAATATGGAGGGATTTTGAAACAAGTCAAGGATCAACATGAACAACTTGTTTGTTTCACATTTAAGCATTAGAATGACTGTTAAAGACAATATTCCACCATTAAAAGGAAATTTTGACAATTGTTTTATGCATTTCAAAATTTTAGCAAGATTTGCTAAATCAAAAATTCTTATTATGCATTGATTGTTAAGTAGCAAAATTAGTTGTACAAAAAAATGTTCAAAATATTGAATCCAAATAGATTTTTGCATGATGGAATGAAATTTTTGAGTGTTTTTGATTTTAAAATCGAAAATAATTGAGGTTCTTCACATTACTTACCATATTTTGTTACAAGACAATTCTTGTAAGGAACAGGAACCTCAACCTCAAAACAAGCCCAAAATGCCTGAGAAAACAAAGAAAGCGCAAGAGGAAAAGACCCAATCAAAAGCATAAGTTGACATGTTTGGCTTAGAAAGCCAAAGCTTAAACCTTTTAGGTTCCCAAAACATTCCAAGCAAATGAAAGCAAGCCACTAATGACTCTTTTAACTCTTTAGCCTAAAGCATGCCCAATATTAAAGCCTTAAGCCTCAAAATCCAAAAACTTATATAAAAAAATGAAGAAATGAAGAGATGATCACATTATCTAGGAATTAAACTATTTAATATTGATACTAAAAGCTAATCAAAATCAATGACTTCTTTATTTAATAGAATTCAATGGATTTAGAGCACTAAAGGTGTAAAAATGTGCTTCTTCCAATGAATACAATGTTTTTTACAGACATAAAATTTAATTTCCTCATCATTTTGTGTAAATGAGTCATTGTAACAATGGAAGGAGAGTTGTTAGTTAGAGCTAAAGTGATGGTGCCATTATTTAGGGTTTTAGACACTAAATACATATAAGAAAAGCTAATCAAGACCACTTATACCCCTTTTTTAACGAAATTCAATGGGTTTAGATTACCAAAGATGTGGAAACAAGCTTGTTGGAGTGAATATAGTTGTTGTTGGATGGCAAGCAGTTGAGAACAATAATTCAGTACCTGACTTACCCATAACTTCTTCTAAAATTAGCTCAAGAACTTTGTTTCTTGTTTTGAAACAATGCTCTGAGGCATGCCATACAATTGTACCTTTCTAAAGAATAATTTAACTACATTATTTGTATCATCAATTTTAAGGCATAGGATGAATTGTGCCATCTTTGAAAACTTGTCAATAACAACAAAAATAAAATCCTCACCCTATTTTGTTTGTGGTAGCCTCAGCACAAAGTTCATTGATAAGGAGTGTAGATCCATGGATAAAACTTTAGATTTGGCCTATTTGCATGTTATGCACTTCATGTTCAACTAAGACATGTAGAGTTTTTTTTAACTATGAAATGACCTATTAGATCATCTCCCATGTGCTGCTCTCACAACCAACTCCCTCAAGGAACTCATAAGCACATGTACTTTCCTTAAATAAGTAACCCTCATGCCCATAAAATTTCCTATAGGCTAACTTCTTACATGTCATATACACATTAGCAAAGTTAAGATCTTTCACATATAAATCTTTAATATATTCAAATCTTAGCAATTTTGCACTAAGTATAAAGATAAGGGCATATTAGCAATAATGCATCAACTACCACATTCCCCTTACCTTGTTTATATTTGATGATGTAGGGAAAGGTTTCAATGAATTTGACCTATTTGGCATGTCTCTTGTTCTCATCATTGTGTAAATGAGTCATTATAATAATGGAAGGAGAGTTTTTAGCTAGAGCAAAAGTGATGGTGCCATTATTTAGGGTTTTAGACACTAGATACATATAAGAAAAGCTAATCAAGACCACTCATACCCTTTTTCTAATGAAATTTAATGAGTTTAGAGTACCAAAGATGTGGAAACAAGCTTGTTGGAGTGAATATAGTGGTTATTGGATGGCAAGCAGTTAAGAACAACAATTTATTACCTAACTTACCCATAACGTCTTCTAAAAGTAGCTCAAGAACTTTGTTTCTTGTTTTGAAATAATGCTCTAAGGAATGCAATGCAATTGTACCTCTCTAAAGCATAATTTAACTACATTGTTTATATCGTCAATTTTATGGCATGGGATGAAGTGTGCCATCTTTGAAAACTTGTTAATAACAACAAATATAGAATCTCTACCCCATTTTGATTATGGTAGCTTTAGCACAAAGTTCATTGATAAATCAACCTAGGGTTGGTTAGGTATGGGTAAAAGAGTGTAGAAGCCATAGGGTAAAACTTTAAATTTGGCCTATTTGCATGTTATGCACTTCTTACACACCCTATTAACAACTTGTTTTATGTGTAGCCAAAAGAAATGTTCAACTAAGACATCTAGAGTTTTTCTAACTTTGAAATGACCCATTAGATCATCTCCCATGTGCTACTCTCACAACCAACTCCCTCAAGGAACTCATAGGCACATTTAATCAATTTTCCATCAATAAGTAACCCTTATGCCCATAAAATTTCCTAAAGGCTAACTTCTTACATGTCCTATACAAATTAGCAAAGTTAGGATCTTTCACATATAAATCTTTAATATATTCAAATCCTAGCAATTTTGCACTAAGTATAGAGATAAGGGCATACTAGCAAGATAATGCATCAACTACCACATTTCCCTTACCTTATTTATATTTGATGATGTAAGGAATGGTTTCAATGAATTTGACCTATTTGGCATGTCTCTTATTCAACTTCTTTTGTTCCTTCAAGTGCTTTAAGGATTCATGGTTAGTATGGATGACAAACCCATTAGGCCAAAGGTAGTGCTACCATATCTCCAAGGGCGATACCAATGCACACATCTCCTTATCATAAGTGGGATAACTAAGGATTACTCCACGTAGCATTTCACTAAAGTAGGCAATTGGTTGAATTCTTGCATTAAAATAGCTCCAATGCCAATACCTAAAGCATCACACATAATCTAATAAGTTTTTGCAAAGTTAGGTAAAGTAAGCGAGGGTGCAAAACTAAATTTTTCCTTGATTAAATTAAAAGCCTTATCTTGATCATTACTTAGCTTAAAAAGACAATTAATCCAAATTGAAAGAATTAGAGTTTACAACTAGATGATGAATTGTGGCCTATAGGATAGCTTACAAAATGCTTATAGGAATGTCACCCTATTAGTTAGTCTATGGTATGTCATGCCATCTTCTAGTGGAGTTAGAACATAGAGCTTATTGGGCAATTATACAATGCAATGTGAAGATGGATGAAGTGAATGAACAAAAGAAGTTACAATTATAAGAGTTTGAAGAGATAAGTAATGATGTATATGCGAGCACTAGAATTTACAAAGAGAAAATGAACACCATTTATGATCAAAAGATTTCAAGGAAAAACTTCATTTCTAGACAAAAAATCCTCCTCAAACATGCAAGGCTTAAACTATTTCTGCATAAGTTGATCTCTTAGTGGGTTTGTCCTTTTGTTATCATTAATGTTTTCAATCACAGTGTAGTTGAAATAAGTAACTTAAAGATGGACAAGGTGTTTAAGGTGAATGGTTTTAGGCTCAAACTTTTTTATGAAAGTTTTTAGGTGTAGAATGTTGAAGTGATAGAATTAGAAGATCCAATCTATGATCACTAAGGAAGCATGTCATCGGGAAAACAATGTTAAACAAAGGCTCTATTTGGAGGTAACCCATGAATAAATAAGGTTTTATTTCTTTACTTTTTTCTTTTTATTTATGTTTCAAATAACTTTCCATTACATTCAACTTTACATTAGGGAAAATAAAAATTTTAAGTGTAGGGAGAGGTTGAGGTAGGATTTTTTTTTAAAGTTTTCATGAAATAGTTATCATACAATTGTTATGTTTTAGAATGCTTTGTGATACATGAGTATGAAATTAGGTTATTTTTATGATATATTGCTTAGTTTATGATGTTAGCAATGCCTTGTAAAATAAGAGTAAGTGTATTTGATTTTTTAATACTCAATTAAAAGAGTGCTTTTGGAGAAGTTGTGTAAGTTTTGTGATGAAGTATGGTTGAGAAGTGTGTGGTTTGTCTTGGAACTATTCTTCTTAAGCTAGTTCTAAACTTGGGTTTAAGTAAATAGGGTGGTAAAAAAAAAATGCAAAGTTTAATTTTACTCTACTATTAAAGTTGCCTAGTTACAAAGGGTACTTCACAAAAAGTGTTGACACTCCCATTAAATGGTGACTTTAACTTAAGCATGTAAAACACCTTGATGTATGTTTCCTAATTTCTAGGTATGTCTTAAGGAAGAATATCTATTTTATGTTTTACTTTTCTACTTTTATAAGGGCTTGTACCAGTAAAGAGGAATGGTTAATAGGTGAACTATACATGACTTGGTTGTGTTAGTTGTGAGACTTGCATTAACTAATTAAAGGCAATTATGGATAGAGAGGAAGAGATATAAGTATGCTTGTTGTTATTTTATTCAACATTGTTGCATTTTAAAGTTAGGTGTGTATGTTAGTTGAAAATTGAACATAATGAGCTTGTGCATTGCAATGATTTTCTAAGGTATAACTAGAGTACATTTTATTATTCTTTTGAGTTGACTTTATTTTATTCAAAGATGTGTGAAATTTAAGTGTGGGGGAATTTAATGAGTACAAATTTATTATGTTTATTCTCTTTCACAATTAGTTGTTTTTAATGAATGTTATACCTATTTAAGATGATTAGTTTTTTTTTTTTTTTTGACTACAGTTTGTTTTAAGAAAGTTTTAAGAATATATGCTTTTAGTGGGAAAAATTTTAGCATTTTTCTATTTTGACCTTTGTTGCTTGTTTTAAGTTTTCCTTTAACTTAGAGGTTTAGATTGGGAAAGTGGTCTTTAGTGAAGTCATAGTAGACATCTCAAATTTTCCATATAGAGGTCAAGAGTCCTAATCCAAGTTTGTTTGGGCCTTGAGATGTTACTTGAAAGATAAGGTAGAAAACTAAAGTCTCATCCAAATTGAAGTAGGATTCTTATTTGAGCACTCCATTATTAAATGGGCATAACTTGAGATTTAGATGTCTAAATCATGTGATTGAGTACACATTCAAGCTTGCAATTGTTATGAACAGACCCAAACCCAAATTGGTTGTTTAATGGTTCAAAAATATGGAGAAGTCACTTTAGAATCTATCATAGGTTGGACTAAGTTGGTCTCAATTTTTAGCTTAAAATTTGGGCTCTTGAGCTTTGTTTTAGGCAAGTCTCATTGTGTTTGAAAGCTAAAGAGGAAAACTACAACTTTCATGATTAATTGAAATCCTAATTCTATCTATATCTAGTTTGAAATGAGTTTTGAACCCATAAATGAATTACGGAAGATTAAGGAAACCCTAATTCTTAAGGGTTTGATAGTAACTACTATGTATGGTTTATTTTAGGATTAAATAACCTTCTTTTCTAAGTAGTAAGAGAGATGGAGACAATCAAACAATCACTCTAGAAGGAATTCATTTTTCTCATAATGTGTACTTAGGCTTTTTAATAGTTTTAAGAGATTTCAAAACTTTTGATACTGTATTAGTATAGATAATTCTAGTTCATTGTTCTCTTTTCATATGAAATTATTTAAGTTACACTAATTTAATGGTTAAATAATTTTCTAATCAATTAATTTGGTTAGGCCTAATGAATTGATTAAATAAATATTAATTGTTGGAATTAAGAATTATGATCCATTTTCATCCTCTTCCTAATCATTAAGTAGTGAATAACAATAAGGGATTATGGAAAAGTTTTCATTTTATTGTCATGAATAACTCGATGTAGGATAAATGATTTGAACTTGTTTGATTGTTACTTTTATTAAACTATTTTCCTAGTTCTTAAGGCTACTAGTATATTACTCTAAGGAGCTTATTCTATGGGCATAATGATTAAAGTCTAAATAAAGAGTTTATTTTGCTTAGTGAATATTTAAACTTTTGTTATATGGGATTGATAGTTTTATTAGAATTGAAATAATATTCTAGGTAATCAAATCATTAAATATTATAGTTGCGAATGAACCTAGAATTGAACATTTAGTATTCGATATTTCCATAACTTATTTTATTTTATTGGTTTCTTTATTTTATTTGTTACAAAATGACAATTCAAGTTCCCCCCTAATTATGTTAAGGTTTTTAATTTTTAATTAATTAGTAGTGAGTTGATAACACTCCTTATGAGATCGACTCTTGCTTACATTATCTACTATTGAATAATTGAGAATAAGATATTAAATTTTTGATGTCTTAATGTTAACTACCACTTTGTCTCATGCAAAGTTCATGTCTTTTCCATTAATTAATTGAAGGGTTGACATCACTTAGCCAATGTTTTGAAAATTGGACTAAACTAGTCAGTTAAACCAAAAAAAAAAAAATGAGAATCAACCCAAAGTTGGTTGAGTTAGCTCTAAAACTTATGGCTTTGTGAACCAACTAAAGACTAATGACTTGACCAATTTGACCATAAAATGGATAAACAATCATAGTCTTCTTGATTTGATTAGTTAAATTAGTAGTGATGTGGTGGTTTTAAGAGTGCTACATCACTAAAATAATGAGCAAAAATCATCTAACACATGCATAAGGGTAGCATCAAAACCATGATTTCATGGGAAGCATTAAAAGCCCCTACTTATGAGTTGTTATGGTTAAAAATTTTATTTATTATGTACTTAACACTTAATAGTGCATGGAAAGGCATTATGGGGTCTTATTTACATTCTTTAATACATTAACTATGTTATTATTTTTGTTTTATTATACATTAATTTATAAATTATATTTTGTTAAATATATTAATTATAATAACGTCAACGTATATAAAAATTTATATCTTACATATTATTATATTTTACAAAATAATATTTTGTATATAGAAATTAATTTTTATATATTATTATCAAATATCAATTTAATTTATAGTTAAACCAACTAAATCTTAACTAACATTTTTAGTTCAATGATTGGTTCAGTTCTCAAAACATTATGCTGAGCTATATTAGAGATGAAATGTTAAATGTAGGTCAATCTTCCTCATAAATTTAATAATTGATGTAGAATTTTAGGTCTAACATCTTTTGCATTGGCTTAACCTTCAATTGTTCAATTTCAATATAACAATGTTGCACAATGAAACCAAGAAACTTTCTTGATGTGACCCTAAAGGCACACTTAAGTGAATTCTTCTTGAGATGATATTTTCAGAGCTAGTCAAAGTCCACTTTAAGGTCCTCCAAGTGAACCTTAGATTCTTTGCTTTTACCACAAGGTCATTAACATATCATTTTACAATTTTATGGAGCACATTGTCAAAAATCTTTTGCATGGTATGATGATATGTGGTGCTAACATTCTTTAACCTAAACAAAATGACTTTGTAGTAGTATATATCCTTTGATATGCAAAATTTTATGAGTTCCTTATCATTTGGAGCCATCATAATTTGCTTATAGTTGGAGGAACCATTTATGAAGGATCATGCTTCATGGCTAGTGGTTGTATCACCTATGATTTCTATTATAGGCAAAGGAAAGTCATCCTTTGGTTAATACCTTTGAATTCAACACACACTTTGCTATATATTCTTCTTCCTTATAGAGACAATAATTGTTATCCATGTTGGGTAGGTGACCTCTAGGATGAAGCAAGCATTGATCAATATGTTGACTTCTTCCTTAATTTAAGGAGTCAGCTTTAGGTTAAACCATCATTCTTTGATCGGACAAATTATGTTCTTCACTACTAAGTGATGTATTATGATCTTAGGGTCAAGTCCATGCATTTCCTTGTAACTTCATGCAAACACATCCATGCATTGACTCAATAATCAAACATATTCCTGTTTTTCTTATAATGTGAGCAAGGTGCTGACAAAGGTAGGATAATGTTTTTCTAGAGAGCCAAAGTTCACCTTTTTAAGTTTATCTACAGTGGCTTGGTCACCATCCTCTACTTTTCTATTTAATAAGTCTAACTCAACCTTTTCATTGATTATGATGTGGGGAGAGGAGAACTAAGCTTCCTTCTTATTGATCATAGTGACCATAATGGTACATGCATCAATTAATCAAGCCTAAATCTACCATGTAATCTACACAAAGTGGCTTTAATTAATAACCTAATATAGGCTTAGACTTGGAAGGTTAGGTAGTGGCACCATTATTGCATTCCATTGAGTGTGTACCCATTGTGTTTGGGTTTGTGAAGTCATACCATGCCATGGCTAAGAGTTTGTATGTGATAGGATTAAACCCTTTAGAGTATGTAAACCATCTTTTCTCTATAAGTAAACCATGTTTGATTTCCCCCTTAACTGGCCTAATAAAGCCTTTTAATAGTTTAGAAGTAAAAAATAGGTCACACTTTGATGATGGTAATAAATGTGTTGCCTTCTAATTGTGAACCTCTTTTAGTTTAAGTTTATCATTGATGTGATCCATGATGATATGGAAGTTGTCCAAGATTGTGTCATTCATAATTTTGGGTTAGTTACTTATTCAAGGGCCAAGAATCTTCAAACAACCCTATAATTGCTTCTTAAGGAGAATATAACATGTACGAAGAGTCCAAATGCCAAAGCAAAAGAGCCTACATTGATCACATTTCTTACTTACTTGGAGGATCAAGAATGAATGGGTATGCTTGGATTAGAGTGATTATAAGAGTTTATTTCCATTTTATTTTTTCTTATTTTGATTAGTTTATTTTAGTTTTGGCTTTTAATTAATAAGGGTATAAAACCCAACACATATGTGTTTATTTCTTATGCTTTAAGTTTTATTTTATAACTTATTTTCTAACTAATTAGTTACAGCCTTAATTTATCTATTTTATAGCTGTCTTATCTACCTTTTAACATTATTCTCTATTTAATAGATTAAGAAACATTTTGGAAGATAAATTTTGGAGAATATTGTTAAAAGTGCAGTTTGCAATTTACTCTGATTCTTATCTAAGTAATTTATTCTTTTAGTGGAAACTCAACAACTAATTCTTGTCACTTTTTCTTCCTCTATCTAAAGATGTGACAAATCAAAATAGTTTTGTCTTGTTTGTGGTGAATATCTTATCAAACAATGTACTACTAGTTTCTCTTTTTATTTTGTTTTTATTTGTCAAATCAAAAATTACCTTAAACAAAACAATTATTACTTTAAATTTTCCCAATTACAAAAAAAAAGTAGGTCTTTGATTCTTGGGCATATAAACCATGCTGCTCATTTTGTTTGAGATTGGTGCAATGAGAGGAAGGATGTTATCAACGCCATTATTTTAATATCTAAGGAACTTAAACTTAATACTATAACTCCATTTCAATGGACCAAGGGTGTCCTAGTAACATTTTGTATATAGGGCTTGCATTAATCACATGGAATAAAGTGCAAGAAATAAAATCATTAATGATAAATCATCAAGCTATTTTTTTGATAATTCATCCGTGTTGTGTTAACCTTTTTCATGGTAGACTTTAGAATGCTGTTGATTACTAAGTCATCTTTAATAAGGATATGGACCAATCTTTGCTTCTTCACATATTCCAACACATAGAGTGATCGATTATGGGTTTGGAACCTCAAAAAGGATCCTCATCTAAGAATGCAATGACAAAGTAGCTTATGACATAGATTTAGTTTGTTGGTTGTCTATTGGACTAGGTTCATTTGGAGGGAGAGATTCCATAAAGCTACAAAGGGCCATGCTAACTTGATTTTGCAAGGTTGCAAAAATATTACAAAACCAAGTATGGTTATGGGTTAGCAAAAAGACTTTTAATAGATTTTGATACTTTCTTTAATATAGACTTATTGTTGTTGTGTTGTTCATTCTTAAATTCACCTTTGCTGATGAATACCATGTTGATAGAGATAGTTTGCATGGCAACAAAAGAGTCTTATGAGAAAAATCCATTAGTAATAAAATAGGGTTGCCTTTGTTTCACTATATCTTCTTTATTAGTGCTTACATTTCCTCTTAGGGCCTTCTGGGAGTCCACTTCTTTAGTTGAGATGGATAATACCTCCTTATATATTGTTTCTTCCTTCATGGAAGAGTAGGTTTTGATGGCCTTAGTGATTCATAAGACTTGCAAGGAATTACTAAATTCTAGTCCTCCTTAACATCTTTATGAGCTATTAGGTCTTTAGGTGGACTCAATAATACTTCACCTTTCTTCCTTCCTTTCTACCCCTCCATTTTGCTTTTGAAAGTTGACTATCCACTACCTATTCCATCATCAAATGTTGATGAAAAGACCCAAACTTCGTGAAGAGTTGGTATATTTGGATTGTCACACTTAGGCATTATGAGATATACATAGACTTTTATAACATCTTGGTCACCCATAAATAATACATAGATTGCCATTTCTAGAAATTTTGTATTATCTCCTACATCTCAGGAAATAGTTGGTCTTGTTGACATGGTGGTCTATGATGTTTGTTATGTGCCATCTTGGCTAAATGGTGCATGCTTCTAGGCCTCATTTCATCTTAAGAGAAAAGGATGAGTAATGGCACAAAGTATCTAAATGAAATGAATTACACAATATCTTTTGGTGCACATTAGGCCTTAGATATCTTGGACCTTATAAAAGTATAAGATATTATTTACTTGAATTTCAGAATGATTGATTACTTAAAAGAAGTATAAAGAAATCTTTAATTGTACATTCAGATTATGGAAGAGAAGATGGAAGATATTATATTTAATGTCATGTTATTCATTTCACGTGCAAAGAGATATTACTATTACATCAATAACTTTACATAACAATATTCATCAAAAATCTGTAAGTAATCCAACTTTTGAGAGATTTGATCAACATCCCAATGTTTTACCACTTGATATCTTTCTTGATATTAGGAGAATTTGACAAGATGAATTCTACGATGATAATAGAATGATAGAGATGATTTTTATTCATAATCCTACTGAATTTTTTTCATAATATTTTTACTACTATTATCAAACAATATGTAACTTTGAGTAACAACACTTTTGATCTCAGTGCTTTTGTTTATATTACTTTTATTTACAATACTTTATTTTGTAAGATTGCCAAACGGGGCTGTAGATAATTCACACTAAATTATTCCTTCAAATGCATTATTTGTCATGTTTAGTTGTTTTAAACTTACATTCCCAATGAAGTAGTGAGGAATTTTTTTTGATATGAAGTTGCCACTAATTTTCACTTAGTTACAAGTATCGTAGTGAAGTTATATTGGACTTTGTGTTTGACATTTGACTACTAAATTCATTGTTTAAGAGTATCAAATATTTCAAATTAGAGGATTTTGTTAACAATGTATTTGAAACTTCCAACAAAATCAACCTTTTTTTTTCGATTTTCCAATCAATATTCATGCATACGACAATGATTTCAAAATGAAACAAGCAGTACATATATATATACACCAAAAATGGAAAAGTAGTTTATTTTAACAATGATTCAGCAGCACCAACTCATCAATACTTCATGCAAAATTCAACAATCACAATGAAGATTTGCACATGTAAGCATGTGCAATGAATTAAAATCTTGTTGTGATCATAAGGTTTTATGGATGAGCTACATGCTAAGGCACAAAGGGGGTACATTGGCCATCGTCACAAAAACAGGTTTGTCAAAGTTTCTAACAGAGTTGGTAACTCCAACTCAAACACACACACGGAGCCTCCACACATGCTCATTGACAACCTTCATTAGGCAATGATCAATCTAATTCTTAATCTCTATGAATGCCTCACAGGCAAGTTGTCTCTGGGGTGCTTCATCCATGTTGGTTTGCTACATAGCATGAATCATCTACCAAACTAGTGGCCATGCATTTTCATTATGATATGAATTTTTTTTTCCAATTTATAAGCCCATGAAAATAAAATATCCAATTCCAACTAACAAATGCAAAAGGTCAATGCAATTGGAGAAAGAAGAATATGTCCTAACAAAGAGCAAATCAAAAGTGAAAAAAAATAGTCCAAAATTGATATCTATTTTAGTGGTAGTCCCTAAACATGCACCAAGACAATACCTAACAAGCTGCCCTTTGTGCAGATCTTCATCAATATTTGTCTTATTAGTATCGCCAATGGCCATGAACAGCATTTCCTGTACGTCGCTGCCACTTTTGCCACCACCAGAGGGGTTGTTTCTGCCGTTGTTGTTGCTGCCCGATGACCCTACTATCACTAATAGTATTGTTGTTCTTGTTAGCATAATTAACAAGAATAGCAAGACATAACCGCGTGTAAATAAGTTAAACAGAAACTGGAGATTCCCTGGTTAACATTAATTGATCCTTGCTGCTAGTTCCGTAAATATTATTTTTAAAGTTTTAGGATCAAGATTTGAAATTTAAAATTAAACTTAATTATTTTAAATTTTTCTTAACAAAAAATTTATACTCGCACCACAAAAATTAATATTAATTTAAATTAAAAATTAATTTAAAATAAAAATTTATTATAATAAAAATTTAATTAAATTTAATTTAAATTTAATTATTTTAATAAATTTAATTAATTATTTATATATAATAATATATAATTTATTTTATTTTTATATTTTTTAATATAAATATTTTCTAATATTTATTATATATTTATTTTATCCATTTAATAAAATTTACATATTTACTGTAGGTGGTATCGGAGCATCCTCAATTCAAGAGTCGGTATAATTTTTCCAACAGTGTGTCACAGCCCAGTCCCAAACGTTCCGCACGTGTTTAAGCCCCGGAGAGTGATTCCGATAATCGAGCTCCACGGACCTGTTCCCGGAACGCGCCCTGTTGAAATCCTTCTGAGATTCCACCCACTGCGCGTACTTGATCCACATGCACGGTATTCCATTTGATGCGCCGAATCTGATCCTCCGCTCCTGCCGCCTCCACTGCAGCACAATTTTTCATAACCGCCGCCTTCTGCTGCTGCTGCTGCTACCTCTGCCGCCTCTCCGCCTCTTGTCGTTGGCGAACTTCCCGGAGAATCTGCTCGGCGGTGATCTGAATTGGAGCGGGCGTCTTGTTTTTCCCGGAGACTGCACAGCGGTGATTAAAAGAGAAAAGTATAGTCAATTGCAGATAAGGGTCAGATTACAAATAACAAAAATTTAAGGTTTAGATTAAAAATAACAAAAGTTTAGGTGTCATATTAAAAATAACAAAAGATTAGGGGTAGATTGACAATAAAAAAATTTGAAAATCAGATTACAAATAATAAAAACTTGGAAACCAAATCAAAACAATTTTGAATTTCAACGGAAACAACATAATCCCTATTTTAGTTACTATTTTAGAGAGAAAAAATTATAACAGATGGTGTGTATAGATAAAAATTTTATTTGATTATAATGAATTATTGAGTGTTGTGGAGAATAAAGTTATAAAACTCATCACAGATGTCACACAAGTATAAAAAGCTGCTCACTAAGAGTTATAAAAAAAAATAAAAAGGCATTTTATTTCATCTATAGGGGGTGAATGATGAAATTTTTTAGAAAATTATAGAAGTAATCTCATCAAAACAAGTATGAGATATCTTAATGATGTCATTTCAAGGTGTATATAGAGTTAAAAAAGTGAAACTCAAAACCTTACAACACTAGTTTAAACTTTTGTAGATGAAAGTTTCAAAACCAATTTCAGTTTATATAAGTAGAATACTTGCCTTAACAAATCAAATGATGAGTTATGGAGAGCAACTGAATGATCGGGTGAAAATTGAAAAGATTTTATAGACACTCACATCGTAATATGAGCACATCATGGTTGCTATACAAGAAGCACATGATTTGTCCCAAATGTCAGTTGATATACTAACAGGCACGTTGCAAGGTCTTGAATAACGCATGAATGAGAAGCGCACTGAGAAGACAGTAAGCAAGCACTTCAAAGTTAGACTCCTACCAAAAGTAATCAAAGTGATCAATTAAAGCAGAAGCAAGGTTCTTCCTATGGAAAAGGACGAGGACATGGTAATAATCATTACAACAATAGAGATGGAAGAGTTTACTATAATAACTATGGAGATGGTGACAATCAATACAATGGCCAAAGGAGATCAGACTAGACGTATAAAAATTGAGGACGAGGACAAGGAAGAGGTCGTGGTAGAGGAAGGCATGATAAGTCTCATATTGACTGTTACTCTTGTCATAAGTATGGTCATTATACTAGTGAGTGCAAGTCTCAAAAGTATAATCAGATAGTTCATTATGCATAAGATAGAGATACAAATGGTGGAAATGAAGCACTTATGATGATTATTATAGTTACTGAAAAACCAAACTATAATACCTGGTTCCTTGACACTAGGTGTACCAATCATATATGTGGAAAAAAGGAGTTCTTTGTTGATTTTCATGAGTCAATCCACTCCATAATTAAGTTTACTAATGATAGTAGTGTTCCAGTGATAGGAAAAGGGCGAATTTTTATTAAATTGAAGAATGAAGATCATAATTACATCTCAAATGTATTTTATGTACCCAACATGAGAAGCGACCTACTTAGATTGGGCCAACTACTTGAAAAGGTGTATAACATGCAATTATATAATAACTATCTCTCAATTCTCGATGGGAGAAGTACACTTATTCTTAAAACCCATTTAATACAGAATCAGATGTTTTGAGTTAATATTACCACTGATGTTTATACTTGTTTTAGTGTTATTATCAAAGATGAGTCTTGGTTGTGGCATATTTGTTTTGGCCATCAAAATTTTTGTAGTTTAAAGTTGCTTAAATAAGAAAACATGGTGACAGGCCTGCCTAGGATACAACATCCTAGTCAAATTTGTGAAGCATGTATTCTTGCCAAATAAAGTAGACAACCTTTATGACAAGGACTTGGTGTGTAAAACAACCACTCCAACTTATTTACTTTGATGTTTGTGGCTCAATGAGTGTTTAATCACATGTTAATAATAGGTATTTTCTTACCTTCATTGATGATTTCATTATGAAGACAAGAGTTTATTGCATGCAAAGAAAGTCTGAGGTATTTGATTATTTTAAGAAGTTTAAGACTTATGTCGAAAGACAAAGTGGATATCATATTAAAATTCTAAGAATTGATGGAGGTGGTGAGTATATTTCTAATGAGTTTAAAGAGTTTTATGAAGCACAGGGAATAAAGTATGAAGTCACAATTCCTTATATCTCACAGCATAATGGAGTTGCTAAAAGAAAGAACAGATCAATCATGAATATAGTGAGAAGTTTGTTAAAGACTAAGGGAGTTCCTAATCAATTTTGGGTTAAAGATGTTTTATGTGTTGTTTACTTGTTAAATAAATTTTCAACAACAAGTATTCAGAATGTCACTCTTGAAGAAGCATGGAGTGGTTTTAAGCCTAATGTAAGGCATCTCAAGGTGTTTGGCTCTATTGCTTATACTCACATTCTAACAAAGATAAGGACAAAATTAGATGATCGAGGAATGAAGACAATTTTTCTTGGCTATAGGAAAAAAGAATATAAGTTATTTAATCATATGATGAAGAAGGTAATTGTGAGTAGAGATGTGACTTTTGCTAAAGATGAAACTTGGAACTTTAATGTTGAGGAGCAAAATAACTCTCAGAGACATCCAATTGCTATTTTGGGAGAAGAAGAAACTTAATTTGCAATCCCTACTATAAATGGAGAAGTCTCGCCAGTTGATACATAGAATCCTACGCCATAAGCTCTACAAGAGAATGGAAGACCAAGGAGAAATTGCCAATAATCAGTTAGATTGCAAGATTATGAGGTAATCCCTAATAATATTATTAATGATGATGGGGATATGGTGCACTTTGCCATATTTACAGATTGTGAAACTAATGTCATTTGATGAGGTGACTTAAGATATAAAGTGGGTGAATGCCATTAGTGAAGAAATCAAGGCAATTGAAAAGAATGATACATGAGAGCTTAATACTATTCTATGAGGTCAGAAAGTTATTGATGTGAAGAGGGTCTTTAAGATTAAAAAGAAATCCAATAGAGAAGTAAATAGATATAAAGTAAAATTGGTTGCAAAAAGATTTAAATAATGACCTAACCATGATTATCACAAGAATCATTGGAAAGCTCATTAGTGAAGTCAGCTGAAGCAGATGTTGGAATTGAAAGCATCACCTAATCAGGATTAAAGGAGGATGTTGATGTTAATCTAAATTAGGAGTTAACATAAATTAGAAGTTTATTATAATAGAAGTTTATTTGAATTCAATTTGAGTTTAACTATATGGGTAGATTTAGATATTTGTCTTTATATAAAGACACGTAATCTATATGATTTGTATACTTCTAAATTATTGTGTAGGTGCTTCTTAATTATTGTTGGTGCTTCTTAATTATTATATGAATACTTCTCAGTTATTATGTATATCCGTTTATCATATTAATAAAATTACAGTATTCCCCTTAACAACAAACAATATGTTTTTGATCACCCATTTTAATTAAAGTATTTGGTGGTCTACATTAGACATATCCAAACTAATCTAAACACAACTCCCTCAATTTATCTCCCATGGATAGTACACTTATTTTGATATAGATATCATCATTTCTTATTTGATCCTTCCCAGACTATCCACACATATCTATTTAAGGATTCTCATTTCTGTCACACCTAAATTTTTATCATGTAAATAATTGCAAATAAGAGTTAGAAATTTTTAATAGCTGAAGTTCTTAACTTCACTTTAAGATCTACTAGTTTGTGATATTGAGAGGGGGGTGAATTAGTATCACACCCCTTAAAAAAAAACTCTGATAATTTAAGCCAAAATGAACTCTTTCCCAAATTCAACTAAGGTAGATCTATTGTTATCTACTAATCACAATAGTCCCCAAAGTTACCTTTCAGACACCTTGCCTATTAGATGAATCGGTTGTTCTTAACTGGGTCTTCTTTTAGGTTATGGGTTTGATGATTCTTTAACTATATTCACAACTCAATTCAAAGCATAGAATGTAAATTCAAAGTAAGGACACGAGAGATTTATGTAGTTCCGTCAATGTGACGTACTCTATGGTGGTAAGGATTCTTCCTCTACCGAGACAATCCACTATACTTGAGAACACCAATGTGGTATCCCCTATGATTACAATGGATGTCTTAATCTTCTACTCCTTTCACTATTACAAATATAAAGCAATCACAATACAAAGAGTGTCACTTATTGTGTCTACCCTTCTTCTAGCTTGTGTTACCTCTGTTTGATTTGAATAGGCTGCTTCACTACCGCTTGAAAGATCACCAAAACACTCTCTAACCTCTCTTGAAGAAATCTGAAAATTCATTGAGTTCTCTCAAATGCTTCACTGAATTTTTTCTCTAGGTTGTCTCACCGAACTCCTGGTCTCACCGTCTCACAGTCTCACCCATCTTCTAGTCTCACCGTCTCACTGTCTCACGGTCTCACCCGTTTTCTGGTCTCACCGTCTCACCTAGTCTGGTCTCACCTGTTTTCTAGTCTCACCAATTCTGGGTCTCACGGTGTGTTTTGATGTCACATGTTTCACCTTTTTCTGATCTCACCAATTCTGGTCTTCTGGTGTGTTCTGGTGTCACCCATTTCACCCTTTTCTAATCTCACCAATTCTAGTCTTTTCGATGTGTTTTGGTGTCACCCGTTTCACCCTTTTCTGGTCTCACGCCTCACCTGCTCTCACGTCTCACCTAGTATCACATCTCACCTGGTCTCACGTCTCATCTGGTATCATGCCTCACCTTGGTCTCATAGTGTTTCGCTCTTTTCTCATCTCCCACGTTTCTGGTCTATTTTTCACTGTCGCACGTTTTTGGTCTGCTCACACCGTCGCACGTTTCTGGTCTGCTCACACCGTCGCACGTTTCTGGTCTGCTCACACCGTCGCACGTTTCTGGTCTACTCACACCGTCGCACGTTTCTGGGTCTGGTCTCACGTCTCTGATTTCCTCTCTTACGGTGGTTCCACCAATTCTAGTATGCTCTCACTGATTCTGATATGATCTATTTCACTATTTTTCGGGTGATTTTACCAAAAGAGATAAGTTTTGATTTATATACTCCCTTCTACGAAAACCCTAGTAGGGCTTACTGTAGCTGCGGCAGATTTCCTTTCTTGCCCCTCCATGTGGCTTCATATTACTATTCCATTCAAAATTCAGCATTATCTTCTGTCTTAATTTATTTTTCTTGCCCTTTTCTTTCTATTGAAAACTCATCCCTTGAATGCTTGAATAAGCCACTTTTGCTTGCACACTTAAATCTAGTTGACAATAATTACAACCCATACAAGGCTGTGGGAACAACAATCTCCCCCTTTGTAATTGTTGGTAACACTCACAACAAAACCATTATGTAGTAATCTAGAAGCAGATGGATTACAACTCCCCCTAAATATGCACTCCCCCTTCTTTAACAGCTCTCCCTGCATTATTGCTTCTCTCCCCCTTTGCCAACCAATTACAAATTTGAAAAACCCACAAAGTAGAGATGAAGGATTCACCTGAACTTTAGGCTTGAGGAGGCATTTGCACAGACAAACTCATTCTATGCTTTTCAAACAGCTATGTGGACAGAGGTTTAGTTAAAATATCTGAGATTTGATCTTCAGTGCCAACATACTCCAACTGAATCATGCCCTCTTCCACTTGATCCTTGATAAAGTGATACCGGATGTCAATATGCTTGCTCCTTGAATGTTGAACTGGATTCTTGCTGAGATCAATTGCACTTTGATTATCACAAAGTACACTCACTGGTAACTTCACTTCAACACCCAAACCTGCTAATTGTCTTTGCATCCATATCACCTGAGTACATGCTGCACAAACAGCCATGTACTCAGCCTCAGCTGTGCTCAAAGCAACATTGTTTTGCTTTCTACTTAACCATGCAACACACTTTGAACCCAAGTAGAAGTTGCAGCCACTGATTGATTTTCTGTCATCTGTACTTCCTACCCAGTCTGCATCAGTGTATGCTCAGAGTTTTATAGAATCCATGACAGGATACCATAAACCCATTTCTAGTGTCCCTTTGAGGTATCTTAAGATTCTTTTCACTGCCAACACATGAGATTCCTTAGGATTAGCTTGGAATCTGCTGGCAATGCACATAACTTGCATGAGACTAGGCCTTGATGCTGTAAGGTATAGAAGGCTCCCTATCATCTTTCTGTATTCTGTGGGGCTTGTACTCCTTCTTTCCTGATCTTTTGTTAACTCGCAGCCCACTGTCATAGGAGTGCTGAAAAGTCTGCTATCCTCCATGCCAAACTTTTTTAGCATCTCTTTGGCATATTTTGTCTGAGAAATAAAAATACCTTCTTCACACTGTTTTATTTGTAATCCAAGAAAGTAAGTCATTTCTCCAATCAATGACATCTCAAATTTCTCACTCATCTTCTGTGCAAATTCTTGGCATAGCTCAGAGTGATCCCTTCCAAAGATGATGTCATCTACATATACTATGATTATCAGTTGACCTTTCTCTGAGTTGAACACATATAGGTTATTATCAACTGTCCCTCTTCTGAAGTTCAACCTTCTCAAATACGCATCCGGCCTGCTGTACCATGCTCTTAGGGCTTGTTTAAGGCCATACAAGGCTTTCTTTAGCTTGTATACGTGTGTCTCATCCTTACTGATTTGTACTCCATCGGATTGTTCAATATACACTTCTTTTTTTAGGAGCCCATTCAAAAAGGCTGATTTCACATCCATCTGGTAAACTTTATACCTCTTATATGCTGTCAAAGCTAAGAACATTCTGATAGTTTCCAACCTTGGTATTGGTGCAAAAGTTTCATCAACATCTACTTCTTCTATCTGAGTGTAGCCTTTGCAAACTAGCCTAGCCTTGTTCCTCACCACCTTGCCATCTTCATTGTGTTTATTTCTGTTTTTAGAGAGCGTTATGGTGAATAGAGGCAGTGGCAGCGGAGCAGCCTTTCAATTCAATAGAGGCAAGACAAGTTAGAAGAAGGGTAGACATAGTAAGTGACACTCTTTGTATTGTACTTACTTAGTATCTGTAATAGTGAAAGGAGCAAAGGATTAAGACATCCATTGTAACTGGAATTCTCAAGTATAGTGGATGGTCTCAGTAAGGGAGAGTCCCTACCACCGTGGATGTATGTCATGTTGATGGAACCACGTAAATCTCGTGTGTCCTTAATTTGCTTTACGTTCTGTGTTTTGAATTGAGTTATGAACGCAGTTAAAGTATCAGTCAACTCATAACCTAACGAAGGCCTAAACAAGAACATCTGAATTATCTATTAGGCAAGGTGTCTGAAAGGTGACTTTGGGGACTATTGTGATTAGTAGGTAGCAATAGATCTACCTTAGTCAAGTCTGAGAAAGAGTTCGCTTTTAAGAAGAGGTTAAAGTTGTTCACTTACCTGCGAATTGTGAATTGTGGTGATACTGATTCACCTCCCTCTCAGTATCACAAACTAGTAGATCTTAGGGAGAAGTTGGGAACTTCAATTGGTATCAGAGTACAGGTTCACCAGTTTGAAACTTAACAGCTTGGGGTGCTAGTTTGAAGGGATCTAGAAGTTTGACTTATTTAGCATACTGAGAAATGGAAGCCGGTACCAGCACTAGCACCACTTACTATAAAAAAGGTTCCAATCTTCAACGGAACCAACTATCATATGTGGAGAGCAAGAATGCAAGTGGTATTTGCAACCATGGGCATGAATGTGGTGAAATGCATACAGGAGGGTTTTGTGACTCCGGAAGAAGGTAAAGACCCAATCCCAAAGGAGTTAAGGCAATTTGAGATAAATGAGAAGGCCTCAAATGTCATCATTTTGGTATTGACAGATGCTGAGTATGCTAAAGTTATGGACTGCAAATCTACCAAGGAGATATGGGACAGATTGCAAAAAATCTATGAAGGTGATGACAGAATGAATGAGGTTAAGCTTCAAGTGTTCAAGGAGAAATATGAATCTCTTAGAATGCAGAAGAATGAGACAGTTCAAGAGTTTTTCACCAGGATTATTGACGCTGTAAACGACTTGAGAAGTCATAGGAAGAACAAGGACTCATCGATTGTGAAGAAAATTCTGAGAATTCTACCTAAGAGGTTTGCCTCAAAGGTGACAACCATAGAGGAGAGTAGAGATCTCAATTCTATGTCTCTGCATGATCTTCAGTGCAATCTCATTGCATATGAGATGAGAATAAAGTCAACTGAGAGCTCATTAACGTCAAAGGTATCAAAGGAGGCAGCTTTCAAAACTATGAAATACTTGAAGATAAAAGAAGAGGAAGAATCATCCGATAAGGACGATGATGATGAGGAAGAAAGCGAAGGTGAAGTATTGGCTTACTTCACAAGGAAATTCAAAAAGGGGCCTAAGAAGGGAAAAGGACAGTTGTCCTTGAGATGTTATCGTTGTGGGTAGACTAGACACTTTGCTTCTCAGTGCAAAGTGAAACTTGATGATAAAGATGAGGATGGTGATGATGAGCAGAATTCAAGATGAAGAAAATCATCATTCAAATCAAAGAAGTCCAATAAGAGATTGCCAACCCACAGAGGAAGACGAGAGGTTTATTCAAGAGTTATGTGAGTCAGACAAAAGAAGCTGATGAGGAGGAAGATGAAGACTCATCAGATGAGTATGTCTTTATGGCATCAGTACAAGGTGGTAGCTCAACCTCTGAAGAGGAGGAGGAAGTTGATGAAGAAGAGCCAAATCTTGAAGCAGAGCTGGAAGCAGCTTCAAAGGAGATAATCAGAAGGGGTAGAACCATAAGAAGGTTGGAGGCCCCTATAAAACAAGTTGAAGCAAAGTCTGAGGAAGCTGAAAGTCAAAATGATGAAATAAGGGCTAAGCATATTGACATGAAGAGAAAATTTGAGGAACATATCAAAATATGTGAAGACCTTACAGTAGAGCTTGGCTTAAGGGCTTCAACAATTGAAGAAATGGAGAAAGAGTTGCTGAGACTTCAGCAACAACTCAAAAGTAGCAAAGAGAACTTGCAGAAGCTTGAAATGATAGGAGAAACAAGTTCTAAAAAAGGAGAGAAGAATGTAGAGAAAGTGCAGCAATCTGAGGCTGCATTGGCTAAAGAAAATTAGAATGTGCCACAGAAGTTGAAAGAGAAGGTTGTGACTCAGAAGAAGATAGCTGAGAATAAAGAAGATCTAAAGAAGCAACCTAGGGTGGCAAACAAGAAGGAAGAAAAGAAAGTTAGCCAGCAGAGGGCTACGACTAAACAGAAGAAGGAGAAGATGGTGATTGAAATAAAAGTCACACAAGCAAAGAAGCCAGCTACTTTGCTTACACAGCAAGTGATGAACAGAAGAAGACAAGCTGTGATCAGACCTGAGAAGAGGCAGTTTGAAGGTCATTGCCTTTATTGTGGAGTTTGGGGTCATAAGGCGAGTAACTGCTGGTGGAGAAGACCAGTATATGTCTCCAACTTGAGAAGATATGATGCTGCATGCAAGGGGAGACAATACAGAATTCAGAAGAGAACAGCTGTTGTGAGTACTTGCACATACTGTAAAAGGCAAGGACACGTTGACAAGGATTGTTGGTAGAAGCCCAAACCAGTGGTTTCAAGGAACAATTTTGCTATATTGGTAGACTTGGAACAGTGTGAAAGGTGCGGACAGGATGACCATAATGCTAAGAGATGCATGACACTTCTCCCTGAGTAAGAAAAGGCACTCAATGGCACAGTGGAAACAAGCGGTGCAATCAAAGCTGAGAAAAAGGAGAAAGCTATCTTCTAGCCAGTTCAAAAGAAGGAATATAAAGCTAAAAGGAAGGTGGCTAATATAGCTGAAATTGCACTCAAAGCTGACTGCAAGGATAAGCAGTGGATCCTTGATAATGGATGCACTTCACACATGATAGGAGACAAGAGTAAATTATCAATACTAAACAAATCAAGAGAAGGCAGAGTCAAGTTTGGCAATGATGATTCACTCAACATCAATAATTGGGGGTCAGTAAAGATTGGAAGAGGAAAGCTGAAAGCTGAAAGATGTTCTGCACGTTGAAGGACTCAGATATAATTTAGCATCTGTCAGTCAACTATGCAACGAAGATCATAAGGTAATATTCACAAAAATAGGTTGTCAGGTAAAGAGTAAAAAAGGCAATACTGTTGCTGCCGGGAAGAGAACAGCTGGAAATTTATATGTGATTAATGAGGATAAGACAAGCAGCTGTTTACTTACCAAAGAAGAAGAAAATCAACTCTGGCATAGGAGGCTGGGAACACTTATCACAGAAGAACATGAGGAAGCTGACCACTACTCATACAATCAGAGATATTCTCGACCTCCAGAGAGAGAGAGAGAGTATGTTTGCTCAGCATGCTCTAACAGAAAAGATGTCAGAAAGCAGTATAAGACCAAAGAGTTCAGTTCTGAAACAATACTTGACATTGTGCATACTAATTTGTGTGGGCTGATGAGAACAAAAGGGTTGAATGGTGAAAGGTACTTCGTCTTGTTTGTTGATGATTATTCCAGAAGGACCTACATCATGCACCTCAAACACAAGTTAGAAGTTCTGAATTGCTTCAAGAGATATAGAAAATTGGCTGAAAATGGGACTAGAAGGAAGATCAAAGTATAGAGGTCAAATCAAGGCACTGAATTTACAAATGAAGCTTTTGAAGATTACCTTGAGAAGCATGGAATTCACCATCAGATGGCAGCAGCAAGAACACCTCAACAGAACGGGGTGGTAGAGAGGAAGAATAGAACTGTGGTTGAAATGACAAGAACTCTACTGCTAGAATCCAAGTTTCACACAAGATTTTGGACAGAAACAACATTTACAGTCGTGCACCTATTGAATAGAGTTCTACTAAAGTCCAACACTGATAAGACTCCATATGAGCTATGAAGTGGGAAGAAGACAACAGCCAAGTATCTCAGAGTCTTTGGTAGCCCATGTTTTGTGAAGAACAAGGAGCAAAACTTGGGAAAATTCAACACTAGGTTTGATGCAGGCA
The DNA here is from genome assembly GCA_037832385.1 of Rhizophora apiculata. Lineage (NCBI taxonomy): Eukaryota > Viridiplantae > Streptophyta > Magnoliopsida > Malpighiales > Rhizophoraceae > Rhizophora > Rhizophora apiculata. Next base: position 552,560 of record CM075434.1, on the reverse strand, counting down.
TCTTTGTGGGATACTCAGCAAAGACAAAAGGTTATAGAGTTTTCCTGCATAAGCTGGGAAAAGTGATCACTTCCAGTGATGTGAGAATAGATGAGAACTGGAAAACAATGCAGAATGGAGAAGCTGAGGACAATGAAGAAGATGACTTCAATGTAGATGAAGAATCATACCAACCTAAAGAAAAGGAACAAGAAGTAAGTTCAGACTCGAAGAAGAGTGAGTTTAAAGATGAAGAAAGAGATCCTTTTGCAACTAAAATGGTGCAAGGAAGAAGGACAAAGAAAACATGGACCAGTGCTCATTAAGGAGATCAGATCATAGGTAACCCATCAGTAGGAGTTATAACAAGAAGAAGAATTGTGGGAGCTATTGCTCTACTCTCACAAGTTGAACCTAAATCTGTTGAAGAGGCTATTCAAGACAAAGCCTAGGTCAAAACTATCAATGAGGAGATGGATCAAATTGAGAAGAATGATACATAAGAGCTGGTTCCAAGACCCACTAATAAGAATGTCATAGGAACAAAGTGGGTGTTTAGGAATAAACATAATAAAGATGACAAGGTGGTGAAGAACATGGCCAAGCTAGTTTGTAAAAGTTACACTCAGATAGAAGGGGTAGATGTTGATGAAACTTTTGCACCAGTAGCAAGTTTAGAGACTATCAGAATGTTCTTAGCTTTGGCAGCACACAAAAGGTATAAAGTCTATCAGATGGATGTGAAATCTGCCTTTCTGAATGGGCTCCTGAAAGAAGAAGTGTATATTGAACAACTCGATGGAGTACAAATCAGTGAGGATGAGACATATGTGTGCAAGCTGAAGAAAGCCTTGTATGGTCTCAAGCAAGCTCCAAGAGCATGGTACAGTAGGCTGGATGCGTACTTGAGAAGGTTGAACTTCCGAAGAGGAACGATTGATAATAACTTGTATGTGTTCAAGTCAAGAAAGACCAGCTAATAACCATAGTATATGTAGATGACATCATCTTTGGAGGGGATCACTCTGAGCTATGCCAAGATTTTGCACAGAAGATGAGTGAGGAATTTGAGATGTTGTTGATTGGAGAAATGACGTACTTTTTTGGATTACAGATAAAGTTGTGTGAAGAAGGTATCTTTATTTCTTAGACGAAATATGCCAAAGAGATGCTGAAAAGGTTTGGCATGGAGGATAGCAAATCTGTTAGTACCCCTATGACAGTGGGTTACAAGTTAACAAAAGATCAGGAGGGAAGGAGTACAAGCCCTACAGAGTACAGGAAGATGATAGGGAGCCTTCTGTACCTTACAGCATCAAGGTCTGAGCTTATGCAAGCTGTGTGTGTTGCTAGCAGATTCCAAGCTGATCCTAAGGAGTCTCATGTGTTGGCAGTGAAAAGAATCCTAAGGTACCTTAAAGGAACACTAGAAATGGGCTTGTGGTATCCAGCCATGGATTCTGTTAAACTACAAGCATACACTGATGCAGACTGGGTAGGAAGTATAAATGATAGAAAATCAACCAGCGGTTGTAGCTTCTACTTGGGTTCAAAGTGTGTTGCATGGTTAAGTAGAAAGCAAAACAGTGTTGCTTTGAGCACAGTTGAGGCTGAGTATATGGCTGTTTGTGCAGCATGTACATAGGTGATATGGATGCTAAGACAATTGGTAGACTTGGGTCTTGAAGTGAAGTTACCAGTGAGTATACTTTGTGATAATCAAAGTGCTATTGATCTCAGCAAGAATTCGGTTCAACATTCGAGGAGCAAGTATATTAATATCTGGTATCACTTCATCAAAGATTAAGTAGAATAGGGTACAATTCAGTTAGAATATGTTGGCACTAAAGATCAAATTTCAGATATTCTAACTAAACTTCTGTCCACAGAGCTGTTTGAAAAGCACAGATTGAGTCTATTGGTGCAAATGCCTCCTCAAGCCTGAAGTTCTGGTGAATCCTCCATCTCCACTTTGCGAGTTTTTCAGATTTGTAATTGGTTGGCAAAGGGGGAGAGAAGCAACAGTGTAGGGGGAGCTGTTGGGAAAGGGGGAATGCATATTTAAGGGGAGTTGAAACTGCTGCATAGTGGCTTTTGTCATGAGTGTTGCCAACAATTACAAAGGGGAGATTGTTGTTCCCACAGCCTTGTATGGGTTGTAATTGTTGTCAACTACGTTTAAGTGTATAAGAAGGTAAAAGCCACATGGAGGGGCAAGAACTTAAAAGCCATATGGAATGGGCATGATTGTAAATTCGCTGCAAGTAAGCCCTATTGGGGTTTCATGGAAGAGTATATAAAGGCCATTGGAAGACAACAAAAGGTGACGTATTGGCTATTGAGAAAAACAGATAGAAAACCTAGGCACACCACCGGAAAAAGAGAGAAACCCATGAGGAATGGCACACCACTGGCAATCTGAGTAGAATGGCACCAACAGTCGGCAATTGAGCAGATTGGCACACCACCGGCACACCAGCAGTTGGCAGTTGAGCAGATCGGTGTGCCACTGGCACACCAGCAGTTGGTAGTTAAGCAGATCGGCGCACCACCGGCACATCGGCAGTCGGCAGTTGAGCAGATTGGCACACCACTGGCACACCAGAGAGATCTGGTTGGGACGGCAAAAAGATCCAGCTGGGACAGTGAAGAGATCCGGCGACAGTGAGAGATCCGGTCGACAGTGAGAGATCCGGTAGAACAGGGGTCCGGTTGACAGTGAGAGATCTGGTAGAAGGAGATCCGGTCGACGGTGAGAGATCTGGCAGAACAGGGGTTGGACAGAAAAACAGAAACTAGTAGTGAAAGAGATCCAGTCGATGGTGAGAGATCTGGCAAAATAGGGGCTGGAGGAAAAAATAGAAACGTGAGGCAAGCCATAAGACAAGAAGACGGGTGAGACTGTAAGACGGTGAAAGCAGGAGCTGTGTGAGACAACCTAAAGAAGGAATTCGGTGAAGCATCGGAAAGGACTCAACATATTTCCAGATTTCTTCAAGAGAGGTTAGAGAGCGTTGTGGTGAACAAAGGCAGCGGCAGTGGAGCAGCATTTCAATTCAACAGAGGCAAGACAAGCTAGAAGAAGGGTAGATACGGTAAGTGACACTCTTTGTATTGTACTTATTTAGTATCTACAATAGTGAAAGGAGCAAAGGATTAAGACATTCATTGTAACTGAAATTCTCAAGTATAGTGGATGGTCTCGGTAAGGGAGAGTCCCTACCACTGTGGATGTACGTCACGTTGATGAAACCACGTAAATCTCGTATGTCCTTAATTTGCTTTACGTTCTGTGTTTTGAATTGAGTTGTGAAAGCAGCTAGAGTATCAGCCAACCCATAACCTAACAAAGGCTTAAACAAGAACATCCGAATTGTCTATTAGGCAAGGTGTCTGAAAGGTGACTTTGGGGACTATTATGATTAGTAGGTAGCAATAGATCTACCTTAGTCGAGTCTAAGAAAAAGTTCACTTTTAAAAAGAGGTTGAAGTTGTTCACTTACCTGCAAATTGCGAATTGTGGTGATACTGATTCACCCCCCTCTCAGTATCACAAACTAGTAGATCTTAGGGAGAAGTCGGGAACTTCAATTTCTAAACACCCATTTTGTTCATATGACATTCTTGTTAGTAGGTCTTGGAACTAACTCCCATGTTTCATTCTTCTTGATTTGATCTAGCTCCTTATTGATAGCTTTGACCCAGGCTTTGTCTTATGTAGCTTTTTCAACAAATTTAGGTTCAACTTATGAGAGTAAAGCAGTAGCTCCCACAATTCTTCTTCTTGTTGTAACTCTTGCTGATGGGTCACCTATGATCTGATTTCCTTGATGAACACTGGTTCACATTTTCTTTGTCTTTCTCTCTTGCACAATCTTAGTTGTAAGAGAATCTCTTTCTTTATCTTCAGACTCACTCTTCTCTGAGTCTAAACTTACTTCTTTTCCCTCTTCTTTATGTTGGTCTGATTCTTCATCTATCTTGAAGTCATCTTCTTCACTGTCCTCAGCTTCTCCATTATGCATTATTTTCCAATTTTCATTTATTCTCACATTACTAGAAGTGACCACATTTCCCAGTTTATGCAGAAAAACTTTGTAACCTTTTGTCTTTGCCGAGTATCCCACAAAGATGCCTTCATCTAACATAACGTAGAATTGTCCCAAGTTTTGCTCCTTATTCTTCACAAAACATGGGTTACCAAAGATTCTAAGATAGTTGGCTATTGTCTTCTTCTCACTCCAAAGCTCATATGGAGTCTTATCAGTATTGGGCCTTAGTAAAGCTCTGTTCAGTAGGTGCACAGCTGTAAATGTTGTTTCTATCCAAAATCTTGTGTAAAACTTGGATTCTAGCAGTAGAGTTCTTGCCATTTCAACCACAGCTTTATTTTTCCTCTCTACCACCCCGTTCTGTTGAGGTGTTCTTGCTGCTGCCATCTGATGGTGAATTCCATGCTTCTCAAGGTAATCTTCAAAAGCTTCATTTGTGAATTCAGTGCCTTCATCTGACCTCAATACTTTGATCTTCTTTCCACTTTCATTTTCAACCAATCTTCTGTATCTCATGAAGCATTTCAAGACTTCTGACTTGTGTTTGAGGTGCATGATGTAGGTCCTTCTGGAATAATCATCAACAAACAAGATGAAGTACCTTTCACCATTCAACCCTTTTGTTCTCATCGGCCCACACAAATCAGTATGTACAATGTCAAGCACTACTTCAGAACTGAACTCTTTGGTCTTATACTGCTTTCTGACATGTTTTCCTTTAGAGTATGCTAAGTAGACATACTCCCTCTCCCTCTTAAGGTTTGGAATGTCTCTGATTTCATGAGTAGTGGTCAGCTTCCTCATGTTCTTCTGTGTTAAGTGTCCCAGCCTCCTATACCAGAGTTGATTTTCTTCTTTTTTTGTAAGTAAACAGCTACTTGTCTTATCCTCATCAATCACATATAAATTTCCAGTTGTTTCTCTTCCCGGCTACAACAGTATTGCCTTCTTTACTCTTTACTTGGCAACCTGTTTTTGTGAATATCACTTTATGGTCTTCATTGCATAGTTGGCTGACAGATGCTAGATTATATCTAAGTCCTTCAATGTGCAGAACATCTTTCAGCTTTCCTTTTCCAATATTTACTGACCCTTGACCACTGATGTTGAGTGAATCATCATTACCAAACTTAACTCTGCCTTCTCTTGACTTATTTAGCTTTGATAATTTACTCTTATCTCCTGTCATGTGTGAAGTGCATCCACTATCAAGGATCCACTGCTTATCCTTGTAGTCAGCTTTTAGTGCAATTTCAGCTATATTAGCCTCCTCCCTTTTAACTCTATATTCCTTCTTATGAACTGGCTTAAGCATAACTTTCTCCTTTTTCTCAGCTTTGACTGTACTAGTTGGTTTTACTGTGCCATTGAGTGCCTTCTCTTGCTTAGGGAGAAGTGTCATGCATCTCTTGGCATTATGGCCATCCTGCCCGCACCTTTCACACTATTCTAAGTCTACCAATATAGCAAACTTGTTCTTTGAAACCACTGGTTTGGGCTTCCACCAACAAACCTTGTCAGTGTGTCTTTGCTTTTTATAGTATGTGCAAGAACTCACGACAGGTGTTTTCCTCTGAATTTTGTATTGTCTCCCCCTGTATGCAGCATTGAATCTTCTCAAGTTGGAGACATATACTGGCCTTCTCCACCAGCATTTACTTGTCTTATGACCCTAAACTTTACAATAAAGACAGTAACCTTGAAACTGCCTCTTCTTGGGTCTAATCACAGCTTGTTTTCTTTTGTTCCCTACTTGCTGTGTAGGCAAGGTTTCTGGCTTCTTTGCTTGTGTGGCTTTCATTTCACTCACCTTCTTCTCCTTCTTTTGTTCAGCCATAGCCCTTTGCTGGCTGACTTTCTTTTCTTCATTTTTGTTTGCAACCCTAGGTTGCTTCTTCAAATCTTCTTTATTTTTAGCCTTCACTATTCTTGGCTGATCAGTCTTTTCTTTCTGAAACTTAACCTTCTCTTTTAACTTCTGTGGCAAAGTCTCATTATCTTTAGGCAATACAACCTCATATTGCTGCACTTTCTCTTCATTCTTCTTTTCTCTTGCAGAGTTTGTTTCTCCTACCACTTCAAGCTTCTGCAAGTTCTCTTCACTCTTTTTGAGTTGTTGCTGAAGTCTCAGCAACTCTATCTCTATTTCTTCAATTGTTGAAGTCCTTGAGCCAAGCTTCAGAGTAAGGTCTTCACATATTTTGATTTGTTCTTCAAATCTTCTCTTTAAATCAATATGTTCAGCCCTTATTTCATCCTTTTGACTTTCTGCTTCCTCAATCTTTACTTCAACTTGTTTTATATGGGCCTCCAACCTTCTTATGGTTCTGCCCCTTCTGATTATCTACTTTGAAGCTGCTTCTAACTTAGCTTCAAGATCTGGTACTTCTTCATCAATCTCCTCTACCTCTTCAGAGGTTGAACTACCACATCGAGCTGATGCCATAAAGGCATGCTCATCTGATGAGTCTACATCTTCCTCCTCATTGGCTTCTTTTGTCTAGCTCATATAACTCTTAAATGAGCCTCTCTTCTTCTTCTGTGGGTTAGCAGTCTTCTTGCTGGACTTCCTTGACTTGGATGATGGTCTTCTCCATTTTGAATTCTGCTTATCATCACCATCCTCATCTTCATCATCAAGTTTCACTTTGCACTAAGAAGTAAAGTGTCCAGTCTGCCCACAACAATAACATCTCAAAGACAACTGTCCTTTTTCCTTCTTAGACCCCTTTTTGAATTTCCTTGTGAAGTAAGCCAACACTTCACCTTCACTTTCTTCCTCATCATCATCATCATTCTCACTGGATGATTCTTCCTCTTCTTTTATCTTTAAGTGTCTCATAGCTTTGAAAGCTACCTCCTTTGATAGCTTTGATGTTGAGGAGCTTTTAGTTGACTTTATTCTCATCTCATATGCAATGAGATTGCACTGGAGATCATGTAGTGACATAGAATTGAGATCTCTACTCTCCTTTATGGCTGCCACCTTTAAGGCAAACCTCTCAGGCAGAATTCTCAGAATTTTCTTCACAATAGATGAGTCCTTCTTGTTCTTCCCATGACTTCTAAGGTTGTTTACAGCATCAATAACCCTAGTGAAGAACTCTTGGACTGTCTCATTCTTTTGTATTCTGAAGGATTCATATCTCTCATTGAAAACTTGAAGTTTGGCTTCCTTCATTCTGCCATCACCTTCATAGACCTTATGCAATCTATCTCATATCTTCTTAGTAGATTTGCAGTCCATAACTTTAACATATTTAGCATCTGTCAATGCTAAAATGATGACATTTGAGGCCTTCCCATTGATCTCAAACTGTCTTAATTCCTCTGGGGTTGGATCTTTACCTTCTTTTGGAGGCTCTAAACCCTCCTGTATAGATTTCACCACGTTCATGCCTATGGTTGCAAATACCACCTGCATTCTCGCTCTTCACATATGGTAGTTGGTTCCATTAAAGATTGGAACCTTCTTGCTGTAAGTAGTGCTGGTGCTGGTATTGGCATCCATTTCTTAGTATGCTGAACAAGTTAAAACTTTTGAAACCCTTCAAACTAGTACACTAAGCTGTTAAGCTTCAAATTTGTGAACCAGGCTCTGATGCCAATTGAAGTTCCCAACTTCACCCTAGGATCTACTAGTCTGTGATATTGAGAGGGGGGTGAATCAGTATCACACCCCTTAAAAAAAAACTCTGATAATTTAAACCAAAATGAACTTTTTCCCAGATTCAATTAAGGTAGATCTATTGTTACCTACTGATCACAATAGTCCCCAAAGTTACCTTTCAGACACCTTACCTATTAAACGAATCGGTTGTTCTTGACTAGGTCTTCTTTTAGGTTATGGGTCTGATGATTCTTTAGCTGTGTTCACAACTCAATTCAAAACACAGAATGTAAATTCAAAGCAAGGACACAAGAGATTTACATGGTTTCATCAATGTGACGTACTCCATGGTGGTAGGGATTCTTCCTCTACTGAGACAATCCACTATACTTTAGAACACCAGTGTGGTATCCCCTATGATTACAATGGATGTCTTAATCTTCTGCTCCTTTCACTATTACAAATACAAAGCAATCATAATACAAAGAGTGTCACTTACTGTGTCTACCCTTCTTCTAGCTTGTGTTGCCTCTGTTTGATTTGAATAAGTTGCTTCACTACTGCTTGAAAGATCACCAAAACACTCTCTTGAAGAAATCTAAAAATTCGTTGAGTTCTCTCAAATGTTTCACCGAATTTCTTCTCTAGGTTGTCTCACCCAACTCCTGGTCTCACCGTCTCACGGTCTCACCCGTCTTCTGGTCTCACCATCTCACCGTCTCATCGTCTCACGGTCTCAACCTTTTTCTAGTGTCACCATCTCACCTGGTCTGGTCTCACCTGTTTTCTGGTCTCACTGATTCTGGGTCTTACGGTGTGTTCTGATGTCACATGTTTCACCCTTTTTTGGTCTCACCAATTCTGGTCTTCCAGTGTGTTCTGGTGTCACCCGTTTCACCCTTTTCTAATCTCACCAATTCTGGTCTTTCGGTGTGTTTTGGTGTCACCCGTTTCACCCTTTTCTGGTCTCACGCCTTACCTGGTCTCACGTCTCACCTGGTCTTACGGTGTTTCACCCTTTTCTCATCTCCCACGTTTCTGGTCTGTTTTTCACCGTCACATGTTTCTGGTCTGCTCTCATCGTTGCACGTTTCTGGTCTACTCACACCGTCGCACGTTTCTGGTTTGCTCATACCATTGCACGTTTCTGGGTCTGGTCTCATGTCTTTGATTTCCTCTCTTACAGTGGTTCCACCAATTCTGGTCTACTCTCACCGATTCTGATCAGCTCTGTTTCACTATTTTTTGGGTGGTTTTACCAAAAGAGATAAGTCTTGGTTTATATACTCCCTTCTATGAAAACCCTAGTAGGGCTTACTGTTGCTGCGGCAGATTTCCTTTCTTGCCCCTCCATGTGGCTTTATATTACTGTTCCATTCAAAATTCAGCATTATCCTTCTTAATTTATTTTTCCTGCCCTTTTCTTTCTATTGAAAACTCATCCCTTGAATGCTTGAGTGAGCCATTTTTGCTTACATACTTAAATCTAGTTGATAACAATTACAACCCATACAAGGTTATGAGAACAATAATAGCTGAATTGTTTTTCAACATGACTTTGTGTTAAAATTTTTTTTTTTTGCAAATTTTCCTCTTTGATGAGATATAATGTATTTTGATCAACTTTTAAATTGAAATGTAATGCAATGATATTTTTCACAAATAATATTTTATTTTGCCATTTTAGTTCTCTTATATGTTTGACATAGCTATTTAACCTAACAACATTATGAAAACTAATGATATAAAGAGGACTTTTATGTGAATGTAATGGGGCTTATTTTGTAAATTTGGAATATGTTTTTACCAATTACAAAACTAAAACACTTGTTATAAAAATGAGTTGCAACTTCTTATAGCTATTAATGCTTTATTTTATAGTTTCATGTTGGAAGATGATCTTGACTTGAAGCATGGATGATGTGGAATTGATGTTCATGTTTTCATTAAGACTTGTGAAGAAGTAATTAAGAAAAAAATTTTTGAGGAAAAATTATAAGTTTTCTAATTTCTATAATAACATGGACAAAAGAAAACAAATTTTATCTTTATATAGAAAAGGAAAGCCCTAGGTCTCTTTTAGAGGAAAAATGTTATGTATATGTATATAAAGAGAACATCTTAGAAAAATCAAATTTTAGTGGAAAAGTGTTGTGTCTATTTTGATTAGATTTTCTTTTTGGTAATTTTTTGTATTCCTAATTAATATATGGTGTCCAAACTCTATATTAATTAATTTAACTTGGAGTACTTCTTTATTTTATTAATGTTCTTTATGATTATCTCTTTATATTGGTTTAGTCTGATTGGAGAAAGAAAATTGAATTCAAATCAAGTTGTCTTTCAAAGGCTTGTAGATTGTGAGTTTATTTCTAAATGTAATGAAAAGAGATTAAGGCAACTTTTTTGGCTCTCAAATTTAGTTAAAGTCTTTTTGTCTCCCTAAGTCACAAGTCACAACTGTTTAGAATTCTCTTTCTTATCTTACTTTCTACAAATTATCTTAAATTCTCTCTTTTTTCCCCCTCCATTCCCTTAGTCCCTAAAATTTCAACTTTTAAATTATATCCTTTTATTTTTGTTTCCTTTTTTTTTGTCAAACTTATACTAAGTGAAAAATAAACTTCTTTCATCTTAAAATTTCCATTTTATTCTTACTTTATATATGATTAGACTAAAACCAATGTAAAGAAAAAAATTTACAAGTAATATTTTGTCAAATCAAAACTTTAATGTTGGTCATTAAGTGAGAGGGACTAATGAGTTATTTTAGACACCATTATCACATATGCCTAGGACACATACTTAGAACAACCTTTATACTTGCACTTGCTTTTCTTATAAGACTTGTAATGTTAAGATTTTTACCTCTTAATTAGTAGATAGCACCTGGACATTATTTAATGGTAAGCTAGTTCAAAAATATGTTCAATCACAACAACTAATCAAGGAGGACCTTAATAGAAGGCAAGACAATAACCACTAATATGTGTGTTAATAATCATAGATAAGAGTTAGAAATTTTCAATCAAGGTTTCAAGAATCATACTAGACCAACTTGCTTGAATGAAAAAATTGATAATCAATTTGGTTTTTGGTCTGGTTACAACTCAGAAATCACATTGGTCAAAATCAATCCAAGAATTGGTGAACCAAATGGTTTGATAACCAACTAGTGACCTGAAGCCAATTTTTAGAATTCACTCTATTCAACTTTGAACTATTTGAGAACATGACAACTTTTGAGAATGTAAATAACTATAAACCCCTTCCTTTAATTATGATGGAATAGGTACACTACCATTGAGGCAAAGGCCTATTTGTATTATTATTATAACAATTTCATATAAATATAGTTTCATTTTTCAATTTCCATTGCTCTTTATAATTTATTCAATAAATGCTTAATGACACAAATTTGAATTCCAAACTTCTTTTTGAGCAAAAAATTGAATTCCATACTTAAAATCCTATAGTTTCAATTTCTAAAGTAATAAATCATAAATATCAATTGACCTTAAATCTTCCTCTCCCTACTTTCTTACAATACAATTTTTAATATAGTCCTTCATTATAAATTTACTGTTATAACTTAAAATGAATTGATATACATTGTTATTTGTGATTTCATATGTCCAACCTCTGCAAAACCTACTTCTGTAATAGTTTTAGAAAGAAGAATTACATTTGATTGTACTTTTTATTTTCTTCGAGGTTATCGTCCACTTCCTAACTATTATTAAAGAGGTAAGGTGTTTCATTGCAATATTTATTATTTATGTATATTTGGCGATGAATGCAATATTTATTTGTTGTTTATTGTTTATTGATTTTGCATTTATGGTGTCTCCATTGCAATATTTAAGTTACAAGAATCTTAACACACATCTAGTCTAATATGTATCTAACTTAATCTACATTTAATCTAATTTGTTTATTTAGAATCCAACTCTTTCCCAACATCCAATATTCCATTGCTTGCATCAAAAGATGGTGGCAATTTTGGTATGTTAGTACTGCAACTTGTATCTAATGAAACCCACAAAGAAATGGATTTCCTTCATAGTTTTTGTTATCAAATGTGGCAAATTGTCTCTTTATGCCTGGAAGCTGACCTGAGAAGTTATTGTAAGCCACACTAAAAAACTCTAAAAAGTGCATACTAATCAATTTTGAAGGAATTTCTCCACTCAATTTGTTGTGGGAAAGGTCTAAACTCTCTATTTGCCCCAAAATTTCCCAAGTTCTTAGAATTGGGCTAGTTAACTGATTATGAGACAAGTTGAAGGCCAATATCAAGCTCAAATTTCCAAGTTCTACTGGTATTTTCCCTATTAACTTGTTACATGACAAATCTAGTATGGACATCAATTCAAGATGCCAACCTTTGTATTTGTCGAATCTAGCTTTTGTCACCAATTCAACTTGATCTTACTACACAAAGAAACTAAATGCTTCATAACCAAGCCCTTTGTTTCTAAATTTACTTTGGAAATTGTAAGACATCTCGAGCCACTCATAACTCTTACTATCTTGTGCAAAATTAAATGCATCTTTACTCACCTTTCCAAAAGAGATGTGGATAAAACAACTTGGTATTGGTCCCAAAAATGAGTTATGTGAGAGATCCAATATGCCTAGTTCATTCAACTGGCAGAGTTCTTCTGGTAGCAAACCTCTCAAATTATTCCTTCTTAGTTCAAGAACTCTTAAATTAGACAAATTCCTAATTAATGTTGGAAATTTACCAGACAAAAAATTATTTGTAATATTTAACATCATCATATTAGAATAATTGAATAATGTTTCTAGAATTATACCTGTGATTCTACTCTCTTCTAAATTCAAATGGTGTAAATTTACTAACCATTCTAAGCAAGAAGGAAAAGTGCCCCAAAGTTTGTTATAGGAAATATCAAGAAAGGATGACCAAAACAGTTCGCATGGAATTGTTCCTTCAAACACATTACTTGCCATGTTTAGATGTTGCAAACTCAGATTCCCAATAAAGCTAGGAATTTCACCTGATATGTAGTTGTCGCTTATATCCAAAAGCTCTAGCCTTGGGTAATGAGAGATCCAACCTGACAGAGTTCTAGTAAACTGATTTCCACTTAAATGTAATGACTTCAATGAAGTTTGATTGGACTTTGGTTCTTTGACACTTGACCACTTAATCAGTTGTTTGAGAGCACCAAAGCAACCAAATTAGAGGAATTTGCTAACAAATTGTCTGGAATTTCTCCAAAAAACTTGTTACTTTAAAACAAACAGAGAAAGCATGCTTCCCATAAAGAATGGAATGCCACTATCAAAAGCATTTGCCAAACGATTAAATACTATTATAGTTGGAATAATACTACCAATATGTTGTTAAAGCTTTCATGAAAGTGATTGACTGAGATATCCATATACTTTATAGCAAAGCTAGAATTGGAGGATAAATCAAATGAACTCACAAAAGAGTTATTTCTAAGACTTAAAAATTCCAATTAGGTATTGTTTTCAAGTAACCAAATGGGGAAGGCTCCAATGAGGTTATTGTGGGAGAGATCGATGACTCTCAAGTCAGTTTGGTGAGTGAGAAAATGAGGAATATTGTTAAGTCTACAATTTGACATCTTAATAATGTTAAACTGAATTATAGGTGGCCAGTCATATGGATAGTGAGTTTGGACCTATAGCTTATGGTTATCTCTCAATAATAATAACACTTCAAGATTTGTGTGATTGGCAATGAGTAAAAAGAGAATTGACCCCAAAAGAGATTATTTCTTAGATCAATATAGTTAAGAGATTTGAGAGTAGTAATTGGAAATGATGAAATGTCCCCTTCAAGTTTGTTTGATGACAAGTCTAAGAGTGTAAGCGATGTCAATTTTCCAAGACAAAATGAAATAATTCCATTAAGATTATTGTAGCTGAGATCCAACTCTTAAGTTCTTTAGTGAACACAAGCCTAAAACAAAAGATGGTATAATATTTAACATTTTTCCATGAAAGACATAAGGTGATTCCTGCTTTTAAACATTGGTAAAGTGTTAACAACTATCTTCTTGAGTTAAAGATCCATTTAGATTGTTGCTAGCTAAAGATAAAGCTTTGAGTGAAGTCATTTGGCCAAAACTGTCCCAAAAATAGAACAAATATATAAAGAAAACAGATTAAAATTGTAAAAGAATTCAAATAAATACAATTCCAACTTAGCATTTGACAAAATATTATGCCAAAACTCATAGATTGCCCTTAGGTTTGGCCTTGTTATAATCATAAACTTTTCATAACCAAAGCATCCATATGTTGTATAAGAGCCAATTCCTTGGCTTTGTGCTATATGCAACAAAAAGACAAAAGAATAATGGGAGAGAAGCTACATGGACATGGACAATGGTAGTCTATATATATATATATATATTTCTTTTTCATAAGGAAAATTTATATGTATTAATATAAAAATAAAAATAAAACATATAAATAAAAATAAAAAAATAATATTACTGCTTTAGAAAAAAAAATATTACAATTATTAATTACAAGTTTTATATTTTGAAATCTTTAAATTATTGTTTTATTTAATATATTATGAAAATTTATTTTTCCTAATAAGTAACCACAAAATTATTTTAATTATTCATCTTTCATATAATTGGACAATCGATGCTTTACAATGTTTATTATTGAAAAAGTTCTCTATTTACAAAGAAAGGCTAAGAATACTTTTATAAACAATAGGTGCTTAAAATTTGATAAGATTTGGAGAAGGAAAAAGTTTATGGGGTATTTTGTGAGACAACATAAAAAATACAAATTATAGGGATCATAAGTTAGCATAAGTAGCATATACAAAATATTAAATTCTTAGTAAATGTAAATAATACCAATAAATTGAACGAAATAAAATAAATGATAAAAAAAAGAAAAAAAATTCAAAGATTAAATTTGAACTAAAAATAAATTCAAGGAAATAAGGGTTTTGACAATTTCCATATAAATTAAATGAAGGTTTTCAACACTTATTCTCTTTAAACACACAAAATCCTCATGGAAAAGTGCAAACAGTACTTGGCAACATTGTTAGGGAACTATTGAGGCCATTGGAAGAAAGATCCAGAATTTTTAAGTTTTCCAAACTTATTACATTTACTGATATATATTAAAGGGAAAATAAATTGAGTAGGAGAGATTAAGGGTATTTATCTTAATTATTTTTGTTATTCATCCTTCATGCAATTGTATAATTAAAGTTTATTCCCAAAAAAGTTTATTACTTACAAGGAAAGGCTAAGAATGCTTTTATAATTAATAATTGCCTTCAATTTGGTGAGATTTGGAGAAGGAAAAAGTTTATGGGCATCATTGAAAGATATTGGGAGGGTAAAAGAAGTATTTAGTGAGGCAACTTAAGTAAGCATGGTTACCTTATATAAAATAGTAAATTTTTAGTAAATGTGAAGAATACAGTAAATTGAAGAAAAAAAAAAGAAAAGATGGAGAAAAAGAAAAAAAATTAGAGATTTAATTTGAAGTAACAATAAATTTAAGGAATTGGCAACAACTTGAAAAGAGCATATGATAAAGGGCAGAAAAAAAAAAAGATTTTGGGGCAATATGGGAAAACAACAATGCTGTTGAAGAGAGATTGTTGGTGGACTGGCACCATAAAAAAGGTTTTATAAGGTTTACAATTTAGGGGTATCCTCATCAAACACATAAAAACCCAATGGAAAAGAGTAAGCAATACTTGGCAAGAATGTTAGGTTATTCCTGTAAAGATCCAAAATTTCTAAATTCTTCAACCTTATTAAACCTGTAGATATATATCAAAGGGAAAATAAATTAAGTAAGAGAGATTGGTACCTTATACAAGATATTAAATTCTTAATAAATATGAAGGATAATAGTAAATTGAAGGAAAGAAAAGAAAAGACGGAGAAAAAGAAAGAGATCAGAGATTTAATTTGAAGTAATAATAAATTTAGAGAAAAATCTCATGAAAAAGGGTAAGCAGTAGCTAACAATATTGTTAGTTGATTCCAAGAAAGATCCAAAGTTTTTAAGTTTTTTAAACTTACTAAATATGCAGATATATATATGAAAAGAAAAATAAATGTCTAAAAAAAAGAAAAAGGAAAAAAGGAAAGATTTTGGGGGCAATTTGAGATTGCTGGTGGACTAGCACAGCAACGAATGTGGGGTCCATGCGGTTAAATGTCTTTTCTTCTCATTCTTCTTGTTTTTTTTTTTTTTTTTTTTTTCTGATTGTGTGGTTATGGCATTTTCTCCTTCTCGGTGTTTTTTTCTCTTCTTCTCTTTTCATTGTTTATCAAAGTTTTTTAATGAATTAAATGAAACTTTTCAACACTTGCACTCATCAAACACACAAAAATCGCACGAAAAAGAGCAAGCAATACCTGACAGCATTGTTAGTTGATTCCAAGAAAGATCCAAAATTTCTAAGTTCTTTAACTTTACTAAATCTACAAATATATATATATATATATGAAAAGGAAAATAAATTGAGTAAGAGAGACCAATTCTAAATTTCATTGACTGAGTTATTTTTTACGTACCTTGTGCTGGGAAGACTCCATTTAGGCCACAGTCTGAAAGATTGAGATTCTTCAGAGATGTCACAGCACCCAACAATTTGACACTGCTCTTGGTGATGCTGTTTCCTTCTAGATTCAACACCTCTAACTTTTTAAATCTTGACAGGCCATCAACAATTCCTTCAAGATTCTTTACTTCATTGTAACTCAGGTCCAATTGTTCTAAGTTTTCCAAAGAAGCCACTTATGTGTCACCATAACAAGAATCAGTAGAATATCTTGGAGCCTCGACATCACAGGTCCAATTTCCTATTAAGCTTGAGTTATATCCTGAGCTCCATGTTTTGGAAAAAGATTTTGTAATTAAAAAAAATTTAAGAAAAGAATTTTATGGTCAGCATAATGCTGAAAAAAGAGAATGGTTTCTCAAAAATTTTCAAAATGAGAAAAAATTGGAATTCCAGCAAGATTATTATGACTGGATGATCAGAAACAAAAGACATGTTTTATTCTTTGATTAGTTTTATGAGTCCTAATTTTAATGGGGATATGAGTACCTGTGGTCATCTTTCATATAGGAAGATGAATTGCAAGCTTAAATCTGATCACAACAATGCAAGTTAATTAATGGCTCAAAAATAAAGTCAATCCATCCTCCATCATGTGAAATTCAATTCAAACACAAAGTCTCTTCTATTCTTACATCACCACTGAAAGTATGTAGAGAGCATGAAGATTTTTGAACAAAAGATATACAAAAGCTTATTAAACAAAATGGTTATATAAATAAAATTTTATAAATAATTGGCAACCAACTCTCAAGCATGGATACCACTGTATCAAGTTTTTCAATTTCAAAAGAAATTTCAAATTTTGATGCCTTAGTTATAAAGTTTTCAATAAAACCTATTTTTAAATCCTTTCAAATTTCAAATACATCATCAAATGAATTTTTGGAAGCTTTAAAACTCAAATTGTAGGATCTAAAGGAATCTAAACCTGAAGCATCAACAAGCAAAAAGGTACAAACATTGGTTGCACTTGATGATGACTCATCTTAAGCTTTTGTGTCAAAAATAAAATCATTAAAGGTACAACATCTCAAAGTGGGACCACTGGGAACATCTTCAAAGATGTACTATCCTAGATCCATAACTACTAACCTTGCTTTAGAAGAAAAGCTAGCTTCTCTTTGTAAGTGGAACATTGATGGATATTATGAACATTAGATTCTAAATCACCTTCAACAAATGACCATGGTGTCCAATGCATATAGGACCCATAGTCATACCTCTGACCATGCTATTGCTACAATCCTTGTTATAGGATTCTCATGATAGCTTAAAGGCTAGTTAGATTGCATACTCACTCCAATTGACCACGACAACATTTTTCAAGCTATCAAGAGAGATGTTCATGGTGAACCTCTCCTTAATAATAACCAATAAATAATCCCCAATGCTATGACAAGTCTTACTTTGCCATAACAAAGCACTTTATTGGTGATCCATCTCACCTAAGGGATAAGAACGCTAAACTCTTATCCAATCTTAAATGCAAATATTTGCACAATTTTTGTTGGGACAAAAATATGTTTCTAATGCATGTCATGCAATAAGATAATGCAAATCAAGTTTTCCAGAAAGAAAAGTTTTTGGTAGGATTACCAAGGTTACTTGATGATAAGATAAGATCTAAATTGTAAGCTTAATATAATGATCAAATTCCTTATCATCAGTTGGCCTATGGTGAACTGATAAGCTTTGTCCAAAAAAAAGGTCTACAGATCTGTGTAGATTTAAAGCTCCAAAAATAGATCAAGTGGGAACAAAAGTAAACTCAGAAAGAGTTAGATCCTCTTATGCCCAATTTGATGATAACCTCTATCATAAAGAAAAGACCAAAAGAAAGCATAAGCCTAATACCAAATCAAAAAATCCTTTTTACTTAAAATCTAAGCCCAACCAACACTAACAATCTTCTAAGCCCAAAAAAGATTTTAGGCGCAAACCAAATAAGCCTAAACAAAAAAAATCCTAGACATTTAGATATGTCTGTTATGATTATGGCAAATTTGGTCACATGTATAGATACTGTAAACTTCACAAAAATCTCTAAGCCCTTGAATTGGCTAATACTGTTCAAGCCTAACTACAGGAATTGTTGGTTGAAACCTTACAAGCTAGTACTCCTAAACAATCTTTTGAGGATGAAGTTGGTCTCCAAGTTAATGAACTTGAAGCCTCTTTTGCAATAGGGTTATAAGAGAAAGAGGTAAGGGTCTTAACATGTGCTCAAGAGCAAATCCTTGAGATACTTGATACGTTAGGAAATGATCAAGCTAAAGCCTAGTTTGTAGAAAAGCTCCTTAAAAGTCTATCAAATTCAAATCCAAACCCATTCCTTTAGTCCATTTAAGCTCATTATAATCTTAAGGATGTTCTAAAAGGGTTTGACCAACCCTAAACCAATCCTCATCTCAACCATGGATTGATTAGCACATGGCCATGGTAAGATAGATTAAACATCAAGTCAAAGAGTTGCCCTATCTTCGTATAAGCAATCCCAACCTACCCAAAATAGTTAAGACTAATGCATCTAAAATAGGATATGAAGGGATTTTGCAACAAGTCAAGGATTAGCATAAACAACTTGTTTCTTTCACATCCAAGCATTGGAATGACTTTTATAGGTAGTATTCCACCATTAAAAAGGAAATTTTGGCAATTGTTTATGCATTTTGAAATTTTAGCATGATTTGCTAAATTAAAAATTCTTATTACACATTATTTGTCAAGCAGCAAAATTTGTTTTACAAAAAGATGTTCAAAATATTACTTCCAAATAGATTTTTGCATGATAGCAAGCAATTTTAAATATTTTTCATTTTGAAATTGTACATATTTGAGGTTCTTCAAATTGCTTACCAAATTTTCTTATGAGAGAATTCTTGCAGGAAATAGGAACCTTAACCTCAAAACAAGCCCAAAATGCCCAAGAAATCCAAAAAGAAAGCCTAAGCAAAGAAAGCCCAACAAGACAAGACCCAATCACAAACAACCTAACCAAAAGCATTAGTTGAAATGTTCATCTCAGAAAGCTAAGGCTTAAACCCTTTAGGTTCCCAAGACATTCCAAGCCCACAAAAGTAAGCCACTGATGACTCTTATGAGTCTTTAGCCTCAAGCATGCCCAATATTGAAGCGTTAAGACCAAAAACCTAAAAATTTATAAAAAATGAAGAGATGAAGAGATGATCACATTATCTAGGAATTAAACCATTCAATATCGATAATGAAAGCTAATCAAGATCAATGAATCCTTTGTTGAATAGAATTCAATGGATTTAGAGCATTAAAGGTGTACAAATGTGCTTCCTCCAATAAATACAATGTTTTATGTAGACACAAAATTTAATTTCTTCATCATTTTGTGTAAATGAGTCATTGTAGCAAAGGAAGGAGAGTTGTTACTTAGAACTAAAGTGATGGTGCAATTATTTAGGGTTTTAGACACTTAATACATATGCAAAAAGCTAATCAAGACCACTCATACCTTTTTTTAACAAAATTCAATGGGTTTGAAGTACCAAAGATGTGGAAACAAGCTTGTTGGAATGAATATAGTGGTTATTGGATGGCAAGTAGTTGAGAACAACAATTTAGTACCTAACTTACCCATGATGTCTTCCCAAAGTAGCTCAAGAACTTTGTTTCTTGGTTTGAAATAATACTTTGAGGCATGCCATGCAAATGTACCTCTCTAAAGAACAATTTAACTACATTGTTTGCATCGTTAATTTTATGGCATAGGATGAAGTGTGCCATCTTCAAAAACTTGTCAATAACAATAAATATAAAATACATACCCCATTTTGATCATGGTAGCTTTAGCACGAAGTCCAAAGATAAATCAACCCAAGGTTGGTTAGGTATCAGTAGAGGAATGTAAAAGCCATAGGTAAAACTTTAGATTTGGCCTATTTGCATGTTATGCACTTCTTACACACCTTATCAACAACTTGTTTCATGTGTGGCCAATAGAAATGTTCAACTAAGACATCTTGAGTTTTTTTTAACTTTGAAATGACACATTAGACCATCTCACATGTGCTTCTCTCATAACCAACTCCCTCAAAGAACTCATAGGCACACCTAATCAATTTTCCCTAAATAAGAAACCCTCATGCCTATAATACATTAGCAAAGTTAGGATCTTTCACATATAAATTTTTAATATATTCAAATCCTAACAATTTTGCACTAAGTATAAAGATAAAGGCATACTAGCAAGATAATGCATCAACTACCATATTCCCCTTACCTTGTTTATATTTGATGATGTAGGGAAAGGTTTCAATGAATTTGACCCATTTGGCATGTCTCTTGTTCAACTTCTTTTGTTCCTTCAACTATTTCCAGGATTTGTGGTTAGTATGGATGACAAACTCATTCGGCGAAAGGTAGTGCTACCATATCTCTAAGGCCTATACCAATGTACACATCTCCTTATCATATGTGGGATAACTGAGTGTTGCTCCACTTAACTTTTCACTAAAGTAGGCAATTGGTCAAATTCTTGCATTTAAATAGCTCCAATGTCAATACATAAAGCATCACACACAATCTAAAAGGTTTTAGCAAAGTTAGGTAAAACAAGTAAGGGTGTATAACTAAACTTTTCCTTGATTAAATTATAAGCCTTATCTTGATCATTACTCCACTTAAATCCTGCATTCTTTTTAACAATCTTAGTTAATGGTGCAAAAATGGTGCTAAAGGTCCTAACAAAGTGTCTATAAAAACAAGCATGAATTGCCCTACTTATAACATAGCCAAGAAATAGAATCAAATTAGTGCAAAAAGAACAATTTTTAAGGTTAGCATACAATTTCTCAAAACATAAAACACTTGGAATAGAACATAAATGATCAAGATGCTCATCTAAGTTTTTGCTATAGACCAAAAATATCATTAAATACACAACCACAAAATTACCAATGAATGTATGTGAAACATGATTCATCAATTGCATAAAAGTGCTTAATGCATTAGTGAGACCAAATGGCATAACAAGCCATTCATACAAACCATACTTAGTTTTCAAAGTTGTTTTCCACTCATCTCTCTCTCTTATACTAATTTGGTAATGTCTACCTTTCAATTCAATTTTAGAAAAGACACATGAACAATGAAATTTATCTAACATGTCATCCAATCTAGGTATAAGATGGTGATATGTTATAGTGATTTTGTTAACTACTCAACAGTTAATGTACATCCTCCAAGTCCCATCCTTCTTAGGCATAAGCAATACTGAAACTACACATAGACTCATGCGCTTCCTCACATATCCCTTTGCCATGAGCTCATTAACTTGCCTTTAAAGCTCCTTTGTTTCCTCAAAATTACTTCTATAGGCCCATCAGTTTGGAATTATTACACCATAGATGAATTCAATCTAATGTTCTATTCTCCTCAAAGGTGGCAAGCTGCTTGGTTATTTGGGAGAAACGTCATTAAATTCCTACAAAAGAGAAATGACAACACTAGGCAAAGAAGGGCTAAGCTCATTAGTACTAAAATAAGCCTCTTTGTATAAAAGTACAATCATAGGCTATTTTATATAAAAACCTCTCTTAACATCACTCTCTTTTGCATACAAACCCTCAATTTTTCTCTATTACCCTCTTTCTTCTTTTCTCTCAGTCTTATCTCCTTTCTCTCCATTCTTTTCCTCTTTTCTCCTTTTAGCCTTAATTTTTCTTTTCCTCTCACTCTCCTTTTTATTCCTTAATTAATCATCTTATACTTAGCAAGGTGTTAAAGGTATAAGAATAATGAGTTTATCATTTATCACAAAGAGCACCTATTCTTGAACCCATCGTGCATTACTACATGTTAATCATATTGTGATGGTCTTCCCAACAAAATGTGCACAACACGCATGGGTACAACATCACATAACACCTTATTGGTATATCTCTCAATAGTAAATGATAAGTAATACCTACTTATTTACCTTAACCTCCCTACATTCATTCAACCATTGAAGTGTATATAGCCTTAGGTGCTTCATAGTAGGTAAATTAAGCTTTTCAACCAGAGTAGCTACATTTGTACAATAACCCCTATTAGTGATCACGTTGCATACCTTATCTTTGATGTGTCACTATGTATGGAAGATATTATCTCTTTGCACTTCATCATCTTCCTTGGCTGGTGCACCTAATGCTCATTTAGCCAAGAACACATCTCCCTCAACTAGGTACTCCTTTCCATCACTTACATCCTCCAATGGTGGCATGGAATCATCATTAGACTCACTTTCTATCTCAATATCACCATTACACCGCAACACCATGGTAAACTTATTTAAACAATGAGATTAAATATGTCCCCTTCCTAGATACTTAAACATTTAACATTTTCATTTTTACTAGGTTGGGAATTAGAATTACCTTTCTCCTTGTTAAGATTCACTTCCTTACACTTGTAAGATTTGGCCTTGGGCTTGTAATCAGCCTTACCATCCCTTTTTCTCCAATTTGGCTTCCAAGATGAAGAGGAACCCAAATTCTATCTAAATCATGTAGAACTCTTCTATTTGAGTCACCTTTCAACTTTCATCACAATGTGCACCTTGTCCTGCAACTGCACATAATGTTGCAATTCAACTACATTGATGATGTTGCTTTTTAACCCTTGTAAGAATTAAGCCATGGTTGCTTCATTATTCTCCTCCACATTAGCTTGGATCATGGCAATCTCTATCACCTTATGGTAGTCCTCTACACTTTTGGTGCCTTGAGTGAGCCCTTACAGCCTTTGGCATGAATCCCTACAATAATGATTAGGAATAAACCTCCTCCTAAATAGGCCTTTCATGATTCCTTCTCCTAGTCAAAACAAGTTGATCCCACCAAATAATTGCATAATTAGTAAACTTAACAGCAATGAGTTTTACCTTTTACTTTTAGAGTAGTTATGGTAATCAAAGACCAACTTAACCATCTTCTCCCATTCTAAGTAAGCTTCAAGATTATTTTTCCCTTTGAATAGAGAAATTTTCATTTCAATGCTCCCTAAATCATGGTCATAGGTGTCTTGCCTCGTAAAATCTCTTTAGCCATTTATATTATTGGCAATTCTAACCAAAGTTGTTGGATCATCAAATTTGTTGTCTTCTACATCATCCTTATGACCATAATCTCATCTCTATAGCCTTCTTGCATTAGGAACTTCATGGCCCCTATGCCTCTTTTGCAATTCCGCTATTACATTGGCTTGCTTCTCCATCTTATCCCTTGTATCATCAAATTTGGCGTTCATGTGGTCAAATTATTGTTGCAGAGCTTTTGACCATGAATGACACCACTTGCTCCCTCCTTAGCTACACCTTCGTGTTTGGTAGACATAATCTTAATTCTATGCAAAATGGCTAAAATACCTCACAAAACACTTCCTTATGTGTTTGACTCAAAAATAGTGTCACACACCCTCATGTTTATACCCTTTAAGGGTTTTTCTCAATATGTGTTCACACGCTTGGCTTTTACCACTCAAATTTTGCCCTTTTAGTCTTTCAAAACTAAACAAGCTAAATCAAAATGACTAATCTTAAAGGAACCAAACTCACCAAATAAAATAAATGGAGCAAAATTAGGCTGAGGAAAAAAAAAAAGCAAAGTTAAAAGATAAAATAAGGAAAATGAAGTAGATGATATATTAAGAGTTGAGCTAGAAACTAGGATGTTATTGTGGCTAGACTAACCAAAACATTTAGCTATTGCCATAATCACTCAAAGTTGAAATTTTCTTTTATATTTTTGTCCCTTTTTTTATGATTTTTTTTCATAGATTTAAAGACAAAGAAAGATAAATTAGGGTTTGCAAATTCAAAGAACAAGAGGTTATAAAATGTAGCTAAGAAAGATGAAAAAAAAAAAGAAATCAAAATTAGATAAGCAAACTTGATGTAGATCTAAGCTCTAATAACAATAGATGTGAACCCCAAAAGATGTTTACTTAAAGGCTCAACACACACAAGGAATCAAATAAGAATTGAGAAAAGCTAAATTAGGTTTCAATCATACAAGACATAGACCTAATGTTCATGGAACATAAACCTAAGGAATAAAGAAGGATATGGACACCACACTCCAAAAAAGAAGGGATTTGGGAGCAATAAGTTGGGTTGAACATCACAACAAGAGTTAGTTCTTGATAAGTTCTTTAATTCTTGAAAAAATCGAACAAGAAAATTCTCACTTTTATTTTCACTAATGTTTTGTATTTTTTTTTCTTAACAATGAAATCAAGCATATTTATAGGCTAAATTAGCATCCTTAACCCTAGAGATAGTGGCAAACTTCCTAAATAAACTAACAACAAATATACTCTTATTTGTTTTAGAAGTTGTCAAATTTTATAATAAAGTCTTATTTAGGAGTGGAGTTCACTGTAACCTTAGTTCATTAAGTACTCTAATCAAATTAATAAGGCCTTGGGCCACATTAAGATATGCTTTGCCACCTTTCAAGCTTGAATTAGCATTTTTGGCCCAAATTTTTTCAATCAACCTACTAGGTACCTTTTTTGTCCTTTTAGCTCTTGAACATGTTATTGGCTCTTCTTGAATGCTTAATAGATCCTTAGAAGCCCTACATGCATTGGCTTCTACATGGATCTCATTGCCTTATCAAAAAACGAAGAGGTAGTAGTCTCATTGTTTGAGAAGTTAACCATTCAAAACCCTTAAGGAAATCTAATCAAGATTAATGACTCCTTTACTTGTTGGAATTCAATGGGTTTAGGGTATAAAAGGTGTACTAAAGTGCTTATTGAAATGAATATGATCTTTTATGTAGATACAAATGTTAGTTTTGCCATCATTTTGTGTAAATGAGTCCTTAAAATGAAGGAAGGAGCCTTGTTAGTTAAAATGAAGAGACAAACTCATTATTGAGAAATTGAAACACATAATGTGTATTAGAAAAGGTAATCTAGACAATTTAAACCTTTGTTTTGGTAAAATTCAATGGATTTAATGTAGTAAAAATGTACAAACAAGACTATTACAATGAATATGGTGTTTGCTATTGACACAAAAGCTAATTATAAGATCATTTTGTGTGAATGAGTCCTTATAATAAAAAGTGAAGCCTTATTATCAAAAAATGAAGGGGCGATCTCATTGCTTGAGAATTAAACCATTCAACACTTGTAAGGAAAGTTAATCAAGATTAATGACTCATTTACTTGATGGAATTCAATGGGTTTCGAGTACCAAAGATGTACAAACATGCTTCTTACAATGAATATAATGTTTTGTGTAGATCCAAAATGATGTGAACCCTAAAAGACATGGCTTAGGAACCTAACATGCAAGTGGAGTAGAACAAGAAACCAAGAAAGCTAAATCAAATTTCAATCTGCAATACATAGACCCAATGTCCAAGGAACACAAATCTAAGGTATAAAGAAGGATATGAATGCCACTCTTAGGAAAGAAGAGATTTGGGAGTGATAAGTTAGGTTGATTATCATAAGAAGATTTAGTTCTTGATAAGTTTTTTAGTTCTTGAAAGAACCAAAGGAGAAAATTCTCACTTTTATTTTCATTAATGTTTTGCACTTTTTAACAATGCAGTCTAGCCTATTTATAGGCTTAATCAATAATCCCTAAAAACCTTAAAAATAAAGAAAACAATAAACTCCTAAAATGTAAAAATCCACCTATCTTATTGTAGACTCATATTTTATAACAAACTTCTATTTAAGAGTTGACTTTATTATAACCTTAGCCCATTAAGTACTCCAATTAAATTAATAAAGTCATGGCCCATATTAAGATATGCTTTGCTACCTTTTAAGCATGAATTATCTTTTTTAGCCAAAATTTCTTCAATCTATCCACTAACTACATCTTTTATCTTTTTATCTCTTGAATATGTCATTGGTCTTTCTTGAATGCTCAATGTATCATTAGAAACCCTCCATGCATCAAGTCTTCCATGGACACAAAACTTAATTTGACCGTCATTTTATGTAAATGAGTCCTTGCAATGAAGGGAGGAGCCTTGTTAGCTAGAAATGAGGAGACAATCTCATTATTTAACAATTTAAACACTTAATATGTATGAGAAAAGGTAATATAGACCAATCACTCCTCTTTTGATAGAGTTCAATGGATTTAAAGCACCAAAAATGTACAAATGAGCTTATTGCAATGAATATATATTTGACGTTGACACAAGAGTTAATTATAGATCATTTTGTGTGAATAAACCCTTGCAATGAAGGAAGGAGTCTTGTTAGCTAGAAATGAAGAGATAGTCTCATTATTTAAGAATTAAATCACTCATTACTATAAGAAAAGCTAATCTACAAAAATCACACCTTTTGTTGTTTCAATTCCATTGATTTAGAGTACAAAAGATATGGAAATGAGCTTGCAATTAATACAATGTTTGCTATTGGCATAAAAGTTAATTTAAAGATCATTTTGTGTGAATAAGTCTTTATAACAAAAATAAAAGCCTTGTTATCGAAAATTGAAGAGGCAATCTCATTATTATAGATTTAAACTATTCAATACTTGTAAGCAAAACTAATCAAGATCAATGACTCACTTGATGGAATTTAATGGATTCAGAGTACCAAAGGTGTACAATCATGTTTGTTCCAATGAATATAATTTTTGTGTGAACACAAAAGTTAATTTCACCCCAATTTTGTGTAAATAAGTCCTTATAACAAAGTAAAGAGCCTTATTAGCTAGAAATGAAGAGAAGGCCTCATTATTCAAGAATTAAAACAATCAATAGGTATAAAAATTGCTAATCAAGATTAATCAAATTTTTGATTGAAGGAATTCAATGGATTTAGAGTATGAAATATGAATAAACAAGCTTGTTGCAAAGAATATAATGTTTATTGTTGACTTAAATGTTAATTACAAGATCATTTTGTGTGAATGAATCCTTAAAGTAAAAGAGAAGTCATGTTATCAAAAAATGAAGAGATGGTCTCAATGTTTGGGAAATTAAACCATTCAATACCTATAAGAAAAGTTAATCAAGAGTAATGACTCAATGACTTAATGGAATTCAATGGGTTTAAAGTGTTTGCCAAAAGTGTGCAACCATGTTTGCTCTAATGAATATAATGTTTTATGCAGACATAAAAGCCAATTTCACCATCCTTTTATGTAAATTAGTCCTTGCAATGAAGGAAGCAACATTGTTAGCTAGAAATAAAGAGCTAGTCTCATGATTCATGAATTGAAACACACAATACATATAAGAAAAGCTAATGTAGATCAATCACACCTTTTTTTGATGGAATTCCATTGAGAAAATTAGTTATTCATCTTCATTAGCTTTCCTTATAGGTATTGAATAGTTTAATTCTTGAACAATGAAACTACCTCTTCACTTTGTGATAACAAGACTTCTCTTTTCATTAAAAGGAGTTATCCACACAAAATGATATTGTAATTAACTTTATATCAACAAAAAACATTATATTTAATATAACTAGCTCACACATACATTTATAGTTGAAGTTCCCGACTCCTCCCTAGGATC
The DNA here is from genome assembly GCA_037832385.1 of Rhizophora apiculata. Taxonomy (NCBI): domain Eukaryota; kingdom Viridiplantae; phylum Streptophyta; class Magnoliopsida; order Malpighiales; family Rhizophoraceae; genus Rhizophora; species Rhizophora apiculata. Next base: position 524,780 of record CM075434.1, on the reverse strand, counting down.
TACTAGTTTGTGATACTGAGAGGGGGGTGAATCAGTATCACCATAATTCACAATTCGCAAGTAAGTGAACAACTTCAACCTCTTCTTAAAAGCGAACTCTTTCTCAAATTCAACTAAGGTAGATCTATTGCTACCTACTAATCACAATAATCCCCAAAGTCACCTTTCAGACACCTTGCCTAATAGACAATTCGGATGCTCTTGTTTAGGCCTTCGTTAGGTTATGGGTTGGCTGATACTTTAGCTGCGTTCACAACTTAATTCAAAACACAGAACGTAAAGCAAATTAAGGACACACAAAATTTACGTGGTTCCGTCAACGTGACGTACATCCACGATGGTAGGGACTCTTCCTTACCGAGACTATCCACTATACTTGAGAATTCTAGTTACAATGGATGTCTTAATCCTCTGCTCCTTTCACTATTGCAAATACTAAGCAAGTACAATACAAAGAGTGTCACTTACTGTGTCTACCCTTCTTCTAGTTTGTCTTGCCTCTATTGAATTGAAAGGCTGCTCTACTGCCGCGTAGAAGTTCACTGCAACGCTCTCTAACCTCTCTTGAAGAAATCTGGAAATACGTTGAGTTCTTTCCGATACTTCGCTGAATTCCTTCCTTGGTTGTCTCACACAGCTCCTACTTTCACCGTCTCACGGTCTCACCCGTCTCCTTGTCTCACGGCTCGCCTCACGTTTCTGGTTTGCCGTTCCACATCTCACACACATTTTTGGTTTGCACCCTTTGCTAGTCTCACGCCTCACGCACGTTTCTGGTCTCACGCCGATGCACGTTTCTGGTGTCATGCCGACGCACGTTCTGGTCTCACGCTGTCGCACGTTCAGGTCTCAAGCCGTCGCACGTTCTAGTCTCACGCCATCCAACCGGATCTCTCACCATTCAGCTGGATCTCTCTCACCGTCCAATCGGATCTCTCGCACCGTCCAGCCAAATTTCTCTCACCGTCCAGCCGGATCTCTCTCACCGTCTAGCCAGATTTCTCTCTACCGGTGGTTTTTGCTTTTCCCGTCTAGCCCTATTCTGCCGTGTACCCCACTTGGTTGGCCGAATCAGGTTTTTCCGTTCACCTCTTTTTGAGAGTTCTTGTGTTTTTCGCCGTGCGTTCCTTTACCGTCCACTCTCCTCTTCGGCCATCTCTGTATTTTCTCCCTTTCAACCCGATTGTGTCGTCCATTTCTCTCTCTACCTCTTTGCCGTGTTATCTCCTTACCAACCGCTGGTGTGCCGGTGGTGTGCCGTTCCTTACCTTCGCCGTCCACTCTGATTTTGCTGTATATAATTTTTCTCTCTCTTCCAACGGCTTCTCTCTTTGGTCGGCTGGTTGTCTAGGTTTTCTATCCGTTTTGCTCAATTGCCGACTTCTTTTTTGTTGTCTTCCCATGACCTTTATATACTCCTCTATGAAACCCTAATAGGGCTTACTTGTGGCGAATTTACTATCTTGCCCTTCCATGTAGCTTTTACCTTCTTGCCCTTCATGTGGCTTTACTTTCTTGCACACTTAAACCTAGTTGATAACAATTACAACCCATATAAGGCTGTGGGAACAACAATCTCTCCCTTTGTAATTGTTGGCAACACTCATAACAAAATCCATTATGCAGCAATTTCAACTCCCCCTAAATATGCACTTCCCTTTTCTTAATAGCTCCCCCTGCACTGTTGCTTCTCTACCCCTTTGCCAACCAATTACAAATCTGAAAAACTCACAAAGTGAAGATGGAGGATTCACCTGAACTTTAGGCTTGAGGAAGCATTTGCACAGATAGACTCAATCTATACTTTTCAAATAGCTCAGTGGACAGAGGTTTAGTTAGAATATTTGAAATTTGATCTTTAGTTCCAACATACTCCAACTAAATTGTACCCTGTTCCATTTGATCTTTGATGAAGTGATACCGGATGTCAATATGCTTACTCCTTGAATGTTGAACCAGATTCTTAGTGAGATCAATAGCACTTTGATTATCACAAAGTACACTCACTGGTAACTTCACTTCAACACCCAAGTCTGCCAATTGTCTTAGCATCCATATCACCTGTGTACATATTGCACAAGCAGCCATATACTCAGCCTCAGCTGTGCTCAAAGCAACACTATTTTGCTTTCTACTTAAACATGCAACACACTTTGAACCCAAGTAGAAGCTATAGCCGCTGGTTGATTTTCTATCATCTATACTTCCTACCCAGTCTGCATCAGTGTATACTTGTAGTTCAACAGAATCCATGGCTGGATACCACAAGCCCATTTCCAGTGTTCCTTTGAGGTACCTTAGGATTCTTTTCACTGCCAACACATGAGACTCCTTAGGATCAGTTTGGAATCTGCTGGCAGCACACACAACTTGCATAAGATCAGGCCTTGATGCCGTAAGGTACAAAAGGCTCCCTATCATCTTCCTGTACTCTGTAGGGCTTGTACTCTTTCCCTTCTAATCTTTTGTTAACTTGTAGCCCACTGTCATAAGGGTACTGACAGATCTGCTATCCTCCATGTCAAACTTTTTCAGCATCCCTTTGGCATATTTCGTCTGAAAAATAAAGATACCTTTTTCACACTACCTTATTTGTAATTTAAGAAAGTACGTCATTTCTCCAATCAATGACATTTCAAATTCCTTACTCATCTTCTGTGCAAACTCTTGGCATAGCTCAGAGTGATCCCCTCCAAAGATGATGTCATCTACATATACTATGGTTATTAGCTGGACTTTCTCTGAGTTGAACACATACAGGTTATTATCAACTGTTCCTCTTCTGAAGTTCAACCTTCTCAAGTACGCATCCAGCCTACTGTACACATGTGTCTCATCCTGACTGCTTTGTACTCCATCGGGTTGTTCAATATACACTTCTTCTTTCAAGAGCCCACTCAGAAAGGCAGATTTCACATCTATCTGATAGACTTTATACCTCTTGTGTGTTGCCAAAACTAAGAACATTTTGATAGTTTCTAACCTTGCTACTAGTGCAAGAGTTTCATCAACATCTACCCCTTCTATCTGAGTGTAGCCTTTGCAAACCAGTCTGGCCTTGTTCCTCACCACCTAGCCATCTTTATTGTGTTTATTCCTAAACACCCACTTTGTTCCTATGACATTCTTATTAGTGGGTCTTGGAACCAGCTCCCATGTATCATTCTTCTCAATTTGATCCAGCTCCTTATTAATAGTTTTGACCCAGGCTTTGTCTTGAATAGCCTCTTCATCAGATTTAGGTTCAACTTGTGAGAGTAGAGCAGCAGCTCCCACAATTTTTCTTCTTATTGTAACTCCTACTGATGGGTCACCTATGATCTGATCTCTTTGATGAGCATTAGTCCATGTTTTCCTTGTCCTTCTTCCTTGCACCGTCTTAGTTGCAAAAGGATCTCTTTCTTCATCTTCAGACTCACTCTTCTCTACGTCTGAACTTACTTCTTGTTCCTTTTCTTCAGGTTGGTCTGATTCTTCATCTACATTGAAGTCATCTTCTTCATTGTCCTCAGCTTCTCCATTCTGCATTGTTTTCCAGTTCTCATATATTCTCACATCATTGGAAGTGATCACTTTTCCCAGCTTATGCAGGAAAACTTTGTAACCTTTTGTCTTTGCTGAGTATCCCACAAAGATGCCTTCATCAGACCTAGCGTTGAATTTTCCCAAGTTTTGCTCCTTGTTCTTCACAAAACATGGGCTGCCAAAGACTCTGAGATACTTGGTTGTTGTCTTCTTCCCACTTCATAGCTCATATGGAGTCTTATCAGTATTGGGCCTTAGTAGAACTCTGTTCAGTAGGTGCATGGTTGTAAATGTTGCTTCTGTCCAAAATCTTGTGTAAAGCTTGGATTCCAGCAATATAGTTCTTGTCATTTCAACCACAACTCTATTCTTTCTCTCTACCACCCCATTCTGTAGAGGTGTTCTTGCTGCTGCCATCTGATGGTGAATACCATGCTTCTCAAGGTAATCTTCAAAAGCTTCATTTGTAAATTCAATGCCTTGATCTGACCTTAATACTTTGATCTTCCTTCTAGTCTCATTTTCAGCCAATTTTCTATATCTCTTGAAGCAATTCAGAACTTCTAACTTGTGTTTGAGGTGCATGATGTGGGTCCTTCTGGAATAATCATCAACAAATAAGACGAAGTACCTTTCACCATTCAACCCTTTTGTTCTCATCGGCCCACACAAATCAGTATGCACAATGTCAAGCATTGCTTTAGAACTGAACTCTTTGGTCTTATACTACTTTCTAATATGTTTTCCTTTAGAGCATGCTAAGCAAACATACTCTCTCTCTCTCCTGAGGTCAGGAATATCTCTGATTGCATGAGTAGTGGTCAGCTTCCTCATATTCTTCTGTGATAAGTGTCCCAGCCTCCTATGCCAGAGTTGATTTTCTTCTTCTTTGGTGAGTAAACAACTGCTTGTCTTGTCCTCATCTATCACATATAAATTTCCAGTTGTTCTCTTCCCAGTTGCAACAGTATTGCCTTCTTTACTCTTTACCTGGCAACCTATTTTTGTGAATATTACCTTATGGTCTTTGTTGCATAGCTGACTAACAGATGCTAAATTATATTTGAGTCTTTCAACGTGTAGAATATCTTTTAGCTTTCCTCTTCCAATCTTTACTGACCCCTGACCATTGATATTGAGTGAATCATCATTGCCAAACTTGACTCTGCTTTCTCTTGATTTGTTTAGCTTTGATAATTTACTTTTGTCTCCCGTCATGTGTGAAATGCATCCACTATCAAGGATCCATTACTTATCCTTGCAGTCAGCTTTAAGTGCAATTTCAGCTATATTAGCCACCTCCCTTTTAGCTTTATGTTCCTTCTTTTGAACTGGCTGGAAGATAGCTTTCTCTCTTTTCTCAGCTTTGACTACACCACTTGTTTCCACTATGCCATTAAGTGCCTTCTCTTGCTCAGGGAGAAGTGTCATGCATCTCTTGGCATTATGGCCATCCTACCCGTATGTTTCACACTGTTCCAAGTCTACCAATATAGCAAACTTGTTCTTTGAAACCACTGGTTTGGGCTTCCACCAACAATCCTTGTCAGTGTGTCCTTGCCTTTTACAGTATGTGCAAGAACTCACAACAGGTGTTCTTTTCTGAATTCTGTATTGTCTCCCCCTGTATGAAGCATCGTATCTTCTCAGGTTAGAGACATATAAAGGCAATGATCTTGAAACTACCTCTTTGTGGGTCTGATCACAGCTTGTCTTCTTTTGTTTATCACTTGCTGTGTAGGTAAAGTAGCAGGCTTCTTTACTTGTGTGACTTTCATTTTAGTCACCTTTTTCTCCTTCTTCTATTCAATTGTAGCCCTCTGCTGGCTGACTTTCTTTTCTTCCTTCTTGTTTGCCACCCTAGGTTGCTTCTTCAGATCTTCTTTATTCTTAGCTATCTTCTTCTAAGTAACAACCTTCTCTTTCAACTTCTATGGCACATTCTTATTTTCTTTAGCCAATGCAGTCTCAGATTGCTGCACTTTCTCTACATTCTTCTCTCCTTTTTCAGAACTTGTTTCTCCTATCATTTCAAACTTCTGCAAGTTCTCTTTGCTACTTTTGAGTTGTTGCTGAAGTCTTAGCAACTCTTTCTCCATTTTTTCAATTTTTTAAGCCCTTGAGCCAAGTTCTACTGTAAGGTTTTCACATATTTTGATCTGTTCCTCAAATCTTCTCTTCAAGTCAATATACTCAGCCCTTATTTCATCCTTTTGACTTTCAGCTTCCTCAGACTTTGCTTCAACTTGTTTTATATGGGCCTCCAACCTTCTTATGGTTCTGCCCCTTCTAATTATCTCCTTTAAAGTTGCTTCCAGCTCAGCTTCAAGATCTGGCTCTTCTTCATCAACTTCCTCTTCCTTTTCAGAGGTTGAGCTACCACCTTGTGCTGATGCCATAAAGACATACTTATATGACGAGTCTTCATCTTCCTCCTCATCAGCTTCTTTTGTCTAACTCACATAACTCTTGAATAAGCCTCTAGTCTTCCTCTGTGGGTTGGTAATCTTCTTACTGGACTTCTTTGATTTAAATGATGATCTTCTCCATCTTGAATTCTGCTCATCATCACCATCCTCATCTTCATCATCAAGTTTCACTTTGCACTAAGAAGCAAAGTGTCCAGTCTACCTACAATGATAACATCTCAAGGACAACTGTCCTTTTCCCTTCTTAAACCCCTTTTTGAATTTCCATGTGAAGTAAGCCAATACTTTACCTTCACCTTCTTCCCTATCATCATCATCATCCTCACTGGATGATTCTTCCTCTTCTTTTATCTTTAAGTGTTTCATAGCTTTGAAAGCTGCCTCCTTTGATACCTTTGACGTTGAGGAGCTCTCAATTGACTTTATTCTCATCTCATATGCAATGAGATTGCATTGAAGATCATGCAGAGACATAGAGTTGAGATCTCTACTCTCCTCTATGGCTACCACCTTTGAGGCAAACCTTTCAGGCAGAATTCTCAGAATTTTCTTCACAATCGATGAGTCCTTCTTGTTCTTCCCATGACTTTTCAGGTCATTTACAGTGTCAATAACCCTGGTGAAGAACTCTTGAACTGTCTCATTCTTCTGCATTCTAAGAGATTCATATCTCTCCTTGAACACTTAAAGCTTAGCCTCCTTCATTCTACCATCACCTTCATAGACTTTCTGCAATCTGTCCCATATCTCCTTGGCAGATTTGTAGTCCATAACTTTAGCATACTCAGCATCTGTCAATGCTGAAATGATGACATTTGAGGCCTTCCCATTTATCTCAAACTGCCTTAACTCCTCTGGGGTTGGGTCTTTACCTTTTTCCGGAGCCACAAAACCCTCCTGTACGCATTTCACCACGTTCATGCCCATGGTTGCAAATACCACTTGCATTCTTGCTCTCCACATATGATAGTTGGTTTTGTGGAAGATTGGAACCTTCTTGCTGTAAGTGGTGCTAGTGCTGGTACCAGCTTCCATTTCTCAGTATGCTAAACAAGTCAAACTTCTATATCCCTTCAAACTAGTACACCAAGCTGTTAAGCTTCAAACTGGTGAACCTGTGCTCTGATACCAATTGAAGTTCCCGACTTCTCCCTAGGATCTACTAGTTTGTGATACTGAAAGGGGGGTGAATCAGTATCACCACAATTCACAATTCGCAGGTAAGTGAACAACTTCAACCTCTTCTTAAAAGCAAATTCTTTCTCAGACTCAACTAAGGTAGATTTATTGCTACCTACTAATCACAATAGTCCCCAAAGTCACCTTACCTAATAGACAATTCAGATGTTCTTGTTTAGGCTTTCGTTAGGTTATGGGTTGGCTAATACTTTAGCTACATTCACAACTTAATTCAAAACACAAATTAAGGATACACGAGATTTACGTGGTTCTGTCAATGTGACGTATATCCACGGTGGTAGGGACTCTCCCTTACCGAGACTATCCACTATACTTAAGAATTCCAGTTACAATGAATGTCTTAATCCTCTGCTCCTTTCACTATTGCAAATACTAAGCAAATACAATACAAAGAGTGTCACTTATTGTGTCTACCCTTCTTCTAGCTTGTCTTGCCTCTGTTGAATTGAAAGGCTACTCCACTGCCACTTGGAAGTTCACTGCAACGCTCTCTAACCTCTCTTGAAGAGATCTAGAAATACATTGAGTTCTTTTCGATACTTTGCCAAATTCCTTCTCTAGGTTGTCTCACATAGCTTCTGCTTTCACCATCTCACGGTCTCACCCATCTCCTTGTTTCACGGCTCGCCTCACGTTTCTGGTTTGCCGTTCCACGTCTCATGCATGTTTCTAGTTTACACCCTTTGCTGGTTTCACGCCTCACGCACGTTTCTGGTCTCACACAGACGCACGTTCTAGTCTCATGCCGATGCACGTTCAGGTCTTAAGCCGTCGCACGTTCTGGTTTCACGCCGTCCAGTCAGATCTCTCACCATTCAGCCGGATCTCTCTCACCGTCTAGTCGGATCTCTCTCACCATCCAGTAAGATTTCTCTCACCATCCAGCTGGATCTCTCTCACCATCCAGCCAGATTTCTCTCTACCGGTGGTTTATGTTTTTCCCGTCCAGCCCCTGTTCTACCGTGTACCCCTCTTGGTTGGCCGAATCGGGTTTTTTCGTTCACCTCTTTTCAAGAGTTCTTGTGTTTTTCACCGTGCGTTCCTTTGCCGTCCACTCTCCTCTTTGGCAGTCTCTGTATTTTTTCCCTTTCGACCCAATTATGTCGTCTGTTTCTCTCTCTACCTCTTTGCTGTGTTGTCTCCTCGCTGACCGCTGGTATGCCGGTGGTGTGCCATTCCTCACCTTCGCCGTCCACTCTGATTTTGCCGTATATAATTTTTCTCTCTCTTCCAACAGCTTCTCTCTTTAGTTGGCTGGTTGTCTAAGTTTTCTATTCGTTTTACGCAATTGCCGACTTCTTTTTTGTTGTCTTCCAATGGCCTTTGTATACTCCTCCATGAAACCCTAATGGGGCTTACTTACAGCAAATTTACTGTCTTGCCCTTCCATGTGGTTTTACTTTCTTGCACACTTAAACCTAGTTGACAACAATTACAACCCATATAAGGCTATGGGAACAACAATAGTACTCTAAATCCATCAAATTTCATAAAAAAAAACAAAAGGTGTGTTTGGTCTATATTACCTTTAACTATATGTATTAAGTGTTTCAACTCCTAAATAATAATAATGTCTCTTTATTTCTATCTAACAAGGCTCATCCTTCGTTGAAAAGACTCATTTACTTAAAATAATGGTGAAATTAACATTTATGTCTACCAAAGGAGTATATTCAATAGAATAAGCACGTTTGAACATCTTTAGTACTCTAAATCTATTGAATTCCATCTAGTAAATGAGGCATTAATCCTTATTAGCTTTCTTTATAGGTATTGGATAGTTTAATTCCTGAATAATGAGACCGTCTCTTCTTTTTTTAATAGCAAAACTTCTAATTTTGTTGCAAGGACTCATTCACATAAAATGATCTTGTAATTAACTTTTGTATCAATATCAAACATTATAATCATTGCAACAAGCTCATTTCTACATCTTTGATCCTCTAAATCCATTGAATTCCATCAAAAAAGGTGTGATTGGTCTAGATTACCTTTTCCTATGCATATTAAGTGTTTCAATTCCTAAATAAGGAGAACATCTCTTCATTTCTAACTAACAAGGCTACTTCATTCATTGTTAGGACTCATTTACACAAAATGATGTGAAATTAACTTTTGTGTCTACACAAAGCATTCTATTCATTGGAACAAGAACTTTTGTACACCTTTGGTACTCTATATCCATTAAATTCCATCAAGGAAATGAGTCATTGATCTTCCTTAGTTTTCCTTATACATAATGGTTTAATTCCCAAACAATGAGACTATATTTTCATTTTTTGATAACAAGACTTCTCTTTTCATTGCATGGACTCATTTGAACAAAATGATGGTGAAACATTATATTGATTGGCACAAGCATGTTTGTACACTTTTAGTACTCTAAACCCATTGAATTCCATCAAGCAAATTAGTCATTGATCTTGATTAGCTTTCCTTATAGGTATTGGATAGTTTAAATTCCAAACAATGAGACTATCTCTTCATTTTTTGATAACCATTCTTTTCTTTTCCTTGCAAGAACTCATTTACAAATAATGATCTCACGATTAACTTTTGTATCAATATCAAACATTATTTTCATTGCAACATGCTCATTTGTACATCTTTGGTGCACTAAATCTATTGAATTTCATCAAAAAATGGTGTGATTGGTCTAGATTACCTTTTATTACATGTTTTGACTATTTTAATTCTTGAATAATGAGACCATCTAATGTGAACCCCAAATGACATGGCTTTAGGACCCAACATATACAAGGAATTCAAATAAGAACCTAAGAAAAAAAAAATTAGATTTCAATTATGCAAGACCTACACCCAATGTTTAAGGAACATGAGCCTAAGGTGTAAAGAAGGATATGAATGATGTACTCCAAAAAAGAAGGGATTTTGTAGTGATAAGTCATGTTAAACACCACATAAAGAGCTAGTTCTTCATAAGTTCTTTAGTTCTTAAAAGAATTAAAGGAGAAAATTCTCATTTTTAGTTTCACTAATGATCTACTTATTTTTAACAATGAAATCGAGCCCATTTATAAGCTAAATTAACAACCCTAACCCTGTAGATAATGTCAAACTTCTTTAATAAGCTAACAACAAATCAACTCCTAATTATTTTAGTAGTTGTTGTAAATTAACAATCCTAACACTAAAGATAATTATAAACTTCCTAAATAAGCAAATAACAAATTTACTCCTTTTTTTTTTTGGTGATATTGTAAAAATCCTTAAAATCACTTGACATAGACCCATTTAGCACACTTAAACAATAAATAAATCCTTGGTCTACATTAAGATATGTTTTACTGCCATTCAAACTTGAATTAGCTTCTTTGGCCCAAATTTCTTCAATCAGTTTATTAAGTGCCTCTTTCATCCTTTTAGCTCTTGAACATGTTATTGGCTCTTCTTAAATGCTTAATGGATTTTTAGAAGGCCTCTATGCATTGAATCCTTTATGGATCTCACCATTTTGCCTCTCCTTAAAAGGATTCAACCTTGAATCATCACCTGTATAAAAATAATATATGTTAGGAATAAACTCGCACACACTCCCTCATGTGTTTCACTCCATTCTCTCACAATATGGCACTCACTCTCATGTTTGCACATTATATAAATTTGGCCTTTCACTATCACTCCTTTATTAAAATAAACAAGCTCAATCAAAGTCACTTTATAACCAACTAATTCCAACAAATTAAAATCAAAGAAATTTAGGAAATGTGCAATGAATTTAAGGTTATGGATTAAAAGAACTCAACAAGATTAAATTGCATAATACAAAAAAAAGGAATTAATTGGATTTAAATCCTTGTAAGAACTAGAAAAAAATAAGGAAATAAAGCCTTTATCTCCCTTTCACCTAATTAAATGGGATTTACTTTTGAAAAAAGAAGAAATCAAATATAGTATTTTTCTTTTCTCTTTTGTTTCTTTTTTTTCTTTTCATCTTTATCAAACAAAATTTTCATTTTTTTTAATATGCATTGTGTGTTTCAATTCTAAAATAATGACACTATCTCTTCATTTCTAATTAATAAGGCTCCCCACTTCATTACAAGGATTCATTTACAAAAAATGATGGTGAAATTAGTTTTTGTATCTACACAAAACATTATATTAATTGGACCTAGCATATTTGCACACCTTTTGTACTCTAAACCCAATGAATTCCATTAAGTAATTGAGTTATTAATCTTAATTAGCTTTCCTTATAGGTATTAAATGGTTTAATTCTTAAACAATGAGTCCATTTCATTTTTTGATAACAAAACCTCTCTTTTCATTTCAAGGACTCATTACCCTAAAATGATTTCATAGTTAACTTTTGTGCCAACAACAAGCATTATGTTCATTGTAACAAGCTCATTTGCGCATTTTTGAAAATCCATTGAATTCCATCAAAATAGGTGTGATTGATCTAGATTAAATTTTATTATACTAATTGAGTGATTTAATTGCTAAATAATGAGACTATCTCTTCTTTTCTAACTAACAAGGTTCCTTCTTTCATTGTAAGGACTACTTTACACAAAATCATAATGAAATTAACTTTTGTGTCAACATAAGACAAAATATCAATTAAAACAAGCACATTTGAGTGCCCTTGGAACTCTGAATGCATTGAATTTCATTAGACAAATGAGTTATTAATCTTGATTAGCTTTCCTTACAGGTATAGAATAGTTTTATTCCTAAACAATGACATTGCTTCTTCATTTTTTTTGATAACAATGCTTCTCTTTTCATTACAATGACTCATTCCCACAAAATGATCTTATAATTAACTTTTGTGTCTACAACAAACATTACATTTAATGCAACAAGATCTTACTAGTGATGGAGTGGACAATGGTTATAAAGCCCTTACTAATTCCATACTTGACATGGATAACCTACCAACAATCATAGATCAAATTAACCAAAACTAAAACAACTCAATCCTACTCCAACATCAATGACTATTTTTAACCACAAGACCCACATGACCATTGTTGAGAATTACCTTGGCCAAGGGAGCAATTCAGTTGGTAGTGCAATTAGCATTAAAAACAATGTCAATATTTGACTTGTACTCCTTCTAATTAACACCCACAACAAACACAGGTGCATCATTGCTTAGGGCCAAGATAATAACCTTCTTTGCACCACCCTAAACAAATAAAACTATCAAGGTTTATAACTTTAAAGTCTTAAACTCTAAACAATCATAAGCCCTCAAATCCAAAATCAACCACCAACTTAGTAACCCATAAGGAATGCAATGTTTTGAATCTTTTGGAATCCCCCTTAGGTCACTAGCACGTCCCCATCATTGCAACTCTCACTTACAACATAAAAAGAAAAAAAAAAATCTAATCTATGCAATTATGAAACCATGCACCTAACCCTTGCAATCCCAAGTTCAAATTCATGCTTACCTAATAATGCTTTCCATTCCAACATAAATAAATGTAAAATCTTACAAATTAGAATTAGACCTTAAAGTGTGTTTTTGCCTTATCCTTGTCAGTGAAAAAAAAAAAGTGTGAAGGGCATGGTTTTGTTCGACAAGGGAACCCTTTAAGGTAGACCAATCAATGAGAAAAATGCAAAATAAATGAAGTAGCAAATGTCAAGGAACAAAAATGGTTGACCATAAAAGGAAGAAGAAAGAGTAGAAGAAAAATAAAGGAAAGAATGAAGGAAGATTACGATGTGGCGAGTGGAGGAATCAAGAAATGAGCCTTGTGGGTGGGTAGGTGGGTATGGGTATGGGAGAATCAAAAATTGAGTTGTGTGAGACTACAAGTAAATTAGTTTTCTTTGTGAGAAATAAAGAGCAAAGTAGTGGCATTAAGGGTGACTTTTGTGGAAAAACAAAAATAGAATATATTCTGATAGAAAAACAAACAATTTTTCAATAAGCAATGCCATCCAAGTTGAATCAAATCAAAATCATCCCTCATATTCTAGTCCAAATACTACCTAAAAAAGCCTAGTTTAAGAACTTAATATCAAAGGTTTTTTTTTTCTCCAAATAGAAAATGGAAACATAACAAAAAAAAAAAACAAAGAAAAGAAAATTGACAAATTCCTCAAAATATGAGATCCAAAACAAGCTATCTATAAATTTGAATGAAATCCTAAACAAAAAAAAGAAAAATGAAAAAAGACAGGACAAAAATGGTCATAGAGAGAATCTACCTATATGTGATAAAAATTGCACTTTACCCATAGAATCTAGAATCTTCAACAAACAAAAGAGGGACAAGTAGAATTTCAGTTTGAGATAGAGAAAAGAAGTGGAAAATCTCACTTTAAATTTGATAGTCTCCAATCCTCTTTAGATTTGAATAATTTAAAGGGGAGTAGAATTGATTTTACATGGTGCATTTCCTTTGTCTCTAAGACGAGGGCATATCCAATTTGCATTTATTTAATTTTCAAAAGGAATAAGTAGTGATTCAAGACTGCTATTGTATCCTTTTATTATCCCTTTCGTTAAAAAAGAAATAAAAAAAGGTAATGGTTTAAAATAAATATTTTATCCCTTTATTTAAAAAAAAAAAAAGGTATTAGTTCAAGATTGCTATTTTATTCCTTTTTTAGAAAAAAAAAAAAACATATTGGTTCAAGATCATTATCTTATCCCTTTATTTTCAAAAGGAATAGGCAATAGTTCATGATCGTTACCATATCTCTTTATTTTTAAAATAAGCAAGATAAGGTAACAATTCCAAATCGCTACCTCATCCCTTTTAAAAAAAAAAACACAACAATGCCTTATCCCTTTATTTTCAAAAAGAAATAGGTAATAACTCAAGACCATTGTCCTATCCCTTTATTTTTCAAAAGGAATAGGCAACAATCCTTACCCCTTTATTTAAAAAAAAAAAAAAACAAAGATTAGGCTAGACCATTGTTTTATTCCATTCTTAAAGAAAAATAAGTAGTGGTTCAATACTGTTACTTAAACATTTATAAACCCTGCCTTTTTCCTAAGGAAATGCAATGGTTTTAAATCCCTACTGTATAACTGCTACCTAAAGTAAACTATTGCAACACATTATCAAAATATATTTACGTAGTGGTTATAAGTGCTGCTGTAAGGGTTTTAGGTAATGTTTTATAATCATTGCATAAAAATTGTTGCCATAGTCCATTTATTTGGTAGTGTTATAAGCTAAAGATGAAATAGTCTGGCCAAAGCAAAATAATTCACACCTTAATTTGCTAACTCATTACAAAATGACAACTATCCCATAAACCATTCAATGTTGTGCTTTTTATCTACCAAAATTGGTTCATGCACACTAGTGCACTTGCCTTCTAGTTAAAAGCAACACAAACAAATTTATGGCATTGAAAGTAACTTTAAACAATGGATATCCCAACCTTGCACTCCTTTCAAGACAAGCAATAACACAAATTACATGAACTTTAGTTGAAGCAAAATATTTTTAGATGGAGGGGTTCAATAAAAGATATTTTTAGTACATTTTATTTTCTTATTATAAGATTTGAAAAAAAATTAAATGTACCTAATATCATTTTATTTTTAGAAAAAAATTATTTCTATCAGTTGACTACTTTGCTTTCATAAAGAGCCTATTTCTTTTACCCAGCCATGTGACCAACCACGAGGGCTTAGCCTTCAAAGGTGGTTCAATAAAATGGTCAACAATTTGTAGACAAACTCAATTCACTAATATAGTCATGGACTCAAATAGTACAATTTTTTTTTAGGTCCATATGTAAAGTTGCCACCAGTCCACATAAAGATTTCTTGGGAAGATATTAGAGGATGACAAAATTAAATGAGCTAGGTTTCATTGTTGGAATGTTGTAGCATGTTCACAACTATTTTGAAGACACTTGGTCTTGTCAATTTTGACAAGGGCTTGGGATTCCTGACAAGTTGTTTTCCTTTAGAAATTTGACACATATGGAGAGAATTTTCCAAAGTGAGAAGAAGAAGAAGAATAATAAGAAACAAGATTTCACACAACATCCTTATTTGGAGTCTATAAGGGTTGAGAAGAAACCACAAACATGTTCTTTTGATGGCAAGCATATTTGCCTACAAATGTAATTGCCTCTAAGGTATATAAATAAATCCTAGGTTTGGAAATCATAGCATTAATGCAAATAATACATGAATTTGATATCAGGTGGGGCGGACTCACATATATGTATATGATACTATGTACATTAACCCAAGTATACATCAACTCCAAAAAAAGATTAAAAGACAAGGTACCAAATAAGCATTATTGTAAAGTAAAATAATTATAAATATTTTACTAAACTTTGTATCTTTTAAAAATATAACTTGAAAAGTTATTATTTTATTCTATCTTATTAAATAATACAAACACAACTAATAATTGATACAAGTACAAGAATATAAGAATATTAACATATTATTACGAAAATTTTGTTTAATAGTATGCTTATAAGAAAGAAAAAAATTAATAAGTACATTTTTTGAAAATTTTAAAAATATTTTAATATGTCTCTAATATATTTGTAATACCTTAATTCAAAATATTTGATACAAATGTATAGATACTTTTATGAATATATTGTCGTATGTATGAAATGTGTATAAAATGTGTCAGATGAATATCACAATGGATTATGTATCCAAGAGGAACACTCTTCTTCTTTTTAGATGTATAGGTTGTTCATTATAAAATGATTCCATCGATGACTTTATGTTTTGTGCATGATCAACAAGTCAAGTCTCTATACCCTTTCATGATTATACATGTAGTTCATTTGCTCTAAAGTTAAACTTTTGTTAAATTTAATTATAGCAAAGTTTTTTTATATACTTTTTGCTTGATGAGAAAATTATGGGATATGGAATGGAGATCTTCATGCTAACACCAAATTAACAATTTTCTGTATTAACAAAAAACTAATTAAACAGCTTTCAAGTAAGGCTTGCTAACAAACACCAAATTTTTTAGGCCACTAGGAATATATTCATGTCCAGAAATTTAGGCAAAGATTTGTCTCACATTATAATAAATAATATTGATAGTATCACTTTCTAAGTTGATATTAAAGTCTTCATTAAAAGTATGTTAGGCAACGAGCTATATAGTGTGACAGTCCTTACATCTCGTAAAATATCATTTCCCTTATACTTTACTAAGGTTACATAGATTTGTTTGGGTTGATGATAGATCAAGCTAATATATTTCACCATCATGGCCATTTATTCTATATATTCATTTTTTTTATATTTTTTATTCTATGTATTTACAATTAATTTGTTTAGTGGCCATGTTAAGAATTCCCCACATGACTCAGTTTATATATTTATAGTTATTTGTAAAACAAGAGAAACCAATAAGAGCAAATGTATGTCGTTGGTAGATCTCTAATCTACATGCAATCCACACTTGTTTTTTTAGTTTTAGGTATGTTGTCATTATGATATAAATATAAAATAATATTTTTATTCACTTTAGTTAAACACAATTTTTTAAAATTAAAACTTGTAATTAGACTAAAAAAATCAGTTTATATCTGCTCAATTAACCAATTATAAAGTTTGGTTTGATTAACTAGAATTTCAATTTGGTTTGGTTGAATTTTATTAGTTAAATGAATTTTTCTAATTTTTCAAACACTCTTAATTGATGCTAGCAAGTGTATCTAATGGATGTTGGTTGTGCTTGAAAAAGCTGAATATTAACATATACAATGAAGATTGTTTAACCATTAAGGTAATTATATTTTAATAACATTAAAATTGTTTGATGTTGATTGATTGTTAAAATTTTTATTTGATTATACTTAAATTTATACTAATTGATTTATAAAATTTTACTTTAATTATAATTAAATTTCTATAATTTGTGCTATTTTCTAACATTAGCAATGGATGATATTTACAAGGATAGTGATGGCTATACAAACTCCTATATTGTTAAAGATTGTGTTGCCTCATTGCTCAAGAATCCTCTACCCCTTTAAGTTCTAGTTACCTTAACCATGAGTGGGAACAAATTAAAAGAACACTTATAAACAAATCATAAATAAATTGTAGATTTTTATATGGTGAAAGGGATTACCTTGGGTTCCATCTTTTATAACAAAATTGCAAGAATTATGTATCAATATATGCATTATACTATCTTTATTTGGATCATGAAGTTGTGCAGGTGACATTATGAACTTTGTGAGTATAAAATAAGTTTATTAATATGTTTCTTTCATATCTATCTAGCTTCGCTTGTGCAGGACCTTTGAACATGAATGTTTACAAATGTGGGGAAGTCAACTTGAACATGTTTCTTTCATATCAATCTAACATGGTTATTTAATTTTACCTATTATTTCAAAAATAAGAAATGCAAAAATTTACATCAAGAACAAAATAGAATATTATCTTATAGAATATCAAGTTGATTGCATCTTATTTTGACTAGTAAAATAGTTTCATCTATTATTTCTAAAGTGAACATTTTAAGCCATAAATGAAGATACTTTTCTAGCAAAAACTCACAATGTCTTTGATATGTAAATATAAATGTTTACAAATTTGAAAATGTAATTTAATCTAGTATCTGTTATTTAATTTCACTTATT